>CM031238.1:64061812-65261812 GCA_018340775.1 Taxus wallichiana var. yunnanensis | reverse complement strand
CATACTTGCCCTATGTATCTTCCTTGTTCTAGCTTTGTTTGGCTCCATCCTTCTTGGTAATTCTTTTCCAATAAGCTGATGCATGCTGCCCTCTTTGATAAGCATGGTGTCCCTTTGATCATGAAGAAGATTCTTCACCCGGGGTGGGTGATGTGTGCCATCTCTCATACTAAGAATGCTGCCCACAATACTCAGAAATTCTGAGTTCAAATCAGCATGTAAACCGAATTCTAAGGTCACCTTACCTCCATGCTCCTTTGTTTTCCAGGTGCTTGCCTTCACTATACATTTGTCTGATGCTTCCTTGACCAAACCCTCATTATGATATGAATATGGCAGCGGTATAAAAGAAGGTAAAATGTCATCATACCTTGAATTTCCCATGCATGGAACTTCTTCATAGTTCTCTCCATGATTATGTATGCCTTCAATTTGCCTCCAACGAGCTGCTGCTTTGGAAATTCCAGCAAGCTCTTGGTCTTCATTCTTTCCAGGAAATTGATCTTCTATTGACAACTTGTCTTCTCCCATATGTAAATCTGATATTTCCTTTTTCTGTGGCTCATGTTCCATGGTTTTCTCCTCAAAAACATCCTCCTTTGTACTGTTGTTCTGAACATTAGTCAATATTTTGTCTTTGACAAGAGTGTCGGAAGCTTCTATCACTTCCAAGGGCTGCTCCATACCCTACGTTGCCAAGATACGGATACAAGTATCGGTTTGGATACGGATACGATACGCGGATACGTCAATTTTAAAAAACCCTTGGATACGATACATCTTGGATACGTCTGTACATATATATTAAAAAAAAAAATAATATATATATATAGATTTTTTTTTTTTTATGTACATCTACTCATTTTACTCATTTTTAGTCCATAAAAACTGAAATAGTAATACAAAACTTGAATCAATGTTCAAAACATTCAATATACTTGAGACTTTGCATTTTTATTGATCATGTGGCTGCCATACATATGATATACGAATATCATGTTAACATGAATACGAACAAAACTTGAAATTTGAAAAATATACTAGATCCATGTTCAAATTTTCAAAACAAACAATATACTTAAGATTTTACATTTCATTGTTCATGTGGCTGCCATACATATGATATAGGAATACAAACAAATCTAGAATATATCATCTAGATTTTCCTCAAAATCAAGTTCATGTGTGCCACTTGCGCTAGCTCCACTCTCATTAACTCCACTCTCCGCTCCTTGCGAACTCCCTTGAGCATCATCTTCGCCATCAAATAATGAAAGTTGGGCAAGCGTGGCTACTGCTGGATACGTAAAAAAATTTAAAAATGAAATAGAACTTAAAAAACACGTATATACTATTGATACGTGCACTAATGCACGGCGTCCAGGATACATCACGGATACGCCTCTATACATGCCGTGACGCACCCGTGCGTATCGTGTACGTGATTCAAAGACGTATCCCCCACGTATCCGTATCCGATACGTTTCCAAGGGGATTCGGGGGGTTTGGAGTATCCGTGCAACGTAGTCCATACCCAATAAATTTGGGTTTCCTCAAGCGGAATATCCATCTTCCCTTGTGCTTGTTCTTTGGATTCTTCTTCTTCCTCTGCTAATGCAACTTGGAAGCTCTTCTCCTCTTTCTCCCTTCGTGGCCTGGGCATGCCTAGGCTTAGGCCTAGATCTTCCACTATCCAATTCCATGAACTCTGTGAATGACATTGCTTCACGGATTTCTTTGGGAAAAGCCATGTATTCCTTATAGCTTGCTTCAACATTTTCTCTTCCCGTGGTGCTTGGATCTTCTTCCGGTATGACTTCAACTTTGGTCTTCGACTCGATCCTCGGGCTGTTTCCATTGGTTGCTTGATTTTAATCAGACTTTGGATAGACAAGGCAAGAAGATCCATGGCCTCCGTAAGCTTTTCTTGTCCAGTTATTAATCTATCCATTGAATTCCCTCAGGCCTTAAGAGAATCAAGCTCTGATACCACTGTAATAACCCCTTTTTGAGGGTTTATATGAAATTTCAGAATTCTTGAAATTATTGAAGCAGACTGCAATTTAATTACAGCGAGTTGTATTCCTCGAAATAAAAGCCAAAAATCTCTAATAGTCATCCACAAACAATTATCAAATGATTATTAATTGATTTGACAAATTTATAGGCCAAATTGAATTGATTTATGCAAATATATACTGCTGGAAAATACTACTTAATCTGGAAATCGCAGCAGCTTGAAATAATTCGATTTCACCCTCAAATGTGCATGGAAATTCATGCAAATCAGTTATTAGACCTTTCTAATGCAAGTCGACTTGAAATATCAATTTTATTTGATGTTATCTTCACCCAATAATTCAGAAATCACGCTAGGGCAAGTTGCACTCTAGGTATTAAGAAATAAATCTGAAAATGCACAGTTTGATATTCAATTTAATATTAATCTGCAAATACAAATTGTTTTAAGTCAATATGAAGGGTTTTCGTCCTCCATATGGACCTCACAAGGGGTTTTGTCCCAAGTGGAGAGAATTGAGAGTTCACTCTCAAAATCTGATTTTTCAAATGAAAGTCCATGAGTACAAATGAAGCCCTTCACCCCTATTTATACTTTTGAAAAGACATGGCCACTCCCTTATGACCATTCATTATGCCCTTATAATTATTTATTTTGTCCTTAACTTGGCCGACCCACATATTCTACAATTACTTTATAAAATACATATAAAAATTATTAAATATTAAATGTTCCTCTTCTCCTTGATTTCCCTTTTTCTAACCACGAAGAAGGAATGGCTAGAAAATCCAAACTTGGTCTTCTACGTTGGGAAAAGGGACATTACAGAGAATGGGCATGGCAAAATCACAGGAACCGCGTTTGAAGAATCCTCCTTGATCAGTTGCCCACCTTGACAAGCAATAGTCCCAATTGCATTAAGTCAAGAAAGCAAGTGTGGAACCTTGGCTTCTAGCTAAACCCTAGTGAACCATTTCCCTCGATGAGACAATTGATCTGCTCTGACGACTCTGTGTATCAGCTTTGAAAAATTATGTGTATACATGCTTTCTAAAATCTAATGTCTTTACTAGGTGAGGTCATGCTTTTGTAGGAGTTGGAGTTTTGAATGTTAAATTTGCATAGTTGTATAGCATGATCTTCTTAGGAGTTGGCACAACATGATTAGAGCACAGAATCACTCTAGAATATGATATCTCTTAGTGCCTCCTGATATGGTGATACTTAAAGGATCAGCTGCGTACACACCTTAGTGACTATTAATGCATGATGCCTAAGGATTACACTGAAACATCAATTGGTGCTATATCACAACTAGCTCCTCTCTGAAAGGTTTGGTAGTAAACCTAGATTTTGATTGTCCCATACCCAGATTTCAAACTCAGGGCACCCTATCTTACTACCATGCATAAAGGACACTAAACATACCCTCAAAACACTTTCCATGACTCCACCTTAATCTTCAAGTTGCTCATAATGTTATAGGCTCAATGGCACAAAACATTTTGATCCATCACTTGCTCTCAACTTAAATCACCTTTCACAGTCCTCATGCCCAAATTTCTGGCATTCAAACATGCAAATCTTGCTTTCAACTTTCGGATCATGACCTCAAGAGTAACACAGACCTGTATTAGGTTTCTAAGCACTAAACTCCGCTTCGTCATGTGCCCAACATTCTTTCAAGTTGTTAAACAACCTCAACCATCTATTAAAAATTATCTACCACCTGCAAAAGCTTTCATATCTTCTTGAAGCACAGCAACAAGCAACACAACTCCATAATAGTGACATAACTTCATTTGTCCTTTACACACAGCTGCTACAAGACACATTCACCTTCTTCATGCTCTATAATGCCATGACTTCATGAATATGACTCAATCATTTTGACTGTGCTTCTCAGGTTACTTCAAGTCACCAACATGAGTCCATCCCTATCACACCTGTACATCTACTTGCCAAGCCTTCATAAACCCTTACAAGCCCTTTTGGTGCTTATCATAACTTTATGACTAGAACAGAGCAGATCAAAACCTCATAGAAACATACTTCTTAAAGCAACACAACACCTCATACATGTTTTGATACACTTCTCCTTTGCAACATCATGACTGTCCCTAAACTCATCATACCTTAAAACATATTTCTTATCCTTTTCTCAGCAGATACAAGTCTTCAACAAGAGCTACCTACTTGCAACACATCCCAATTGTTGCTTCTTTAAAGAAGAATGCCTCTATGTAGCAAAGTAGAGACACCCCTACTCCATAGGGCACTTAAAACATCGTGAACTCAGGAAAGTCCCAGATCTCCATCTTCTTCTCATTCAACTTGCAATCATGGCACTGCTTGACTGTCTTTAAGATCCACTTGTTCTTCTTGACTGGAACTTCTTGCTTGATGATTGAGTCATCCTTCTTTTCCACTTCTTGAGCTGATAACAAGTATTCTTGGTGTACTTCAATGACTGGTTTATGCTCTTTCATGCCAAATAGTCCACCTTGTCTTGTAGGCTGATCAGAACTGGGTTTGATCGACTTTTGTTCATCCTCCTTACTTGAATCTGACTTCTTAACTGTTTTTGTTCCTTTTTCACCTCATCTTCAGTATCAGACTTCTTGACTCGCTTAGGCTCTTCCTTCATGATGTTCTTGACTTCACCAACAGGTTCAGACATCTTGACAAGCTTGACTGTACTTGGTTCCTCTTTGACTGACTTTGGCCTCCATACCTTCTTGCCTTTAGGAGCTTCAACTATCTTGACCTGCCTTAATGACTCATGATGACAAAAATTTGTAATATGACCTTTCTTATGACAGTTATAACAAACAACATCTCTCATTCCTTTTGACCGATTGCTTCTTTCATAGTTCCATGAGAGCTCATTCTTGAGGGATCTTCTTCTACATTCTCTTGCCTTATGACCAAACAAATTACATGCAAAACAATGACCATGAAATGAACTTGCATACCTCCTAGCATTAGGTTGTCTGACAAGATTTGTCCTTTTGAAGTTAACCTTCTTGCTCACACTAGCATCCTCCTCGAGCACCTTGTGACCTTCATTAGAACTAAGACCAACATTATCATTCTCATAGCTCTTCTTTTGGTCTCCATTGAGACCAATAACTGTATCGTCACTTGAAGACTTCTGCTTACTCAAAATACCATCTAGAGCCTCAATGCTCTTCTCAAACTTCTCATAGGATTTCAACCTGCTAGATATCTTATCAAACTCTACCTTCAAGGTCTTCAATTCAGTTTCATGCCTGATGCATTCATCCTTCTTGGCTCTTAGGATTCCATCTCTTTCTTGACCTTGACACATTCTTCTTCCTTGGATTTGAGACCGATCACAACAACTCAATTTGAGTTTCCATCTCCTTGATGATCTCATCATGCTGACCGTCCATGCTACTGATTTGCTCTCCATATTCCTTGATCAAGGACTTCATCTTGTGCTTCAAGAATTTCCTTCAAACTGCTAAACTTGTTCCAAAGGACCTGCTCTAATACCAAATAAATGTCAAATGATGAATAATAATGATGATCCTCCTCCATTCAAACCTCCTTAAGTACCCTCTCTTTGGCGCCAAGGATGAATTAGAGGATCAACTCTCATGGCCGACATATTAATGAAGGGGATGTGTACTTTTTAATCTTCACTTGGTTCTCCAACAAGACCGACCTCATGTCGAGAAGATAGAAGTTCCTTTTTGTTTTGTCATTCACCCACCACCTAGTCGAATCACTCCGA
Source organism: Taxus wallichiana var. yunnanensis (assembly GCA_018340775.1). Classification (NCBI taxonomy): domain Eukaryota; kingdom Viridiplantae; phylum Streptophyta; class Pinopsida; order Cupressales; family Taxaceae; genus Taxus; species Taxus wallichiana. The sequence goes on along the minus strand of CM031238.1, from coordinate 65,256,032 downwards.
GCCATATTTAGTAATCAAATAAATAAGGAAATGTCATCTCCCTTTTTTTTGAGCCAATTCCAATTGAAGACCTTGGCCTATTGTCCGTCCACATAGGTCCAAGCGAACAAGCTAGAGGAAGCTAGCAATGTCATCATGTGCTTCATTTCATGTTCATTTCTTAGTTGGCATTGTAATTCTTGGTGAGCCTACCAGCCAACAATAAATTAGAAATGAAAAGGTATTGGTGAGCATGTAAGCTCCCAAAATTACCAATTAAAAATTAGAAAGTACTTTTCTTAAGAGGTCGGCCATCATTTACATTATAAGCCCCCTTATGGTTATAAAAGGGAGGTCACTTGGCCATTAGAGGATTATGTTATGTGGATTTCTCATTTTTGGTAAAGGATTGTTTGTTAAGCATCTTTTTCTCTCTCTCAAGGATGAAAACCCTTGATTGAGGCACTCCCAAGGACGAAAACCCTTGTGGAGAAGTGGTGTGGACGAAACCCCACACTACCCTTTGGTGGATTTCTCTCTATTGCTGGTTATAACATATTTTTGCCCTAAGCGACTTGCTTGGAGGTGTGTTTTCAAGGATATTGTTGGTTTTTATGTGATCTCTTTGCATGGTTGGACTCCCTATGATTTATAAAGGTGAAATCTTCCATTTTATCAATTGTTTGGTGCAAATTATATTTTATTTCAAGTAGGGCGACCTATATTGAGGTGATGTTTTGGTATGTGCGGTGACATTTTTGCAAATCTGAAATTATCATCTTATTCTCTATATTTCATAAGGCCAATATCTCGAGTTTCATGATTTTTGGTGCTTTCTAAGTTGAGTTATGAATTTTTAAAAATAACACTGCAGACAAGGGTTTCGTGAAATTCATATCTCCATATCTAGGGCATTAAAAATCAGATTTCTTGCATTACATGATTGTTGAGGTTATATCATAATTTTAGAAATTCAAGTGAAGCTAATTCAAAAGGTTTTGAAGGCTCAAAAGTGGGATTGAAACCCCAAATCAAGTTGTTGCCTGTAACAGGTTAAATTTGCAGATTTGCAAGGTTATAAGTATAACAAAGAGATCTGTAAATCTAATTTGAGAGCTTTTGGCCATTTCTTGATGTCCCCCAAAAAGGGACATTACATTCATTATTTGAGTTACCATTGCTCCTTGCATATCAAGAACACTCAAAAATGCTAAATTGAGACACTAAAAATAGACATCTTAGAATTGGACTTACTAAAAATAGCAGGTGTTGGGATTGTGGTCAAACTTCACACACTCTGTCTCTAGTTCATCTCACCGGCAACTTGTCACCATGGAGCTCAAACACTCAAGTTCGGAGCCAATTTCAACTTCAAACATTGAGTATCCTAACAAAGAATGACAATGATATAACAAGTGTAAAACTGGAAGACTTGAAAATAAGGATGTTGATTGAACAACAAGCAGATGCAAGAGGGAAGACATTCTTAGTGGGCTATTCAGAATTGACAAGGTCACCTTTGTAAGAGACTGGATGGTTTGATTCATCCTAGTGGTTACAAGAGAAGATCATCATGTTTGCAAGATCGGAAATCACACGGTGCAATGTCTCGTAGCAGTTGTTTCTAAACACTCATTCAATGCCCTGGAGTGTGTCCACATCTCACGGAAGGAGGAAGTTGCAATCTCAATACTTCAAGTCAACATGAGGTCAGAGCAAAGAATCTCATTCATGAAGCATTTCCTCAAAGATCCATTAGAAGCAAATTCTTCGTCAACAAGAAGCTTCTCGTCTCCGGATTCTCACTTCTCTCTCTTCTCCTCTCTCCCCTTCCCTCTCTCTCTAACATCCTATTTCTTCATTGGGAATGTACTTTTTCACTCTTTCGTCTTATTCACTTAAGTGACTTAATTTGACATTGTAAAAGTCCATTTTCGTTAATAAGAAAGGGGCTCATCTTTATTCCTATAGGACTATGAAAGGTCACAAGTGGTAAGAACGTGAAAATTCGTGTGTGGGTAGATGAAGAGACATCAGTAAAAGCTATAAATTGGGATTGCTTCTCCATTCCAAGGGGTTGACATTTGTTTGTTGTTAGTTGTTAGCCTTTGTATCACTACTACTGCAAGCAATAAAGCTACATTTCTTCTATCTCCTTGCCAACGTTTTTCTACCCTCTCTACTTCCCAACTTTCAAGCATTGTAATCTTGTACAACTAAAGAGGAATTTTGTGTCTCGATTAACGAATCCATAGAACTTTGTGTCTTTGATTTATTAATCTTGCTATTGCTTACACGGTTTATTTCTTTTATTGAATGTGGACCTACTTTGGTTATTGTTGGTGAGAATCTGCTAGTGCCTACTCGCAACATTAACCTTCTCTCTCTGTTTCTCCTACTCCCTTTTGCCTCTCTCCAAACTAATTCGTCCTGTACATCATATGCAAGCAGTTTGCCACAGGTTTAGTGGAGTATTCCTCTGTGATTCTTAGCCTAACGACCACCCCACAGTTTATTTGGTCCTCGCATTCAATAATGGGAGCCTCCCCATGCCCAGAAAAGTGGGGCTTAGCCCCGTGACCGTTGGTTAAACCAATAATTTGTCCTCGCGACAAATTAGTTCACCAACAGGACAAATTATTTCACCAACACAAAAACAAATTAAAATTGGTTTATGTACAAAACCTATTATTCTAACAAAACAAACTTATTGGATCAATATTTCTGCAATGTCCCTTTCTAGGGCTAAATCTAGAAATAAGGGTTTGGCCTTAAACCCAAATCTGAAATTGCACCTTCAAACACACAAACATCAAACTGAAATAGTTGAGAATGCTCTTCAAACAATCAACACACAATATAAATCAGCCCTCTAGGGCAGCGAATTGCATATGAGGTTCACATCAACATTTAACCATGCAAATAGAGTTGAAATGCCACCAAAATAATTTATCCAACCACGACAATATTTATCAATCTCAAATACATCAAAAATATGGAGAAACGAATGATAAATCACAACTGTAATTAATTTTTATTACAGCAACCATACAGCCAAACCAAGGGCTGGAAAAAATAGATAAACTTCTCCTAAAATCACCAAAATGTACATCATCCTTATAAAATATGAGGACCAAGAACACCAACTCAAAACACCAAAATGTGCCCTAGAAGGCACCGAACTCAACCCTCAAGCAAGTCGCCTCGGGCTGAAAAAGTAGATCACCCGCATAAAATCACTTTAAAGCATAGTTACCTAAGTCTCTGGAGACGAGGGATGGGAATACAGAGGGACGAGGTTTCCAAGATGGCCAAAAATTCCCAAATTTTGGGGACGGCAGGGGGAAATACAATTTCAATTTTTTAATTTTTTTGAATGTCATTTAGGGATTTAAACTGTATTTAATGTATTTTAGGTACTTTCAAGATTATAATTTGATGTTCTTGGTAAAAATAACATCTTTTTAAAAGTAAAAACATCAGAAAACTTTTGAAAGATTTAAAAAAATTGGGGACATACCCTCTAAGTCCCCAAGTCCCCAAACGCTCGGGACATTCGAGACATCCGGACGTCACCAAAATCTAGGGGACGCATCCCCGCGTAACACTACTTTGAAGTACCAATGTGACCTCCGTGTGAGATCACCCTTACACACAAGAGGGTTTTCGTCCCCTAGTGTGATCCTATTGAAGGGTTTCATCTTCAATAGGTGACCAAGGAAGGGTTTCCGTCCTTCAATGGCAAGAAGAGAAGCTACTTGCTCCACCTTCAAGAGAAATCAATATCAAAATCAGCATAACCCTCCTTTAGCAAGTCAAACCACCTTATATAGGCCTTGAAGATGTCAATGGGAAAATAGAATCCTCTAGAGAGGCCGACCCCCTTAATGAAGGAAAAGAACCTTAAAGTCACCATGTAGGCCTCCACAAGACCGACCTCCATAATGAAGAAATAGAAATCCTCCTTGCATTATTGGACAAGTCTTCCACCACCTAGTCGAACCACTCTAATGTCATGATTAGTAAATAAAATAATTAATTACTAGAGTACAATACTTACAACCATGGTGAGTTTCCCTCCCTAGCTCCTTCCTTGATGCCCATGAGAAGAGGAATGGGCATAAGGTCTTCCATATCGAACTAGCTTGGAAAAGGGGACATTACAATTTCTAACATAACCACCTATGATCCAAAGTTTATCTTCATCAATTGATACTTCTTCAATTTTCATTTATCCCAAGAAGTCCTCTGAACTTCTCAAACTTGACACGATTCAAACTTGTTCGTTTGTAGAACAATAAGTAGGATCAACTATCTTCTTTGATGTTAACATCCTCAAATAATGATACTCCACATCTATGAGTTTGGTCTTCACGTCACCTACATGATTCTTTGCAATTTTGATGAAACTTTGATTATCAGCATTCAACACTATAGAACCTTCCCGACCATTCTGCAACTCCTCAAGAATCCTTCAAAGATGCATTGCCTCTCTCAAGGCATCCTATGTTGCAATGCACCCCGATGCAATCAAGAATTAGCCACTATAACCAAGCCACTACTCATGTCCCCAAATGCATCAAGTAACCTGTAGTAGAAACCTTATCATCCACACTAACACCATAGTCTCGCATCTAAAAACCCACAAGTCTAGAAATCTTATTTCTCCTATATTACATGCCGAAGGTACTTGTGCCTTCAAGCATCTCAAAATTCTTTTAGCTGCTAACCAATGACTCCTCTTGGTTCACACATGAATCTAAAAAAGTACTTACTACAACCATCAATGAAATATGAGCTCTAGTATTCAACAAATAAATCAAGCATCCAATCAATTGCCTATAACCGTATCATCAACCAATTTACCTCCATCTTTAAAAAACTTCAAATTAGTTTCCATGGATGTTAGAGATGGGCTGTAATCTTACATTTAAATCTTTCTAGTAATTCATATGCATTTTTTTGTGGAATGAAAATACAATGATCTTGTTGTCTTACCACTTTTCACAAATAACAATGCAAAAGGCACAACAAAGGAAGAAAAACTAGGTAAGTGGAAGAGATGTTCTCCACACTCCTAATTCTACCCAAAAGGCACAAGAGACAAAAATGAGGATGACTCTTCAATGTTCGCGTGCACTGAAAAAACAAACAAAATTTGTTTTATGTCCAAAACCTATTATTCTAACAAAGCAAATGTACTTTGGATCAATAATCCTAACAAATATGTCATCCAGATATAGTACTATGAATTTCCCCAAATGTGGGGAAAATATTCACCGATGAACCTCTCGGAATGTGGTTAGAGCATTAGTAAGTCCAAAAGGCATGACTAGTCACTCATATAGACCATAAACAGTTTTGAAATCTGCTTTCCATACATACAACGGGTATCGATTTTTTATCATAATCTTGTTCAATGCTCAATAGTCAATGCACAATCTCCTATCATCTCTCTTTCTTGGGAACAAGTAACAAAGGCAAAGCGCAAGGAATGATCTTACCATGATCAAGGAGTTTCTGCAGCTACTACTCAATTTCTTCAGATTCAATGGACATTGTACGATGTGGAATAAATATCAGTAGTAAAGAACCGACAACCAAATAAATGACAAGTTAAATTATTCAAAGAGGAGGCAGCGTCGCAGGTTTCTTTCAAGGCATCAGAATATACTTGAAGAATGGCCTATATACCCTACGGCGGAAGCTTGCCTATGTTATCTAATTTTGCTTGTTGCGACAGACAGTTGAGAACTACTGGATATTAACTTGTTTCACTTCTAACTCTCCACAAGCTGAATAAGAATTGCAAAAGAGAAGGATGTGAGTTTGTACACTACCATTTTCTAAATATTTAAGGTGTTATGCCGACCATCATGTCAATCGAACTGATAAGGAAGCCCAAGGAGCAGTTCAAACAATAAGTCGGAGTGACATCACATTGAACCCTTATATGGTCGAATGGCAAAGGTGGATACACATTGCCATTGTACAAAGGTTGGAATCATAGCAACCCGGCCCAAATGATGGAGCTTGGGGTGGGCTGCAATGGGAAGATGTAAATTTGTAACTAACTTAAGAGCCAATAGGTCTTTCTGACTGCCATTATCAGTAATGAGAAAACCTAAGCGATCCTATACCTTTGTGGGCTTGACGAATAATCTCTTATCATTAAGGTAAGCTCTTGGTCTAGAGCGACCGGATTCTCAACTACAACCTCTGCATCTTTTGTTTCATGTTTTTACTCTATGAGGAGAGCCTTGGATTCCTTGGCCTAAACAGTTTTGCATTCCTCAATAGAATGGCTATACCTATTATGGTGTTTGTGATGATTCTTTCTATTACTAATTAAAGATTGGTTGGCTTGAACTCTTACTATCTGATGGCTTGACTCTCGTGAGGTAGAAGGGTTGGTGGAAGAACTTGGATTGGTCGAATTGAAACCTTTATTTTTTGAAACTTAGATCCTAAAGTAGTTTCATCAGAAAGAGCTAATTTATATGCTCTTCCCAAAGAATCAATTTCAAGCATCTCTATTTCCTCTCTTATGCTAGGATGCAAACCAGAAATAAATTTGATCATAAACAACTCTTCTAGATCAAGGGTCTCTAGCTTGACTTGAAGCTTGGTGAGCATATCTATGTATTGTTGCATCAACTGACCTAGACATTGCCCGAGGCGAAGTCATCATGACCTCTTTAAAGTGTCCCAATTGGGTGATACAATGATTAAGACCATATTCATCATCAACAATGGAAAGCACTTTCTAATACTTTTTCCGCCAATCGAGGGTAATCACTTCCATATAAACAATAATTTTGATCTCGGCAGCATCAGTGATCCCATGGTGAGTCTTGAAATAATCCTAAGGTTTGTGAAGCCAAGAGTTGAGCTAATCGTCATTGAAACTATCATCTAACCCGGGGATGTTAATCGTAGCGGTGAGTTGGACACCTGGTATATGGCGCCCGATTTGGTGTCGGTGGAGTTCTATTCCACAACATTTGTTAAAATGATCTCATCATTTCTTGCATTGACTTGGTCTCATTCTCAATTTGACTGGCCAAAATTTGTTCAAGTGTCGGCCTTTTATTGCAAGCATCTTCTTGAGCGCATTGGTATTCACCTATGTTCCACCAAGTTTTCGAGACAGGGGATAGGGGGACGCATTTCCAAGATGGAATTTTTGGGGATGGCTATTAAAAAATAAGGGAAAATTTTAAATATTAGGAACTTCAAATATTCATGTGATAACATTAATAAGGCATTCATAAAGTACCCCGTGGCCACGTCCCCTATGTTTTTGGGGGCGTCCCCTATAGGGGACGTTTCGGGACACAAGGACGAGTAAGAAACGTCCTCTAGACGTCCCCAATTTGATTTTTAGGAAACGTTTGAGGACACTTGTTTTCCAATAGGGGATGGCAGGGGACGACAAGGTAGAACTAGAAGTCCCCTGGCCGTATCAAGGGAGGCTAGAAGTCCCCTATGTCCCAACACACAAAAATACATTATTATTTTTAAAACTCAAAATTTTTGTAAGTTTTCTGAGTTTTGACTCCCTAAAACTGCACAATCTGCCATCAACGTGATGAATGGATTCCAATTGAGTGGAAAGAAGTTGAAGGTCCAACTTAAGCGAGATAACAAATAGAGAAAGCCTTATCGAATAGACACACCCGTCATGCAAAGGGGAGGTTGGCTGCATGGTATTGTTCTTTACAATTGGATATCGTTCTCTTCAAAGATGTAGCGGTTATATGCCCCATTTTTGTGGGTTTAAAAAATGGCATGATGTATGATATCAAGGGAGAAAATGAAGATTGTGGATGCTTCTATATGCAACTCCAATGTTTTCATATGAAAAGGTGAGCTCCCTTTGGTGAAGATTGAAGGCTTGAAAATTCATGTCATTTATGTGCATATTGCACAGTAGAACATGTGATCTAGGTGCCCTTGTTCCTAAAGTTTTTTTGGAATAAACCAATATATCATATATGTTTTGGAATTGATTTTTAGTTTTGTTACTACTAGATTAATGTAAGATTATTATTGTTATGCATTGTTTCTATTTCTATATTACAACATTTTATGCAACAGTGAATTTGAATGTGCTATGGATATGCAATCATTCAGGGAAAATTTTGTAGACCGTTGTGTTTTGTACATGTAATTATGTAAATTACTTGTCTTGAACTCTCTCCTACATAAACGACCGTGTAATTATTATATATATCCGCATTGAATATTATGTTAAATCTCAATTCAGCTCTAATGTTATTTAATAAGGTTCTATAACATATATGATGAATGCCTTATCAATCTTATCATATGAATATTTGAAAGTTCTTATATTTTAGAAAACTTCCCTATTTTTATTAGTCATCCCCTGACGTCCCTAAAAGATGACCCCCAAAAAAAGTCCGGAAATGCATCCCCTGTCGTCCTCGTCCTAAAAGCTTGGTGGAACAGAGGGCATTCATTGATACATTACGTAACCTTAAAACACTAAAAGTTAAACTTAATACATAACATTAGAGCTGAATTGAGATTTAACATAGTATTCAACGTGGATATATCATAGATTCATGTGTTTCCCAAGGGCTGCAAAGTTTCAGCTACAAGATGACAAAAACATAGAACATTTATTGCTGCCATAATCAAAATCTGTTAATATTGCATAAAATCGGATTCGAGTTTGAGCCATTGAAACTATGAGGGACTACCTCATCCAATGGAACCCTAACCAATCCCTCTTGTGCCTCCTCATCAACTCCGTGTAGCATCTTCGGATCAACATCCCAACGTGTGAGTGGAGTCTAACGATACTCAATTGTCTATCGATCCTAAAGCCACAAAGCACTATGCATAAGAACTAACTTCTTCACTCATTGAGAGGTAAGCCTATTCCTTTTAACTACTAGATGAGGCTATATATGGACCAATTCCTCTTTGCAGCTGAGGAACTAGCAACCTGTGAAAGGAGGCAAGTGTCAAGAATCCCCAAGTCTAGTGCATCCTTGCCATGCCATGTCCACCATCAAATAGGGTTGGCTAGAGCTAATGTGGCTCTATCCGTCCTCACCTCTGGTGTGCGAAATGTTGGCCCATGAAGATTGACAAAGGCTAGCCATTGTGCTCGAAGTAAAACAGACCCTCATAATTAGACATATTTCGAAGGGCTTCATGAGCCCTTCTTTCACTTCTTCATCATCACATGGAGGCACTCTCTCAAGCCATGTTGCATACCATTTGGTATTTAGAGCATAGGCTGCCATATGAAGCGGGTGTTCATTGTGTTCCACCCCCGTGTCACAATGGGCCTGATATGCTCCTCATTGAATCCCATATCGAATCCCTTATCTAAATGGCTTGCTTCATCTCCCCAAACATATTCTCGAATGTCTCCTAAATATTTCCCCGACTAGGAGAGTCTGTATTAGCATATCTTATGACCCACACAACAGGTGAGATGATGGAGCAAACATATCTATAAACAAGTTACAATTTTTTTAAAAAGATTAAGAATTTAAGACTCAAATGACAAGACTCGAGTGAATACTATTACAAAAAACAAAAGATTAAAATAATTTACAAGTTAGAAACATTAATAAATTAATAAAATATTAAAAGCAACAATTTCTTACCTCATTGTGGACCACCAATCATCGTCAAGGATCTTTTGTTTCACACTTTTTCCTTCAGTCGTGTTTGCCTTTGGCCATCTTCCCCACTCTGGATTAACCATCATTAATTGTAGAGGCTCCTTCACCTCAAGCATCCTCTCTAACAAAATAAAGTAGCTAACATATCTAGTATCCACAGGCTTGAGGAATTCCTTCCTCGAAAAAGTCTTGAATAGAGCAAGTGAAGTGTGATGGTTGCAAATGAACTTTTGTATGTCTCTAGCTTCTATCACCACTGTCTTCACCCAATCTATCTTCCCAATGTCTTTCAATGCATTATTCAACGCATGAACACAACATGGGGTCCAAAAAATGTGCTTGTAAGCACCCTCCATTCAACCAGCTAACTTACATACACGAGTTGAATCGATCACCACCTATACAACATTTGAGGGCCCAACCTCCTCTATGGCATCCTTCAAAATTTGAAATTGAAAGTTTGCATCCTTCCTCTTCCCTGAACAATCAATAGCTCTAAGAAAATAAGAGTCAATTGGACATGTGACAATGATATTGATGAGTGGTCATTGTCTAATATCGGTCCATCCATCCATGATGATAGAGCAACCCGCCCTTAACCAAGTTTATCTCATTTTCTCTTTATCAAGGAGGCTAGTGCGTAGTTTATGTTCTCCAGGAGGTACAAAGGAGGAACCAACAACAATTACATCTTTGAACATTTGTTTGAAATAGGGAGAACGTGCCACATGAAATGGTATGGCATGGGCATAGAAAAATTTGGCAATAGAGGACTCGGCTACTTCTCGTGATTGCATATTGAACATCCCAACAACACTAGCAGCCTTTCTCTTTCCCTTGGTAGAACCCTCTCCCTTTTGACTCTCAACATCCACAGTTTGGGTAGGGGATTGCATACTAGGTTGTGTAGTCTCTATTGGCATTCCCTTATTTCTTGCCTCACCCTCCATATACAACCTAGTCACCTCGGCCTTCTCAACTAAGGTTATGTTTGCACAACCTTTTACCCCTTTGTCCACTTATGCACAAAAGATGAGAGTAAACTCTTGTATAGTTGCCCCTATATTATTTGTTGCACACTAAGTTGCAGTTTGGCGAATTTGAAGGATAAAATTCGAAATTCGGATTTTGATTGCCCAAACAAATTCGTTGAAAATCGCGATTTAATTCGTGTTCTTAAACAGACGTCATTTTTTATGGAATGGGTTGAAAAACGTGTTTGAAAAGCATTGAAAGTCATCTACAATTTTTTGAAGTTCGTTTTAGGGTTTTTCTTTTACGCATTTTAGGGTTTTTGCCTGTTATAAAGCCTCCTACGCAGAACACTAAACTTCACACCTCCTGCATCATTCTTTTCCTGGAACTTGAAGCTCGAAGCTGAATTGTGTGAGTGTGAGACGGATTTTTATTGGACGGATTTTTATTCTTGTGAGACGGATTTCTGTTGTTGAAACTTGAAAGGAGACGTCTGTATTGCTTATTACTAAACTTCGTGTTGAAAGGATTTTTGTTGTTGCTAAACTTCATCCGCCATTGTTGTTTTGGAGCTCGCAGGCTAAGGACCGAGGTAGGTTTACCGATTCATGTCTTTGCTTATGTTTTATTTTTATTTGCTTTCTTTAATGTCGGTTTCGAACTTTAGGGTTTAATGTTTTGCTTTTTTTTTAATTTTATTTGCTTTGTTTTTAAATGCAACGTGGGTTTAGTTTTGTAACTTTAGTTTGGCATATTAATTTATGTTAAATAAATTAATTTGTTAACTTTTAAAATTTTAAAGTTTTAATATATTAAACTTTTTACAAATATATTAAATTTCAAAGTTGTGACGTTTAAATTTTTTAACTATATTCAACTTAACTATTTATTTATTTATAAAATTTCATACAATATATATTAATATCTAAAGATTAAAATAGTATAACATTATGTATGATAAAATATATATTAATATAATGTATTTTATTATATAAATTATGATTAAATATATAATATATTTTATAAAAAAATATACTAGATGGATAAAAATTATATAATATAATGTATTTTTATAAAAAAATCTATATTATATTGTTAAATTGAACCTGAAGGTGTTATCGTGTTTATATATTTTTTAAATCATTTATTTAATTCAAATGTATGATAATAATAATTATCCGATAATTATTATTATCATACATTTAAATTAAATACATGATAATAATTTTGTATGATTTGATTTTTTAAATTTATTTATTTCTAATTCTTTGTTTATTTTTTTCAAAAAATGCAGGTTGTTGTATTGGTATGGCGCCTCCAAAATCAAATGCAGCGGGATGGAAATACGTGAGCCGTGAGGGTCGGACAAACAATCTCACGTGCACTTTATGTCAACATTCTTTTAGTGGGACATTGACAAGAGTAATGGACCACCTTCTTGGCATACCGGGTGGTCAAGGAGGCGGTGTTGAAGAATGTCGGAATGTCACTCCTGAAATAAAAGCAGAGTTGGAGAAAGACTACAAGCATTCATTAGTTGTAAATCAGCAAAGGGCGCAAAAAAAACAACGAATTCAAGGCGAGCTTTCTAGGCCCAGAGTGCCAAATACTTCTTTCTCCTCCACCATGTCCACAAGCTCTGTAATGCCAAATACTTCTTTCTCCTCCACCATGTCCACAAGCTCTGTAATGCCAACATCTAGTACTGGGGCAGCGACACTGAATAGCTTTTGGAAACCTGTTGAAAAAGAGCAAGTTGATGATGCATGGGCTGATTTCTTTTATGAATCTGCCATTCCATTTTATGTCGCCAGGAGTCCTTATTTCAAAAATGCAGTTCAACAATCCATTAAATTTGGAAAAGGTTATACAACTCCAGGGTCAGAGGCTTTGAGGACTACACTTTTGAAGAGGTCAAAAAATAGGGTCACTGAAAAATTGGCAGATATTAAAGACTCTTGGAAGTTAACAGGTTGCACCATTTTGAGTGATGGTTGGTCAGACATGTGTCAAAGACCCCTCATCAATGTGCTTGTTTATTGCCCTAAAGGTGTTGTATTTCTAAAAGTTATTGACACCATGGAACACAAGAAAACTTCAGAGTATGTCTTCAACATTTTGGATGAAGCAATTCTCGAAGTGGGTGTAGAAAGTGTAGTTCAAGTTGTGACTGATAATGCTAGCAATTGTGTGGGAGCTGGGAAATTGATAGAAGAGAAGTACCCACATATATATTGGAGTCCTTGTGCAGCCCACTGTATTGATTTACTACTCCACGACTTAGCCAAATTCCCTTGGGTACATGAAGCAGTTCAAAGAGGAAGAACAGTTGCTAATTTTATTAGAAACCATCGCCTCACATTGAGTATCTATAGGAGGCATGCATCTAAGGAGTTGCTTTGAAAGCCATGTGACACAAGATTTGCCTCCTTCTATATCACTTTGAAAAGAGTTGTTGAGCAGAAAGGAGCCCTTCGAACTGTTGTTTGTAGCAAAGAGTGGGAAGATTCAGTTCTTGCAAAAGAATCTAAAGGTAAACAGGTGGAGCAAATCATTTTGAGCTCTAACTTTTGGGAAAATGCAGCCAAGGTCTTAAAAATGTGTGCACCCATTGTTCGTATGCTCCGCATGGTTGATGGCGATACCCCTTGTATGGGCATGGTTTATGAGGGCATGGACCGTTGCAAAGAAGACATCCAGAAGGCATTCAATAATGTGGAAGCAGAATATAGTGAGATATGGGATATTTGTGATGGAAGATGGAGGATGATGCATACTCATTTGCATGCAACAACATGCTATTTGGAGCCGACACTCTATCACATTGAAAGAGAAAGTGACCGTGAAGTGATGAGCGGGATTTATGCAGCCATTGAAAAGCTTGTTCCAGATCGAGATGTTGCAAAGAAAACCAGAGAGCAACTTAGAGCATACAGGAGAGGGGATGGGTTGTTTGGAACCCAATCAGCAATAGATGACAGGGAAGACATGGATGGTGATGAATGGTGGAGATTCTATGGAGCAGATACCCCTGAACTACAACATTTTGCAATTCGAGTCTTGAGTCAAGGGGTAAGTGCATCAACATGTGAGAGGAATTGGAGCAGCTTTGACCATGTTCAATCAAAAAAAAGGAATAGGTTGTTATCAGGAAAACTGGGGGACCTTGTTTATGTTCGCAGTAATTTGCGATTGACTATGAAAAAAGTGGCAAAAGATGCATGCACTTCAAAGAAAAAAAAGCTTCAGGATGTCCTACAAGACAATGAAGATGATCTTGATTTTGTTGGTGATGCTGATAGACATGAGGGTGAATCTAGTGATGTTGGTAATGATGATGTTTCTAGTGATGATGAGATTGAGCCAAGTGCTCTAGATGATTTAGAGCTTTTTGATGTAATAAGTAGAACTTAGCCCATACTAGATAGGGAAGTTTGAGACTTTGATCCATCACTTTTTGACAACATTTCGAATATTAGTATGCAGCTGCGAGCACATGTTTTTTGAAGTTTTTGCTTTCAATCACATTATTGTAATAGCTACTTATGAAATCAATGAAATGTGATATTATCTCTCTTTTGAAATGTGAATTTATCTTTTGTTTTTATATATTTAATAAAAATGTATATTTCTCATAGTCGAATTTAATCACGAATTTAATCACTGATTTTTTAACCAGAGAATTTTTCACGAATTTAATCATCGGCGAATTCGAACACGAATTTGAATGCGGCAACTTAGGAACTTGCACATATGACAGCCATATTCTAGATCCCCTTGAATTTTTTTCTTGTCATTGTCTATGACTGTTGAAAAATGTGAAAGGGGATTTTACAATTAAATGGGCCATTTGCATAAACTTTGAGTTTAGAAGGGCAATCAAATGGATTATTTGAACCCATAGTCCCTACAACACTTCCACTCTCAAAATAAACCCTTGTAGCACCTCTACGGCCTGTGTTGAATTTGAATCTCTTCACTCTCACTACTACTTGTTTAATTGAAAACTCAAAACACAGCTGTAAGTGCAAACAACATAGAACCAAAAAAAAACCTCCTTGACTGTCTGAAACTTTGAAAAAACACAGAAAATTGTACAAATGAAGAATGGATGTTAAACTTACCTCAAATGATGTATTTCAATGCTCTCCTGCCTTTTAGTCACTGCTCTTCTCTTCTCTTATCACTGTTGTTTTTTTAGTTTTGTTAGTTAGTGTGCTTGTTTTAGGTTTAGGTTTAGTGGAAAAGAGTGTTGGGGGCCTTGTAGGCCCCACATCCCATTTTTTTACAGTTTTTGAATTTAAAAATATATATTTGAAGTTACGCTGCCCAGGGGACAGCTGGCCGTATCCTTGCATCCCTAAAACATCCCCTGTAGGGGATGCCCCCAAAAACATAGGGGACACGTCCCCAGGGTACACTGGTATTCACAGATTTTTGTGATGGTTCCTCGACAACTTTATTTTTGGAGGCAATGTGAACTACATTGGAGACGTATCTGCAAGATAAAGGCTTGATTTGTGAAGATGCAAGTAGGAATGTGACGATTTACAGTCTCTGGGTCTGAATGCAGCGATCTACTATTCTACAACACTCTATTGTAACAATCTATGGGATTTGGACCAAAACTCATGAGTGTTTGCTATGCAGAATAAGGATTCCAAGTAAGCTTCGGCAGCAAAGGAGTCAAGGAAATCTATTATGATTTTGTTGTGATTTAACAGCAAAAGTATCTAGTAGAGGATAAGAATCCAAAAACTCTCAAGGACACTTGATCACGAGAGGTCTAAGGGTGTTAGATCTAGTAAGAGTAAAATATGGAAACCCTTGACAGGACTAGATCTAACGGCCACAACAAAGAGGCTTTGATGCTAAATGACATGAGCACAATTGAAGCAACAAAAGAGAACACGAGATATTGTCACGACTATACATGTCAACCTATTTTTATTATGTATTTATAAAATGAGAAGTACACAAGCACTTCTAAAAGAAGAAAGGTAGATATACACAAACGTTTCTTGTAGAAGACAGAGAAGGAAGCTTCTAGAAAATTTACATCTGGGCAAAATAAAATATTTACATTATTTAGTAGCCCATATGACTGCCTAAATCACGTGCAGATTTTATTTACCAAAAAACTTTGGGTATTGGATCAAATTTGTTGAAATGGAATATTTTTTCAATATAGCCTTATATTTTTTATTATTTTCCCACTATACATCTAATGTTCTAATATTTATAACCCCTTTTCAATTCTCATTTTCAATATATATACATAGTGGTTTTTAACTAAGATGTTATATAACAGACCTTTTGTTTTTGCTTGATATGGTTTGTTGCAGATATAAATATACATAGGGGCCTTCAGATATCATAATTACCTTTTTCATTATGTTCATGATGGGTGTGAAGGGTGTTCAATCTAAATCGGATAAAAACAGAAACCCTTGAGAGAACTAGATCTAAAGGTCACAATTGGCAAAGTTTGAATGAAATGATATGCACACAATTGAAGCAACAAAATATAGCTGCAAACTTACATGCTGTATATTCATTTGTATTACGTATTTACTATTTACAGAATGAAAAATATCTACAAGGAAGCTTCAAAACAAAGAAAGGCATACATGGAAGCTTCTTGGAGAAAAAGAGAAGGAAGCTTCTAGAGAATTTACGAGGACACAATAAAACATATATGTTGTTTACAAATGACTGTCTTAGCACGTACCGGATTTTCTTTTCTTTAGAACACTTTGGTATCGGATCAAAAAAATTCAGATGGAGCTTTTTACAAGTATATGGTATTAAAAGGAATTTTTAATAACCTTCTATTTTTAAATATTTTTCCAATATACTATCAAATGGTATTGTATGTATAACCAAGTTGTCATCTTAAAACTACATATTTTATCTTGTTTGATTTTTTTAATATTGAAAAGATGCTTCATATATTAACAAAAATATTTACAACAAACCCTGAACAAAAGAATAAAGATATGCACAACGGTAAATACAAGGAAGACTACAATTTTGATCTTGAGGAAACCAGAAGAGCAACAAAATCTGAGTAGTCTCTAGCTTCATAGATTTTGGCTTCTCTGAGGAGAAGAGTCCTTTGGACAGTAGTTGCATTCGCACTTCACTCTTCCAAGCACGACAGAAATCTTCCAACCTGCCAATGTCATCCTTGAATACATAGTTGCATCTGAGTTTCCATGTAATAAACATAGTTATAACACGTGCACTATTTCTTAATAGGCCACAAACAAGAGTATTAGAATCTCCTAACAACGTTGCCTGCCAATGGAGGTGGAGGTGACCCTGAAAAACTGGTTGCAGACAACAATGCACGGACTTCAAAAATGATCTAGCAAAAGAACAGTCCCACAAAAGATGTTTAACCATTTCCAGTTTAGAACAGTAAGCACACAAGCCGTCTGTGAGAGCACTCTTAGATAAACGGGCCTTTGTGGGCATCCACACGAGTAAGTCCATGTATCCACAGTGCTTCAGCATCCAAAGTCATCCATCTAGCATTTAGAATAGGTGCCACGGGAACATCTCTGATGAAACATCTGATAAAACCTAGACGTGTCATATTGAGAAATAGGGTGTCCAAAGATCCATCTCCAGTCTCTCCAAATGGGACCTTTCATCTGCAGGTTCATCTTAAACAGGTCATCTTGTGGAATGAGGCTTTGAATTTCTTTGATAGACAACCTATCAGGAGGTGATAAGGAAAACTCTTGAGTAATGATCTCCAGTCCTCCATGTATGTGCACTAGCATCCCATAAAGGCTTCCACAAGAATAGTCTTTTTGCTGAATCTGTGTGCTTGGAAACGCAGGATATTAGCAATAGATATTTACTGAAGTTTCCAAGACCAAATTGGTCTATGAGCCAAGTCCAACCCAATACGAGCACCAAATACTTGCCTCGACAATTCAGTAACCCAGTAATTCTCCTTCAAGCACCCCACATGCTTCTAAGAACAAAGGATCCTTGAAGATGAAAATTCACTGGGTCAGCAATGATATCACGCAGCCCAAACGGACCTCTGATTTTATTCACATGGCTGGCTGACAGTATCACGTGCCTCATGAGAACCAACCAAGCTGAAGAACCCACCAAACACCGAACTACCCATTTGGCTGCCGAAATGCATCCCTGAGTAACAATGTTTGTTAGACCTAATCTGTCGTTGTCTTTTGGCATAATGCAAACAGCCCACGGGACCATAGGGAGTCCCTGCGTGCCACCATACTTGGAGCACAGAAAGGATCGCAATATCCTTTCAAGTCTAGGAAACTATATTTTTGAACGAATTTACCAAGAGACATAATAGATATATGACGCTTGAAGGGTTCTGCTCAACACTGTGAATTGCCAGCAAAGGAGAGATCTTTATACTGCCATACAAGAAGTTTTGAATGAAACTTTTGAAGGACCCGCTCCCACATATTAACTAGGGAAAGGTACAACCCAAATGGAATGCCTAAGTACCTGACAATGACCCCAGGTTGCACAAAAGTCCACTCTAAAGAGATCCACAAGGGTAGGGCATCCAAACCAATAAGCCAAAGTTCGTTTTATGATGGCTGACAATGGCACCAGATCGTTTGATTATTTTAACCAAGATATTTTATAATAAACATTTTTTTAATTTCTTGATATTGTTTGTTATAAAGTTTTAATGTATATAAAAGATGAAGGTCGAATTTCAGGTCACTGCCCAATGAGACACAAATTTGATATATGAGAACCACCTTTTGGAAGCCCACAACAGGACAGTTTATTCAATTTACCTTATATATTGTTTTAGGCGTACAAACCTACCCCCTCCAGTTTTTCAACATGTGACTTCTATGAACTACAAATACTTTCACCATTAGACTACCTCAGTAGACCTGAAATTGTCTGTTGTTAGCTTTCAAGTAAGGTTTTGATTGGCGTAAAGGGAGGTAGTTAGAGGAAGAAAAGAAAAATGTGAATGAGATGCTGAACCCGAAAAAGATAGTGGGAGAAGTCATAAATAGTGTGGTGAAGGAGAAAAGTAAGAGTGGGAATTTTCAACATGTTACTTCTAGAAATTTGGTTTTTATTTATTTATTTTTAGTAGTTTTTCAGATAATCTTTATTTTTGGATCTAATTCCAATGTGAGCATATTTTTCTAGGGCAAAAGTCCTTTAAAGTTTTTTTTTCCAATTTTCATTGAATTTGGATATAAGCTAAAGTTTTGAAGTCTGAAATTCTTTTTAATTCTAATTTCTAGGAGTTTTATTTAGTTTTTGTTTTTTCAATAGTTTTATTTAGGTTTATTTGGCCACAAGCCGACAAATAGACAAAACACCAAAAGAATGGCCACAGACCTTGTCTAAAAACCAACAAGCGATCTAACAAAAAAAAGTCACAAGAAAGATGCTTTGATTACCACTGTAGTCTACCAAGACGATATACACGAACAAATATGTAAATATTACATATTCACTATATATACTATATTAAATAGAAATATTGAATACATAAGTTTTGAAAAGATGAATTGCTGAAGTGTGTGTGTGCTTGTGTGTGTATATATACATATGTACATATACATACATAAGTACATGTATACATATGTGTGTGTGTGTGTGCATGTATACATATATATATATATACTACATGTACATGTACACACACACACACACACACACACACACACACACACATATGTGTCGACAGATACCCATGATAGGCCATGCCCCTAAGAGGCAGTAGATTGTATCTATTCATGGTGACCTTTGATAACGAATTGCAATTAATTAAGTACAAAACAACTTCCTTTCTACATCTAGAAGATCTTCAACCATGGCTGTTACAAGAGTTTTTGAGAGATGCTATTTATGCCCTCCATACATCGCCCCAAGATGCCCACTAAGTCCAAGCCATTCACATTATCGGTACTTGTATTAGCTCTTTCATGGTGGTCTACATAAGGATGTCAGCCCTTCATCTTCTCAAAACTCTGATATGAATTAGGACCAGCTTGATCTGCTTTGGTAACCGGTCCTCCTCTCGCATAGCTGTTTGTCATACATGACATTGTCTTTTCTGATATGTTTAGGGTTTACCCATTTTGAGTTCAACACCCCATCCAGCCTCCAGCTTTTTGTTAGAATCTTTTCAATTTGTGCTTTTATCTCGTAGCCTCCTATCTTTTTTAAGCAAGAGTGTTTTATTCCTCTTGCCATTGACCTACTTTGGTTATTATAGGACATTAATCAGTTTTGTGCAGGGACGCACCCCCCCCTCCACATTTCTTGGCAGCTGAGAATCACAGGGCACATCTCAGGGACGTTGGGGATGTCTGTACACCCCAGGACAGTAAAGGGACGTCCCATGGACGTCTAGATGTCCCCATAGTAATAGGCTATTTTTGGCTTTTCGTTTTTAAAAAAACATTTTTTTGATTAAAATAAAATTATAGGATCTAAAAACCAGTCTTGCAAATGAACTGGAACAGCAACCACAACTCTAAATGGTGTGCAACGATGATGCAAGTTATGGGTTAGGTGACATGCAAACAAAATTTGATGAATTAGACGCTTGAAACTATTTTCTAAATTGGACCAGGATGAGAAATCAGACCTTAGCAAAGCAAGAGCAATGAACCTAGAACCCAGATGATGCAAGCAACAATGCTAACCCTATGTATTGCAACACAATGATTTTGTCAAACACTTGGTGTACAAAAATTGAAAATGAAAATTGCAAACTATTCAAGCAAACTGTAATGTAATGAAAATAGATGAAATGTATGAGATTGTGAGAGTTTGAGTTAATTACGAGTACTGGGATAATGTCTGAACATCTTACACTTTATTGGATGTGACTAGGAACAATGAAAGAGAGTAGAATGTATGCAGAAGAGACTAACAAGTGTAAATGTCAAACTAGAAAGAAAAGAAAACTCAATGAAAGTCACCTGCCTTGTCAAATTGATACTTGGACAAGAGTCAAACCAAGTGGAATGATGTGTGTCCTCAAAGAGTGGCATTTGCTAGGGAAATTTCACATAATCCATTTCTTTGGATAGCTTCTAGAAGGATGATGACCACTCTCAAGAAATCAATTAACTGATTAGAAAGCTATGAAGCACTAAAACGATTGATATGAATTCAATAATAGCATAAGAGATCCGAGTGGAATGCAAATATTAACAGAGTATGGGATGCAAGTAAGAGTTTGATCCCATGTGAACGAAAACCATGTGCATTAAGTCTTAGTTTATTCATGTTATATTTGTAATATATATAAATTTTATATATTATTTTATCAGCCGTCCCCGACATCCCCAAATTTGGAAAAAAATTGCCTTCCTGGAGTCTTAGATAACTATGACATTAATATGATTTCTTAAATGCCCTCTAAACCAACTTATAATTCTATTGAAATAAAAATGAAATCATGGTTCACGGTTGATTTCTACAAACAACTATCGAAGGGCATGAAGAAATTTACCGAATACTCTTGCAACGAAATAGAACAAGAAGAATTTTTTTTATGTTTTAATATTTTTAAAAAGCATTTAATATGAGGTCTTTGTGATTGGTTTGAAACCAAAATTAAAATGTCACTGCAAATCACAAGCATATGCATGCATCCAGAGAAGATTCTATCCAGGAAAAACATAACCCAAATACTATGTTTCAAAGTGACCATGTTTAACAACGAACCAGCTATTTTTCAAAACAATCAAGCATTGCCATTTAGAGGTTTGCCACAAAATCACAAGCTGGAAAGGATCCTCACCGTGAGTGCCTGCACTTTGCCTGTGTGATAAACCATTTGATGTGAAAGATAAGTTGATGGATGGTAATGAGTGAAAAAATCCTCTACTGTGTCACTCATACTGCACTGATCGAACTTGGGTATGCCACGTGCACAAGAATAGTAAAGTGATTTGCTTGAGGAGGTGATGAATAGAAATAGGAAAACCGCTTTTCTGAAATACCTTTGTTTTCCTGCAAACATTTATGTGATTGGAATCATCACTCAATTTCAATTCTAATCCTACACTATGATGTCATCATGCCAATTTACTCAGAATGTCCTCCATATTATAATGTTTGGCATCAATGCCCTCCTTCCTTGCAGGAGTACAATATCCATCTCCTTAACTTCTTTTATTTTGCATTACTTAATAAATATTCAGAAAGTCCTACAGTGAGTCTTTTCAAATAGCATGTCTATTCCGATATGGATGTCAGACTTAGAATGATAATTTACCATGCAAAGAGAGTGTTTCATAAATGCATAAAATAAGTCATCAATATTTCAGAAAACAAAATTTAACATTTTGAAACACTGTGTTGAAAGGCAGTGGTTCACGGTGCATTACACATTCAATCTGAAAGCAGAGAGCATGTGTCTCAAAAACTTACGAAATAAAGAAGACAACAAGCAGCTCCTGAAATAAGATAAACAGCACAAAAATGTACCCACAACCTGCACCCAAAATCCCCACGTATTAAACTGAAATGAAAAACATCCCTACTGTATTCAGAAATGAAGACAACAGAAACTTAGATGAATCAGACGACGTCTAATGAGACAGAAAATAACATCAAATCCCATAGCCTATCAACAAACATGCCTTAATGTTTAAGGGGAATTCTGTTAGCTGAATTTCTTAACCGTCCTTCTTGTCCCACATTGTTTTAAAAGCACAAACCGCAGATAAGATAGTGGTTAAACAAAGATTCAATATCAATCCTAGGAAATTTTATAATTGTGGACTACAAAAATAATTGATTTCAATTTTCCACAGTCATCTTATTTGATACTTGAATTGTGTTGTTCCAGACAGGGTGCCAAAAATAGTAAAAGAACAGAGACCTGTATGATGCATTTGATAATACAAAGGACTAAACAAAGAACCACCCGAGAAGCATCCTGAAACTGCTGGAGTTTATATGAGTTCCCACTGCTCTGAAGTTTCTTGGAGATTTCTAGAAACAGTCTGAAACTCAAAGAATGTTGAACAAAGAAAACAAACGAGAAAAAGAATATATATATATATATATATATATATATATATATATATATATATATATATATATATATATATATATATATCTGTGTGTGTGTCCGCGGGTGACCAAACAGGTCAATGGGACTCGAGAATACAACCACATACAATAGAAAGTGCTAGGGTAAAAGGACCCTAGGAACAACCCACAAACTAAACAAAAGAAGAACAAAAGCATAGAAAGTAGACGAGGGGTAATCCCAACATTGTATAGCCCCAACCCATATAATTAGGGTACTAAAATGAATAGCCATGTGGGGGTAACAAGAACAATAAGAACAAGAACCCCTCGAGAGCATGGGCCAATGGAAGTCGGAGAAAGTCAAAGACACTAGATGGTAGCCTCATTAAACATTTTTGATAGTGCCGGGATAGAGGAATCATCGGTGTCATCGTCTATTACTACTAAAGGACCAATACAAGATCTAAGAATGCTCGTCACGAAGTCTCTAAGGCTAAGGGAGCTAGGTTAGGTAATCCTACGAGGAAACAAAGCACTCCTAGAATCTCACCAAAAAGGCAAGGCCGAAGAAAACCCTAAAGTAACCAATAAAATCAAAATGCGTGCTCATCCTCACAATCCAAGAAGTGATCGCGAAGGAGCAAATCCATGACACCAAGGAGCAAGACCATGATGTTGAGCATGGGTAGGTCCTCATCGCCGAGAGCTAGTGTGTTGGGCACCCTAGTATAGTGTTGTGCAAAGATCACAAACCTACCCACCTCAAAAACAACTGCGGGTGTATATAAACAGCTACAATGATTACCGAAGCAAAAGAAACCATTTTATTCACAAGGTTCAACGCTTTATTGGGAAGTCGCATCAAATAGCCAATAATAAGGAGAAAGGACAAACTTTCAGACCCGCTTGATCATGGCAATGCTAATCTTGATCTTGATCCAAATGTGTAATTGTAATGTCCCTTTTAGGGCAGATCTGGAAAATTTTGGATTTCCCTTGAAACCCTTATGATTCAAATACTTCAAATTCAACTAGCAAACTGAAAATTATCTTCAAACCCTAACAGCAATCTGATTTTATTTTTTATGGCATCATGCATGCAAAAACAGCTGGAAATAAATATAGAAACCCTCCAAATTATTTTATTCAAGAGCCAGAACAAACATAACACAAGAGAACACCAGAAAATATGATTTTTGTATTTTTCAGACCAACTGGAATTAAAATATGACAGCAGCAAATATACTTTACCAACACAGCTGGAAATAATGATTCCAAGCCCAAACACAACCACGAAAGAGTGCAAACAACTCCAAAAATTATGAAGAAGCCAAATACAACTGAAATTTGGGTTGTCATGCCCTAGAAGCCCACAAACTCCTCCAAGATGCAAGTCGCCACCCTAGGAGAGGGTTTGAAAACTTCTGCCAAAGCTCTAGCACCTGTTGGCTAGATTTTCTGCACAACTAAAAACCTAGGCAGTCATGAGATAAATCTCCCTCATTTACCGGTGAGGCTCCCGTGTAAGATTTTTTCAGTTGTATTTCCTAATATCTATTTGTTGGTATTACTTTAACTATGTAGCTCATGAACCATAGCTAGACAGTTTTGTAGCAAGTAAGCAACTGTAAGCAATATGTGCAGGAAAGAGAAATAATTAAATGCGAGAAGAAAGGAAAGGAAATGTGCAACCTAACCAATAGTTGACAGAGTTGATTACATGCACATAGAAGAAACAAATAGATCTTAAAACGCAGAATTTGAAGCAAGGAAAGTTTCAAATCTAGATCTAAGACAACACACGGTTTATGCATAGATCCAAAAATCTCTTCTCTATTCCTCTGCTTGCAGAAAGCTATCAGGGGTTTCAGCTCAAAGTTTGGAACACAAGAATGCTGATTACAAATTCCGATCCTTTAACCCGTAGGTTCTTCCTCTACTTATAGTGTGTAGAGGGGAAATTACAAATGGGAAACTAAATCTGAACTAGAACATGAAGTAGTAAAGGGAACATTTGGCAATCATCTTCCTAGAATTCCTCTCTTAGTGACATGCATCAGGAGTTTAAGCCAAAATTGTGCACATTTGTCACCTATCTTAAAGAATCTTTCCAAATAACTTATAGTAATTCTTGATCATTGAGGGGGCATACTAAATGAACCTCACTGCATACAACTTCATTCACTCGGCGGAACACGCCTCCTATCATCCACATTACATTCCATTCCATCCATCCACAACATACTACATTTTATGGTTGCATTTACTCTTGCTCACACTTGCTTTCACATGTACGCTTTACTACACATGCTAGATAGATTTCTTGTATGTCATTATCTTTACCATACACACATGCGCGTTCACATCTTTTTCTAGTTGTGATCATAAATACGGTCTCTTACACACAAGCATGGATGTTTGGCTACTACCAGTCCCACAACGACTTAGGGGCATCCACTTTCATCCACTACAGGTGTTATTGTTTCATTTTGTACTTAGCACTTTACATTCTTCTGTATACACACTTTTGACATATGAGTTATCTTTCTAACATGCTAATGGGTGTTTCATGTGCAACATTTGTTTGCAGGATTACTTGCTTCCATGGCTATCTATTGTTTGTACTTGCTTGTCTTTGTTTGTTATTGTTTGCGGGCTTTGCCCTTTGTCTTGTGTGCACACTTGTTTGTTTGTGGCCACTGCAGCCTTGAGTGTCTTGTGACATTGTGAGTGGTGTCCCATGTTTGCAACCCACTTTGGCGGCCTACTTTTGTCTTCTTGGGTGTTTACATTGTCTGCTTATGTTTTAGCTTACACATTGTTTGTTTGGCTTACACTTGTTTTCTACATGCATGCTTGTTCGTACTAACACTTGTTTTCTAGCCACTTGTTTGTGTGTGCCTTGGTCTCTACCAAGCACATTCCCTTCCCCTGCAGGCAAAGTTCCAGTTACAAGGTCGGTCCTCTTTTAGGGCCGCATTCTCCTATCCACGACATCACATGCGCCCCCAAAGAGGGGGCATCATTTGGGTTTATACAAACTACACACAATGCCGATGACAGCTTCGACTCTAAAGTTTTTGTCCATCACACAATGGGTTATACAACTGAGTGGGTTCAGACCAGTCTACGAACCCCATACACAACGGCTTTTATAGGGAAGATTGTCCTTAGCATTCTGGGAGCAATTACAGTTAGAGGAACATCGGACTTTGTTTTGCTCTTACTTCAGATTTTGAATTTTCATATTCAATGTATTTTTCCATGGCAAGTTTTGTCTATTCTCTCTTCTTTTCAATCGGGTGAGGGCCCAATCGCATTACCTATCAAATATATATATATAAACTGAAATTCATTGTATGAACCATAGTAGGAAAACTCGCCAAAACCAAAACTCGCCAGCACCCCAAAAAAAAAAAAAAACTCGCCAATACTCGGGAATACTCGACAACTTAAAAAATACTCAAATTTCTTTAAAAAACATAAATTTTAAGCAACACATAGCTACAAAATGTATTAAATGAGCCCATAAAATGTTGGAGAAGTGTTTTCTATTAGATTTGAATACAAATACAATACAAAATCGCATCATCATGCGAATACGACAACCGGTTGATACTAGTCCCCACACTCGGCCGCGTCTCCACTCTCCTCCTAAGGCCGAGAATCTGGTTCGATCATGGAAGTAGATGATGGTGCCGGTGGCTCCTCTGTTGTATGTTGGAGATCACCTCCAAAGATGTCATCCAATCCAATATCTCCTCGGAGTCCTGCTAGTGCTTCTCCCTCCATAGCCTCCCTCTCAAAAGAAGCAATCTCGCCCACCGTGAACGCAGGTTTTCTCTTCTTGCCCGACCCACTCACCGTATGGATCTATCTCATCCAAATCAATGAGCTCCACCGATGTGGCCTCAACTTTTTTGCAGGCGGCCGTAGATTATATTGCACAAAAACCAAGTCGTTGAGCCTTTTTTGAGTCAACTTGTTGCGGCTTCTTCGTGTGATTAGTCCGAGCACGGAGAATACTTGTCAAGTTTTGGCAGTACTCGCCGAGTTTTGAAAGCTACCCAATATTTTTAGTTACTAATCTGCCTACAAGCGATCAAAGCTCATGATTCTTTCAAAGATTGCAAAGAAGTTGTTTGGTCCGAAAAAGGTGCAAAAATGGATTTTATGAAAATAAGAAAAATATTGCCATCATCTGCGTGGAGCTTGAGAAAATATGCACTTTTAGAGAAAACGGCACCTGAAACAGAGCCACATAATGAAAGTTATGGCACATGCAAGTTTTTGCTGCTACATCTTCCTGCACCCTTTCCAAAATGGCAAATTTTTTTCTATACTTGTGTTTTTTTCTTCACCAAAAATCCAAAAAAGGAAAGAAATGCTGTCTTTGGCGAGTTTGTGGCGAGTTTTTGGCAAGTATTCCAACTATACTCGGCGAGTTTTTTTTTTTGCATTTTTGGCGAGTTTTCCTGCAAATTACTCGTTTAGCATAATTTTTGGCGAGTTTTTCTAAACTCGCCGAGTTTTTGGCGAGTATTCTATCTATGGTATGAACCATCATTATTGAATTGTTTTCTTTATGAATGAAAATTATCAATTGTTTATTGTTTATCTCATGCCCTTCCCGTGTTCCAAGATGTTCAGATTTCCCTTTTCTTTACCTGAAATAAAGGTCACCAACTCTCTTAGATCAGATATACTCCCATCCCTAGGTTAGAACCTGCAAGTGGGGAGACCATGGCCTCCACCACAACTTCCCAGCTTTCCTTCAAAACAGCAGCAGCGGGAGAAAGCTCCCAGGCATCCAGACATGACCTGCTGAAATTTCTCCACCAGCAAACAAGGAAGACAGTATTCACAGCAAATTTCCATACTGTAATGGCAAATGGCTCCTACCAGCTAATTGAGTGCCCTTCACAAATCTACCACCCAATTGAGGGAGTGGATAAACAGCTCCAGTGCCTACAAGAAATGCCCTTCATATGCAAGCATATGGGATCCTATCAGGGTATGGGTATATGACAAATGGAAGCCAATGGGATCCTTAGACATCCTCCTGATGCTCAAAAGTATTGTGTGACAAGGACCTTGGTTTCCCAACAAGGCTAAACTTTTATGAAGCCATGCTTCCAATCCCACCCAAGAATGTCCAAGCGTGTTCTAGAGAGAAGTAACTCTTAAGCAGAACTGACAATGCAATAGAAAAATATCTTGGGTCTCTGAACACACAATGCAGCAAGGAATCCTAAATTGTGCAAGAATCCATGTCAATGTAAACTTTGGAACCTTCAAGGGAAGCTTAAGACCATTTCTGATTAAACCCTCTTGTTAAACAGTTAAAAATAGAGTACTGAACAGATCTACACTTCATGAAAATTGTGTGAGAATCTGTCAACGTAAACTTTAGAGCCTTTCTGATGTTTAAGACCATTGCTGATCAATCCCTCTTGTTAATCGGAAAAAAAAAGAGTACAGAATAGGTCTAACCTTCATGAAAAAGGTTATTTTGATATTTGTATAAGTTCCACCAATCATGATTTTTGTGACTCAAAGAGTTCCATCAATCAATGTTGTTTTAAGACCATAATAATTACATCAACCAAGATTTGTAAATATTGAACAGGGATGAAACCCTGGATGTTTTTATTAATAATCAATCAAGTTACTGAGAATGGAAAAGCTACAATATTTATAGATATTGCACAGCAGTTCCCAGAACTATAATTTGTCATACAGGCACAACAAAATACAAACAGATGAACAAATCAACAATGTGAATATAATAATAACAAATATGGCTATAAAACCATATAACAAACTACATAATTAAATAAATATGCAAGTTACCTAAGTAACAAACAATTACCAAAGGTAAAACAGTAACAACCTAATTACCTAAGGTAAAAAGTAAACAATGGAAAATGTCCTACAACTAGGTTTTACCTAACATTCCCCCTTAATTTTGCATTGCCTCAAGAGAAGAGGAGAGGAACTCTCTGAACATCTTGAATTTGTCGCATGCAAGTGACTTCGTGGAATCATTTGCTCGTTGTTCAACTGTAATGTCCCTTTTAGGGGACTCAAGAAATGGCCCAAAGCTCACACATCAGATTTATGGAACTGTTGTTATAACCCTGCAAATCTGTAATTTATATCCTTCCTAGGGCCGCGACTTCCCTAGAGGAGTTAAACCCTCAAAGATGGATAAAACCTTGAAGAATCCTTCAAATCTTATGCCAAAATTAGTAGAAAACCCTTAGCAAACACATTCAGTTGTTAAAAATCAGAATTGAGTGTGAAAATAATTAATTACAGAACCCTAACCAGAAAACATCATCAAGCTTGGAAAAATAGTAGAACACCTTCAAAATTCACCAAACTCAAGATCTTGGCCTTAAAAAATATAGAGAACAAGATAGTAATTTCATATTTGCAAAATTAACAACACACATACCAAAATTATCACTCCAAGTGGATCACTCCACTCCAAACAAATATATTATTGAACCAAAGATACCAATCATGCAAGAAAACGATACTTTATTGCCTTTCAAATCAGCTTGCATGCACAAAACCTCATGAAGGGTTTTTGTCCTCCACAAGTCCTCAACCAAGGGTTTTCGTCCTTGGACAAGGTCCTCAATTCAAGGGGTTTCGTCCTTGAAAGAGATAGTAAAAGGGCTACACTAGCCAACCTTCACCAAAATATGAATAATCACCAAAAGCATGATTCTATAATGCCCAAGTGACCTCCTTAAATAGCCACAAGGAGGGCTTAACAACATAAAAGTGATGGCCGACCCCTTAAGGTAAGTGCTTTTAAATATTCAAATGGTATTTGGAGCCTACATGCTCATAATACCTTTATTACCTAACTACTTAAGTTCCTCTATTGGAGCATTAGGCTTCTCAATAGGATACATGATAATAAATGAAAACAACAATACAAATGTAATTCAGATCTTCCCCTTGCTTTCCTCCTTAGACCCACGGGGAGAGAATGGGTTAAATTTTTCAAAATCAACCTCCAAAAAGGGAAATGGCATCAGCTGTTGGATAAAACTGAAGTTGAATATTGTGTTTCAAACATGATCGCGAATGAAATGAACCTATAACTCTATGCGCCTCGATTTCTCATGAAAACTAGATTGCGAACAAGTTTCAGAACACCTTCGTTGTCAACACACATGGTGGTAGAATTCTCTTGCGATACTCCAAGTCCCTCAAGTATGCGACGTAGCCATATCGCCAGACAGATCTGCTGCAAAGACAATATTCACTTACATGGAAGGTTGAGAAACAAAGTTTTGTTTCTTGCTTCCTTGTAATATTGGACCAAACCCCAAAAAGAATACAAATCCAGAAGTGGATTTCATGTCATCAATATTACCTGCATGATCTGAATCTGAATATCTAGTCAAGAAGAATTGATCATTCTTCTTGTACTCTAGACCAAAATCCATAGTGCCCTTGACATATCTCAAGATCCACCTTACTGCTTTCCAATGACAAACTTTGGGTTCCTGCATGAACCGTGAAAGATAGCTGCTTGCAAAGCTAATATCTGGTCTAGTATAGGTCAGGTAAATAAGACTCCCAATCAATCTGTCAATAGAGAGTTGCATTTACCAATGGAGATGGATTTGCATTTAAACAACCAAAGTCTTGTATCCATAGGTGTGGCAATCGATATGCATTCCATCATCCTAAATTTCTCGAGCGTTGTCTTGGCATATTTCAACTGAGAAACAAAGATATGATTCTCCTTCTGCCATACTTCTAATCCAAGACAGTAGTGCATGAGCCCGAGATCTATCATGTCAAACAATCGATTCAGATCTTTCTTTGTTGCATCGACCATCTTCATTATATTGTTAGTGATGACTAGATCATCGACATATACAACTATAACAATCTCTCCTCCTTGCTTCTTGAGGTAGAGATTGGGATCATATGGATTTCTCTCGAATCCATGTTGAATGAAATGCTCATCAATTTTGATGTACCATGCATGGGGAGCCTAATTAATACCATACAGAGATTTGATGAGTCTACATACCTTTGTTTCTTCTCCAGGTATGACAAAACCCTCTACTTGACTCATGTAAACTTCTTCCTGTAAATCTCCATTCAGAAAGGAACTTTTCATGTCCATCTGGTGGACTTTCCATCCAAACTCTGTAGCTAGAACAAAGATCATCCTAATCGTTATGATCTTATTTGTGGCAGCAAATGTCTCCTCATAGTCAATGCCTTCCTTCGAGCATACCCCTTTGCTACAAGTTTTGCTTTGTACTTGTCAATGGTCCCATCTAGCTTTGTACTTGGTTTTGAAAATCCATCTGCATCTAATGGGCTTCTTCCCTGGTGAAAGATCGACAAGTTGGCTGTGTGTTATTCTTCATCACTGACTGATACTCGGCATCCATGGCATCTTTCCAAGCTTTAGATGTAGGGCTTCCTAACAATAGAGGGCTCAACAGATTCAACAACTCTACTCATCAAGGCAAAATTTACCTCTTCACGAGCTTTACTGTGAGTTTGTGGTCTAGAAGTGGATGTGTTTGGAGGAGCATCATCTCGAATCATATTTGTATACCACTTGGGCATACGTTGAATTGTTCCCATGGGTTGTGGTCCTACAAATATTCACCATCATCCCCATCATCACTATCATCATCAGTGGGAACATCAGCTTTTGTTTTTACAACAGGGGTGTTGTGTACATTAGGTGAGTCTGTGGAAGGAGCCTCAGCTTCTTTCTTCTCAAAGAACTCAACATCCCTGCTGGTGTAGACTTTCCTGGTCTTCGATCCATCAATCTATACCCAAGAGCTTCTTCACTATAGCCAATGAAGATGTATTTCTCTGCTTTCATATCCAACTTCTTTCACTTTTGCTTGGGTATGTGCATGCTAGCTTTGCACCCAAATACTTTGAGGTGTGCAATGGATGGCTTTGATTTGACCATGCTTCATGTGGCATTACTCCATCAAGAACAATCAGTGGGCTCTCGGTTCAACAAGTACACTACGCTTTTCATTGCCCTAATGTCTTTTGCTAGTCCTGAATCATCAATCATGCAATGCACCATATCCATGATAGTACGGTTCCTTCTCTCAACAACACCATTTTGTGGCGGCGTATGTGGAGGAGGCATATGTCGACGAATCCCATGAGCTTCCAAAAAGGCTTTAAACTCATTACTAGTGAATTTCCCCCCTCGAATTGAGAGGAGAGATCTAATTTTGCGACCAGCCTCGTTCTCAACAGCCACTTTGTACTTCTTAAAGGTCTCGAAAGCTTCATTTTTGGTACGAAGACAATATATCCATATTTTCTTGAATAATCCTCAACACAAAGCATAAAATATTGAAATCTAGAATGACTAGGTTGCATGGACCACAAAGATTGGTGTGCACCAAATCAAGCTTACCTAGAGCTCGATATTTACTTTTTTGGAATAAGGCTCTGTGTTGTTTTCCTACGAGGTAGTTAAGACACTTGTCTATGTCCTTCTTGAGAGATGGCAAACCTCTCACCATGTTGTACCGGCTGAAGTGTGTCGAGATATCCAAAACTAATGTGACCAAGTCTCTGATGCCACAACTGTGCAAAGTAAGTGTCTTTAACCACAAGTGTTTGATCATCTTAGTGGACAAACTCAAGCTAGAACATACATCCCACATTTGAAGCTCTTACAACAATTTTTGAGCTTCAATTTGTCTCGAATCAAACAAACTTTCTTATCGGATTTACAATCAAAATCAATCTTCGAGAATAGGATGTAGAAGTTGACTTATTGATAGCAATTTTTTTGTCAAACCAAGGACATACAAAATATCTAATAACCTACAATTTCGTGGACCAAGAGGTGGATAAATGTTCCCAATACCTTGGATAGTGCAAGGTTTCGAGCTCGCCTTAGTTGAAAATTTATTTGCTTTGGTTTGTTATAAACTTATCGTTTGTCTTTTGCTTTTTTGTTTTCTTGTTGTAGGGGTTGGTCAGGGGATCTGCATGGCAGATGGGTTGGAAGCTTAGCTCAGGTTGAGATGACTCGCCTGTTTGCGGCTCAAACGGTCCTATACCCCTACTCACTAAGTAACCTCTCAACTCGCCTACATTGCATGAAGGGTAGTCAGGTGGAGCAGAGGAGGCGACTGCCTCTCGCGGCTCGCAAGAGGTGGGTGATCAATGCAACACGGTGCTTAAGAGGGAGCTTGGGGTCGATGTGGTGGACGGCTCGGCGTTAGCTCGACCTCGGTAGATGGTCTTTGAGACGGCTCAAAGGAACGCAGCTCAAGACGCCTATTTGCCTCAACTTGGCCCGTCCCCACAATGCACAACTTGGCCCGATCCGCATAAACCACCCCAACTCGCCCTTCAATGCAACTCGCCTAGAGCTCACCCAACTCGCTACAAAAGCCAGCCTTGCCTACAACTCACCTAGCTTGTTTAGGAGCTCACCCACAACTCCCACTCGGCCAAGCTTGACTTGCGGCTCTAGAGAGCTAAATGAAACTCGATCTTAAAAAGTTATAGGGGGACTATTTTGTCTCCTAATAATGATAAAACCCTAGATTGTGGGAAAAAAATCCAGATTTTTTGTGTTTTCTACAAATGTTGAGAGTTCCAGATGTGCTAGATTGTTGCACAAGCTCTTGTAGAGCTTCCAAAGGTGTGGGGATGCAGGGATTGGGAAGTTCAGCGAAGAGGCAACTTCGGCTCTCCAATGCTTTGCAAATTCTTCTCCAAGCTCCTCAATCTCTTATGCTCTCCTCCTACACTCCCTGGTTTGAATGTACAAGCTCCTAACCTACTCTAATACCAAATGTAAATAATGAACAAGGACGGAAGCCTGGATGATTTTATTAATAATCAATCAAGTTACTGAGAGAATGGAAAAGCTGCAATATTTATAGATAGTGCACAGCAGTTCCCAGAACTATAATTTGTTGTACAAGCACAACGAAATACAAGCAGATTAACAAATAAATAACGTGAATATAATAATAACAAATATGGCTATAAAACCATATAACAAACTACATAATTAAATAACAATTACCTAAGGTAAAACAGTAACAACCTAATTGCCTAAGGTAAAAAGTAAATAATGGAAAATTTCCTACAATTTTAACTAACAAGATTGTCCCGAGACTATAATTTTTGTTGTTCTTGTTGTTCTAAAGGCATAAGAATTTTGTCTAGATTAAGGAGGGTGTTAGGGACCAACACTTCTTTGTATATATGTTAATGTACATATGTACATAGATATATAAGGAAGGATGGATATGGAAAACTAGTTTGAACCATAACATAGTGAGCCCGATTCCAAATTGAGTGTCGTCGATGAACATCAAATTGCAATAATATCTATGAATTGTTTGGTGATGGCTATAAACCACTTCTTACCTTGAGGATTCAATACAGCAATTAATGCATGTATACCACATTGTGTTTAACAAGATTGCATTGCATGCTATACCCATTGTATGCTCGTATGCACATGTTTGCATTCCCATGTTTGCATGTGTATGGGTGTGTGAATGTGTGTATGTATGAATTCTTATTGTTGTTCTACACAATCTGCATGTATATACATGGAAGCTGGTCTAGAGTAATCGCCATGATCACATGAATAATCATAGTTTGAAACCTTGGATGGAAAATATCAACGAAGTAATGGAACATTCAATATACTATTCACAAGTTTAAACATCCCAAATATCATGAGTAAAAAGGTAGTATATTAGGCCCCTACTATGAGAAATACCAATTTGATGTATGAGAACCCCCTTCCCAAGTACCTTATAAATTACTCAAATTCATACCTCTTTAGGTTTTCATCCTTAGACCAAGCTTGGAACAATTCCAAGCCTTGTTAACCCATCTTAGCCCGAGGTACTAAAGTCTTCATATATTTTAACAACCAACTCTTCTCAACAACTTTGCAAAGAAGACAAGACAATTGCAGAGAAGCTCAAATTAGCAAGAAACAAGGAAATTTTCACAAAATTCATTAATGCTTCGTTAACTCAATTTTCTAGTGATAACCACCTTTTGAGCAATGCAAGACAGACAAATCCTAATATACATGAAGAGTTCCATGCACGAAATTTCCATAAAAAAATAAGTATTTTCCTACAAATAAGATTACATTTATATGGACGTTCAAATATAATCATTTTATCTTTTATAGGGTATGTGTTTACGGGATAGTTCACCATGAAACAAACCTTGTAAAATTTGAACAAGAGCACCAATCAAGTATCATACAATTTCACTACCTCAACTCTCATATGAATGAGAGAAAAAAATTTGCAAGTAAGTAGCATAGACAAATGTAAGACTTGAATCCAAATCGAAATACTTCCTATAATGTAATGTCCCTTTCGGGCTCAAATTTGAGTTATTTGAATTTTCCCCAAAACCCTAATTGAACATCGCTGGAATCTATGACATTGACATGCAGAAACCTGAATTTTATGACAGCTACATGGAAATTAGAGCCAAAGAGGGTTAGCAACCTATTTTTGGTCCCCAAAACCCTAGGCGACCTAGGTGAAATTCAGATTTTAGTATTTCTCACACACAAATCTTCAAAAACATATCAACCAATTGAAACCCTTCATGAAATAATGCAAAATATGTTCTTCAACATCAAAGTACAGAATTTTGGAATTAATTATTGGCCACAAACATCTGAAACTTCAAAAATTCATATCTTCTAAAATTCTTGGAGTTATAATGTAAATGATAGCTCAAAATGACCACAAAAATGGCAGCTATCAAACAAAATTAAATTCAAATTTTTCCAACCACATAAACCCACTGCAATGTTGTCCCGAAAGAGGTTACCCAAGCTGGAAATGGGTATGGCAGTGCCCAAAAATGTGCCCTAGCTAGAAATTGTGCCCTAGCACGGATGGAAACACTTGTTCTAAAATTCTGAATATGAAGCTCACTTGTGACTCCCGGATGAAGCCACCAAAGCAACAAATGAGGGTTTTCATCCCCAAGTGTTGTGACTATTGAGGGGTTTCGTCCTCAATAGGATCCAATGAGGGTTTTTCGTCCTCAAAGGCTGAAAATGTGAGCTCAATGCTCCAATTTTCAAAAGAGAAATATCAAGATTCATATGAAGACCCTTACAATGAGCCCCAACATTTACCTTTATAGCCTTTTTCTTTCTTTTCCTTGTGGAGCGCTCCATGTGGGATAATAGAAATACTTTATTTCTATTTTAACATTCACTTTTCCCACTTAAAGAGGGACGACCCCCCTTTTTAAACATTCTTTTTCTATTTTGAAGTTGGCGCTTGCACTTTAGCCACCAACCTACTATTTCTAGTGCTATAACTGGCAATTTGTCTTTTTACAAAAATATTACCAAGCTGAAAATAGCAAATTACAATTATAACACGAATGTACTTCCCTTATTTTCTCCCTTAAAGCCCACGGGAAGTAGAAATGGGCCCAAGTATTCGAATCAAACTAATTTGGAAAAGAGGACATTACATATAAACATATGAGGAAGAACAAGTGAGCAAATCTTAATAATAACAGAAAAATCTAAGCATCCGAGACGTATGATAATGCACTAACAGTTTTCAAAAGTAAATGGCAAAGCATATTACCTAAACATTTATCCACTTTTCCTAGATCTAGAAGGCAGGATGAACACATGCTAATGTGCCATTAGATTTCCCGAGATAGCTAGATTTTTTTCTGACACCCAAATTCAGGACTAGATATTTTGAGGACTACAGCCACCTACGTATTTGGAAATGTGGTGTGCCCAAGTTTAATGTGAGTGCAAAGTATACGTAGTGTACAAAACAGGTTTCAAAATGTCTCTTTTAATCCGTTGGTACCAATTTAGATTTTATCAACATAAAAATTATAAGGCTCAATCAAATTATGCAGCATAAGTTAAGGGTACACAAAGCAACCAAGCAATCCTAAAACATTCCATACAAAAAAACTCCATGCATAAAGAAATTACCTATGAGCAAGATTTTACTTTCAGGGGAATCTGAAAATATCTTCTTCCCATCTTGTTTAGACCATACAAGCCAAACGGCAACACCATTAAAAAACATTATATAGTTTGCATAATCATACAATTTATTCCTAACTCTAACAATTATATGCTAACCCAAAATTTTGCACCCGACACTCCATATGCATCTCTAGAATATAATGTTCTGGATATATGAAAATAATCCATGTCATACCTTTTGGAGCCATTTTGAACATTTGCAATGGTGAACAAGTCCAATGATTGGTTTGGAATGTCAGCAAAATCTAGCTGTTTTCCCATGTAATGTATTGGAAGCAGAACAAATATGCCTATAGCCGCAGAAAAGAAAATATCCGTAAACTGTACAAAAGAGAAACATGAAAAATAAGATAAACAATACCGAACAATCATATATTATGCTGAAAGAATCGAATAGGAATAAATATAATGTGTGAATCAAAGACTCAAGATGTTTTATACAGAATAACTTGGAGTACTATTTATATCTTTGTGAATAAAACTTTGAATAAGCTGGCCATAATAGCTATCCGTCAATGAACCGATAAGAGGTTCAGTCAATGGTGTAGTTAAATAATAAGTGTCATGCAGAGGAAAAATCTAATAGAAGCCTAACCACAATGCATATATTGTAACTACAATAATTAGTGTAAAAAGAAGCAACTGAGAGAGAATGAAAAGCAACAAAGAAATGAATGCTATGTATATTAGAAGAGAAATTATCAAGAGCAAAAGGAGACCAAGTAGTTTCAAGCATAAATCAGTGTTGAGAGATTTAAGAATATTCTCCCTTTTTAGAATAAAGGGCGAGTGCTGATAGTGTTAAGGTTCATAAGTTCTGTCTATGGCTTTTTCCGTTCCTGCTATGTTATCAGTTATTCTAGTCTTTTTCCACTGTAGGCTACACCAAAGGAATAACAAAAACTGTAAAAGGATGTTGCTCCACACTGACTGTCGATGATCAAGAATTTGCCATCCAAGAAATGTCTAAACCGTGTTTGTTCATTTCTCCCTTCAATATTTACTGTTATCAACCAAAGTCCACCAGCATTTCTATATTATTATTTCAATAGAACTTTCAAGCATTTTGAGAATGTAGAGCTTAAAGAACATTCATCTAATCTATCACCCTAAAATGGTAAGTTGATGCCCACCAAAATCTATTGCATTTGTCTCGTAGAAGTTACATCATATTCATATCAATCTTTGATAAAAGTGGAACAGAATAAAAGATTTTAAAATCATCCTCAACACCAAAAGGTCTATGGTACAACCAAGTAAAACTGGGAAAGAAGTGTACACCATTCAGTCCATACCACCTAGGCAAAGTGAACAAGGTTTTTCAAGCTAAATTTGAGACACAGGCGCTTCTTTCTCAGGGTTTGATATCCTATGGTTGAATTTGGTAAGAAGTTCCCGTTTTTCTAATCTTGCCTCTTCAAAGAGGAAAGTCAAAGAGCCAACCCTAAGGGTGTTGGTTTATTTGATTCTGATATCCACTGTAGGCTAAGCGCTCCATTATGTACTGCCACTCTGTCTCTACCGACCTTGCATTCCAAAATACACATTATCTCTCTACCCACTCTCCCTTGAGTGTTTCCCATCTACCCATCTTGCACCTTAGCTGATGTGAGCCGATTCTCAACTGAGCTATCATCATCTTGATCTTCCAATTGATTTCTGCCCCTGGGGCCTGCATAGATTTTCTGATTGTGTTCACATGCGGGATTTGAATTCATTGATGCAGTATTTTCTCTTTCTACTAAATTTCTTCATCCCCATAGTTAGCCTGAATTTTTCTCTCACATATCTTTTTAAAATCCTGATCAATTTCTAGACATTTGTGAATGCTAAAGCCACACTTTCTCATCCACTTAGAGTTTTCTTTCATCCCAGTGCTCTTCTTCCTCTTTAACTCTTCTCCCACTACCATCTTGGGCAATTGATTAATATCAATGTCTTGTGTTTTCTTTAGATAGCCTGGTAACCTAATCATAGTTGCCACCTCCAAGGGAAAGGTGCATGTCTCAGCTAATAGTATCTCATACAGAACTGAGCCTTTCATTTTGACAATACCCATGCTTGAGTTTGTTTGAATCCTCTCTATCCATCTATATTTCAATCCTGGTGTATTGCTGCCCCATACCTCACACCCGTAAAACACCACTAGCATGTCAAGCAAACCAAACAAGATCCTTATGATTTTCCAATACCACAACTCTGCATGTTTGCAGCCATTATGTAATGAGTATAATGTCTTCCATCCTCATATTTTTGTCAACCTCCATGATTCCTTATAAGTTTGTTGCAGAAATCAAGACCAAGATACCTGTATTCGGGCACTATCTCCAATGGTTTTATCTTATGTTCCTTTCTCCCCATTGAGAAAAAAACAGCACTTCAATTTTACTGGTATTTTATTGCACCCTACTTCTTAACAAAGGAGTTCTACTGCCTTCCAAGTGTTCTCTTAAACTGTTGGTTGATTTTGCAAGTATGATGAGATCATCGGCATAAAGAAGTAGCTGCAACATAGCTAGCTAAATGGACACCCCTGCCTGCAAGCTTGTTACACCGATAGTCATTCTACAATCGCAGCCAGGTTGGTGGTGGTGGAATGTAATTTATGTGAGTTGTTAACAATTAATCCCAACCTTAAATTTGACATCCATTTGATCATCACTTAGAAGTTTTTTCTTTATTCTTGGAGAATTCAATCGAAAAATTGTAATATCTTGGCCATACAATGGAGTTTGGAGCCCATTTTTTTCACCATAAATATTTTCGAGCCTAACACATTGGTTTGGCCAAATTGACACAATTTTTCACGAGTTAATGGGAGATTTTCAAGAAGGTAATAAAGCAATTAATAATTGTGTGCGAAAATCCAAGATAAGTGTAATGTCCTTTTTCCCACTTGAGAGCTAATATTTGGTCTTCTTGTCATTCCTTCTCCATGGCAAAGAAGCAAAGATGAAGGAGGAGAACATTGAGCATCTATATGATATGTTTTTACTAATATTTTATATTTTCTTTAGTGTTTTCTTTCTTATACAGGTCGGCCTTGCCTTTTTGTACTTTGGCGCCAATTGAAGGATATAAAAGGAGATCTAAGGCATCATTTGCTATCTAGACTTTGGCGCATTTTATCTTATTGGAGCATTGCGAGCTAGGAGCTCCTTGTTCTTGCATTTGAGGACGAAAACCCTCATATGCGACTTGCCTAGAAGGACGAAAACCCTTCTAGAGGTTGAGTGAAGGACGAAAACCCTTCATCTTGACTTGGGGATTGGTGTATAAGGCTGATTTGAGGAAAGAGTTATCATTTTCAGATTGTTGTTGATTTATTTCTAGTGGAGCGACCTACCTTGAGTAGGGTTTTGAAGATTTGGTGAACTTTATGTGCAATTTTAATTGATAATCTGATTTATCATAATTTCTAAGGCGGAATCTCAAGTTTCGTGATTTTTGGGGGTTTCTAGGCCCTAGATCTACATTTTTCTTGTGGCTGCAATTAACTGGTCATAATTAATTTCCAGCAGAGTGTTTCTTCAGTATTTTCATTGATTTTGGCTCTTGTGGTTGCATAAAATATATATAAAAATTGTGGCTAGTGAATTTGAAGTGTTTCATGGTGTTTTGGCATATTTTATAAAGGATACAGTTCACTGATTTTGCATTTTCAGTCTGCTGCAATTAAAAATCAGATCTGAATATTTTGGGTGTTTGGCTAAATTCCCTTGTTTGTGGTTTGAACCCTTGAAAGGGTCATTACAATAAGGACCTTGAGATTGATGATGTATTTAAAATATCTGTAATAGTTTGTCCACTCTTCTAGCCTTACAACA
The DNA here is from genome assembly GCA_018340775.1 of Taxus wallichiana var. yunnanensis. Classification (NCBI taxonomy): domain Eukaryota; kingdom Viridiplantae; phylum Streptophyta; class Pinopsida; order Cupressales; family Taxaceae; genus Taxus; species Taxus wallichiana. Next base: position 65,215,476 of record CM031238.1, on the reverse strand, counting down.
TAAGTAGCTAAGCGACCACCACCACCTCCAAATTTAAAACACTTAAGTCTTGTTGGCTAGATTTTCTACATAGCATTAAACCTAGGCGGTCATGAGATAAATCTCCCTCATTTAACCGGTGAGGCTCCGTGTCGATTTGTCAATATAAATGTGTTTTTATCTATCGTGGGTTTTACTTTAACCACTTAGTTCATGAACCATAACTAAGAAGTTCTCGCAGCAGCAAGTAAACAAATGCTTAAGAAAGGAAAAATTATAGAAGAAGAAAGTCAAGGTATTACAGAGAAGAAGTAAGGAAGATGTGCATCCCAATTAATAGATAGCAGAGCTAATTGCATGCACATAGAAGAAACTTAATAGATTTGAACACACAGAATTATAAAGCAAAGGCAGTTCTAGATCCAGATCTAAAATAACACAAAGTTTACTTTAAAGATCTAAGATTTAAAAGCAAGAAACACAGTACGCCGTGACACAAAGTTCTCCGGAAACCTGCTTCTTTGTATTCCTCTGCAACAAGTGGCTCTCAAGGGTTCAGCACAAAGTCTAGAACACAAGATTGCTTCTTACAAATTCTGATCGATGATTAACCCGTAGGTTCTTCTCCTACTTATAGAATGTAGGAGGGAAAGTACAAATAGAAGACTCAAACTGAACTAAAGCATGAACAAGTAAAGATGACATTTGGCAATCATCCTCAACTAACTTCTTCTTAAGTGACACATGTATCACTTAACTAATAGAAAGGTTCCACATGACTTCAAGTAATGGTCAGAAACCAATAACTTAGAAGTTTACAATTTCATCCAGAACATAGAAAGTAGAAGAAGAAAGAATAGAAGAAGTTATGCCAAATTTAACATCTACATCTTCTTCTTGTTCGATATCCGATATACTTGCGAACATATAATTCAAAGATCCTTCCATCTGCTTTAGCCACTGCTTCCTTTTCGTCCCGAATTACGTGCAACCCTTCATTCAACACTTTGCTTGCATGCTTCCACTTCTTCCAAACTTGGCCCAAATCTCGCAATGTCTCTGCTCATGCAATGTCACCACCTTTCACCGATAGAGTTCATCGTGAAAGGCTTGGTAGCTTTATCATTTCTCTTTTGTACCATCGAAGAGAACTTTCCAGGAATCATGCACCTCGTTAGAAACAATCCGCACGTATGAAGTAACACCTCCATCCACTCTTTCCTCGAAAGAAATGGTACTTGTCCGGCAAATCTAATGTTCTACTCTCAAGCGCTTGCATCCTCTTCAGCAAAACTCTGCAGATCTCCAAACGGAAAGATACCGCAAACTCTCGCCGCTTCCCCTTCTCGACCGATCCATCCAAGACAATTTGTTCTCGCAACCAATACATCTCCTACACTTGTTCTCGGCCAAAATACTCAGGTTACTCTCTGCAACTGTATTCATTCCTTCTATGCTTTCTATCAGTTGCTTTAGTTGATTTGCTGCATCGTTCATAACCTTTAAGCGGGCTGGCACTTCCCCAAGTTGCACAGAAGCTTGACGAATAATCAAATCCTTCCATTCGCAATAGCCTTTACTTGATTGCTTGCATCTTCCATTTCCCGCATAAGATGATCACTCACCGCTACTAAATGGGCCGAATTTAAGATTTAGCAACCTTGGCTATGATCTCACATAATTGAGATACTTGCTTCTGCAGCTCTTCTTTCTCCGCCTTTTCACTGTCAAGCCTAAGGAACAAAGCATCCAGCAACGTCTGCGTGTCCTGCTTCAATCCTTCAGTGGTAGCTTGACCGAGTGGTATTTTGGTCACCGTCACATCTTCTCGCCGTGAGCTCCTCTTCTACCTTTCCTTCCGCTGCGAATTGATATCTCAAAGAACTTCTCTCCCGAATCCTCGATGATCAACCTAGAAGTTGCTTTAGCAACTTTAGGCCTTCTCGCTCTTCTCGCTCGGATCTTAAAGTAGCCTGCAAGTCATGTTCCTCTAAGTTCATCTCTACTCTTGCTTCCGGAACCAACTGCATAGCTAACCATTCCGAGAAATTACTTCTCGGAGAGTGAGAAGTCGCTGAGTGCACTACCATCTCCCGCTCTGCATCCTCTCCATCAGAAAGTGCCACAGTATCATGGCTGCCATCTTCTGAAACATCCAAGGACAAAGCTCTTTCGAACTCCGTCATCTGCAGCTTTAACATCTCCTCTGGAACGGGTGCTGAACGAAGTGGCTGCGGAGAGAAGACGAACGTCGCTGGTTTCAATGAAGGCATGGAAACATCCTGCTGCTGTGGTGCAATAGTTGGTGATCCTCTAGGTACTGGAGAAGTCGGAGTCAAAGCTATGGTCGTAGAAGTGGTCTTCTCTTTCTCTTGAGATCTTCTGTGTACTTTCAACTTCTCGGACCTTCTGCTGCTTTCTCCTTCATGCTTTCGTTTGAGGGAATCTCCTGCGCTACGAAGTTGCCCGTGATTTGATTCATCAATACTTCATCAAGGCAATATCCCTTCGTTAGCAGCCTACTCGAAGTACTCACCAACACAGCTCCGGATCTCTCTTCTATCAGGTCAGAGCCGCGCCATTGCTATCCTCGGCAAAGATAGCTTTATCTCCTCCCATTTGATGGTAAGTGTCAAGTACCACGTTCCCATCATCTTTAAGATCCGCAGGTATCCACGCTAGTCCAAAGTCAAATACTTGCTTTGCCGATAGCCTGCTGAAATCTTTCTTTCTAACCTCGTACTCACTTCTGCACTTCATCCAGAAATCTTCTAACGAAGGCACATGTGCGTACTCTTGGGAGATTGTCTTCCTGGCTATTCCAAATGGATCGAAATTAAGCCGCGGAAGAACTCTTGCTCATACTCGGACAACATTTGTGCTTCCATCCCTCGAGCTCGTGAATGCCGATGCAACCGTAATATCCCACGCTGTGAGTGGGAAGAAGCCCGTAGACTTGTGCCGCTTCGATCAAGGTCGTGTAACTCCACAAGTTGCCTACTCACCTCCGTGGCGATCAATCTGTCACTCTGGTACTTGGCATCTTTATTGGTTCACCTCGAAAGCTCGTAACCCCGAGGTATGTGAAATCGCAAACCGGATGAATACACTACCAATCTTGACACCGCCTCCCATGCTTCCTCGCTACCCCGTGAGTCTTCAAGTCTTTGTCTAACTGCGCAGATGAAATCGTAGAAGAAGTCATCGTTGATCACTTTGAAATCCTTCTCGCACGCAGTACATGAGAAGTCGTGGGTAGACTCGAAAATGGGATCCTCGAAAGAATACCACATCTATCCAAATTTGAAAAGACACCTGTGAAGTCGCAAGATACACCAAGTATGAAGTCATCTTAAAGTCAAGGTACGCTTCACGCCCGCAGCTTGCTCACCGATGTTGCTGCTAATAATTTCTGACCAATTGATTATAGAATCAACCTTGTTGATTTCAATGGTCCTGATGAAAGCATACATCCATGTCCGGAAAGTGTAGGCATTCGCTTCACCATTCAACCTGCATAGCAATTTGACGATATCATCCGCCTCCTGCACCAAATTGGATCGTGGAAGAGTTCTCGAACTTGGAAGGGGATCTAGGCTTCTTCATGAACCGCTATTCATGATGCTCACACAATCAACTCTGTGTTTTTCCCACCTACCACAAAGATCCCGAATGCTAATAGAATTCACCACCTTTCGCACTGGAATCTTCAGACAATAATTGAAGAATTCTGCATCCAAACGAATTATTGTCTTTCTCGCAACATCACGCACTGATCTAGATGAAGGATGATAAGATCTAGCACACTCCATCACAAACTCGCAATTGGGCAGTACACGGAAAGCTGCAGCTCGAATAATTCCACTACTTTTGACCGCACGCATGAGTGAAGTCTTTCCAGCTCTGGATCTATCAATCAAATCAGAAAGAGGTTCTGGGCCTAGATCTGTGTCTCCTATGTCCGAAAGTTTGAAGCAATGCATGAATCCATCGTGCTTTCTTTTTCATCTCCTTTCGCCATGGCTTTATCAATCTTTGTCCGAATAATTCTTTTTCTTCTAACTTGGCCGGATTTCTTCAATACTGGTGCAGATCTAGACAATTCTTCGATTCGAGAGGATATTTGCAATGTATCGACATTGATAAAAACTCCTTTTCTTTTATAAAGCACTGTAATGAGTTCCCAAATTTATTCAGACAAAAATGGCCACCGGAGCATGAATAGTGAATTTAAATTATAAAAATCTGCACTTTTCAAGCCTCGCTGCCCCAAAATTGGTGTTTAATTTACACATAAAGAGAGCATGAATCCTTTCAATCAACACCGAGCTCCCCGCAACACTCGTGAAAACAACTATGCATTTAAGATAAACCTTCTCCAAAGCATGCGCCAAATCTGGAAGCTTTTAGCCTTTGTTAGCACTTTGTCTGAGCAAAATCCTTCCTCTAAAGGGGGCGCACTTTTCCTCCTTGCTGCAATTCTTAACCTGTGAATTAAATAATTCATCCATATGGCTGCCCATGCTTATATAACCTTCACAATTCTATAATTAATAATTGCCCTAACAATTAAAGGCAATTAATTAATTAAAAATCATGCTTTTCTCTTTTAAAAATAGCATGTTTAAGGACAGCCATCCAATAAATTAAATTAATCCAATTTAATCCTTCACACAGCACTTCACTCAAGCCCCACAGTGTGCTTTGACCATAGCCATAAAATAGAAATTAATTTAATGTTTTAATGCTTCAAAAACATTAAATAATGCCCAAATGGGGCGCACTTTTTGAGAGGAAGAGGGCAGCACTAAATAAATTAAATTTAATTAATTTAATTCCTTTTTCATTCCTTCTTTGACTTTTTGACCTCCTCCTCAAGCTTGGGCGCACTTTTTTAAGAAGAAAGATTATTAATAATAATCAATTTAATCTTTTTAATCAATCACCAAAGGGGGCACTTTTTGCACATGTAATTCTATTTTTAAGAATTTTTCCATAATGGGATTCTTTACCCTCGCCAGCGTGCACCAAAATCCCGTGATCCACTTAAGTGATTTGACTTTGACAATGGGATTTTTACCTGCAAGGCGTGCACTAAAATCCTATGATTTCACTTAAGTCACTTTCCTTTTATTATATCATGGGAATTTTTACCTGCAAGGCGAGCAATAAATTCCCACCGCCTCGCACCTCTATTTTTCCCACTGCGCAGCTTAAGTGACTTTTATAACACGGGAAAAGTACCGCCAGCGGTGTATACAATTCCCACCCCGCCTTTATTTTTCCATCGCAGCTTAAATCCTTTGTTTTCCAAAAATGCGCCCATCCCACAGCAGGGGCTTTTCTGCACAACTTCGCTTTTTCCTGTGATCCGCACCTCCGATGACGACTTCCTCCGTGCAAAACGTGCGTGTATGTTTTCCACCGCTCCAAGCCAAAAATCGAGCTTACCCATGCCAAGGAGTTGTTCCAGAAAATTTTTACGTAAAAACAGAGTAACGGACACCACAAAAACACGAAAAATTGCCAAAAGTTACAAATAAAGCCCAAAACTTAAAATAAGTTAAAATCCTTCTGGTATATAGGAATAATAACATATTCGCTCATAACAGAGTTGAAACGGAGCGCAAATAGCCTCATACGGGGCTCAAAATAATTAAATACAAATTTCCCATGCAGACAAATCCCGACGACGGAATAAAACAATTTTGGGCATCTGGGTATTTGGCGAAAAGGGCTAATATGGCTCTTTGGGATTATCTTGACGCAATACAAGAACTTTCAGGCAATAAAAACAACAAATGACCCATTATTTTAAAAGTACGAAATTTTTTCGGATTGGGTAGTCACAGATTTCAGGGTGAAATCTGAGTGACACCAAGTCTCGTATTGATTCACTATATGCATCTCAATGGTTGACATAAGTAAAACTACCACTTCCATAGTTTATGGGCAAGCTACTAATATAGATGCCAATATGCTTTCCAAATTACACAATTGTTGAAAACTTGAATGTATGTCATGGATTTAAGAGTACCAGACTTAGCTTGTGTCCTACTTCTTACCCATAGGTAATACGCTATGGATCTTTAGAGTAACATCAAAGAGTGGAGGAAGTTATTCCACACCATAAACATGGATTTTAGACAAGAAGACTTTCCAAGCCCAAAGGATAGTAAAAGAGACTAATGAAAACAACATCTTAATATAGAAAAACGAAACAACAGAATGGGATAAACTGTTATGGACTTCCCTCCCGTACCCACATACACATATATGTAAACAATAACCACAAATATATATGGATACTTGCACATGCAAGCAAGTGCAATACATTCTTGATATGATGATGCGACCTACCAAAATCCTCAAGATGAGGGTTGGTATATGGTCAAACACCAATCTTATCACAGAAGGGTGTCATTTGGCATTCATTGTTGGCACCCAATTGCAAATTAGCCTGAAAGGTTTGCTAATTTAAGTCGGCAACAAAAATGGAAATTAGCCTGTTAGGTTTACTAATTATGGCAGCAACAAACATTGAAATACCAATACTCTTCAATATATAAATTACCGACAAACATCACTCTCTATTTAGTATTTCATAAGAAAGACAAAACTAGTACGGTGCCGTAACAATATAATTGGCAAAACCCATACAGTCCCAGAAAACCCTTTGTTGGTAAAACTCATACAATCAAATAACCATTAGTCTTGAAGGTCAGGTCCCACCCCATTTTTTGTGATTCTGTATCTTCCAGATATTAATGTTATACCCCTTTCTAGGCTAATGTAGCTACAATGTTTATGAATGAAAAACATGTGTTTAGAACCCGAATTGATGAGCATCTATGATGCTGTAGTTCAAGATTATAAATTCATTGCATACAAGTATAAATTTGAAGCATTCAAACTTTTAAGTAATGCAAAAACTATTACCCTGCATATTTCTGCTTTTCCTACGGTATAAATTTCTAGGATAAATCTGGTTTCAACCACAGTTATAGCAAGCAATTATTAATTTCTAACTAATACAACTTAGCACCTTAGTGGGAACCAATAATTCATGAAAAAACCTCAGAAATAAGTCAACTTAGTGCATATAGATGTCTACGGGTTGAACTAAGGTTTTCCAAATTAAATGTAATTCGACAATTTTTAGTAAAATATTTATTTCTACAACTAAATGTAACTCTAAGATGATCCTTCAAAAAGGGTTGCTGCACTTCAAAAAAATTAGTATAATATGTCTAAACTATCCACAATGTTCTAGACCTGCAATCAACTCACTGGAGGATTGTAACTTTTGCACTTGGTTGAAGAGGGCATTTCTCCATTTCATCTCCAATTAGATTTCTTCATCAACTAATTGAGGGCTGGTTTAGAGGTTGAGAAGCCCGTTTTAAATGTTTAGTTTGAGGGTGAGCCTTTTCCAGGCATAGGGATTGTCGTCTTAACGCTTTTAAGGATGTGTTTTCTTCTTCCAATGAAAATATCTAGGATATTGATTGTCTAGGTTTATGGAAGTTGGGTTTTTCTAGCCACTGTTATATAGAAAAGGCAAGAAGTTTTTCTGTTTTCAATTTTGGAAAGGAATAATTGTTGTTTAGTTTCGATGTGGCTATTTTTCTTATTTGAAGGGGGAGACTACAACATATAGATATCATCAACTTTAGCAATTAGATTGATTAAGGAGACAAAGTTTCCAGAAGCCTCGTCTCTTTAACACTATGGATTCCAGAAGATTGTTGAGGCATTGTTGAGAAAATGGATTTGAGGCTATCTGGCAGCCCGCAGGTTTATTTATTGGCTGTTCGAATAATTGGAGGGGTTTACTGTGCATTATTGTAGATCCATCCATACAATGTAAGTCTGATTGTATCACACAATGGAGTTGAGAATAAAGAAAAAAAAAAATGGATTTTTCTGGTCAAGTGTTTTATTTATGTCTCTTTGATAATGTATTCCTAGTTTCCTTGTTAGTCTGGACATGTGTCTACTGTAGAAGGCAAATTTCAGAAATAAGTTAAGCTTTCCATGGTTAATGTCATTCTTTTGGATGGGATCTCAAGTTTGGTCATGATTTTGATTTGAATGGCAATCGCGTGGACGTCATACTAAATAGCAGAAACTTAATGTGTTATAGGTGAGAATTTATTATTACAATGATTGTAGCATACAAATAATTCTAGAATGGTAACAAAAATTAACCATGAACGAATGGAGACTATATACACATAGAGAACAATATATGAATAAAGGAACTAATATATTTATTGATTTGAGAGGTATGTACATTTATCCATCCAGTTACGGGTTGAAACAGACCATTACATTCTCTGCTAGGACCGGATCTGTCATCTTTGCCCCTTCTAAGTGGTGGAGACCGAGGACCACTTCATTTTCAGATGCCCATTTATTATGAGATCTAAGGAAGATATCATTGCCTCTATAGAGACTCGACAACACTCTTGCTACCTTCTTCAAATATACAGACCAATGGTGCTTGGCTCTTTATCTTCGCGAGGTTGTCACCTTCCACCTACAGGAGGATCCTAGAGGCCCTAGAGCTCCCATATTGATCACCTCTTTCTTTCAGCCCATTCAAGTGATTGGCAGCACTAAGCGTCCTTTGACACCGGTACATCACACATCATAATTGAAAGATTAATTAGGCAGCGCTTCTCTTGGAGCATCTCTTCTACTCATACTACTCAAATCTCCAAGCCTACTCTCTCAGAATCGTGGCTCTACTCCAACCCGCCACCATGGCTCTCCCCTTCTCCGACGACGTGGATCTACTACTTGCCATTTGCCCCAAGCCCACAGGGGCAAACTGATATTACAAGCTTATTTTCTACTACGAGAGTTACACTAGCCTTGGATGTTAGGGAGAATCTAAAAAAGTGTCTTGCTTCCTCCTAGGATACCCTAGCTTGACTCTATTGACCTTGTATACTCACTCTGACAACATTATCGATCCCTCGCAGTGATTGATAATTGCTCAAATGATTCCTCCACTATAGGTACAAACAGAGACATTCGATGAGATTTACCTCCAGTCTTCATTGGCACATGCTCTTGGGGCTTTTGTTCACCCCTCACTGCTATTTGCATTGGTTTCTTTGTCACTTGTGTTAGTGGCATGCTGCTCTATTTTCTCTTTATACTTTATTTCGTTGGTTCACCTTTAGGATTCTCTCTTCCTAAAACTTTATTCTCTCTTCCTAAAACTTTCTATTGCTATTGGTTGTACCTTCAGCCCCTTCACCTACTTTTGGTCATTTGTGGACATTAATACAACTTATTTCTTTCTTTTTAAAAGAGATGTAAGCTTTCACTCTCGAGTATTATAAAATGGTAGCAATCTCTCGAGAAGAGGATCAAAGCTAACATGCTCTAATTTCTACTCAAAGGGAATGACTAGGGACCTCCCTCTATGCTTCATTGTCGCCATGTGTAATCATATGGGTAGTTGCATGGGAAAGAATGATGAAGCATTTTGTACGTAGAATCCAAAGAGTCGTTGTGAAGAAGACTTGACATGTACAAAGAGGCTAGAGAGGTGAGAAGCCCAAATCGATGGATTACATTCACTATTCCTCCCCCCAACTATCAAATGCATGCAGTGCTTGTGTGCTAAATGGGTCACCTTGCCTTGTGATCCAAAAATGGATCTGAAAATGCCCAATTCTATGTATTCTCCATATTTGATGCTTTCTCTACAGCTTCTCGGCCTATTCTTTCTTCATAAAATGGTCTAGTCAGCCGGGAGTGTTCCGAACACCTTCGAATGACATTTAAGACCATAATTGTTTTGTTCAGGCAATTTTACAGGTGACGATTACGCAATCGCGCCGGCTGCTTTAGCAAATGGGTCTTGTTTAAGACAATTCCAGAATTCGGGATCTCAACTATTGCAAATGTTTGAGCTTCCAAAACGATTTGTTTCGCCTTGCCATGCATCTTTGGACATAAAGAACTATAAATACAAGTTCAATTCTTCATTCTAGCAAGTGATTTTTGAGTGAATTCTAGTGTGAGCAAAGAGAAGTTGTATTTCTTTCTTGTTTTGTTCATTGAGAGTGAGTTCTTCATTGTTGAGGATTGTGAGCAAGCAAATACAATTAGGAGTGTTGAATCCTTCTTGAAGGCCAAGCATTGGCAATACTTTGTATTTTTGGAGATTTACATAGTGAGAGGGAAGCAATTTGCTTACCCACTGGAGTTTTTCCCACCTTGGGTTTCTCCAGATAAATTCTTGTGTCTCCTTTGTCTCTCTTTTCTCAATTTGCAGTATAGTTGTGATTATTTATACACATTATATTGGTTAAAAGGAACTTAAGTAATTTCCATTCAATTATCACTAAGAACAGGATCTGTTTATTGTATTAAGAGGCAGTTTACGGATCACCTTGTGATTATTCTCAAAAATACATGAGGAAATACTGTCATGGGAATGACTACTCATGGTGGTCATCTTGAGATGACTTAAACACACACAAGTAAAAATCCCCAAAAGAATTAATAATCCAAGAGTTGACATGTCTTGAGAATCTGAAAAGCCATGTGACAAGTAACCCCGACCCACCCACCCCAAGAAGTGAAAGAGGATCTATCTTAAAGTGGAACTCATTGAAAAATAGTATATCGGTTTCCAAATCTTCGGAAAAAAATTACATTTTTATGTCTTGTATTTTGTAGCCCTTTGGAGGTTTTTTAGGAATTATGACTTCCTTTATGCGGAGGAATGACAGCAAAATCCAACAAATATTACAGTTTCAGATCTTGAGCACAGATTAAAAAAACTACAATCCCATCAAGGTGACTGTGTTAAGGGGATTTTGTTTGGAACTGGCACATATATCGAATCAAGATCTCAAATATGAAAACTGGAATTTCAGTCTCACCTATCATGATTTTATTAAGCTCTTTTCCTACCATATGAGCAAGACCTCTTCTTGTCCTAAATTTCCAGAGACTTGCTTTGGCTTCATATTTTTTTCCTTGTTGGTCGAGAACATGGCCTATTGACTTTTTAGGTACGTTTCTACATTTTCTATTCGTGGAAAGAAGTATGGTGACATTAGAGTCTAAGTTTTAATAATTGTTAGGAGGGCACAAAGACGCTTCTTCACTTAAATTTGCATGCTGGTTTTGTTGGCCATCAATTTATGGGGAGTGTTTGTGATCCCGCGAAGGCAATTCGAATTTCAATTGTGATCGCGGGAAAGAAAATACTATTGATTGTAAAGTAGCTAGTGTTTTCAGAGATTCAAAATGCTTTCTATTTCTGCTGATATTTGTTTCATCACAACTTTTTTCTATTTTGGTAAAATCGATATGACAGACCAAGTTTTTGGCGTTAGTATTACTGATTAATTGGCTGTTCTTACTTCTCACCATTCCTTTAAGTTTCACTTGGACGTCTCTAAAGTAGCCTATGCTTGTTTTTCTTGTGTGTAAGATGGGTTCACTTAGTGATGCAAGATTGTTTTTATTGTGCTTGCTTTTCTTCTATCACTTCCAAAAATATTTTGGACCAGCTATGGATCAAGGAACACCATGGAGCAATGATTGCATTGTACTTCTTATTGTGTTTTGATTTTTACAAGATGCTTTCCAGCAATCAATATGCTGCATTTTAGGATTCTCTTTCGTTCTACCCTTCCAAGTGTGTGTTAAATACAAGATCCCCTATAAGCAGAGGCAAGTTTTTTTCACTAGCTTTGATGCCACTGTGGACTATATTTACATTGTTATCAATCCTTGCCGGATGACTAATGTTTCAATTTGCAGTTATTGGTAGCTTTTTCATCTTGGATTTTAAAGTTCAACAGTTTGTCTGTGATATTATCTTAGGTATTTTTTCCTTGGCTGGTATATGTTTGTTTCCTTTATCAATTTTTTCTTTGGATTGTGCTGGGTAGCAAGAGATCTATATATATTGTCGTGGGGAAGGAGGTTCACAAAGTTCATCTCTAGTCTTTTGAATATCTCTTTTCATGTGTCATGTTTAGGTTTAGATAGTTTTACATTAATATAGTAAATTTAGACAAACTTCATGTAAAAGAAAGGGTTCAAAATTTACGACTAGGAAAATCAGGTTAAACATATCAGCAAGACAGCACAATATCCAAAATAATTCCACCATGTGGGTGCAAAAACAGAAGAATTGACATCACGGTTTTTATTTCGGATATTTCTTTGTGCGTGTTAGATTCAAGATAAGATGGTTTTGTAATAGTAAATTAAATTTAGGGTTTAAAGGTTTTAAACTGGCAACATCATCCATAGGTGCTTGTAGAAGGCCAATAGTCACACGTTTATCTGTGGAAATTTGAAAATGATCTTACACAAAAACATCACGTACATCCAAAAAAATTAAGATACATAAATTGTTTTAAGCCATCTATCACCAAAAAAATTAATGGAGAATGTGATGGTGTGTGGATGTAGTCATTATTCAATGTGGATTACTTCAATGCGGGGTTTAAATTTGACATTTGTTTACACGTTTTTAATGCTTTAGCCGTATAACACTCCCAAAAATTGATATCAAAATTTCTTTCATGTTGCAAATTTAATATAAAACTGTCATTTTACATAGATCTATATACTATATAAGCATAAGTATATAATAAAACATGTTAATATAAATGATGGCTGTGTAGTTTATTTTTGTGATTATTGTAAAAGTAGAAGGGCAATACTAAAAAATTGTTTGACAGACATTGGTGGCCGTCAAATTTATAGCGTGTTTTAATGAATGAAACTATAGGAACATTCTCAAATCTAAACCTACAATATTATAAAACAAGTTGCTAAAAACAATGCTGTAAGGAACCAATGCTCAAATTAGTACAAGTCTCTAAATTAAGACTGTTATTCAAATAAGTGAAAACATAGTCCAACTTCACAACCCCCATCCCCAGGATCTCCACCAAATCAGCAAAATTACTCAATGAGGCCAAGTGGGTGAGGGCTTGAATTGTGTTCTGCCCCACTTGGAAAGGAAAAACAGCCCAAATAAACACCTTTTTTGCAGCGATTCCCAATATCTTTCCTCTGTTGATAGCATTTTTTACGGTTTGATGCAGGAAATTGTAAATAATTAAAATTATGCATGGGCTGAAGCAGGATAAAATAGAACAGAGACAGTTGCCGATGAAAATGAGGTAGCATATGTAGAACCCTGCCTGATTCAGAACGATCGCGCAATCCACCATAAGGTCCCTGGTGGACACACTTACTGTATCTGCCAATTTTAGCATAGCCTTCTTTTTGAACTTTCTTTTTGTCAAGACGATTAGCATCATGCAGTAATATGTAAGGCCTGCAACAATCCCAGGGGTGATAATTCTGGCAAACCATTGAGAACATTCCAAATTCCACTTCCTGGAAATTTAGAACCGTGTGATGATAAATCTCAATCAACAAATGTTCAATAAGCACAAAGGGGGCCATTTTTAATACCAATTGGCCTGTATGATAATTGTCAATCAAATTGAAACAGACCTACTAGACTCAACCAGATCATATTCCAGCATTTTCATATATCAAAAACAAAATAAGATAGAAACATTGCAGATTGAAGATAGACAAGCAAATGTCAGATTACCCATTGAGGGAATGGAGAGTTGATTGTATACAATTAGAAACATATCTCAATGCAGAGGACACATCCCATTCCATATTAGATTATTCATTTCCTCTTGAATGGGGAATGAACAATCAAAAAAGGGATGTTTGTTTTAAGAACAACTTAAATAATGACTTTTCTATGAGCATTATAAGCTCTTAGAGTCTTAAGTATGTTCCAAATTAGTTATGTGACCATGGCAGAGAGTGATTCTCTTGCCCTGTCCAATGTAAGCTACAGAATTGTTTACATTGGTGAGTATGATAACAAATAAACACTTTAAAAGCACACACATTCAATTACAAAACATTTTTTAACACCCGTTGTAGATTAAGGCATGAACAATTACTTAGAATTGCAACCAATTGTCAGAAGTAGAATATGTGCGTGTATTATTACTTGCCTAGAAGATATACTCAATTCCTGTTGCCATTAGTTGTTATAACTCATAAAATATTACTCTGTAAGCATAAAAATAAATTTCATTTTATAATGACGAAAGGGTAATAGGTGAATGAACCACAATTTTCCAAGAGCTGAAACAACAGGAAAATATTTAAGATGGTAAACTTTCGCAAGAAGCAATCCCTAGAGAATATGCAATAAAAGGGATAATAAACCTTCAGCTACAATTACTGGATTCTCAAGAAACTCCTAAATGGGAGTTAAGAATCAAGATATTTTTTTATTATTGTCTATGGATTTACCCCAAAAAACCCAACTTAGATTTCCTGGATTTTTCGGAAACTCCCAAATGAGTATCTCCCAAATCTAACATTTTCAAAAATCTATTTACACATGCAACTAAAGCTTTTTAATACCTTTGATGTGAATTGACCCTTTTCGAGAAGCTAATACTCTCATACCAGTTGTTCCACCCATAAGTAGACCCAGGGTTTACATAGATCCTTGCAGTAGCAATCCAAAAAAATGAAAATATTGTGGGGCCACCATACATTGTTCCACTCAAATGCCCACATAGATTCTGACAAGTAGCCCATTTTTGGCATTGGTGGAGTTTGTGGGTTAATCTCGAAATAGTCAATGGTCCTTACTAATCTTCCCTCCCTATCATCTACAAATAATTTTTTCTGGCTGCAACCAATGTCTATCCAATGCTATTAAGCAAACACTAGACGATTGCGTTTTTTCACTTCTGAAACACTTCAACGTTAATTTTCTCAGAATCATTTCGTTAGAGAGTTTCTGATACCTTCAATATTCCACTATCCAAGTCGACATCCATGCAAGCGTTATCATGTGAAGGCAGAGCGTGGATGGTACTCTGAGCAACAATTAGAAGCATGGCTACAAATTTAGCTCCATCTCCACTTTCGCTTTCTCAAAGAAGGTTTACATCTGATGCAACATATTGGCATATCACATAACATCACGCAAAATGTCCTCTCTGCCAATATCTCTCTCAATACGAGTCTGCTGAAACCAACTAAAGGAAATAGGCATTGTCAGTACAACAGTTCGCACAGCCCATCCCAGCAGGATCCAGGCCATAATGCTGCTATAAATGGTTGAACAAAAATTTCCAATGCCAGTAGCATGAATGGAAAATTCTTGTTATGCACTATGGATCCATGTTCATTCTCCCAATACACCGATTCAGATTGAAAATTATGCAACTAGACAGCGATTCCAGCTGGTGGTGCAATGGAAGGAGTGTCACCCTGCAACACAACATAGGAGGGCATTATCCTGTGGCCTCCAAAGTTTGCAGAAACCCAATGCTCAAATCCTTCGACCCTGACACACACCACTAGAAGGTTCTCATATAATTTAATGATCTATTGACCATTCATCTTCTGCCTTCCGCCGTCTCTACCACTCATTTGTTCTTGTAGCAGCTCTCTCTACCACTCGTTTGTTCCTTAGACACTTTCAAGATGAAAATAAAAAAGTATAAAGAAATTTAAAAAATTATAGGAGACGATGAAGACAACCCTTTTCAAGAACACACACTTATAAAGGCCTAGTGGCCAAAAATGTATAATATTTTTTTACAACGATACCAATAAGTAAGTTGGGCTAAAAGCCTAAAACACACTTGTGTTATAACACAACTGCCAAAATATCACCATGTGAGTGATTAAAACATCGGAATCGTAAGTCAGATTAAGATAGGTTTGTATTAGTATAGTTAATATTTAGAAAAACTTATATATATATAATTGTTTAAAACTTTCATCCATGGGTAAGTTCAGAAACAATAGTGTCAAGGGATTTTCATGTAACAGTACGTAAGAGAATGACCTGGGTTCAAATCCTTGTCACCGCAACATAGGCCTGTAAACCCAGAAAGGTTGTGGTATGACTAACATTAGGTACATTTGACTGTGGGATGACATTTTATCAATATATAAATTGGTTTAAACATGCGGCAAAGATAACCCAATTAGCAGTGCAAGTGCAGTGAGCAATGATAATGTATGGATTGTCCGAGTGAGTTTAAGGTGTGTGTACAAGTCTATTACTCAAATATAGAATATGCACACGTATGAATGTATTTCTGTATGTATAATTTGGGAAATTGTGTCCATATGTGTGTGTGTGTGTGTGTGTTTAGGAAAATTGTGTATGAGTTTTGGCATAACAGCAGTAAGGCGGGACCCAAGTTCAAATCCCTCAAACCTTAGGAAGACAAACCCATAACTCTGTGGAAGATTGTGGTGTAACAAACATGGATACATTTAGGGATGAGCAAAAGATTTAAATCTTAAGACAGTGGTCCAGCTAAAAAACCTGGAAAATTCTTTATTTAAAAAATCATTAAAAAACAAATAGGTGAAAATCACATCCGATTTCAGAACAGCACCCAAAAAAAAATTAAAAAGCTTGGAAACTTAACTACCTGAAGACAAATGTCCTAAGGAAGACATAGGCGTCAAAACCCGCAACTGCCAAAATCTCGTCTTCGGAAGCCCGCCATGCCGTGAGAATCCATCCTGCAGATGGCGCAAATCTCTCTAAAGGTCCTCTCTGCTTCGCTCTCTCCTCTGCCACCATGCGAGGAGCATACACAGTGGCATTGCTTGGCTGTTTTCTCAATACGGAGTACAATGACAGGAGCAGAGTGCACAGACACACATTTATCGCTACTGATGTGAGCAGAGCAGAAACTATCATATTCACCCTCTTAATTATCTTTCAATAAAATTCAAACCAAGGCAATCCAATACAACTCAATGAACTCGGAGTTGACTACGGGTATTGGGAATTGGGTATTAGGTATTTTCCACAAAATCCTCAGCAGCTACTGTGAAGTTTCGAACAATTATCCACTGCTGGAGATTGGGCATAACAAAAATTGTTGAATCGGCAGCTGAAGTGAGGTCTAGGACAATTTACACTGTTTTGGGCACTGGGTATAATTAGAAAAATTTGAATCCCCAACTACTGCGATTTTGGGAACAGATTTCCCAAATATAGAATAATGAGTACTTATTGGGTCTAGAAACAAAATAATTGATTTAGCGGCTGCTCTTAAAGCTTTGAATAAACTGTATAATATTGGGTATTTGATTCTCAGTTTAAATTTCGTTTCCACACCTAACCGTCTTCTTTTTTTCCTTTTTCCCAGAATTTGTGAAGTGCGAAAACAGTGAGAGAAATACTTGTCGAGGTAGAAATTTGGGTAGAGTCTGAGAAGCTCATCTCCTATAGTTTAAATATTATTATTATTATTCTTCCAAACGAAGGCATCTTGCATTTATTGAATGCAATAATTTCAATGTTTTTGACATATATTTAAGGTAGTTGTTTAATTGATGAGGCAAACAACTACTTCTTCTTTCTTCCTTTTTTTAAAATGAAAAAGATCTTATATTATATTAATTTAATATGATATAAAATAACTTTCAATAAAAAAGTGGGTGGTATGAGAGCACGCCCCAAAACCACAAACAAAGCTAGGCCGAGCCTAGAAGGACGAAGGACAAACTAGGTTGAGCCTAGGAGAAAACAAAATGTTAGGCATCGCCTAGAAGCAGTCAAAAGACCAAGTCACGCAACAGCAACAAACATGCCCGAAGTGGGTGGATCGTGATCATCCACCCCCAACTGAACCGGGTAAATCTTTTCCAAGTGTCAAGGAGCTCCCGGCCAAGAAAGAACTTCTTCCTCCGAATCCGCCTCCCGCAAGTAGGAATGGCAAGGCTAAGGCAAGGGAACTTATCGGACGATGGTGGTGGCGGCGATTCCAACCATCAACAAGAGATGAGGCGTGGCGGAAGAGGAGAGCCCCTCCATGTGGCGAGGCGGCGGTGATCCTAGCCTGCTGGCGGCAGTGAAGGACTCTGCGGTGACTAGGTGGTGACCCCAGCCATGGCGGCGAGCGACGAGAAACTTCTTTGGTGCAAAGGGCCCGAGGAGCGAGCTCAATGAAAGCACGTCGTTGCGAACAACTACATCGACCACCACGGCCGGAGGCGGGGGCGCCTAAGTAGGAGACAGTGGCACACAGCAACATTACATGGGGCTTCCCGGTGGTGCGGCAAGTTACGGAGGTGGTCCACCTCAACGCAACTTGACCTTGTTGGCCTAAACATGTATCTGCTGCAAAGAATACATTGGAGATCACCATAGATTTGTTATAAACTGAAAAAGATTGATCAACTGCAAAATTAGCAAAGAAAAAAGCATTTCTTTCTTTCCATATCCAAAACAAAATTTCCCCTCTGAAAACATGTCAAATTTGGGTGAACATAGGCGAGATCTTGGGATTGTCTCCCAAAAGGATATCTTTACCAAAGTAAAGCAATGTGGCCTTGATGGAAAGAAAAATGAATGAATCCAATCCCAAGCAATCGATCTTTGGGACAAAACCGGGAAAATATGCAAGATGGTTTCCAAGTGACCGTAGAATGGGCATTTGGGCGTTAGGATCCCAATTTGAACAAGACGAGCCCCGATAGAAAGTCCTTGGTGCAAAATGCACCAGAGGAAGCGGGCAATTTTGGGCTCCACGCAAAGAATCCACACATTGGCAAATCACCTACTCCAAGTAGACAGGGTGGATTGAATTCCCCCACGCGTAATGAGTTTATCCACCATGGGCAAATGAGGCGAAAGTCAACGGTAGCCTTTATTGGTTCTTTAATTACAAAATGAAGTATCTACATGCCATTTCTAGTCCGTCCACCAAGGGCAAGAGGAATACACAGCAATCTTGTGCAACATTTCGTCAAGAATCAAGTTGATCGCTATAGTATAAGTATCGTGGTCCTGGTTAGAGAGCTGAAAAACGAGTTTTAAATGTTGGCCAAGAGAACTAGGATTGTGCATTTTGCAAAATAAGTCCTCAATGGTGCGAATTTCGCGTTTGAAGAATTTGAGAGCGGAGATTCCGGGGCTTTTGCCAAACACTTATCTTGCGTTTGAAAAATTGATGACCACCAGAGGGATTGATGATTAACAGAGAGCCCATTAAAAGCCATCCCCCTTCCACAGAAGTCAGGGTTTAATGCATTCCCATGCTTTCCAAATGCTCTTAAGCACAAAAGTGCCGACAATTTTGATAGGCACAGGGGTGATGAGCAGATTGACAAACCCCAAACCTTTCCACGTAAGGCAACCATAAGGAGAGCCTTCAGCAATACCATGTCATATGAGAACTTTCCAAGCTTCTTGGCCAGTAATGCTTTTGATGATCCATTTTGCGCAAAGTGCCTGCCCTTGACATTGAATGTCAATAAGGTCGAGTCCCCCAGAATTGCGGGGAAGGCAACATATCTCCCAAGCCACCCAATGAAATCCTTTGCTTGTAGAAGCATTAGCCCATAAAAAGGCTTTGAGCAACTTTTCCATCTTCTTTGAATGGATGCTTTGGAGGAACCCAACACGATGAGTAATAAACATGTGTGGCCGTAAGAACTTTGGAACAAATTTGGAATTTTCCAGCCAAAGATAAAGGTTTGGTAATCCAATACTCCAATTTTTGCCACCCTTTGAATAACATATTGTCGAGCTTGGCAGGGAGGCTTAAAAAGCAAAAGGAATACCCAAGAACTTGAATATCTCACCATGTGCTAGAATCTTCCATTCGAAAGTGGCAAGCCAATTTGGCGCGAAGGAAGGATTGTCGATAACATTGGGTTTTTCACCATTGAATCGACGAGCCAAAAGCTAAGCAGAAAGTATCCAAGCATTGTATAGCATTGTGAATGTTGGCTTCGTATTCAATGAGCGTAAGAAAGGAAATCATCCGCAAAATTCCCATTGAGAAGTTGAGAAATGGGCGTAGTAAGAACCGAGATTCCCCTAATAAGTCCTTGATAGTTAGTGTGGGCCGATAAATACCCAAATCTTTTGGCCGCGAGCACATCAATGCAATACGGGCAGAGGGCAACCTTGTTGAATAGAACAAAAAATCCCAAAGGGTTCCAGAGTTGATGCCATTGATAGAGATCTGCGCAAAGGCATCTACAAAAAGCATATTGACGGATTGAATAAAAATGGGGCCAAAGCCAAGGGCTTGAAGCATGGCAAGAATAAACGACCATTCAATTCAATCGTAGGCTTTCTCAAAATCAATTTTTATGAACATGGCGAACTAATTAGATTCTTGGGCCCATTCAATGCCTTCCCACATAGCAATGATGTTATCCAGGATATATCTACCCTGGATAAATCTCGTTTGTTTTGGCTTAATAACATCCAAAAGGATATTGCGTAGCCACATAGCCAAAGCTTTGGCGATGATTTTATAGGAGACATTCAACAATGTGATCAACCACTAAAAAGTGATTTGCTCTGGGTCTCCTTGTTTAGGGATGAATTTGATGTTTCCCTTATTGATTTGTGGCCCTAAGGATTGATTCTGAAACCCTTCGAGGTACACTTGGAAAAGGTCGTGACCGACCGAGTCCCAAAGGGCTTTATAGAATTCACAGGGAATCCATCGCATCTTGGTGCTTTATCATTGGCCATCTGCATGGTGGCTTCATGGAGGTCCTCAATGGTGAGAATTCTTTCACATATCACCTTCGAGCCTCGGACAATTTGCATAAGCACAACACCCAGACATTGATCAAGAGTAGCTTGGTGAGCTGCAGAAGGTTGTTGAGCTTGGAACACGAGCTTGTAGTGGCGCACAAAGGCTTGCAACATAAGTTGAGGGTCTGTACCCGAGCTCCACCCTACATGATAGCACAAATTTGCTGGGAAGGTTTCTTAGCTCTGAGGGAAAGAAAAATTCTTTCAAGACCCGATCTCCACTTTTGAGCCAGTGCATATGGCCTCGGATCTATGCCCCCCTGGCAGTGTAGTTGTCCACAATTTGGATTTCTTGGCGAAGCATTACAACATGAAGTTGAATAGTTTCAAAGAAGGGATCGCCTTAAAGCACCACCACCACTCGGCTAAGGGCCGAGGTGTTAGCGGAGTATGAGTGGCACCAAATTTTGGCCAATGTCTATCAGTAGATTATGAGGAATCTAGTTGTCCAAGTCAGCATCCTCCCACCATTGAATCCAGTTGGCTTGCATAGGTGGATGATACCACTGGCAGTGACTGGGACGTGGAATTAAATTCCAAACATGCTTGATATGATTGACAATGGGGCCATGCTGCATCAAGGCAATATTAAGAAATAATTGGCCTTTATGGTGAAAGGGCGTATATCATGCCAAGTGATACAAAATCGTATTAGAGAATGATCCGAGAGGAAAAGTCAAGCATGACCTCCACTAGGGGGAATAAATGCTATCAAACTCAAAATAATCTTGAGTTGATAGCATGGCTCTATCAAGCCGTTTAAGTACGTGATTTGTCCCTCCTCATAGATTGGACCAAGTAAACCATGCTTCAGAGGTGGGAAAGCGAGATGCGTTAGGATAAAAAAACCCAAAACTTATTATGCATAAAGTACCACACTTCCCTTTTGCCAGGTGTCCACCTCATCGGCAAGTGGCCACATTTATCATTAGGTGACTCAACCATATTAAAGTCTCCACTTATGACCCAATAAGCATCGAGAATGGAGTTGGTGATCCACCGCCACAGATCGGCCCTTTCAGCCGCATCGTTAGAGGTGTAAATATTAATGAGGCCAAAAGGGCGGCCATCAACATTAAATAGGACCCATATGGCACGGTTGGTGGGGTCAATGCCATGGTCAATTAATAGAGGCTGTCATTTGGGAGCAAAAAGCAAAATTAATCCCCCACACCTTGCTTCATGATTGCTACAGAAAGCCAAGCTATCAGGCCAGATGGACTTACAAACCATCTGTAATTGAAAACCTGTAATTTTTACTTCCTGCAAAAACAAAACGTCCAAATTTACACATCGTTGCCGAGTTTCACGCACAACATATTTGTGACAAGATTCTGTAAGACCCCAACATTCCAAGATAAACAATTCATGGGAAACAATGGTCAAGAGCCATATCCCCATCCTCCAAGCCATCAAGGGCATCATATTGATTTTTCAGAAGTGAGAAATATTATGTTGTAAAAAATCTTGCAAATCAACTTTTTTCCGTTTGGCGTACTCAATGTTATATGTCACTTCAATTGAATCCTAGTGTCCCCAGATTTCACTCTGAAATCTGAGACTACCTCATGTTAAAAAAAATCATACTTTTAAAATAACGGGTCATTTTGTGTTTTTATTACCAGAAGATGCCTGTATTGCATAAGGTATTCCCAGTGAATCACATAAGCCAATTTCGACAAAGACTCGAGATCTCGAAACTCGTTTTATCCTTTCGACAAGTTTTGTCTACGGGAAAATTATATTTAATTATTTAAAGCCTCGTTTGAAGTAAATTGTGCTCCGGTTTAACCCTATTGATTGAAGATTTGTATGTCAATATTCACATATACCATTAGGGTTTTCACCAGGAATGGATCCTGGGCTTTGTCGTGACTTCTCGCAACATTTTTGTTTTTATTATTCTTTTACATGTTTTTCTCTCGTGAAATTCCCCTATGTTAATTCCTTCGCAAGATCTGATCTATTTTATTTCTTGGAGTATCTGGAGATCATCTATGACCACCATGTCAGAAGGAATCAGCCTCAGGAAGTCAGCTTCTCTTTAAAAAGATGAAGTCGTGCACAAAAAAGCCTCTTCTGGACAAGTCGCATTTTTGGGAATGGATGGATTTAAGTTGTAGTGGGATTTTTGGTCGCAGCAGGCAGGTGGGATTTTTGTATTTGCCTTGCAGGGTACTTTTCCCATGAAGGCAAAATCACGTAAGTTCAATGGGAAAATTAGAGGCACAGTGGCGGGAATTTCTTACCTGCCTTGGAGGGTGAAATTTCCCATTATAAAATAAAGAAAAATCACTTAATGCATTGATGGGAATTTCTTACCTGCCTTGTAGGGTAAAAATTCTCATTATGGAAGTCAAACAACTTAAGTGGATGAAGGGATTTTTGGAGCTGCCATGCAAGGTGAATAATCCCATCAAAGATGACTTTTAAATATAGAAATCAACCTTATTCAAAAAGTGCAACCCCTTTGGGCATTAAATAATAACTTTAATGTGATTTATTAATAGTTTTCCTTCCTAATTTTGGCACCAGGGATGAGGAAAAGTCAATGCATGAGGAGAAGTCAAAGAAGACTAGAAGAGGAAGGCTAAAAATAAATTAAATTTATTTATTTAATGCAGCCTTGAAGCATGCTAAAAAGTGCGACCCATTTGGTGAATAAATAATGCTTTTTGTGGCATTTATTAATAGTTTTTATTCCTAACTTTGGCGCCATGGAGAAATAGAAGGTCAATGCATGATGTGAAGTCAAAGAGAACTGAAGGAAGGAGGCTAAAAATAAATTAAATTTATTTATTTAAAGGTTGTCATACGCATGTAAGTTTAGGCGCCCAAGTTGAAAGAAAAAGTATGTTTATTTATTAATTAATTGCCAGGAATAGGAGAGGCAATTATTAATTATAGAATGTTTAAGTTTATATAAGCATGAGCTACCATAATGATGGAATAGTTAATTCTTTTATCAAAGGATTGCAGCCGGACAAATTTGACATCCAAAGGAGGAGGATTTTTGCTCAAAAAAGTGTTTTTCACTGCCGAAAAGCTTCAAATTTTGGCGCTTTAGGATTAGAAGAGCTTGTTTTATGCCTATGTAATTATCTCGCATATTGGTATAGGTGCTCAAGTGCTTATATAAGAGAAAGGGAGCTTAAATCAATGTCGATACATTGAATATATCTTCTTAATCAAGAAATCTCTAGATCTCCACTTATCAGAAAGAATTCTGGCCAAATAAAAAGAAAAAGAGTTGCTCAGACAAAGATCGCTCAAGCTATGGCAAAGCGGGATGAAAGGGTAGGCTCTGTGGAATCATGCATAGCTTCCAAATTTTCTGAAGTCAATGATACAGACACAGGCCATGCATATCTCACCGATTTAATTGTCAAATCTACACAAATCGATCCAATTGCAAAGGCTTCCAACAAAAATTCATCCTCTTGTTTCTGACGTAGCCCATGTAGAAGTCAGTGCATGGAGAATTCCTTCCAGGATCTTGTGCATGTGCTCCCAACCTTCCATTTGAAGCCTTCATTGGATTTACCTGTAATTTCCTACACCCAAAGTGCTTTTCAGAATTTTTAATTGCTCATATGCAATTAAAAAAATAAAAGGTGATGAGTTTTTCCTAAATTATTTACGACAAACATCAGCCGATGCATGATCGAGAATAACTGCAAAAGCTTCAAGGACAAGAGGGAAGACAAGTCAAAGGCAACACCCATAAGCAAAATCACATTCACTTCGCCTCGATCCATTTGGTGAGAATCAAAGGCAAAATAATCAATCGCATGCGAGAATATGGAAAAAGGAACAAGACTAGAAGTGTTGCAGCCTTTCTTCTAATCTTTTTTCCTCTTTCTTATTCTTTCTCTTATTTCCTCCGATTAAAGTAATTGAGCGATCAATTAAATTATAAAACTTAAGTGATCATTTTAAAAGCCATTACTTGAAGAAGTAAATTACTTGGAAATAGGTGGCATACATGTAAAATAGAAGGTTCAATTTTTAGTTATAAATCATGCATGTCATGCAAAGAGGAATTCGAGGAGGGAGATTGCAGCGTTATTTCCTTTCCGACTTCTATATGTGCCAATTCACTAAAGGCTTCCTATTTGTAATTTCCCCTCTACATGTTATAAGTAGAGGAAGAACCTATGGATTAAAGGATCAAAATTTGTAAGCAACATTCTTGTGTTCCAGACTTTGTGCTAAAACCCCTGATAGCTATTTGAAGCAGAGGAATAGAAAGGAGCATATTTCCGAGAACTTTGTGTCAACGGTGCATTTTGTTTCTAACTTTCTGTCTTAGATCTATTCATAAACTTTGTGTTATTCTAGATCTAGATCTGAAAGTTCCCTTTACTTATAATTTTGTATGTTAATATCTATCTGTTTCTATCTATGTGCATGCAATCAACTCTATAATCTATTGATTGGGTTGCACATCTTCCCTCTTTCTTACCTATTTTCTATTATTTTCTTCTTCATCAGATATTTCCTTTCTTTAACAGTTGCTTACTTGCTACAAAACTATACAACTATGGTTCATGACCTGCATGGTTAAAGTAGTACCCACAAATAGATAACCGACAAATCTTACACGGGAGCCTCACCGGTAAATGAGGGAGATTTATCTCATGATTTGCCTAGGTTTTCACTATGTAAAAATCTAGCCAACAAGTCCATGTTGCGAGCCAAGTCATGGTCCCGAGAGATGCGAGAAGGGCTTCGGGGCCTTTTGGAGGGCCCTTGTGAATTTCTTGGTAAGAGTAACGACAATGATTGTTGGATGGGAACACTATAAATAGAATTTGTCTCGTCCCATGAGAACCAAGTCGTGAGGGTGTCTTTGGAATATTTTGGCAACGAGGTAAATGGTTAGTAGCGACAATTGGTTCTTTAGCAACAACAATTAGCTCTTTAGCATGTACACTATGCGGTTGTTCCTTAACAAACTAGCTCTGGTGGCCATTAAAGTCGAGGCCTCAAATTTTTGGGCTTTGTTCTTGTTTCAACGACCCCCGACAACTTCCCAACCTTTCTCCTGTTGGGGTTTGACTGGTTCAGGAGCTACTTTGGCCACAGGGCGGTTGCGGGGTACATAAAGAGGACCCATTGAGAGTAGCGTGTGTCTCCCATATGGATATCCACAAATTCTTTTAGATCCTGAGAGAGATTAATCTCAACGCATACTTGATTCTGCGATCGAGCATGGTAAAACCTATCGGCTTCGAGGCAAACTACCCGACCAAGAGAAGCGATAATTTGTGACAAAAAAGGCACACACACAAAGGAGGCCGGGAATTCAACCTGCATTGTACTTTAAGGGCGGTATATTTAGATACCATGAAGTCCTTATGCCATGGGGTTAACACAAGCAACAAGTTGCAAACATACCAAGTGGCTTGCTTAGTCAGAATATTGGGTGCATTAGCAAGATCAGAAAAGTGAAAGAGGAAAAAACCCTTGGTCATGTTTTGAACACTTTCTAGTCTAACTCCATGAGGAGTCCAGACGGTGTTAACCCAAGATTTGAGCATGCTTTCATAGGGGATGTGACCCACAAAATACCCAATGAGAAAAAACTGCTCTAACCATTGACAAACAACATTAAATTCAAGAATGGGCAAAACCACATCAGGAGGAGAAATATTACCTCGTGGAATACTTTCAAAACAAACTTCTTGGGTCGCTCCTTGGTGGTGTCATTGCTCAAAGCTCCACTATCTCCAACCATGGTTGAAACAACTAGGTTTGAAGATGGTGAGGTCATTATATAGGGGATGCCCAGAGGGCGAGAAACCCTAGGAGAAACTATAGCAATAAATTCCTGTAGTTTCGAAAAGGCCGCGGTATGGCGGTACCAAATGTAAAACCCTAAAAAAACTAACTCTATTTTTTCACCGAGTTGCGGCCGCTTTTTCAAACAAAAACTTTTTGAAATAGATAAATTAAATTTTGGCAATTTCTTTTCTTATTTTTGGGGTAGGAATGTGGACCCAAGATTTGTAAAAATTTTATGATAAGTACAAAACGGTGCGAATGGGTATGTTGATAGGGGAAGGTGAGGGTGTTTAGACTGAAATAGTATTTGTTATATGTGCTCCACTTTATCATCTCAATTTTGTGTGCATTATTCACATGAATGTAATTTGTGTTTAAATGGGCCAAAGTAAAAATGGGCAAAATTCAAAAGGTTCCACTTTTGAAATGCTTGTTTGTTGAAATGAAATGAAATGAAAACTTTTTAACATCCACGAGGCTAAAAATAGCCTATGAGACAATAAAACCATTTTCTTTTAACAATTCTCGATATTTTTTATTAATCTTGATGATGAATTCCCTCAATTTAGCTATCAACTCCTCATTGAAAATACCCTGTGATGACAAAGTCGTAAAATTGATTGCATATCTCGAATGAATGTCATTACAAGTATTGCATTCTATAATAAAGTGTTTTTCTAATTCCACCCCATCCAAATAAAAGACACAGAGTATCTCTTCCCGTTTTTCTTCCATCTACCGCCACATCTAAACTCGATGGGAGTTAGTCCTTAGTTGAGCTATGAGAATCTTAGCTCTCTAAGGACGAGGGCCTCAATGTAGGCATTTTTTTGATGATCATAAGTGTAGTTAAATTCTTCGAGGTAGTATCTCTTTTTTCTTCCTCTTTTATACCACAAATTTTTGGACCTTATCTATCACAAATGCTTTAATTTCTTTATTGTCTTTGGGTAATGCATTCCATTCAATATTCCATCTTTTCATCCACTTGATGTTTTGATTCACCCATGGCCTTTTTCTCCCGCATAATGGATCTTTGAAGAATATGTTAGGCCACCTATTTTTTTCATCTATTCAATTTTGTTGAGGTATCTTAGAAATCAAATCATAGTAATGGCTTCGATTAGAACTGCACATGTTTTAGCTAAAAGAATCTCATAAGGGACATAAAATTTCGACTTGAACTTGCTTGTGATCATATGTTTTTGAATTATCTCAATTTGTTTCCATTTTGATAATGGTATGTTCTTGAGCCCATATTTCACACCCATAAATTACAACAAGAGTAACTAATAATTCAAAAGGTCCTGAATAGAATTCCAATCTCATAACTCTGCTTCTTTGCATTTGTTTTGTAAAGCATAAAGGGCTTTCCACTCTCATGTCATTCTCTTTTTTCTGCAAGTCTCCCAAGTAAGTTTGTTGCTGAAGTCAATCCCCAAGTATTTGTAGTTAGTTACTTCTTCTAGAATACTACCCTCAAAGAAAAATTATTGTTGATTTATTTTCCTTCTATTGTTAAAGATCATAATCTTGGTCTTGTTGATATTAACTTGCATACCCACTTTTTTGCAAAAAAATCAAGTGTGAGCAAATGTTTTTGCAATCCTTGAGCAGACGTAGCAATCAATATAAGGTCATCAACATATAGAAGAAGCCTTATAACATACTCACCCAACAGATACCATCGCCACCCTCCATATTTAACAATTCTTCAAGTTGGTCTATATATAAACCAAAGAGTGTGGGTGATAAAGGACAACCCTGCTTAACACCAATGTCGCTCCTAAAGCTCTCTGAAATGTCTATTTGAGTTCTAATTTTAATACACACCTTTTCATAAAGTCTATGAACCACTACTCTAAGTTGCACTAGTATACCAAGCTCTTGCATTATGCACCATAACTTATCCCTAGGGATCATGTCAATGCAGATTTCCTGAAGTCAACAAAACAACTAAAGACTTCTTGTTTTTCCTCCCACGCTTTTTCAATTATATGTCTTAGAGTAATACCATGATCTAAAGTGACACTCTTAGGTCTGAAACCAACTTTCCCTTTTGCTCTCTTCTCATTTTCTTCTGCCCAATTTCTGATTTTGTGTTCAACCATGCTACGAACTAACATTGCAAATAAGGGATTGATCAATGGTGTCCTATAATTAGTTGGGTTGTTAACATCTCCACTCTTAAAAAGAGGTACCGCCATACTAGTAGTCCAATCATTTGGGAAACCACATTGAATGATGTTGTTGAATATATTCAAAATGTGAGGAGCAAGAATATTTGATCCCCATTTTAGGTACTCCTTGTAACTCATCTAAATCCTTGGCCTTACTTGCACCTAGCTTTTTGATACCTATTTTAACCTCCTGTAACGTGAATAAATTTGTTGTTGTGTGTACTAGAGGTGGAGCCTTAACCTCTTGTTCTTGTTCATATAATTGTTTTGCATATTCTAGCCATTGAGTCATTGTAATGTTATTTACTATTTGCTTCTTTCTTTGCTGAAGTTCTCTCCAAAATAACTTTAGTATATTTTTCCCCAAATATATGAGTTCTTCTCTCCTATTTCTCATGAACTCATCTTTCTTTCTCTTAATAATCTTTTTGTATACCTTTATGTTTGTTTTCTCTCTCTGAAACCTTAAGAGCTTTCCTTGCAACTTTGCATTCCTCATCAAACCACTTATTTGTTGGAAAACCATTTGATTTTTTCCTCTTGTTTTTGGACCTCTTGCAACTCCCAAGTGTTTCTTGAATAATTTTTGTCAACTCATAATTTTTGATGTCCTACAAATCTACTCTTTTTGTCTGCATTAGATGTTCTAAAGTTTCCTTGAAGACAACACGATTTTCTTGTGTTATGAGAATTCTGCCCTTTGTTGGAGATTGTTGACTAGTATGCCTTTTTTGTATATTGATTTTGTGATCCCCAAGATATCACTATGCAAATTGAGTTGTGGTCTGATTTAAAATCATGCATGGGCTCCTCAACTAAATCATTTATTATCTTTTCAATCAAGCTTTGTGAAAAAATGACATAGTCAACAACACTTGCACCATTGTAGGTTTTGCATGTAAATTTTCCATATTTTTTCCATCTATTCAAACCATTGCAGATAATTAGATCAAACATGTCGCAAACAACAATTAGCTCTTCGCTAAAATGATTGGTGTCCTTGTAAACCTTAGAGCATCTGATACATGAATGAGTTTATTCTTTGGTGAGCCCTATGGGATTGTGATCCTCCTTGTTGCATAAAACTCTAGATTGTTCATTCATTGTCCTAGAATTGAAATCACCCAAAATAAGAACTTCTTTGAGTTGAGAATAAACAGAGATATCATTGTTTAGAGTTGCATGTATGGATCCTTGCCATTTAACCCATTTTTGTTATATATTTTTGAGACTCGTGGTGCAAACTAACAAGCTACAATTCTAATGTGTCTCCCATTTGCTGATATTTTGAACCATATATATTGTTTATTTGTGTCTTCTTTTTCCAACTGGATCTTTCTACCATCTACTTCTCTTAATAACACCATTATACCACCATAACCTTTTCCCTTACCCATTGTATTGTTCTAAACCGTGAACTGTGTATATAGCCATCAAAAGAAGGAATCTAGAGAAGGATGCAAACACTTCCTCTAGTTTGCGAGGATTCTCTACACAAGGGATTCCATTGAGCATCATTAAGTTAGCCGTAATTTTCAGTATCTTTTCAGCAGTTGAAGGAATAAAAGGTTGTTGATTTTTGTCAAGGGTTTGGAAGAGAAGTTTGTTGTTATAGTTCCCACTCTCTTTTATATGTTTTTGATGCAATTTCTAGCCCAAAACCCTAGGTAAAATTGGTGTTTTAGCTATTTAAGGAACTTGGGTGGTCATTTGTATGAATGGATAACATCATTTCATTCTCCCTTTTTTCTAAGTCTCGCATAGTTTATTTGTGTGAATTGGAGCTCTTTTGAGTGAGTTATGAATTTTTGAAGTTACCATAATTTTTCATGATTGGGGTTTCAAAATAAAATTATTTCAACCTTGTTATGATCATAAACCTACATATTCATGCATATTTTGGCTTTATAAACAGATGAAATCAGATTGGAGTGGTGAAAGTATAATTCATTGGCTGATTTGTATGAGTTTCTTATTATCCCCTAGTCACATTTTTCCATTAAAATTCATATCTCGCATAGTAAAAATCATATTATAATTTTGTGAGCTTGCATTTGGTTGTGGGATTTGCCTAAAATCCATTGAGGGAAATATATGTCCATTTGGGGACATTACACATGTTCACGAGTTTCGTGAGGCATATCATGTCTCTTCCTTATGCAAACTTGCCTAATCCTGATCCCCTCCTTCGAGGATATCCTCTACAATTCAAACATACCAATTTTAAACATTCTTAGTGAGGGAGAAGCTATCTTTGCTATTTATTTTATTGTTGAAGACTCATAGTGGAGCATTTCTGCCTCTCAATCCACACTTGTCTTGTTGCATTCCTTGTAGTTATATGTTCTTGTGGTCTTCCTTTGTTGTCACCTTGCTTTGTTGATGTGTTTGGAGGCATGAAATTGGAAATGACAACTTTTCCATTATATATCCATGCTCTTTTACCTTCATCTCTTGTTGCTCTTACTTTGATCAATTCTTTTCTTTTCTCTTCGACTTGCATTGGTGTTAAATCCTCCTCTATAAAGAAGTGTGAACCTTTCAAAAGTCCCCTTTTGCTTAGAATTTGTTGTTTGTCTTCTATTTTTTCCATGTGAACTTTGATAGGCCTCATGTTCCCTTCCCTCATCTTTCCAACCCTCCGTGCTTGGTATATTTGACCTTTCCATTGTATTTTGTCTCTTAAAAAATTAGTTGTAAGATTGAAGGTATTTTCATTCTTGCCATAATATTTTACTCCTCCAATAATTATGGTTGTTGCTCTTTCTTGCCTTTCTTTGTCTTATCTTTCTTTTCCCTTAACTTGACTTGCATTTTTACTTTTGTCTGATATGCCTTTAATTGTTTGGGCCCATGTTTTGGTTTCTTTTGGTCTGTTATCTTTGTCATTTTCTATTACCACCAGATTCTGAGTATGCCTCTGTTGAAGTATTTTTGTTCTTGCTTCTACCATCTTTGAGTTTATTGTGATTGTATTTGCTTTAATTGAATCCTGCATATTTTGCAATTCTGATTTCATGTTTTGTCATTCTCATTTTCCCACTATTAGAGCTTCTTGTAACATTGTCATCTACACTTTTAATATTTTGTTAGCTTCATATTTTGTTATCTTCTGCTAAAGATTGATTTGCTAGTATACTTTCTTGTAGATTGTAATTATTTTCATCTTTAATTTTATCCAAGCACTAACCTTTGTTTTTGACAGATACGAGCTCTTGTATAAATAATGGTGCCAACCAAGTGAGTGGCGTAGAAATGGGATTGAATTTGCTTGTGTCTTCATTCGCTCCATTGTCTTCAGTGTGGGCATTTCAAACTCGATTGCCTTATAATTGGTTGTGTGGGTTTTGACCTTTTGAGTATGTGAAATCCTTGTCTCTTGTTGAGATTTCTTTCTTCATGCTTGTAGCCATTTTAGATGGGAAGCCTTGCGCCTTAAAATGCCATGGTATTGTTTGGCATTCACCCATATCCATTTCCTGCTCTTGTCTGAAGCTGCAATTTTTACTTGGCCTAATTGATTTGTCTCCATCAAATCAATAGTTCCGCCTATACTTTTTTGGTTGGTTTCCATTGCATAG
Source organism: Taxus wallichiana var. yunnanensis (assembly GCA_018340775.1). NCBI lineage: Eukaryota > Viridiplantae > Streptophyta > Pinopsida > Cupressales > Taxaceae > Taxus > Taxus wallichiana. The sequence goes on along the minus strand of CM031238.1, from coordinate 65,183,302 downwards.
AAAAACAATATTTGAGAGCTTCTAAGAGAGCAATTCATCAAACAGTTAGTAGACAATGAAATCTATCCAATGTTGTGTGTCATTTATGTGATTTTGCTGCTGGACATTTTGTCAAATGGTTAGCAGTCATTCCCAACACTTGTTGGGGTCCACTGGAGATTCTTGTGTTTTGAATGGGGTCCACTTTTCCCCGAGAAGTGTACTCGAAGCCATGAGAAATTCATCAAGCGGTTAGTAGACAGATGGGGTCCACTGAAGATGCAAATATATAAGGTTGGCTTTTAATTTCTTTTCTATAGAATTAGTGAATCAATTGTTCCTTGTGTTGTGGAATGGATGTGTTTGTTTATTTGTTCCTCAGACCGATAAATTATTCTCGGTCATTATATAATGTGTGTAAATTAACAACGCATTGGGAAGCAATTCGGGGAATATGATAAACAAACATGCAAACAGAATGCACTATCTCTAACCCTATGTCATTATTGAGAGCTCTACGATTCAATCCTCTGTATGTTTAAGCCAGGAACTGTGAACAATGTTGTCTAACTGCAATCTCAAAATAATTTTTCCACCCCCTACCATTATAGCACTTTGTAGCCCCACTTTTCATTTTTAAGCTTGTGTAATTGGAGGAGGATATGTGATTCACGATTAATGAAGGATAGTTGAGTACCTCTAATGGTTCTCATATGAGAGACAAGTAGACGATTTTCAAGTTAGTTAGATCTAAACAGACCTCACAAGGAGGTGATAAAGATGAAAAATGGAGGCAAAAGTATGCCGGTGAAAACATGATGCAAAAATACCTAAATCTAACAATGGATCCAACAATTGGGGAAACAATGATTAGAAAATATTATGTCGTTGATATGGTTGAACTAGGTGTCTAAAAGAGACCGAAAGTATTTATTCCATGGTATTACTTTATATGGATAAAAATTCCATCATGGGCACCACTCCTTTTAAAATAGGATACCTCCTCAATCTCGCATCCATAGATCTAAGTTACATTAAATTGGAAGGAAGTATTCACACAAAAATTTAATTTTTACATGGCGGCATTGATTATATATTTCGATGGCAATATGTCATTTGGGTTGACATCGAAGAGCATAATGAAACTTGACAATCTACGAACATTAATTTTAAGCATGAACCATTTCTATAGAAGGATATCTACAAAAATTAGATGTTGTACATTTCTTAAGAAATTTCATTTATGTTGCAAAAATATTTCGGAAGTAGCCCTTTAGAATTTGATAACCTCTACAATCTAAATTCCTTTTTTGATTTGTTTGAGAATGCATTGATGTGAGATATAGTGCGTCGTGTAATCGGTGCCTAGTTTGGAAAAGAAGAAGAGAAAGACAATTTTAATTGAAAGGAACGATAAGAAGATTGTTCCAAGCCATGATCTCAGATGATAATAACACACCACATTAGATTTGCAAAACAGAAGAGCTAAAATACCATATATGGAAATCCATCATAATCTATAATGCTCAATACATTACAATACAATGACTTGAATTACTCAATAAGAAAGATGTACATATAGGAGGAGGGAAGTGAAACTACTACCTAAATTAGTGGTGAAGAAATCCCACTAACTGATATTGGTAGTTAAGTTAACTCTAGAAGACTAGTAAGCTAACTCCACATAACTGAGAAGCTAACTCAACACAACTAGTAAGATAACTCCACACAACTAGTACACCTAAGCAAGCTAACCCAACAAGTGTAGGGCTAACACAAGTGTAAGAATTATCCTAATAAATAAATAAAAGGATAAATAATAACCTACACTAACACCCCCCCATAAGCATAGCTTAGGTGGGTGAAAAAGAAGGTGGGTCCCGACAACAAGGCTTGATGAGGTACCCATGTACAATAACTGGGAAAATTAGACACCACAAGGTACCCAAAACCAATAATAACAAAGTAGAGAGAGCAAAATCCTATTGCAAGATATCCTAAGAAGCTCGGCTCAAAACTCGTATAATGCTGAAGAAGTTTGGTGTGCAATGTGGTTTGAATCCACTACTCGATCATAGAAATAAAAACAACTTACATTGGGCTTCACCAAAATAGCTCCATGCAAGGAGACTGTCAATGGAGTGATGTCGAAAGTACAAAATAAACACCAAACATAATTTGATCAATTGTTACAAATAGGTGTGCCACGATCCAAGAACAACCAAGGTAACAAGGCAAGGACATGAGATCCAAATAAATAGGAGTGCCACGGTCCAAGAAGCCAAGGTAACAAGGTAAGGACACAAAATCTAAAGAAGTAAGATCAACTGCTACAAATAGGTGTATCACGATCCAAGAACAATAACCAAGGCAAATCACATGAAATATTGTTCATAAGTGTGAACACTTAGGAGTGGTTTGGGTTATTTGGTAGTAATAGTTTTCAATATTTCTAAAATAGTATATGAGTGTACACAATTAGTTGTCATACACAACTCATAGAGATAGAAATGTTTGAGAATATCTTGGGATTGAGAGTAAGACTAGGGAATAAAGGAGAGATATGAGGATAAAATGATAAGACTTGAATCAATGATTTTAGGAGCAAACAATTATATAAAATGCCCCCAAAAAAGTAAGATCAACTTCTACAAATAGGTGTATCACGATCTAAGAACAATAACCAAGGCAATCATCATTCAAAAGTATTGTTCATAGTGTGAACACTTAGGAGTGGTTTGGGTTATTTGGTAGTAATAGTTTTTAATATTTATAAAATAATAAATGAGTGTGCACAATTAGTTGTCATGCACAACTCATAGAGATAGAAATGTGTGAGAATATCTTGGGATTGAGAGTAAGACTAGGGAATAAATGAGAGATATGGGGATAAAATGATAAGACTTGAATCCATGATTTTAGGAGAAAGAAATTGTATAAAATGCCCTCTCATATTCAATAGAAATTGCTCCATTCTATTTACATTTGGTTTCTATCTTCTGTAGTTTTCATTTCATGTGTTGATTTTAATTAATTATTGCTTTATTTATTTATGCAAATCTAGAGATTTATCATCATCTAGTATCAAAGCAGGTTAGGAAGATTTATGAGAGTGATTACAAGACAAAACCGCAGCCTCAAGGATGCAGATTTGAGAGTTTTAAAGCTTCCATCACCATTTTTTGGATTTTGGTCTTAAAAATGAATGGTAATTTGTGTTTTCCTCAAAAACCGAGATTCATAATTTTCTGCAAATTTTTGGGTTTGTTTATTTATATTATGGAAAAATTTTGTCGAAATTTTTAGAAACCCATTTCATATTTTAAGAGTAATCGTGGAAACATTTCGACATTTCTAATTATTTTGTAAAAAATTAATGAGTGATTTCAGCAATAAAACTCGATATGCTTTAGTATTTTGGTTAAATATAAAGTTGGTTACTATTGTAAGGGTGCATTATTGGTTGAATCGACACCCAATATAATTGTATGATCCTCAAAGAGAAATTCTACTGAGTTAGCAACATCATGATGGAGGTGGAGGCATATGAGGATGGAGGAAAATTGGCATCTCTTGTTAGTCACCAACAAAGAGATTGCTTCACGTGGTATTAGTGACCTTTTATTTTTGTTGTGTGGTGTGTTTACTTTATGTTGTAATAATGAACAAGTAACATTCTCTTGTTAAAGCTCCCGCATGAGCATAATTTTTGTTTTGTAATCCCTCTAAGTTAGAAATAATAATGTGAGCAAAATAATGTATGTTGCTATGTAGTGGTTAGGTTCCACTAGAAAACCATTTTCTGAGTTGGAGGTTCTCTTTGAAAACCTCATATTGTTTGAGTTATTGGTACTCATTGAAAACCTTCATTTCTTTGTAGATCATGAGCGGTGTACAAGAGATAGCTTCCCCCATGTTCACACTAAGGGGGTGGTGCTTCAAAAATATTGTTCATAGTGTGAACACTTAGGAGTGGTTTGGGTTATTTGGTAGTAATATTTTTAATATTTATAAAATAATATGTGAGTGTGCACAATTAGTTGTTATGCACAACTCATATAGATAGAAATGTGTGAGAATATCTTGGGATTGAGAGTAAGACTAGGGAATAAAGGAGAGATATGAGGATAAAATGATAAGACTTGACTCCATGATTTTAGAAGCAAGCAATTATATAAAATGCCCTCTCATATTCAATAGAAATTGCTCCATTCTATTTACATTTGGTTTCTATCTTTTGTAGTTTTCATTTCATGTGTTTATTTTAATTAATTATTGCTTAATTTATTTATGCAAATCTAGAGATTTATCATCAAAGAACAAGGCAAGGATACGAGATCCAAATAAATAGGAGTGCCACAATCTAAGAAAAGCTAAGGTAACAAGGTAAGGACATGAAACCCAAAGAAGCAATATCAACACGTAACAAGGAAAGGACACGAAACCCAAAGAATCAATATCAACACCACACCCTCCCATACTGTTGAATGGGTAGAGTGACACCACATATTTGTATGAGTTGCTAAAATCAACTACTCGAACACTGACAAACTAACACTGGGCTTCACCATAATAGCTCCCCCATAAGAGAGACTATCAACATGCCAAAAAAGTGTCAAAAATACAAATCCAAAATATCTCAACAAATAAGAGAGATATAAATATATACACCCATAGATATAAGAATGCAACACCCAAAAGTTTAGGATGTCGGGCTCAACCGAAATTGTGTCCACAAGTGATTACAACACCCTCCCAAATTTGACACTTTATAATTAAGTGCATGTAAATATTACAATGAGTAAAAGTACCTTTTACATTTGAAATATGTGTATAAAAATTTCACCAATGCGTAGATCTCAAAAAATACACAATTTCAAAAAAAGATCACCTTAACTGAAAGTTATGGATCAAAAGTTATGAGCTCTAGAAGGTTTTTCTATTAAAATAATATTTTAATGTTGATGTTTTTTTAAAAGGTACACGTGACACCCAAATTGTCCAAAGGGTAAAAGAGTGCATCCACATGATATAGGCTTGCGACCAAAGGATAAAAGTCTGCGTAAAACTTGAATGTCCAAAGGGTAAATCATTGCATCCGGAGGGGACACGTCTATATCTAATGGATAAAAGAATGCACCGAGAGGGTATAAATCTGCATCCAGTCCAATGGATAAAAGACTGCATCTAAAACATAAATATCCAAAGGGTAAAAGAATGCATCTCGGAAGGTACATTCTTATATCCAATGGATAAAAGAATGCACCCAAAGGGTACAAACTCGCGCCTAGTGGATAAAAGACTCGCATCCAAAATATAAATATCTGAGGGTACATATCTCAGTGTCCAAATTTGACTGTGTCAAAACATGGCCGAAGTTCTGATCAATTCTAGGATTTTGGCACCTTACAAATCCAATGACGTACTTCATTTTGCATAAAAATGCATGTTGTAAAAACTCGCTAATTAATTTTGAATATATGAAAATGATAAACCCTTGCTTGTAAAGAAAAACTTACAGATGGATGTCTACATCATCTATCACTCTAATACCATGAAAGGAACGATAATAAATTTGTTCCAAACCTTGATCTCAGATGATAATAACACACCACATTAGATTTGTAAAAGAGAAGAGCTAAAATACCATATATGGAAATCTATCATAATCCATAATCCTCAATACATTACAATACAATGACTTGAATTACTCAATAAGAAAGATGTACATATAGGAGGAGGGAAGTGCAACTACTACCTAAATCAGTGGTGAAGAAATCCCACTAACTGATACTGGTAGTTAAGTTAACTTTAAAAGACTAGTAAGCTAACTCCACATAACTGAGAAGCTAACTCCACACAACTAGTAAGCTAACTTCACACAACTAGTACACCTAAGCAAGCTAACCCGACAAGTGTAGGGCTAACATAAGTGTAAGAATTATCCTAATAAATAAATAAAAGGATAAATAATAACCTACACTAACATTAATTATCACACTTGTTGATGTATTTGCATCATTTTGTTTTACCAAACTAGGGTTTTGGATAGTACACACCTGCATTTCTTTCAAAAGATCCCACCCCTTATCTCAATCAACTTATATAAAAATAACAAGGTATATGAAGATCTCGATGAAAGAACTAAAAAGATAAACCGAGACTACGGCCTCAATAATTGATCAAAGCGACCATTTTGAAAAGTTTCTTGATATTTCCTAGACCATGCCAGATAGTAGATCCTTTCGAGAGCTTTCCAACGACTATAAGAACATGGAAAATGGAGTCTGTATGCACATTTGGTGGTTGGTCAAAGTTGGGTCAACATAATGGTAAAACCTAGTCAACCCCAGTCAACATAGTAGACCAATCACATTGCGATACATGGAAAAAAGATACGTTGGCAAAATTGAAGTTTGGTTTATCCACCGGTCTTTGACAACGAAAAATTATAGTGTGCAGGAACAAGAGGCTCAACTTTTGTAACGGAAGGGAGCCTGGCCGCCGTGAGGACTATGATATTATCGCCGACATGGTGGGTCCTCAAGCCACCACGTGGCTTGCCACCATGAATCGAATTCACTCGATTAGCCTATCGGGATCGACAAGTGGTTTATATTTTCCAAGTCACTTTATATCTTTTCCATATTTAATTATATTATTTGCCACATCATATTTACATGGTCGAATTTCATATTAACCTTTGTAACTATGTCATGCAATTGCCAATGTAATTTGAGATATCCAAGCCAACTCGGATCAAGCTATTTTCCTCATTGCTCGGTATTTATCCATGGTTGGCGAGTCAACATTATCTACCGTGCATGTCCATCTAAACCCAAGCATCCACGTGGGAAGGAGGAGGGGAAGTAAGCCTCAAGTGGTCCCATGACCACTACAAATGCATGGGAAAGGCTTTAATAAATCCTAAACTTAGTCTTCCTCCACCTAATGTGGGATATTACCCACCTCTAAATGCATCCACCTCACGTGGAATTTGGTAAACCATGGATTTAAGGAGGATTATGTGGGAATTTAAATAATCCCATCTATTTTAAAATGCTACATCCACTCATGTGGGTATGTGAAGACCACAGATTTGTGGAGAATTATGAGGGATTAAATTTAATCCTAAGTATACACTAAAGTGTATATAAATACATGCATTGTAAGTTTCAGGAAAAGAAATAAAGTGCTCAACCGTCGGCGATATAGATGGAGGTGGGATTTGAACCCCGACCTCCATCCAAACAATGCAAGCACCCAACCATTGTGCCACAGTCGCTTGACAAGTTATAAAAGTGACATTATTTTATTTAAAATGGAGTCACAGTTTGACTGTCTTAGAAGGATAACAGGCAGTTTTGATTCAAGGCCATTTTGAGGGTCTTGGAGGCCGAATGGAGACTTGATGTCTTCTAGACTTTTGTCAGGAATTCGAACAAATTCTAGTGATGTGATTCTTTTCCCATTTTGAGTTCGTTTGACCTGTTTTTGGAAGCAAAATGTGAGGGTTTTTATGGAGAACTCGAGAGGAGTAAAGAGATAATGAACTGGTGCTACAAACTTGTGGAGATGCTTCTCTGAATGGTTTCAAAGGTTCTTAAAGTTCAGTTTTAGTAATATTTGTAGGTTCATCTATTTTATGTTGTATTTACATAATTTAATTATTATTGCAACATAGTTAGAGAGATATATTGATCAGTTTATCCTGTATGTACATCTGTAATCTTCTATTGTATGAAGCTAAACAACTATGGAAGTAAAATTGCAGTTTACAGGAATGATCCAGGGCCTCTACAGATTTGAATTATTACTCTAATGGGTTTCTATGCAGTTTACAGTTGATTTACATACCCAGATCAGGGAGTTTTGAATACTCACAAGGTGGAGAAAGTCATATGGTAATCGGAGTTTTGGAAACGAAACTTGATCTTGTGATCAATGAATTTCACACTCGAAAGAAGTGTACTAGGGGAGAGGAGCTAGTAGTGGTGCACCCTAAGTTAGGGGCCCACCAAATCAATTTAAATATAATGTGAGATCTTGATTTTTTCACCAGCACATAGTTCAATATTTTTTTAAATTATATTTTTTAGTGTTGAATTGGAGGGAAAGACATATTTTGAATTGATTTAAAATTGTAAATTTGAGTTACACTACATTTTGATTGGGACCCATACTTGATCATGGGTGATAATGGTTGAACATTGACAATTTAAAAATGACAAATCTTACATGGCATGATGGGATTGGGTGTTGTCATATCAAAAATGACTAATCACCAGGTACTTTTATGACAACTATTGGGTGTTGTGTATTCAAGACACTATATCAACAATTGGACCCTGCTCAACTATTGGTGTCTCTCCCTATTTCAATTTTTTTAAAATATCCATACTGATGTAAATTGTAAAAGAAAGTTTACATTGGTTTTTAATGGAAATGGTTCATTATTCCGAACCCGGAGATGTAGTCCCAAATGGGATGAACTCCGTTATCAACTTCTGTGTCTTTCATTTTCAGTTTGTTCATTGTTCAGTTAAATGCAATTACAAATGGATTTGAATGCATCAGTTAACAAACTTGTGAAGATTTACAAAACAACACATGAAAGAGTTAAGCAGGAATGAATTCATCAGAGGTTTCTAAGTGAGATTTTTTTACATTCCTAGAATAGTAAAAAGAATCCAATTTTCTATTCAATACTAAAGGAAAGTTGAGAATCCGCTTCCAATTCTATGTTTTTAAAGGAATTGAGAACTTCAGTATCCATTGTGTAAAACTGTTTAACCCGGTTTACGGATCAATAATTTAATAAATGTCGGAGGTTATAGTTCTTCTTACATCAGTCACAAAATCACACACTTATTACTATTATTATACCACCAAGTATGTTTTTTTATATATGGATCTCACGTAAGAAAATAATTCACTAATGGCTCATTCCCTAGTCCTATTGTCAATTTATTCACCATTATCATTGAGTGTTTTACATAGTCGTCTATTACTTTCACAGTCCTGGTCGTCTCTCGGGAGTCTCGGTAGTCATTATTTACTCATTTGTCATCTCTAGTCTTTGACTAGGGCACCTAGGGAAGGGATTGGGGTGCCCATGGGTGCCCCGGTCCTCATTTTTAGCGCCTAGTCCCTGGTTGCACTGGGTTCTCATTTAGAGTTTTAAGGTCGGTCTTTGTAATTTTCCCTCTCATTCCCTAGGTGATAGTCAGCATGTCAGGTCATTAGTGTTGAAATTTGAGCAAGAGATCCCTATATAAGTACAACATACTTAATATCTTATGGGCGGACTATTCTACTAAGGGCTAGCTATCTACACAATGTAAGGGACCGCATTTAGGCACTATTTACATCACACACTACATATGAAATGGAATTCTATTCTATTCCATCTACCATTTTACATTTTATATAGCTACTGCATATTATCTCTCAAATCATTGGAGCTAGGGCACCCTAGGCACATCATTTCACACACAATCACACAAAACTACATTAGATGTGAGATGTAGTACAATATTTAGTTTTAAGACCACCATTATGTATGCTAAGGACAAACCAACCCCTTTATATGTATATTTTTCTTAGTGGTTTGATGCATTGTATGAGGTTTTGTAGGTGAATCTTCATTGCAGGTTTACGGTGTCATCATCAAAAAACTAGTGTGTGACATTCACGAGACAAAAGACAAGTTATTGTGAAGACCTAGTGACCACCAACTCGGACTTAAGTTTTGAGTTTTTTTGCAACTAGGGTGCCCATACTGCATTTAGAGGCACCCATAGGTGCCCTAATCCTCCCCCGTGCACCCTCTAGTTAGATCTACCGCTTCGTAATTTTTCTCGAGGCATGCCGCGACACTGCTCCGCCTGTTCATCATCCCGCCTAGCTATAGATCATCATGAGGTAAGTTCTATTCAAGTTAGTACCTTTTCCATCCTATTTCAATTATTTCATTTCATTTAAAATATAAAATAAATTAGTTAACATTTATATTCCAGTTTATTTCAGTTATTGCATTGTTGTACTTCTTAGATTAACTTCTAAAATCCATATTTTAGTTAATCATTTTGGTGAACTCGTACTTTAGAATTTTTTTCCCTAAGATCCGCTTCAAAACACGGCTAAGGATAGTTCATCTTATTCTCGGCCCATCATGTCTCATTTTAGCGTCAATCCTATCTATGATGAGGTCTTCATCGTTGAGCTCATGACTCTCTATAATAATCCTACTATGTTAGATGATATTCAACATCAACTCTTATAGTCAACAACATGTGCAAACTAATTTTGAAGATTCTCTCATTGGAATTAGTATCGTTATACACCATGCTATATAACTACTAGTGATCCTCCTTATGATATTTCTAAGGAAATTTTAGATGATTCTCTTATCGATTACATGTTTGGTATTGACAATCACTCACATGTGTATATTAATTCTTATTATCCTAGTCAAACCACTGTTATAGTTCCATCTCATGATTCTTCTACTTCTGATATTACTTCTCATCATTCATCACATACTAGTTCTCATACACCTTCATATTATGTTGATGACCCTATCGATAGTATGCTTAATGACATTCTCATATCTAAGTCTTTAGGAGATGTTGATGACACAATTGATAGCCATGATTCTCCTACTTTTCATTCTACCGAGTGTGAATCTCCATTGCCACTTTCTCCTAAGGTTGTCTCTAGCATTGTGTGTATATTGTCTCCATCTATTAGTTCTTCTTCTCCTACCATTTCACCTCCTCCTATCACTTCATCTACATCTGTTGCTCCATCTCCTTCTATCACCATATCTCCATTAGTCGCTTCATCTCTAGGAATGTTTCGATGCTACTCCTACCACCGATATGGATATTCCATCTAGATCATCTATTGTAACTTCTTCTCGCACCCACTCCTAGTGTGCCCTTAGATTGGAACCTCCTTTATTTTTCTTGATATTCCTATGATCACTCACAATGACAAGTCAGAACCGCTCAATACCCTATTGCCATCTTCTAATATTCATTCGCAAGATATCATATCTCTCATGTATGTCATAAGTTAACTACAATCTCAGTTCAATCACCCACTTTATAAAGTAGGTCTTACTATGCTTCTATTGATAACTCATTACATGATAACCCTATTCCCAAGAAGATTCATAATTCCAAATTTCCTAAGGACTTTATCATGCCTACATTCACATGTTTTGATGGTACTGGTGACCCTCATGCACATCTTCAACATTACCGCATGGCTATGGACCCATATTCTAATGATAGGTTATTGCTTAAGGCCTTTCGACATAGTCTTATTGATGAGGCTTTATAATGGTACACTCATCTTCCATTTGGGTCCATTAGTACTTACTATGACATGGAGGATGCTTTCCTCTGTCATTTTATCATCAATAATGGCCCTAGAGTTACTTACGACATCCTACCCACTTTACATCGGGGCTCATAAGAGTCTATCGAGGATTATATCTTACTGTTCAATATTTGTATGCATCAACTACTATTCCAACCTATCGATCTAGAGAAGTCATTTTCTCATACGCCGTGGTTTGATTCTCATGCTTAATCAAATATTGCAGTATGATACACGTGATTCATTCATTCTTCTATGTTATAAATTCATAAACCTCAAACAAGATCTTATTTTGACACATGTCATTAATCCTCCATGTACCTCTACTTCTATTGTATCATCTAATGATTATTCATTGGTATCAATTGAGCATCCTACATCCTCTCCATGTCAACCAAGCAAACAAGATCAACCTTCCACTACATCTATGTCACATGAGCCATTACACTTCTCTCATCATGTTAGGCCTCATGATGTGTTGCGTACTTTTCTTGAAAAGAATTTAATTCACATACCATCCAACCAACATCATCCACAACATCGATTACGGTGTGAGTGATCTAGAGGATCCTCACCAAGAAACATCGATCTAAGTTCTTCTCAAAGTTTCGTTAGTTCTAAGGCGTGGAGAAAAATTAGACGATTCTATCAATATCTTGTTTGCAGGAAACATAGCTCGTTTGTAAAAGTTATAGCCTCTAAAATTTTTGGGCAACTAGTAAAATTTGGGACTGTGTGCAAGTTGGATGGATGTACACTTGCCAAGTGGATCAATGGGATTGCGACATGTGGAAAATGTAGGTGACAAAGCAAAAAATGGGTTTGCAAAAGTTATAGCTTGCTGAAATTTTTGGGCAACTGGTAAAATTTGGTACTACGTGTAAGTTGGATGGATGCACGCTGCCAAGTGGATCAATGGTATTGCGACACATGGACAATGTAGGTGACGAAGAAAAATTGGGATTGGAACGCCACTTGGACACTAGTACAAAAACAAATGGACCCCGCTATTTATTGGTCAGGGGCCCTCAAGAACTTTTCCTCCTCCTCCACGAAAACATACTTCTCCTTCCACTACATCTATGTCACGTGAGCCATTACACTTCTCTCATTATGTTAGGCCTCATGATGTGTTGCGTACTTTTCTTGAAAAGTGTTTAATTCACGTACCATCCACCCCACATCATCCACAACATCGCTTACAGTGTCGCGTGATCCAGAGGATCCTCACCGAGAAATACTAATATAAGATCTTCTCAAAATAAGTTTAAGTCAGTTCTAAGGTGTGGAGAAAAATTAGATGATTCCGTCGATATCTTGTTTGTAGGAAATAGAGCTCGTTTGCAAAAGTTATAGCCTGCTGAAATTTTTAGGCAACTGGCAAAATTTGGGACTTTGTGCAAGTTGGATGGATACACACTTGCCAAGTGGATCAATGGGATTGCGACACATGGATAATGTAGGTGACGAAGTAAAAATTGGGTTTGCAAAAGTTATAGCTTGTTAAATTTTTGGGCAACTGGCAAAATTTGGGACTGCGTGCAAGTTGGATGGATGCACACTCACCAAGTGGATCAATGGGATTGCGACACATGGACAATGTAGGTGACGGAGAAAAAATTGGGTTTGGAATGCCAGCTTTGGACACTGCATACGCACAAATGGACCCCGCTTTTATTGGTCAGGGGCCCTCAAGAACTTGTTCTCCTCCTCCACGACAAGATACTTCTCCTTCCACTACATATATGTCGCGTGAGCCATTACACTTCTCTCATCATGTTAGGCCTCATGATGTGTTGCATACTTTTCTTGAAAAACATTTAATTCATGTACCATCCAACCAACATCATCCACAACATCACTTACAATGTCGGTGATCCAAAGGATCCTCGCCGAGAAACACCGATCTATGATCTTCTCATAATAAGTTTCACTATCAGGTTCTAAGGTGTGGATAAAAATTAGATGATTCCGTCGATATCTTGTTTGCAGGAAACAAAGCTCGTTTGCAAAAGTTATACCCTGTTGAAATTTTTAGGCAATTGGTAAAATTTAGGACTATGTGCAAGTTGGATGGATGCACACTTGCCAAGTGGATCAATGGGATCACGACACACGGACAATATAGGTGACGAAGAAAACATTGGGTTTGCAAAATTTATAGCTCGCTGAAATTTTTGGGAAACTAGTAAAATTTGGGATTGTGTGCAAGTTGGATGGATGCACGCTCGCCAAGTGGATCAATGGGATTATGACACGTTGACAATGTAGGTAACGAAGCAAAAATTGGGTTTGGAACGCCAGTCTTGGACACTCGTACATAGACAAATGGACCCCATTGTTTATTGGCTAGGGGCTCTCAAGAACTTTTTATCCTCCTCCACGACAAGATACTTCTCCTTCCACTACATCTATGTCACGTGAGCCATTACACTTCTCTCATCATGTTAGGCCTCATGATGTGTTGCGTACTTTTCTTGAAAAGCGTTTAATTCATGTACCATCCAACCAACATCATCCACAACATTGCTTACGGTGTCGGTGATCCAGAGGATCCTCACTGAGAAACACTGATCTAAGACCTTCTCAGAATAAGTTTTAGTCGGCTTCTAAGGCATAGAGGAAAATTAGATGATTCCGTTGACATCTTGTTTGTAGGAAACAAAGCTCGTTTGCAAAAGTTATAGCTTGGTGAAATTTTCAAGCAATTAGCAAAATTTGGGACTGTGTGTAAGTTGGATGGATGCACACTTGCCAAGTGGATCAATGGGATTGTGACACATGGACAATGTAGGTGACGAAGCAAAAATTGGGTTTGCAAAAGTTATAACCTACTAAATTTTTTTAGAATCGCAAAATTTGGGACTATGTGCAAGTTGGATGGATGCATGCTCGCCAAGTGGATAAATGGGATTGCAACACATGGACAATGTAGGTGACGGAGCAAAATTTGGGTTTGGAACACCGGTCTTGGACACTCATACACAGACAAATGGACCCCACTATTTATTAGCTGGGGGCCCTCAAGAACTTTTTCTCCTCCTCCATGACAAGATACTTCTCCTTCCACTACATCTATGTCATGTGAGCCATTACACTTCTCTCATCATGTTAGGCCTCATGATGTGTTGCGTACTTTTCTTGAAAAGTGTTTAATTCATGTACCATCCAACCAACATCATCCACAACATCGCTTACAATGTTAATGATCCAAAGGATCCTCACCGAGAAACACTGATTTAAGATCTTCTTAGAATAAGTTTCGATCAGGTTCTCATGCGTGAAGAAAAATTAGATGATTTCGTCGATATCTTGTTTACAGGAAACAAAGCTTGTTTGCAAAAGTTATAGCCTTCTAAAATTTTCAGGCAACTGGAAAAATTTGGGACTGTGTGCAAGTTGGATGGATGCACACTTGCCAAGTGGATCAATGGGATTGCGACACATGGACAATGTAGGCGACAAAGAAAAAATTGGGTTTGCAAAAGTTATAGCCTGCTAAAATTTTTGGGTAACTGGAAAAATTTGGGACTGCATGCAAGTTGGATGGATGCACGTTCACCAAGTGGGTCAATGGGATTATGACACGTGGACAATGTAGGTGACGAAGCAAAATTGGGTTTGGAATGTCGGTCTTGGACACTCGTATACGTACAAATGGACATTGGCTAGGGGTCCTCAACCAAGTTCAACACACTCGGTTATGGAGGGATGCTTTGGCCTCCTTGTACTTCATATGCATATTGAAGCTCATGTGTATATATCTATTTTATATGTCCACTACATGATGCATGTGGGACTAATTTGAGAGAATAATTAAACAATTTAACCAATCCTTATATTCCAACAGCCACATATAATAATGGCCACGCATTCCACCTATTCTGCCAAATTCAACGCATTATTCGATCCAAACAAAGCGCCTAAAATAGGCCCACCACCCAATATGGAGGATTCACATGGCTCTTAGCCACTTAATAACTATTTTCCAATGGTTTTTAAAACCATATCCACGCCAAACTCCTAGAAATGTGGGATAAATCCCATGGGAGGCACCTAAGGAAGTGGAGGTAGGGGGATTTGAACCTCTATCCTCCCATGCAAAATTATAGGCGCCAAATCATGAGCCATTTGTTTGAAACATTATAAAAGGAGCTTTGTTTTACTAATATTGGCATTGGAAGGTGACTGTGATATTTTTTGATAAATTGAGCTAGAGAAGGAATTTTGAGGTGATGTAAAAAGTGACTCCTATTATTTTTGGTAGAGGAATGTGATGAGAAGATCAAATTCTTGTATAAATCTTTGTAAAGATTTATTTTCAAGATTTTAATAGATCAGTCCCATTCAACCAGACCCAAGACGTAGGCCACAAGCGCTAAACTCCGTTATCAATTTTTGTGTCAATTTGTTGGTGATTCATCTCTATAATTTCTGATTTTACACAATAATTTCAATTTTATTTCCTTTATTAAAAATACAAAAGGTTATAATAGTCAATTTTTATATTGAAAATCAATATAAAGTAAAGTTAAGTGTGTGCACAATTGCTAGTTAAATCTGATTTTGGATCACCGGTGTGATCAAACTTATTGTAATTATCATCATATCAATGGCTATATGGACAATGACTTCTTTTCCCTTCACGATATATTGCAACAATTAGAGGATAAGGGCATCATTTCCTTTGGATCTCACTCACATGAGTGGTCCATCTCTCCTCTACCTCATTAGAGAGTTTCTACTATGGTTGAGTCATCTCCTCCATCTGGTACTTAGGTCATGGTGGGTCCACCACCGCATTTTATCACTCATGCATGCTCTTCATTTGCATCTATACATTGATGCATCATAACATCCATCACATCTACTTCATCCACATTGGTTTCCACAACCCTCGGCATTTCTCATCCCATCGTTTCTCCACATGATATTCAGTTCAATTCATATGCTCACACTGCTTCCATGCCACATGCTTCCATCACTTCACATCACCTTGGTCTCTGATAGGTGATTAATATCACTTTACCCCTCGATGATGCACTTGTGTTCTTACAATTCTTACACGATTGTTGAGGGATTTTCTATAAGAACCTCTCATCACGCATTTTGTTGATTCATTTAACACACTCAATCATTTCCCGATGACTCATTCTTGCTTTACACGGTTCATTCTTGAATGTTGAGGGGTCTTAACTAAATGAACATAATCATCCATATGATGGGGGCATCACTAATATTCCCCATTCATCACACTAACATTACATTATCATGTCAAAATGCATTCATCATGACATGTTATTTTGACGATCATACATTATCTATTTTTATATACATCATACTATTATCATTACACTAACTACACATTACAAGTTCCATTCAACAAATATGCATCTCACTCAACTCATCCATCGATTACATATGATATCTATCATCATTCACATTACACATTTTTTCTATCAATACCAACATCATAGTACACGTCTACATCAATAAACATGAGCAATATACAACACATTATATACATTTTGATAATCATCATTGAATCATACATCATCAATCACATTATGACATCAATACACAAAGAAAAAAAAATCATCATACATCCATAAAATCTAAAAATATATATATTAAATATAATCATCATCACAAAAACATTTCATCACTAGGGGGCAACTCCCCTACATCATATACAACAATACAACTCAAATCTCATCATCACTATCATTCTCGGGTCAGTGAGAGCCCTAGAACTTCGATGCTTCGCCACTAACTCTACATCGCTAGTTGTGATCTCGGTACCTCTCAACCTGCCTCCGCGATGAGTGTGACCTCGGTTGACTACTATGGAAATTGGCGCTATGACTTGAGTAACGTGTAAACACATCTTGTGCTAAGGGACCACCACCCACTACCTCTCTAGTTCGTGGAGTCTCCTCACGTGCCTCGTCCGTCTCGCCTAGAAACATAATTCATGTTGTTGTTCTTATGGCCACTTAGCTCAAACAAATGGCATGCTTGCCTTGAATGACGTCAATGAGCTCTAACATCCCTCCACTCACAATTACATCGATGGGCACATTGCGTGTCAATTTTTGGATGGATGTGCCCACTAGCTAGGAACAATATACATCCCCTACAAAACAAATAGAATAACACATTAGATAAACATCACTATTACATAATAAAACAAAAAAATACATAACATATATATACATGTAGATACTCACACTCTATATAAATTGTTGCCACATTGTCGGGGCATGCGCTTCCCCTCTTCTCCTCCTCCCTATGGTAATCCTGTTGTGTCTGTGAATAATGGAAACAATAATACCCATCGATGTGCCACCCATTAGGCATGGTACTCTACTCTTCTATACACATCATTTGAGTCTATCACTCTATCGTTGTGTCTTCCTCATCCGCCCTCGGAGGTACTAGTTGTTCTCTTATGGGCCCTGGTCTAGCTCCGGCCTTCCTAGGAGCTCTAATATTTGTTAACCATATATATGGCTCTGGGGGCACGTTTCAATCCATGCCAAACTATCGCAATACTCTCTCCACCTAGAATAGCTCGACCACTCCCTAAAATTGATCCTTTAACCACATAGTTCTATGTATACACTACAACTCTACAACATCCTATGACTATCCTCCATAATCACAGTATGGCCTCCATACAACTGCCTCGGGCCCCATCCTATCTATCAATTCCATATAAGTGTCAATATCCATCTTGCACCTGCGTACATTAACCCACCTCCTTGCAAATATATCTAGCCTAGCCCACTCTTCTTGTGGCCCTCCAACTAGCCTCAACATGACTATATGCTCATATGCCCATACATGCAATAGTGTGGTGGCTCTATCCCACCGCCATGCTCATCCTAAATAAACCTATATAGATCTCTGTATAGGTGGGTCAACACACATCATGCCCATACATATCTAGTGCTCTCCTCCTCTATCTCGGCGGCATATGTCATGCATCTTATATCGATGCCCACATCTCCTCCTCTATTGCGATAGATGAAGAAATAACAATTATGAACTTCCATAAGCATGGAACCCCTAACCTCAAGATAACATCTAAACTGATATGGACCTTGGTAGGTACTCGAGTCCCCATAAATTATCATCTAGTAGCTATCATCTGTCTCTCCATATCCTCCAATGACATAACCTCGTACTCTCTCCGCAAAGAAATGACAATCGCAGTATGTTATACACATCCTCCAAGGTAACTATCATCTCATCCATATGCAATCAAAATGTATAAGTATACGTGCACCGCCTCTCACATAAGGCTGGAAACATAGGCATATTGTGGGGTACATCCCCCATCCGTGTTATGTGTCGCAGGCTGACACGGTCCATAACATCCCAATCATCATCTGACAGGCCCAACCCAAGCAAAGTACTCAAGTGACAACCACCGCAAAACTCCCTTGAGTGAAGATCCCTATACACAACACAAAACAAAAACAAATGCAACGTTAGAACATTATACGCATAGAAAATAACTCTCTTAAGACATTACTACACATCTAAAATCATATTTACACTATTATGGACTGAATACACCTTCTCTAGATTGGGGCACCTAGAATCAATACTTGGGTGATTAACTAAAATTAGGATATAGGGGTATAGGAAAAGCAATAATCCTAGTTAATCTAATTAGGAGGACTAAAACACTGTAATAAAAGACTAGAACAATATGAAATAAATGCAAGTAAATTATTCTAAGTGAAATGAAACCCTAAATGTGTAAGAGAAGGAAGAGAGATAGCTTAGTTGATTCGCAGAGACTATCACAAGTTGTTGTAGGTCTAAATATAGAATCAAAGTGAAGACGAATACTCGGGAGCCATGAGAAGGGAAGATATGGGTATTCTTAGCAATCTGAGGCACTTGGGAGTGTACTTGGTAACCCCGAGGTGCGCTAATCTACAATCTGGGAACTCTAAACAATGTAAATGCTCCAAACCTAAGTTGGGAGTGTCGTAACTTAGTCTCGAATCCCTGCTGCTTGTCACGTTGGATTTGTCAGATGAGCTAGAAAATGACTTACAATGTAAAGAGAAGTATCAAACCCTAGAAAAATAAAAGATGCAAATGAATGGGTTGGACTGACCTCAGCTGCCAAGCTAGTAGACTTATCACTGAGCATTGCACTACATTTCGGACTTAGATGTAGTTCTAGTGTGTGTGTGCGTTTTGTTCCCTAGTGCTCTTTTTCAATTCACACTCTGTGAAGTAGAGAGCAATAATAGCTATAGAAAATGTAAATAGAATGTGTGCATGGAATATAATAGAATCCCTCCCCTATAAAGTGTGTGTGAAGCATATTTCCTAGCTTTGATGCATGGTGTTATGTGGATGCAAGTGATGCAATTGATGAAACCCTAGATGGAGTGATAATAGTGTGTAATGTTGTGACCTAGGACCCTCATTATGGTCTTATAGCTTTATATTTATAGGGCTCTCAATCTTAATTTCATAATTAATCCTGACAAGGCCAAGCTGTGAAAAAGATAAAGATGACCAACGACTAGAAGTGACCTAAAAAGAAGCGAAAGGAGGTTTGCAGTTGATCGGGGCACCCTAGTATAGGTGAGGTGCCCCGATTCGAGGGCTAGAATGTCGGGCGATTACAAAATGGGTGGATAAGTGTTGGAAACTACATGGGAACTACGAAACAAAGTGTTATCCCGTAAAATTGACAAGGGCAATTTTACCGATAACCATACCGAAAATTTTGTTCCGATCCCTTGTTAGGGATCCCTTGCGTTTGGAACGTTGCAAAATCCCTTTTCCGGGAAATCTGGTTTTCCGAACTTAGTCATTTTTGGTCTTTTGGCTGGGCGCATGGAATTACTATGTAACATCAACTTTTGGTGCGCCCCCTTTAAATCCTTTGGCGCATGGTTCTTCGTGTCAACAGACCTTTTGGTGCGCCTTGATATGTTGAGTCTTTCCTGCATGCGCCATGGCGCATGCGCCTTCGTGTTAGCAACCCTTTTGTTGCGCCACTTTTCGGTGCGCCAAGGGCGCACATATTCTTGTGTCGACATCACTTTCGGTGCGCCAAAGGCGCACATAACTTCGTGTTGTCAGGTGCTTTGGTGCGCCAAAGGGCATGCTTTCCTATGTCGACAATGATTTCCATGCGCCACTTGAAAAAGTTGGTGGCGCATTTATTACTGACTCACCTATATATATATATGCGCACCTGCATGTCATTATCACTAGAGCAATCACGTTTTTCTTATTATATTCTCTGAGCCTGTCAGCGCACCTGCCCTGTCATTTTCAAACACGTAGTGGACCCGTTTGCACGTTCTTCGCTATTTATCTAGGTAAGAGGTTCTTATCTCTTTCGTGTGTTTTGCGTTTTTGGTTCTTTGTTTGCTTGTTGGTCTGGTTTTGGATTGGAAAGAATGAAATATTGAACTAGCTCCCCCTACTGTCTTTCCACATATTCCTCCCCCTCTTTCCAGATCTGCTGGTAGAGGAAGCTGTTCTGAATTCATGGTTTGAACCGCTTTTGTTTAAGCCGTTTCATTACAAAAATGACCCTGCAAAAAAGAAAAGAGAAGCTAAACCATATGAAAAACCCCTCTGAGAATAATTAAAGCTCTAAGAGAGACTGTATGTTTCCTTTTCCCCTTGGCGCATCTGTCACCCCTGCAACATGATCAAAACCTGCGCCAATGGCGCACCCATTATGCCTGTTACATCAAGAACATTTGCGCCCTCAAGGCGCGCCTCCTTCGCATGCTGCAAGCGCTAGCCTTGCGCCCTCTTTGGCGCACCAACCTTATTTGTTGCATTACTTAAACATGCGCCTCTTGGGCGCACCCTGCACCTATGCAACATCAGCTTAAATCTGCGCCAAGTGCAAAACTATCAAAGGCGCGGCGCATTCCCCATTACAGCAACATCATGTTGTGTAGACCCTCTGTGCGCCGCGCCAAGTTACCTTTGGCGCATGAAAAGTTCATGTTACACAAACAATACATGCACCTTTGGCGCACCAATTTTCCACGCAACATGAAAAATACATGCGCCTTTGGCGCATCCTGTCCCTATGTAACACCAAATCTCCATGCGCCCTTTACAAAATGTACCCTGCAGTATCTATGCGCCATGCGCCTTTGGCGCTGATTTAACCCTTGCAACACCTTTTTTCTATGCGCCTTACCTATTTAGCCCTCAGAACCGCAGCTTTCATGCGCCCGCGCCCGAGCCTCAAAAATCACTAACTCTTTCTTCAGTCAACACTTCAATGGAAGATCAAATGGCTAATACAACCTTTTTGCGTTGGGTCTCACTTCTTCTTCGTGTAGATCAGCAATTAAGCTCAGAAGAACATTTGTCTACATCAAGCAAGAGACCTACCAAATCCAAAGGCAAGGCCAAACTTACAGAAGAAGAGATGAAATATAAATATCAGAGGGTCAGGATGCCTGACTCCCAGGCCGAATGCGACCTGGACATCAGAGACTCAAAATTGGGTCACATTGATATGGAGGAATTCTGGGTCAGAACTCAGAAGGTAACAAGAAGTCCATGGATGGACAAACTGATGGGCAATGCCCTACACTTTGCTGGAGGAATCCTAGTCAGCGCCGTCAATAATGAATTCATGATGGTAGTTGCCCGGTGCTACAACAAGGACACAAGGTGTGTCGTAAATGACAAGGGCGAGGTCATCATTAACCTCACTTCCCGCCACTTTGAAATAATACTCGGCATTCCTCATCATCAGCACTTTGTGGCCGTCAGCCGAGAGGATTGCATTAAGGCCTGGGACGACAACGAAGATCAGTGCATGCAGCTGATGAATGAGGTCTATTTGAAAAACAAAAAGGTAGTGACCCGATGGCCACAAATCATTCACCGCAGTGATTTTTCGGAGGAGCTCAGTGATACCATCACATTCCTAAGCAGGGTCTTTGGGCTTCCTGACGCCCACTTTTTCCATAAATGGATGCTGTGGTACTTAGAGACCATGAATAAGAATATGCCCGATCAGCGCTTCAAATGGGCAGAGATTATAAGCAGCACAATCTCCGAACAGCTTCAACAATTCAATACAACAGGGAGATTCTACATGAATTCCTATGTTGTTTACGCTGCAGCATCAAAAAGAGACTACCCAGGCCTGATGCGGAGTGGGGTTTGGCCTCAGGTCAAAATATATGAATACTACCCAGAGTTGAGGCTGGAAAATAGCATCCCTCAATTCACAAAGATCAACGATGTGTTTTTCTACCACATCATCTGCCTGTTGAGGCCAAATATGACTTACGGTCGCACGACCAAGAGCATAGTGGCGGCCACTGAGAAATGGGGGGCCCTGTTCACCCAATTTCCCACATTCACCTATCTGAGGGCAGCCAACTTCTTGGGAGAGCCAACTAGACTGCCGAGGTATGCTGGACCCAAGCTGATTCTGCTAGAGCTGTCAAGGCAGCTGATCACCTATCATGAGAAGTGCCTCAAAAGAAAGAAGGGTGGAACTCCTTTCCCCCTCACAGTGGGTAGATATACATGCCTTACCCATCACAAGGCAAAGGACATGTTCACAGAGCTGGAGCTGCTTAATTTGAAACATGATTTCCCAGCCAGGCCTACCTTCGACCCAAGAAGTTGTCTGCCAAGGGCTAAGCTAGATCCAATCCACATCCCTCAGATCGAAGACATCTACATCGACGTCATTCATGAGGTCTCTCGGGAGAACATTCTCGCTTAGCGAAAATCATCCAATACGGGGTAGCAATTGTCCCCAAAGGCTTCCAAACTACGGAGGATGAAGTAGACCAAGTATATACTAACACAGATGGGGACAATTGGCCTTTTCCAGCTATTGATAGAACTAAGGCACCTCAGATGATTGAGGAGAGGGTCAAGGAGACTCTGCGCAGAACAGAGCATTGGTGCCGGATGAACAGATTAATCTACCTCGGGGTTGATTTCACAACCTCCCCATTGGGTAACGCACCTCCTCGATCTAAACAACAGCCTAAAGGCAAGGGCAAAGGCATAGAGGGTGAATCCAGCACCACTCAAAAAGAAGCTCCTGAGAGTCCTCCTTCCGCGGCACCCGAACAGGTCATAACTCTGGTTACGCCAGAGAAAGAAGCAGAAGAGGATGTTCCAATAGGCCCATCCACTCAGGATGTCGGCATTGCTACAACAACCGAGGTCCCTTCTGTCCCTTCTTCTTCTCTTCCTTCCCCTCCTCGAGTGACTCAAGCGACCATCCCTTTGGTCGTGTCCTCTCCCCCTTCTTCTACTATTCCTCCCGCTTCTTCGTCCATCTTCTCTTCCCTCGCGGATCTTTCCCCCTCCATTTCTTCCCTCATCTCTGAGCTCCCTTCCCTTCCTATGTCTTCCTCAGCTGCAGTATCCCTTCCTCCCGTGGGCACTTCTTCGGCTGTTCTCTCCATGCCACCGCCACGTGTCTCCACGTTTTTCCCTTCTTCTACTGCAGCTGCCCCCTTCTCTGTTTCCGGCCCTTCTCCCATAAGTCCAGCCTGGATCTCCCAGCAGTTAAGTCAAGAAAAAGGAAAGTTCCCATCACTCCGATGGACTTTTCTGTAATCCCATCTAAGGGGGCAAAGAAGCAGAAGCCCATCACACGCTTCTCTCAAAGTGCTTCGGGAGAGAGGGTAATGGAGATCGCGTACCCCAATCCTCTCAAGGAGAAAAAGGATCTGTCTCTCGACAGATTATACTGTGACCCAAGTCACAATGGGGACGTCTTCTGAAAGTCTTCAGGGGGAGGCCCTTTCTGCAGTTGATGCCCTCTGCAAGAAGCTTCAGGAAACAAAAGAGGAGAAAAGGCAACTGAAAGAGCAAAATAAATATCTGCTCCAAGCCTTACAGAAAATGGGCAGTGCGCCTCCCACAACTGCCGCCGAGACTTCTGAGCTTCTGAGCCAGGAGAAAATTAATGAATATGCAAAGATCGGCGAGCAGGGTATGGCCGTTTCCACTTGGAGGAGCCAGATCCTCAAAGACAGCGAAAAAGTAATCGCCAAGCTCTCTGACTTGTATTTGAACATCAACAAGGCGAACAAAGAGCTCCAAGCGTTAGCGGGACCCATATCAGAAGAGCTGGAACATGCTAGACTGCAGCACGAGACCTTTCAACAAATGTTCGACTGTTCAGTCGAAGATCTGGTCAAGTTCGGCGTCTTCGGCCATCCCAGGGCCCTCAACAAAATCATGTCCACTCTGGATTACCGGGTGGATCAGCTGGAATTTGTCCTAGAAAAGATCGACAAGGTGAAGGAAGAAGCCCTGGACGCGATGCACCAAATGGAATGGATTGTTCAACATGTCGCCGTGGTTGTTTACTCCTTTCTTCACTTTAAGAAAAGGCGATGAAACCATCCGGATCTTCAGGAGATCGTTTCTCAAGGGATGGGGCCAGAGGTCACTTTTGACGCAGAGTCTATCAACAACCTGCTGGCCTGTCGGGACTTCATTGGGTTACTCATTGAAGCGGAAAAAGACTATTCCAAACTCCCCGAGAAACTCATAGATGAGTGGGAGACTTGTGAGGCGATCAGTGAGCGGCACAAGGATCCTTCCCAGGATCAACTAGGGCCCATGATCAACAAGTTTATGGAATACCGCTCCCAATTCCATATCTCGTCACCTGAGCAACAGCAAAAGCAGTCCACTCCCTTTCGGCCGCAGGATGACGACGACGAGTAGCTTCTCCTCCTTCTTCTTCTCTCTCTCTCTCTCTCTTCTTCGACTTTCTTTTTGGGAATATCTGGAGTATGTTGACACAAATGATGACATCATCCATGTTGCATCATGGGATGATGTCATCCATCAAGTTGTCAAAAGTCAACATGACTTTTAGATATTTTGTAAATATCTTTGTAAATAAGTGGTTGGCTCCTTTTTGCCTTCTTCTCTCTCCTTCTTCTATAAATACCCCAATACTTGTTGTATTGGGCATGAGTGAATATCTTTCAGATGAAAAATAGGAGTGAGGAGAAAAGACTTTGAGCTTTTTGTAACAGAAGGATTATTAATACAATATTTAGACTTTGTGCTGAATACGTGTGTTATTTGCATCAGATCTTTCTTATGTCTGATCTATGTGTTTATTCTGTTAAATGCTTCTTTTATCGTCATTTATTCATCATCAGTATTGCTTTGCTCGTTTATGCAAGTAGGTTTGGCTCTGTTTACTACCAATCCCAAAACATAAACCTTCTGACCTTTCTGCTTTGGAATTCATTTCTTTTCTCCCTTCGGACCTGCTCTTTCTTCATCCCCTCTTCCTTTCCTTTCTTTTCGCAGTCGGAAACACCCCTACTGGGATGAGATCCCAAACCCCGAAGGCGAATTTGTGAGACTTGCATAGATTCCTGCTTTGGTAGAATAGCAATAAACCGCCGTTTAACTTTCTTGACTCAAAGAGGGCTATGCCCCGCACTGCTGTTGGCTCGTTTATCCATAGATATGCCCTAAATGCGGCATTTTCGGACCAACACAAAGATATAAAATAAAGATGGCTAAAAGGTGGGATTGATTAGTACTTTGTACACTTGAGAACCTTCTAAATAGTAGTATGAGACTCGGGCCGAATTATGTGTAAATTACATAATTTTGTGTCTACATTTTGTCCCCAATTTATGTTGGTGAGCAAAAATCTTGGTAACATAAAGTAGATAGAGATGCGTATGTAATATCCATGTAGAGTGTAGAAGAAGATGTGCCGATGGACTAGACTTAAGCATGGAATGGAAAAATAAAAATGTGGAGGAACATGGATTTTAAAGATGATAAATGCACATAAAAAGTGATTAGAGTGAACTTAGGGTGGAACGTGTGTGTAGTCGTTGTGGTGTGTAGTGTACCCACATGGTTAGTATGGCAATTACCTTCATGGTGTGTTTTTGATGTCATTGTTGATGTTGTTGCCTCAAATTTGACTATTTGTTTCTCATATGGCGGACCTACAAGGAGAAAATGATCAAGTAGTCAAATATGTATGTATGTAAAAATATTGTGTAAAATACACAAATGTAAAGTATGTAAATGTAAAATATGCTAGAAAAAAAGTGTAAATGGAACATGTGCACCTGATCCATGTCAAGAAAAAGGGTGTAGAAGGATATCTTGTATTGTCGTGAGTTTTTCAGGTGATCTCACGCCACCCTGGCTGAAGAAGTGTAGGGAGGAAATGCTATGTGTCCAACTCTAACTACTTCGCTAAAATTTGTTGAAGAGATCTCTGTACTATCTTGGTTTTTGGGCAATCCGACACCACTGGATGAAGAAGTGTAGAGAGGCACACCCACTGTAACCCCTAAGCCTGTAACCACTCCATAGAATTATTGAAGGACACCATGTCTTGTTAAGGCCGTTGTGTATGGAGTTCATAGATTGGTCTAAACTCACTCGTTGTGTCTGAACCGGTGTAAATACGTTGTGTTAGTAAAAACCCTTAATGATGCCCCCTCTTTGGGGGTGCATGCGATGACCCTGGAAGGAGAATGCGGCCCCAAAAGAGGACCAACCACACTCTGACCTATAGAACTCTTCCCTGCAGGGGAAAGGGAAAGTGCTTGGTAGATACCAAGGTGTGCACAAAAGGGGATGGCTAGCCAATACAAGTGTTAGTTCAAAAACACATGCATGCAATAAGACAAGTGTAAAATACGCAGAAAATGTAGAAAAAATACCAAGCACAGTAGTGTAAACACATAAGAAACAACAAGAAGACTGCACAAAGTGGGTTACAAACATGGGACATCACTCATGATGTCACAAGACATGCAAGGCCATCATGGCTGCAAACAATAGACAAGTGTGCACACAAGCAAAGGGAAAAGCCTACATACAATAGAAAACAAAGCAGACAAGTAGAAATAAAGAGGTAGTCATGGAAACATGTAATCCTACAAAACAAGTGTTACACATGGAACACCCATTAGCATGTTAGAGTGATAACCAATATGTCAAAACGTGTATGGACAAATAGTATCAGATGCTAAGTACAAAATGAAACAAAGATCACCTAGATAAGATGAATGTGGATGCCCCCAACGACCGGTATAGGAAGGGTAGAAGCCGAGCATCCATGCTATGTGTAGAGTCCTGTATCTGTGATCACACTAGACAAAGGCATGAACGCACATGTGTGTATGATAATGACACATAAGAAAAAAAGCTAACATGTGTAATAAAGTGAGCATGAAAAACACTAGTATGCAAAATTATATACCACCAAGACAATGTAGTATGATGTGGATGTATGGAATGGAATGCAAGATGGAATGATAGGAGCAACATGCCCCCCAAGTGTATGGAAGTGTATGCAGTGAGGTTCATTTTGTTTGCCCCCTCAGCAATCAAGAATGAACTGTAAATGAGAGTGTGTCATCGGGAAATGGTCGAGTAGTGTAGGTTGTGTCTAACATGTTGTGATGAGTGTGTATGTGTAGTGGTGATGAAATGTGACATGGGGAGAAGATGTGCGTGGACCCTATAACCTAAGCATATACCACAACTTTGTTGAATAGACGAGTGATGATTTAGCCCTAAGCATATATCACTATAAGATGAATGGATGGGAATGCAACATATGGAAAGATGTGTGTGAACCCTATAGCCTAAGCATATACCACAATGTGTGGGAGGTGTAAGTGATGATTTAGCCCTAAGCGTATATCACTACATGATGGAAGAAGAAGGTGACGATTTAGCCTATAACGTATGTCACTACGAGATGGGTGATGAAGTTAGATGGAGATGTATGAGTATATGGTGGATAACGGAAGGTGGTGGTTTAGCACTAAGTGTGGACCACTACATGATGAATAAGAATGGGGTGGTGATTTAGCCTAAATCGTATACCACTACAAGATGATTGAAGGTGTGATAATGTAATGAAATAATTTGGCATTGATAAAATATAAGAGGAGGAGATAATAGAATATGATAGAATGTAAGAGGAGGGGATAATAGAATATGATAGAATGTAATAGACTGATGTAGAATTGATGTAAAAAGTGGTGATTTAACCTAAGGTGTATACCACTATGGTATGTGAGGATGAGTGTGGGTGACGATATCACCTAAAGCGTCGGTCACTAGTTTGATGAATGTGGTATGATGACATGTCACATGTAGGTAAGGTACATTTGATTGGTAAACCCTCGGCGATCAAGTATGGATTTAGAAACTAGAGTGCGTATAGGGTGGTGAGTGAAACACGTGGTAGAAACAACCAAGGTATGTAAAGGCGCGATGTAGGAAATGAAATGTAGAATATGTAGTGTATATAGGGTATGCATAGTGTAGAGAAATGGAATATGAAATGATGAGAAAAATAAACCCATATGTAATGGAATCTAGTGTACCATGTAGAATGGAGATGATAGATAAATGCGTGATAGGGACTAATCCATGTAGGAGATGTATGGTGTGGAGGCTAGATAAGATGCGAATGTAAGCATAGATAGAATATGTGGTGATGACATGTAAAGCTAGTCCCATGTATAATGTGACCTAACATAAGTATGGGCGCAAGTGACATGACGACTAGTGTAACGTGTATGATGTAGATGACGTATAAATGACTAATAGAGGAGGTATATATAAGATGATGTAAGATGTGGTCTATGTATAAAAAGGATATGATGTAAGATGTGCGATGTATGTAATAGAATATAAATGTGTATAACCTATAGTGTAGTGTGTAGGGTTTAGTGTAATGGTAATCCCTCAATAATCAAGTGTGAACTGAAGCACAAGAGTGCATCATCGGGTAACAAGGGTGCTACGACATGCGATATAGAAGTGATGATGGATGTAGAATGATACAAGTATGCTAGGATAAAGAGGGTGGGGTCAACCAATAAGGTTTAGGAATGGAGGTCCAACAATTCGTGGCGAAGATGATGATACCTTAGGATGACGGTTGAGCAAGGGTGGTATGTGAGACAAATGTTGTGTGGGGGAATGAAGTTAATATGCATGTGATGGGTGTACATAAGACCAAGATCGAGGTGTAGTAAAGTGTGTGTGTGTGATGATGAATGAGTCAAGATCATACGTGTGGAAGTAAACGAGTTATGTGGAATAAAGTGAGGTGGTGACCATCGGTGGGAGGCAGTAGTAGTCCTAGGAATAGGCCTATGGTGGTGTGTATGACTAATAGAATGGAGTGGGTGCATAGGGGTTGGTTGAGATGGTGGGGTAGGAAGAGGATGTAGTGTTGGTGATGTCAGAGGAGCTGTGTGAGGGAGAGGAGGAGGTGCAGGAGAAGTGGAACTAGAATGTGAGGATGTTGGAGGTGAATGAGGGATGCCATCAATGGAGATAACTCGGTTGTCGTAGATGAACTTAAGGCACAAGTGGTTGATGGAGACAATAACTTGGGATTTACGGATCCAATTTTAGCTGAGAAGCAGGTCACACTGGTTGACTGCTTGATTAAGGAAGTAATGGAGGGGAAGAGTGAGAGGACCAATTGTGATAGGTAACTTAACAACACCATGAGGCCTCTTAGATGGAAATTCAATTTGCGATGGAGGGTAGCCAATAGATCGTAAAAGAGACAAGGAACTTATACTAATATGAGAAGATTGATCAACCTTAGTGTTTTTGATAAGGGTTGAGGCGATAATGGCATGTATGTATAAATGGTCGGATGTGAATGTAGCATGATAGTCAGTGTGAGAGAAAGAAATAAAGGTGGGGTCGTATCAGCTCTAGCGACTAAGAACTTAGTTAGGAGGAGATGATCATCAATAAAATCAAGACAAGCAACATGAAAGGCACGAAGATGCTCCTAGGGGTCACCATGTCCATTAAAAATGGGCAATTTAGGAGTGAAAAAATTAGGTGGTAGAGGATATGTGGAGAGGATAGGAGCAAAGGGAGTGTGTAGCAACAAGGTAGAATCTAAAGATGGAGATGTAGTGGCTTGTTGCAATTTGCATATTTGGGCCTGGAGATCATGATACAAAGAGGTTAAATCTTGATTGGCAACCGAGGAGGATTGTTGTTGATGTGAAACCAAAGGAGGAGTGAAGTGATTCATAGGAGTGGGGATGGAAACCAAAACAATAGAGATAGGTGGAAGTGTAGAAGTAGGGGGTTGAGTGGCTATAGAAGTGGGTGGAGAAATAAAAGTATTGAGTTCAGACAAGTTGGTAGCTTCTTCATGAGCCACATGCAAAAGTAAATCTAAATCATGTGGGTGTTTGGCAAGATGATCATTGATAGCCTTAAGGTGGGCTTTGGTAAATTCCTCGGAGAAAGATTCATGGGTAAGGGGGTAAAAACCCTAGAAGGTGCTATAAAGAGACGTCGGGTTCACCAAAATTATTAACTAAAATTAGGATATGGGGGTATAGGAAAAGTAGTAATCCTAGTTAGTCTAAATAGGAGGACTAAAACAACTCGTAATAAAAGACTAGAACAATATGAAATAAATGAAACTAAATTATTCTAAGTGAAATGAAACCCTAAATGCGCAAGATAAGGAAGAGAGATAGCTTAGTTTATTCACAGAGACTGTCGCATGTCTGAACATAAAATTTGGAAGTGGAGACGAATACTTAGGGGTCCTGCGAAGGGTAGATCTGGGTATTCTTAGTAGTCTGAGGCACTTGGGAGTGTACTGGGTTACCCTGGGGCACCCTGGTTTATAATCTAGGCACTCTAAACATTGTAAATGCTTTGCAAAACTAAGTTTGGTAGTGTCGCAACTTGGTCTAAAACCCTGCCTGCTTGTCGGACTTTGGATCTCACAAATGAGCTGGAAAATGACTTGCAATGCAAAGAGAAGTATCAAACCCTAGAAAAATAAAAGATGCAAACGAATGGGTCAGAGTGACCTCACCCGCAAATATAGTGGACTTATCACCGAGCGCTACACTATATTTCGGACCCGGATGTAGTTCTAGTGTGTGTGTGTGTGCGTTTTGTGCCCTAGGTGCTCTCGTGCGGTCGTAATTTGTGAAGTAGGGAGCAATAATAGCTATAGAAAATGTAAATAGAATGTGTGTATAGAATAGAATATAATCCCTCCCCATGAAGTGTGTGTGATGTAGATCTCATAGACTTGATGCACGATGTTACGTGGATGCAAGTGATGCAATGGATGTAACCCTAGTTGGATTGATAATAGTGTGTAGTGTTGTGACCTAGGACCCTCATTATGGTCTTACAACTTTATATTTATAGGGCTCTCAAGCTTAATTTCATAATTAATCCCGACAAGGCCAACTAAGAAAAAGATAAATATGACCAACGACTAAAAGTGACCTAAAAAGGAGTGAAAGGAGGTTTGCATAGATCGGGGCACCCCGCAGTACGACACCACGATTAAGGGATAGAATGTCGAGGTAGTTGTAAAATGGGCAAATAAGTGCTAGAAAATACATGGGAACTACGAAACAAAATATAAAATAACGATGGCCAAAATGTGGTATTAATTAGTACTTTGTACACTTGAGAACCTTCTAAATAGTAGTATAAGACTAGCCAAATTATGTGTAAAGTGCATAATTTTATGTCTACATGGGGTGCTTGGGAGTAGGACACTAACACCCGTGTCTACATGCTCCTATCTCGAAGGCCATTAACTCCTTCACAGCTCTTTTCCATGTCTAAAATGCCAAGAAAATTAAAAAAACAATTTTGCAAAAATTGAGTATGACTAACACACATTTTTCGAACAAACATCACACTTACCAACTCCATCATCATACGTGATGCTCCAATGGTCGCCACGTAAAGACAAATGAAGTGAATAATCACTTTTTCACCTTACTATTTATAGTTACTTTTTATCACCTACTTTACTATGGTCATTATTTCACGCTTATTCTCGCAATTAATGCACACTACACAATTTTCATCATATCTTGAGCGTTTTTACTCCGATTTACACACCGTTTGTGGAGTTATTTTTAGATTTCCACCTACTATTATATCATACACATGACACACACATTACATCCCTACTCAACATTGTCTTTCACTCACTCTATACACATTTTTGCGATTTCTATCCCATTATATCTATTTCGTGCTTACTTTTGGCTCAACGTTCGTTTATCATCACTTCCCCCTTTCGATGAAAGGGGGAATACAATTGGGGCCACTGTACAGTTCCCCTTATATCACAATGCATTCAAACAAACACAACCTATTTGACAATTCCAAACATTTACTAATACACTACGCGACATTTCACCATCAATTCCCCTAATGACCTAACATGGGGGCAACAAATGTATAATTTCTCTATAAAAATTTCATCACTTCCCCCTAATGACCTAACTTGGGTGAAAAAGTGTTAAAATATTTCCATGTAATCATTCATTAATTTCTATCGATTCCCCTAATGACCTAACATGGGGGCAACTAGCGTAAAATATCTCTAGGAGTAATCAATCAAAATAATCAATCAATCCATCAACGCATTCAAATCTCTAACAATTGAAATCACATTGTTCAATCAATACAATACAACACATACAACCTCCCATATGACCTAACTTGGGAGTTACATTCATTACTTTCCTAGATGACCTAACTTGGGAAGTTTGGCGTTTACTTCCAGATGACCTAACTTGGAAGCCATCATTTATTTTGTGTTTGCTTCCAGATGACCTAACTTAAGCCATCACATTACAACGAAACCCATGGAGTGGAGGAAATAGTGCCTTTCCTATACCACTCCTATATGGGTCTATTGTTTGATCAAATTTATTTGGATCCAAAACCACAAAATGTTTGATCTGAGTTCGTCTGCAGTGGCTAGATCTTGAGGATGTAGTTAAAGGTTGGAGAATAACACAAATTTCTCCCTACATTCGTCCTCTAGTGACATGATGCCCAAATCCTCTAGTTGATCATTTGTACAAACACAATCAAGTTGGGAACTGATCACTCCCTACCCCATTTCATCGTCATCATACAACATTCAAAATCATCAATCATCTAACATTGCAAACCATCACTCTCATTTAGTGCACTTCATCACAATATTACGTCTTTCGGTATGTTGCATGGATTAACACGTTGATCCATGGTTCGACACGATATATGATTCTTTCAAAGCATACTTTTCTACCACATCTACACATTTTACTACAACATGGGCTTCTACAGATTTCTCTCAAGTACGCATCTCTATCTACTTTATGTTACCAAGCTTTCCGTTCACCAACATAAATTTGGGGAAACTATAGTCACAAAATCATGAACTTAATACTACTATTATACTTGCGCTAAGTATGTTGTTTTATATATGGATCTCGCGTAAGAAAATTATTCACTAATGAATTATTCCCTAGTCCTATCGTTAGTTTAGTCATTTATTGTCATTGAGTGTTTTGCACATCTACGATTACTTGCACAATCCTGGTCATCTCTCAGGGAGTCTAAACTATCTTTATTTACTTAGTTTTCATCTCTAGTCTTTGACTAGGGCACCTAATAAGGGATTGGGGTGCCCATGGGTGCCCCGGTTCTCATTTTTAGGTGCCTTGGTCCCGATTGCACTTGGTTCTCATTTAGAGTTTTGAGGTCAATCTTTGAAATTTTCCCTCTCATTCCCTTAGGTGTTAGTTAGCATATCGGGTCATTAGTGTTGAAATTTGAGAAAGAGATCCCTATATAAACACAACATACTTACTATCTTATGGGAGGACTATTCTATTAAGGGCTAGCTATCTACACAAGGCAAGGGACTGCATTTGGGCACTATTTGCATCACACACTGCATAGGAAAGGGAATTATATTCTATTCCATCCACCATTTTGCATTTTATCTAGCTATTGCCCGTTATCTTTGCGTCATTAGTGTTAGGGCACCCTAGGCACATCATTGCACACATAATCACACAAAACTACATTGGGTTTGAGATGTAGTGCAACACTTAGTTGTAAGACCACCATTGTGGCTACTAAGGACAATTTAACCCCTTCATATGCATCTTTATTTTTATGGGTTTGATGCTTTGTATGGGGTTTTGCAAGTGAATCTTCATTGTAGGTTTGTGCATCATCAGTGAAGCTAGTGCAACATCCATGTGACAAAATGTGAGTTATTGCGAAGACCTATTGACCAACTCGGACTTAGGTTCGAGTTGTTCTACATACTAGGTGCCCATATGCACCGTAATCCTACCCCAAGCACCCCAGTCCTAGTTAGAACTACTCGCTTCTACAATTTTCTGAGGTGTGTTGTGACACTCTGTTCTGCTTGTTCATCATCTTACCCAACTCTAGATCACTGCAAGGTAAGTTCTATTCAGTTAGTACCTTTTCCCTCCTATTTTAATTATTTCATTTCATTTAAAATATCAAATAAATTAGTTAACATTTATATTCCAATTTATTTTAGTTATTACATTGTTGTACTTCTTAGATTAACTTCTAAAATCCATATTTTAGTTAATCATACATAGGCATTTTAACTAGTGGTGAAAAATTATGATGAAGGTGTTCACATAATTGAACTCAAAACATCTAGAGAGAAGCTTCCTCGAGAGAATGTAAAACATTGGGGAAACTTAGGCATCATAATCTAGTAAAGACAATACATTTTCTCGACAATGGATTTGAAATCCTGTGTTTACGTTCATGGAAAATGAAGCCTACATCAACATTTACATGTTTAAGTGGAAGTGGAAGTCGAAAGGCAACCGAGATTATAGAGACGGATAGGAATTTTATATGACATGGTGCATGGACTATCTTACTTGCATCACAATTACTCCTTATAAATAGTACCTTAAAATTTAATATTGTGTAATGTTTTGTTGGATGAGGAATTTAGGGGTCATGTGGATGATTTCTTAAGTGTGTGGCTCTTCATTCCAACCAATGACGTCCTCACTACAATGTAACCGATATAATGCTTGTGTATTTTAGCAATTTTTAGCCCCGCTTTTTAGTTTTAAGATTGAGGTGTTCATAGAATCAAACTCAAAAAGTGCAGATAAAATATTCCTCGAGAGAATGCAAAACATTGGGAAAAGTTAGGCATTGCTATTTGGTAAAGACAATAAATTTCTTCGAGAACAAATTTAAAAGCCATAGTATTGTCATTCATAGCAAACAGAACCCTATATCAACTTATTACATGTCAAAGTGGGGTTATAAGTGGAAAGGTGGTAGAGATATTAGTGATGGCTCAACATTTTGTATGTCATGGTGCATATAATATCTTACTTGCATCATATTCCCCAAAAATCATGTGTCATGATTTGAAACCGCATAACGTTTTGTTGGATGAGGAATTTAGGGATCATGTGGCTGATTTCATAATTGTGTGGCTCTTCAAGATAACCGATAGTGCCCTAATCACAACATAACCGATGAAATGTTTGTTTATTGCATGACTTTGTGGCCCCACATTTTAGTATTAAGCTTGAGTAATTGGAGGAAAATAGGTGATTCATGAATAATGATAGATAATCAAGCCCCTCTAATTATTCTCATACTAGCAACAAGTAGATGAAATTCAAGTTTTTGGATCTAAACAAGACCTCGCAGAGAGGTGGTAGAGATGAACGATGTAAGGGAAAAGAGAGGTAGTGAAATTAGGAGGCGAGAAAACCCCGAACCGGCACAACATCTCGCACCCAATTGAGGAAACAAGTAAAAAAATATTATGTCATAGATATGGATGCCCTCGCCACAATGTACACACTCAAAGGAACAATGGGTTATATTCCCTATGACAACAACCAAAACCAAAAGGATGAATATGACATTGATATGATATATGACTCATGTGTTAGAATTGTGCGCGTCGAGTTCACTATAAGTTAATTAGGTTAATAGTTGTGAACATAAAAAGTCTAACTTTACAATGGTTTTATAACATTTTGGGATTATTGTAGTCAAATTATTGTGTATTTTAATCATAAAATCCTCTAACAATAATAATAAAAATATGTAAACACATAAAAATAAACAATAATTCAAAATTGGAAAAGCTGGTATATTAAGAATGAATTTTGACACAAATTGTAAGGGTCACAATAAATTCAATAACTTTAAATATTATTAACAAAATATATGTGGGATACATCGGATTGTTGCTTGATATAAAATCTTAACATACAACCAATCATAAAATTTACTCCGCCATTGCGAAGTGAAAATGCCAAAGAATTATTTACAAAATTGGATCTTCATAATTGCTCAAAGATTTAGAAGGAAAAACATGTGCACATATTCACTTCCCTAAAATCATGAAAGAGATATATATCTACTTCCATAAGACTAACAAAATTAATATATTTGGTGCCTCGTCAAATTAGTGCCTGGTTTGACAAAGAAGAAGAGAAAGAAAATTTTAATTACCACACTCATTAGTGTATCTCGCAACATTTTTTTGTATCAGACAACATTTTAGATAATATAAACCTATATTTTGCTAAAAATATCACAACCCTTATCTCAATTAGCTTTTATAAAAACAACATGGTATATGAAGATCTTGATGGAAGAATTAAAAAGAGCAACCAAAGACTACAACCGTAATAATTTAATCGGTGCAACAATTATGGTTCTATTTACATAGATGTTTTAACCAATAATGAAAATTTGTGATGAATTCTAACTTCGAACATACAAAGAGAAGCTTCATATGAGAATGCAAAACATTGGGGAAAGTTTGGCATCACAATCTAGTAAAGACAATAAATGTGTTTGACAACGAAATTAAAAGCCTTATTGTTTCCATTCCTAGAAAACGAAAACTGGATCAACATTTGCACATCGAAGTCGAAAGGTGACTAATATTGTAATAGAAATCAAACATTGTATGATGTGGAACATGTAGTGGCTTACTTACTTTAGAATTTGCTCTCTACAAATTGTGCGTTATGATTTGAAACCGTAGAATCTTCTATGGATGAGGAACTTAGGGGTTGTTGGTGTAGGATTTTACCCACCTTGTGGTTTTACCTACACGATCTAATTTAGCTTGCTTAGGTCATAATAGGTCATTAAAGGGAAATGTACTTTAAGTCATTTTCTATTTCTTCATTGAGAAGTTACCTTTTTGGGTGACCTAATTTCTCACTATATAATGTACCTTCCTATGTACTTTTTTGGCTAATGAAGGATAATCACTTAATGAAGAGTTATATTTCTCATGTACTTGTTCTTGTTGTAGAAGTACTTCATCATTCAAGTATTTTTCGATCTTATTACTACATACAGTTTCTTTGTGCATTCGATCCTATCCAAGTCTTTGGTCATTGAATATTACCCACTCCTATATGGTTTCGATCGATCTTAGTAGATGAATTCCATAGCCTCTATGTGAGATCTAACATTCTAGCTCTTTTCTCGTATTTTTTTCATTGATTTCGGTTTTCAAGGGTTTGGTGAGATTTAAGAAAATTCATGTAGGTCTATTCCTCTAGAGTCTCCACGTGGAAAACGTATAGTGTCATTCACTTCACAAAGGATACCCAACCCTAGAGTTAGTTGTTACTCGACCTAGTTCTATGTGACAAGTATTTCTAATATTTTGATGGTTTGAAGGATTTTACTTCAAATTTAAAAATCCACGCAAGTTTGGGCTCAACTAGAAAATTATTTTATGGGTTTTTCTAGGTTTCTCAAATAAATTGGTGGGTATTTATTATTTTGTATGAAAAACTTACGGTTTTCTCAAATACGAGGTTCTATTTTTCCTCATTTGTAGTGTTTTAGGTTTTTGCATGTGCTTGACAAGTGAAAAATCGACTTATTGCAAATCGGTTTTTGTGCATTTTCAATAGGTCAAAAATTCACCCAAGTGCAAAATTTTTAAGCATGTCCAACAGTCAAAATCTTTGCTCTTAGTGTGTAAAGTTTATTACCTTTCCTTGCACCTATTGGGTTCGACCCTTGCTCAACACCTATCGAGTTCCAACCCTTTCTTTCCACTTGTCGAGTTTCGACCCCGCTCAACACCAGTTGGGTTTTGATGCCTACTTTTCACCTATCGGGTTCTAACCCTTGCTTTGTATCTTTTGGATTCCACCCCATGCTTTGCATTTCCTAAACCCCAAAAAACTCCATTTTGGGATTTTAGAGATGTCGACATGGTCAAAACTATGATTTGTCATATATTTCAAGTGGATGCTCTATTTTAGGTGCCATTTTTTGAAAGTGCATGTTTTTTCGTGCTATTTGCATTGGAGTTATCCATGTTCTTTGAAAATTTGTATCTCTATAAGTTTATGGGATGTATTATGCGGGCTTTTTTTCCATTTGGTGATTTCCTTTCTATCTTCTACACAATTGTTTGACAATGGATATCAGTTCTGTGACACCACTCACACCATTTAACTATCTTGAATGGAAGTCCAAAATACAACTCATTTTGAGGGGTAAGGGTCTACATCGGATAACAATGGGGCTTGAAATAGAACCAACTTCAGATTTAGACAAAGTGAAATGGTTTAAACTACTATGATGAAGCCTTTGGGTTTCTGTGTCTGTCAGTGTCTCCGGATCTTCTCTTTCATGTTGATGTTGCTAAATATCCCAATAAAGTGTGGACCATATTGAGAAAGTCTCTTTGGGAAAATAGATGAAATGAGAGCACATGAACTGAAAATGAACTCATTAGCTTGAGCCCCACCAACTTTGACACACTCCAGGACTTCTTCACAAAGTTCAAATCAGTAAGATTATAATTGAAAGAATGTGGAATTGATAAGAAATACTCTCAACTCATTCTTTCTATCCTTTCTAAATTGGGTCTAGATTACTCATTTTTGTCTCCACCTTCCATGCCACCAAGGATGCACTTGGAGCATCATGGAAAATGCCCTCATTTGATGTTTTTGTTGGTCAACTAACTAGGGAACAAGATAATTTGATACAAATGGGAACTTTGAAGTCTTCCAAATCACATGCCTTGATTACAAGGAATGTGAAACCTAAGGCTTCTAACAACAAGGAGAAGAAACAAGAAAATAAGGATCAAGGACAAAAGAAGGATCAGAAACCATCCCAACCAAAATCCAACATTGAATCCTCCTCCTCCAAAGCTAAACCTAAGAAGGAAAAGGTAAAGTGTGCTTATTGCAAGAAACTTGGCCATGATGAACACAAGTGTATGAAAAAGTAGATTGACCACCTTACTCATCTTCTTGAGAAAAATAACATAGGGGTCCTTGAATCTATCAAACATAATTCATCTAACCAAGAAACTTCTAAGGCAAAAGACAACAATAAAGAGAAGAATAAGAAGGGAAATGATTTAGTGGCAGTAGTGGCTCTGAATTCATCTTGGGTCATTGATTTTAGTGCTTCACACCACATGGGTTCCTCACATTCAATTTTCTTCTATGAAACCATGTAATATGTCTTCTATCACATTGGGTGATGACACTTTTGTAGCAGTTGATTGTAGGGTGTGGATTAGTAGAAGTAGATGGTGGAACATTCAATAATGTTCTAAGTGTTCTAACACTTTCCACCAATATGTTATCAGTTTACTGTGATTACTCACATTAGAAAGGCACAAGGGTCAAATTTAACCCAGATTCAATTATCATCAGATAGCTACATAGTGACACTATAGTTGTAGAGGGAAGGGCAGACCACTAGGCACACTTGTATATTTTCTCTCATTCTTCTTCATAATCTTCTCTAAATTCTTTGCTGAACTCATTCAGATGGGGTTAGAAAATTATGGCATGAGTAATTTGGCCATCTTAACTATCGCTACTTGGAACAATTGAGTAAACATGGAATGGTTGAAGGCTTGCCTAAATTTAGTTTCTCTAAAGGTCTCTGTGAGGGATGCACCCTTAGAAAGCATCCAAAAGAGATATTTGACAAAGGTAAATCTTGGAGAGTTATACAGGTATTGGATTTGGTTCAAAATTTTGTCTCGTGGCCTTTTCCCAAACCTTCCTTCACTAGGGCATGATATATTCTCACTTTCATTGATGATTTTTCATGATATACCTGGGTCTATTTTGTTCGTCATAAGTATGATGTTTATGACCTTTGTCGGGACTTTAAGGATCTTGCGGTGAAACAATATGGGAAAGTCATCAATATTATTTGTATATAAAATGGTGGGGAATATGTCAATAATAAGTTTGAGTAATTCTGCACTGCAGAGGGGATTGAGTTATAACGAATAGTTACCTATAGTCCTTCACAAAATGGGGTTGTAGAATGAAAGAATAGGTTTCTAAAAGAGATGGCCAACTATATGCTTCACTCCAAATCTTTGGCACCACAATATTGGGTAGAAGCTATTAATTGTGTAAATTACATACAGAACCATGTCCCTCACAAAGCATTGAAGGGAGTCACTCCTTTTTAAGCTTGGTATGATAACAGCACCATCACTTAAGAAATTCGAGTTTTAGATCTTCGATTCGACTCAAATCCCTAAGAAGATACAAAAGGCTATGGAACCTTAGAGTCAATCATGTATATTTTCGGGATACCCAGATGGTGTTAAGGGATACTATTTTTTTCATCCAACCACACATGTGTTATTCAATGAGAGGAGTGTAAAATTACAGGAAGGCCCAAGAAATTCAATACCGACTCTTCTCCACTTACCTCAACATCACTTAGAATTTCTGAGGATGATTATGATAATTCTAACAAGCTTGAACAAGTTCTTGCGCTTATTCCTATTATCAAGGAATCTTCTTCTTCTAGTTTTGATAGTGAATATAGTAACAGTGCTTTGTCTCCTTCTACATCTAGATATGACTCAAACGATGATGATCTTATTCCTAACATTCCCACCATCGGTCCTCATTAGGCTAGATAGACTTTTGCTGATTGTAGGTATTTGGGTAGGGTATCTAAAAAATGTCGACATACACGATCGAGTTAAGGGTGGGCATGATGATTTTTTTCCTCTACCTGCGATCCACAAACTTTTAGAGAGGATTTTTGAAATATGGTATGATTCCTCTTCATGCTATTTTTGCCTCTTCATGTTTTTTTGCCTCTTCCTGCAATCTACGAGAGGGGTATAATTCTTTAATCAACAACCACACTTAGGATTTGAAACCACTTCCCAAGGGAAGAAATATGGTTCAATGTAGATGGATCTATCAAACCAAATATGAAATTGATGGGTTTTTTGACAAGTTCAAACCACGGTTAGTTGGAAAATGTTTCTCTCAAGTTCATAGAATTGAATAGTATGAGACCTTTACTCCTATCGTCAAAATAAAATTGACCAGACTTACTCTTTTCATTGTTACCACTCATCACCGAGATGTTCATTAGATGGTATTAGAGTTTCCGGATATCCGATGAAAAATAAATGCACAAGCAATTGCAGAAATGAAATAACTAACAAAGTAAGATGTAATATGATTAAAACTCAAAAGACAAGAATGGATTCAAATCAACTCAATGCTCCATATGCTCCATATATTCCATGAGATATACTGATGTAAGTCTAGTACATATAGGTGGTGAATGTGCAACCTCCTCCTAGATCAGTGGGGAATAAATCTCAAGAATCGATACTAGAAGTAGAGTTTAGTCCACACAATTAATAGGATAACTACATAGAAATGGTAAGATAACTCAAAAAAACTAACACTAAGCAAGAATATCCCATGAGTGTAGGAAAGCTCCACATAAATAAAAAATACAAGGAAAACAAATATCCTATACTAACACCCCCATAAGCACAACTTAGGTGGGTAGTGAAAAAGGAAAGTGGGTCCCGACAACAAGGCCTAATGAGGTACCCATGTACAAATGAAAATATTTCATAAAGTGGAGAAAAGGAGAAAACCTAGTGGGAAAAAACTCCCCCAAAAGAGAGACATGAAACTCACTCAAGAAAAAATGGGGAAGAAGAAGAAGTAGTGGGTCTCAATAACTCAACCTGATGAGGTACCCATGTATAATGATCATCCCCCATAGTAGAGAGAGAAA
The DNA here is from genome assembly GCA_018340775.1 of Taxus wallichiana var. yunnanensis. Lineage (NCBI taxonomy): Eukaryota > Viridiplantae > Streptophyta > Pinopsida > Cupressales > Taxaceae > Taxus > Taxus wallichiana. The sequence continues at coordinate 65,140,984 of CM031238.1, read as the reverse complement.
TAAGTGAGGACAAGAAGGTCCCCTAAGAAGAGTGTTGATGATGCGGTCCTCTATGTAAAGACTGAGCAGAATCCGCCCGCACCAAAAATGTTCTCACCTTTGGGTAGGACAGAAAAAGAGCACTAAAAGTCAACCCACTCCACAAAGGAATAATAAGCTTTTAATACTCTTATCTCTATATCTAGTCTACAATTGAAAGGTGACATAGGTCTGGAAAACGTGTGCAAAAATACAATGGTAATGCTACTACAATATACGTGTTTGAGAGAGAAGATAGTGGGGGCCCAATAACCCTCACAAAGGGATCCAAAAGAAGAGGTGGATAGTGAAACATCTCTAAAATAGTGGAAGTGACAAATGTCCCAAGGTGGGAACTCCCAATGAGAGAGATGAATGGGTCCTCCAGAATGTGTGATGGCTCAATCAGAGCATATTCCTGTAATGCAACACAAGTGGAATCTACAAATAGATAACTCAGGTTGGGCAGATACTCGTCCCAATGGGGTTGCTCAATGAGAGCAATGTCTGACAAGAATGTATAAACATCACAACATGAAGTAGGAGGAGAAGACTTGCGAAGAGCTACTTTGGAAGTCCAAGATGAAGAAACACTACACTCAAAGGTAACAACCAATGTATGTGGAGTTTCGTCAACTAAGCAATCAAGATGCAATGGAGCATGAGAGGCAATGGTCACATCTATCTTAGAGGAAGTTTCTCCAATAGAACACTACTGTAGAGAGTGAATGGAAGCATGAACATGGGTGACAATGAGCTCTGTGGAGGCAAAATAGGAGAGTGTGCTCAATAGAAATATTTTATGGTGAATGGTCAACATGGGACTCATGAGTAGCAACAAGTGTAGAGGAACACTCAACAATGAAAGGGATGTGAGAAGGGGAGAATCTATGGAGGTACTAGAGTGGTCTAGGGAAGTGTCGCTCTCAGATGGTGAAACAAGGTCTTCATACAGCTGTTAGATAATGGTCCAAGAAGTGAAAGGGAACTGAATAATGCTTGAACAAAAACAATGTATCCCTAGAAACAATAAGACTGAGAATACCATAAATCTCATCATTGTGGTTAAACCACTCATACTTTTGTAGAGGATCATCAAAATAAGGAACAAGACCATGGAGGTAAGGAAACAAATCATGCATAGTGAAATGATTGATAATGTCTGCCTTCCAAGAAAAAATTTGCAATGATTGATAATGCATGCCTTATAATGATTGAATGTGTTATAAGTACATATAGGTGGTGAATGTGCAAACTCCTCCTAGATTAGTGGGGAATAAATATCATTAATTGATACTAGAAGTGGAGTTGACTCCACACAATTAATAGGCTAACTCAATAGAGCTAGTAAGCTAACTTAAGTGAACTGACACCTAAGAAAGCATATCCCTTGAGTGTAGGAAAGCTACAAGTAAATAAAAAAAACAAGGAAAATAAATATCCTACATTAATAGATGGATGTGAAGAGTGCCTTTCTTCACGGTGACCTAGAGGAGGAGATCTACATGGAACAACCACAAGGTTTTGTTGTGATTCTTCCTTGGTTTGTAGACTTAGGAAATCCATATATGGTCTCAAATAGGCCCCTTGGGCTTGGTATGCCAAAATGGATTCCTTCCTTCTTTCGTGGGTTTCACCCGATGCCATTCAAATCCCAATGTCTATCTTTTGTGGCAAGATGATTCACTTTTGGTTCTGGTTCTTTATGTTGATGACCTTTTGATCACATGGAGCTCTTCATCTTCCATTGCAACGGTGAAAGAAGCCCTCCAAAATAGATTCTCCACGACAAACTTAAGTTTGTTGCACTACTTCCTTAGGATTCAGATCTCACAATCTGACTTGGGGATATTCATCACACAAACTAAGTATGTTATTGATCTTCTCTCTCGCTTTCACATGGTTGATTATAAGCCAAGTATGACTCCCTTCTTGTCTATAGTAAAGCTTGAGGCTGATTTCACTTCACCATTGGTTGATGCTACTTTGTATTGAAAACTTGTAGGCAACATCATTTATTTGACTCATACTTGACCTGACATTTCATATGTTGTAGGCCTGGTCTCTAGGTTCATGCAGAGCCTCATAAGCTACATTGGAAAGCAACTAAGAGAATTCTTCACTACATTAAGGGTATACACAAATTCGTGATTCACGATAGTCTTTGGTGATGACATTGACTTGGTTGGATATACATACTCAAACTAGGAAGGTGATGTTCAAAATCATGAATCCACTTTAGGTTACAATTTTTCTTTAGGTTATGGTCCTATTTGGTTGTCAAACAAGAAGTAGAATGATATTACCTTATCTTTTACTAAGTTCAAATATAGATTTGTAAATGTTGTCATAGAGGCCATTTGACTTTAAAGTATTTTGATAGAGTTTGGTATTTAGTACATGAAACCCACAATCATATTTTGTGACAACCAGAGCACCATCTAGATTTACAGGAATTTGGTTTAGCATCAGCGAAAATAAGCAAATTGATATTCACATGCATTTCATCAAGGAGCTTATTCATGGAAAGGTCATTGATCTTCAATATTGCTAGACATCATATCAGGTTGTTGACATCTTCACCAAACCTTTCACTGAGAGAAATATTCTTCACTTGCGAGATCTTCTTGGGGTGCGAGACACATCAACATCATCTTCTGAGGGGCCTTCTAGTCCTCCTTTCTTATTTTCTCTCTTTTGGGGGAGTTTTTCCCACTGGGTTTTCTCCTTTTCTCTGCTTTATGAGAGATTTGCATTGTTCTTGGGTACCTCATCAGGCCTTGTTTCCAAGACCCATTATTCTACCCACCTAAGCTACACTTAAGGGGGGTGTTGGTGTAGGATTTTACCCACCTTGTGGTTTTACCTACATAGTCTAATTTAGCTTGCTTAGGTCATAATAGGTCATTAAAGGGAAATGTACTTTAAGTCATTTTCTATTTCTTCATTGAGAAGTTACCTTTTTGGGTGACCTAATTTCTCACTATATAATGTACCTTCCTATGTAATTTTTTGCTAATGAAGGCTAATCACTTAATGAAGAGTTAGATTGCTCATGTACTTGTTCTTATTGTAGAAGTATTGCTTCATCATTCGAGTATTTTTTAGATCTTATTGCTACATATAGGTTTCTTTGTGCATTTGATCCTATCCAATACCAATCCTTGAATGTGACCTACTCCTATAGGGGTCATGTGGCCAATTTTATAGTTGTGTGGCTCTTCATTTCAACCGATGGTACCCTTACCACAACAACTATACTCAAAGGAACAATGGGCTATATTCCCTATGACAAAGATCAAAACCAAAAAAATGGATTAAATATGATCTCGACTCGTGTCGAATTAGTGAGCTTTCATTTGCTATAGTTAATTTGGTTAGCCACAACATCCACGCTCAAAGGAATAGCGGGATATATTCCCTATGATGATGACCCAAAGAATAATATGAAACTAAAAGTTTGGGATCAAAGTGAGCAAGGGTAAAAACGTACACCACTTAGTCGGGACCATATGGAAAAAATTGACTCTCTTTGTACATTTTTACCATAGAGGAAAAATTTGAAGTCTGAGGTTTGGAAGTTGACAAGTGGAGTTTCTAAATGTATTTCATGCATTCAATTCGATAATTGTCAATAGATGAGTGTTTGTGATCAAAAAAGCTAGGTAAGAGACCTAGAGATCTACTAGATGAGAATGGGTAGAGTGCACTTGTTTGAGAAAGAGAGAAATGTCAAAACCAACAATTTTAAAGAGTATAATTACCAAATTTGAGTATTTACATTTCCCACCTTTAAGTATGAAATTAAATTACATGCTTAAAGGAAAATATACTTGAGTGTGTAGACACACTTTGTCTTCATTTGATGTTTATTTTACAAGATCTCATTGTATTGGTGTTGACACGCTCTATGCTAAAACTTACAACACAGAGTGTAGCCAATGTCCATGATAAAGAATTGAACTTTAACTTAAATGAAAACACGTAATATAAATGAAATTTGAAATTGTAAATAGTGAAATATAGAGATGTGAAGAGTTCCCTGTGATTTACTTGTACTTGGAGATTTGGATTGCTTAACTTTACCAATGAATGGGGTGACAAATCCCCAATTGTGTCGAGGAGATGCTAGAGTATCGGTTTATATAACCTAACACAAAAATTCCAAAGAGAGAGAAGAATAATGAAGATCCGAAACACCCCGTGAAGGAAGAAGACCATGTATCAAAGTCATTCAACAACTCTGATATCTTCCCCTTTAAGTGTAAGAGGAGAGGAAGGACTACTTACAAAGAACTTAGTCACTTTGGTACTTAATTTAATAAAATTAAATCTAAGATAAATGCATTTCTCATTAAATAGATAAAATAATAAACAAGTAGGAGATCAAACAAAGGAAATACAAACAATAATGATAGATAAGGTTTTGAGAATGACTAAGCTTGTCATTGTGGGACTTGATTGATTTTGGGTAGGTGAATGAATTGAATAGGCGTATTCAGGTTATGCAAGCTCCGATTCTAAAAATGGCATGTGAACACTTCGGGGACAAGAGTGACTAGGAGAAGACACAACTACCTGGTTGTTGGCATCTACTTTGGGCACTAGTGTCCTCGGGAGAGATCTAGCTCCGGTGTTTTTTTATTTCGCTTCTTTTGTTGTCGGTTCTCTATAGATCGTGTTAGGTTCATTGCACTCCGCTCTCTGTCATAATTATACTTGTAAAACAAACCCTATCTACCTACACAATACTCAAGCACACATTAGACTAAATGAAAATGTAAATGAGAGAGTCAAATGAGCTCGGTGATCACCGGGATGTGATTTGTTGCCGAGTGTTGCACTACATTTCAGACTCCATGTAGTTCTTGTGGTGTGTGATTGAAATCATGTCCCTTGAGCTAGAATACCCCGGTGTCAGTCACATGAATAATAGTGTGCTACAACTACTTTTTCCCAATGCAATAATGTGTGATATGGAATTCAGAATAGCCTCCCCTCTGTAGTGAATAATGCAGTCCCTTGTGTTGCTCTTTGTATGTGGTAGATATAGAAAATGATAGCCCAATTTCCCCTTATAATAATTAGTAGGTTATGTTTATATATTGGTTCTTTGTTTGAAATTTGGCACATAGTGACACCAAAATCTGACCTTGGTCATGAAAAGAAGATAAGAAAAGACTTAGAGCCAAATTAAATCGACAAAGGAGAAAAACAAGCAAATGGGACAAAATCACCTAGAAGGACATTGGTGCATGTGCGCTACTATCTTGTCTAGGTGGTACTATCCTACAACAAGTAAACAAAATTAGAGGAAAATACATGAACATGGATTCCTATGACTTAACCAAAATGATGCAAATGTTAGATAGAGGGCATAAAGAGAGCCAAAAAAGCAAGAAAAGGACCAAAGAGGTGTCACCAATGCCTAGTTTCCAAAATTAGAAATCGTGTATATAATATCATAGATGTGTAATGTAATAATAATAAGTGAATATTTTAGTGGGTACATTTTCCCCTCATTATCCTATTTAGATGAAATTCAAGTAGTATAAAGGATACATGACAAGCATACCCGATGTGAGTGAAGGAGTTGTAGGCTTTGAACATCTTGATAGTAAGAAGCATAATGTGGTGAACCATGGACCAATGCTTTGATCCATGTGGGGTGACCCTTGTTTTCACAAAGGAGATATTAGATATAAAATTTCTAAGGAGATATATGAGACTTTGAAACTTATAATTTGAAGGAGGGATCGAGAGTGATTAGTTCTGAATCAATGTATAAACTAAAGATTTGAGCGTCCTGGCACTAAACTAAGGATTTGAGCATCTTGACACTAAAATAATTATTTAAGCATCTTGATGATAGAGTAAGAGTGTTGGGAAAGTGGTATGTTTCACCTTCTGACCATGATGCTTTCTCAAAAATGAGTTCTACAACTACATACGATAGTATGAACCCATTTTTTAACTTGCCTACTAGGTCCTATAAACCTCCATAAGGTTGTAAAGGAAAGGAAAAAATGTTTAATTGCCCTAATCTATGATGTAAGGGTGTAAATTATTGGTAAATTGAAACAATGGTGCTTGATATATTGGATTGGCTCCCAAGTTGCAACATTTGGGAGAAAAATTGGTACCTAGAATAGAATTTGCAACTTCAAGTATTGATTTGGAAAAATGGTATTTTCTTGAATTTGATCGTATTGGAAATTTCTTACAAGGATTTATTTGTTCCCAATTTAGGTCATTTGAGTGAAAAAATTTAAGAGACTCTGTGAAAATGTGGACTCATTTATACTCTGAATAGATTGGAAATTTACATTTTAGATCATAGCCTTTATAGGATTTGAATATTCGTTTGATTGTTTGGAATATTTGTGTATCGTACTTGAACAAAATTTCTTGGATTATTGAAGGAGGGGTAATAGGATACCCCAACTATTTTCCCCCTTTAAGAGAAGAGGAGAGAGGGTAATCATCGAGCCTTGAGCCGAAAAAGGAGTAAAATTCCTTAGAGAGAAATGTGGAGCCAATATAGGAGTAATATAGTAATCGGTGAACTATGAGAATATTACATAGCTAAGCCTAAGGAGTCATTCTAGGAATATACAATATGGAAGATATTGATAATATAATTTCAATACTGTAGACGGTGCTAAAAATGGATAAATGGTGCTAAAGATATGAAAGAAATGTTAACTAGGAATTAGTTATTGTGAAGCATAGTATAGGAACTATTGTAACTACTAGTAATGAGATTTTACTATAAATAGTAAGGTGGAAAAGTTAAAAGGCACTTCATTTGTAACCTTGAGAATTATTATTTGAGTTCTGAGTGAGAAAAATGCCACATGTACAAGAAGTCGTCCCAACTAGGTTCAAGAGGGTGATAGAGGCCATTTCGACACAGACGGCCGATAGCTTGGTAAGTGACGCATGTTACTTATTAGATTAGGAAAATACATGCATTTTAAGTTATTTTTTTCATTTTTGTGATTTTTTAATTTTTTGGGCATTCTTATCTAAGAAAGTGCCAGGTGGGGGTGGTTTTGTCCTTTGAACAAGACCGTGAGATTGGGCACTAGTGTCCCAGTTTTGGATGCTAGTGTCTAGTGATTTGGGAGCTTGTGTCCATGCGTGCTTGGTACTTTTTTACATTGAGTTTTGGTCATTTAATGAGTACTAATTTTGTGTTATTATGTCTTGTTTGTGATGTATAGTGAGATATACACTTGAGGGGGTTCGTGGGGGTAGGAATTTGTCTACATTGCTTTGCATTGGGATTGAAGGAGTGGGATGTCTTGGTACTGTTATGAAACATTGCTAGATTGGGGGAGCTACCCCATAATATACACATGATGATTTGATTATGTGAGAGATGGTGTGCAAACGCTTGCACATTTTGGTTACCCATAGATTTGGGATGGCAATGATATTGGAGGATGTATATAAAATCCTTTGATTGCCAACTATGGGGAGAGGATACATGAGATGGCCCCAGAGATACACATGGGTAGTAGAGGGTTGCAGAAGACAATATTTTATAGAACATAGATAAGTGCAAATTCATTGGCTATATTAGATGACATTGTAAGATTAGGTGTTATGCGGTTGGAGAAGTTTATTGCGGTGATATTAGCATTGAGTGTGGTAGTGGATGGAGGTGGGGTGTCGATTTATTATAGAATGCATAATATTTTCCAAAATATTGAGGAGCATGGTATGCGATATGTAGGGATTTAGCGTGTATTAACACACTTATACGAGGGATTTATCTTGGTTCATACATGAGGACTATGATGGTGGGATATGTGCCACTAGTTTATTACATGTGTGGGCATAGAAGCACATAGCTATAATGTGACCATTGGATGGGAAAAGGGTAGATTGGGGTCAGCTATAGATCTTTGCAATCTAATGGGTAGGCCCGAGATGTTGTTGGTTTGATACTATGCCTTATAGGGCTATTTTGAATATGATGGGGGTCGGGCTATTATTTGGAGACCATATATGGACTATGGATGGTGGGTGGAGGATGTTATAGAGTTACGATGCATATGATGCACCATGTGGCTAGAGGAAAAGTTCTCGAGGGTCATAGAGTTATGCTAGTGGGAATGAGTGTCTAAGCAATTTGGCCTTACATAGAATGTGCCCCGAGCCATATATATGTTATAGATCAATACAAGTAGCAAAGAGAGTATGATCTAGGTCTGGGCCTCTTGGGGCTCAATTATAGTTTCTGGAGCCAAAGAGAGAGACCCATGTGGTGAGAAAATTTGATGACGTGGGGTGTATCCTAACTTATATTATATATTGGGAAGAACACCGATGGGTGATGTTATATCCGGTTGCTTTAGATGTTGTAGGATGGCAGCCATGTGGACTGATAGGGGATGGAGACGTAATGGGAGTATGGGTAGCTTCCCGTAAGGAGAATGTCGTAGCGGTGACATTTGTAGAACATAAGTATAATTGATTGTATAGATTGTGATTTGATAGATGCAAGATTGATATATGTGATGATTGTGTACTAATGGAGATTGTATGATTGCAGGTGATGAATATTGGTGATTGGTCATACATACGTTAATAAAAACATTGACATGCAACGTGCCTCTAAACGTGCTAAGAGCGGGAGGTTAGGTAGAGGAGTTGGTCATATTACCGATGAACATGGATATTTGTTCAATCCAAAGTGGCGAGGACAACCATTGCATGCACTATTTTGCGGTATGAGTGAGATGAGGAAGGAAGGAGTTGACATGTATGCGGGAGGTAGTTGGAGAGGGTGGCCTGGAATAAAACATGTTTAAGAGATATATGGAGCTCCTAAGTTGATATGCGGAGGTCATGGCCTAGGTGGCGAGACTTACGAGTGAGATTAGAGGAGCAGCGGTCATGAGTACATCAAAGCATATCAAGTGGGGTCCATCTGGTTCTAGGAAATTTATAACCTATAGTAGTGAGGAGGATGTATGATATATATATATATATATATATATATATATATATATATATATATATATATATATATATATATATATATATATATATATATATATATAGGCTTGGACCTGATTGTTGTATTATAAAATGTTTTGAGATATATAAATGATTATAGTTTTGTCGATGATGTTACCTTTGAGTTATATTGAGTTGCTCTATGTGATGTATTTTGATGTGTTGAAGATAATAATTTAGAAGTTAAAATGATGTTAGAAATGTGATAATTGGATAGGAAAATATAGTTAGGCATGTATTTTGAATATGGATTTAACCTTTGACAAACATAAGCAATAAATAATTGATCACATGCTTATAATCATAATAGTATAAGATAAACGTGAAAATGTATAGTATTAAATGAATGTAAGGCCTCTATCAAGAGAGAAGGTGGTGCCAATGCACAAGTGACTTGATGGATGCGATATCCTGCATATAGGTGCCTCAAGTTAAACCCAAACCGATTACAACATCACTAGAAGGATGTGAACCTAAGATTTATGACAGGGCCCACTGTGAGGGTCAAGGAAGAAGTGATGAAAATGGCTCATACATAGTCATAGAAGGAGACAAGATGACCTAAAGAGGACAAGAGGTGTCGATTGGAAACTTAGTTTTGAGGATGAACAATAGTTTTATGGGACAATAGTCCCTCCTGTTTAATGGGGAGGTTCCCTTATTCAAACAAAATTGAAACCCAAAGTATTTACAAATGTATAAACTTATTAATATTTTATGAGGATATTGGTGATCACAAATAATGAAATCATTGTTTTCAATACAGAAGATAAATGGGGAAAAGGCATGGAGGAATTACAATAATATGACTAGGGTAAGACAAGTTGATTAGGAAACACAGTTACAACTAACTAAATGATCCAGGATAAATAAATCCTCCTTGGTTCTCCAAGATTACCAACTGACTGTAAAAGAGAAGAAAGAAGAAGCAACACTTTCAAATAAAGATATTGCATATTTTTATTCTACTCATGCATGCAAATAGAACTAAAGAACATGTGTGTTTTCATAAATGAAAAACCCATAACACATAGAATGTAAATTGAAACAAAGTTCAATACATTTTACTCCATGGATTTGAACACAAAGTTTTAGATTTCAGATAAGACAAACCATCACATTAATTAGATTGAAGGAAAGAAATGGAAAGAACTTGAATGGAGAAAAGAAGGTTTTCTTCTGTATTGATAAAAATTATGTATATTACATCCAAATGCACCAATATCCAACCCCTTTACAAATGAAAATGAGGCCTTATATAGGCTAGGGGAGGATGTAACTACCTTTCCTAACTAATTTTCCTTAATTAAGTGTTAAGCACTTAATTGTTTTTGGATTAGGGTAAGTTGAGTGTGTTGAAAAGACCCACATCCTTGTACATTTGAATATTTTTGAGAGGATTGAAAACCTTGGCTACAATGAAGGGGACCACCATTAGGAACCCAATTGAAGAAACCATGAAACCATAATGAAGATGCAACGACCAACGACAATGACCACGGAGTGGAACAACCAATGACGACAATGAGTGGGGCAACAACTAGTGACTAGTGGCGTGAGAGAAGCAATGACTAGTGAAAACATCGCAAGAAGAAGTAACTAAGGACAATAGTAAGAGAAACAACAAACAAAAATAACAAAGAGAGAAGCATAGAAGAATAACAACAACGTGAGAAGCAATGACCAACAACAATAAATGCCAGCGAGGATACCGCATCTAGTGGCGAAACCACCTCCAAGGAGGATCGTGCCTCGGGGGGATTTGAACACGGGTGGGAAAGCACACAACCATGTGACTTGACCACACCACTCCCACCCCATTGATGTGTTAAGCACTTAATTAATAAATTACATAAGTTAGATTTATTTTAGAATTTTTGTTTTTAGAATATGACAATTAGAAGGCACTATGAGCCGAAAGAGAAAGGGGCGGGGAATAAATGAAGCTAACACCTTTAGCTTGAGTAATTATATCCCGAACTTGGTCACATCAGCTGAAATATCCATACTAATAGGGACAATGGTATTTTCTAGAGTAGTCACCAAATTCCAAGAGCATACTCCATCCCCTTAGAATTCCACCATTCTCGCATAGTCCCTTTGTTGCTTCTACAAAAACATTATTAAGTTAAGAGAGCTACTCCATTTTATCTTTATTTACTAAGTATTCTTTGAATAACTTCAACTTAATGAGTGAATTGAATTATGCCTTGACTTGATCAACTTGATTCCTCTTTGCAGAATTATCTTTGAAGAGTTGTGATGAAGAGCTTTTAGGTCAACAAAGATTTCAACTTTTAATGATTCACCTTTCTAGACTGCAATCTTCAACTCAGTTGCAACCTCTTCTAAAACCTTAATCCTCCATTCCACATTGTAGGTCCAGGTTTTAGACAAATTGATTTTTGAATCATCAAAAATATTACAAAGGATTTTATCATCAGTTGAACTCATGACCCAAAGATCTTGCATACAAAGTACTACCCAAATTTTGAGTTCATTGTTAATGATGTTAATTCTTGAATTAATTTCTCTTGGGCAAAAGTGATATTGTCATATACCATATATGCTTCATCAATGAATTATAGATTAGAGACTAGAACACCTTCAATCCAAGCCTCGAATGTTTTGCAAAATGCAACATGCTTATGAATCTCTGTGATGGATTTGACATCTATCCCAACAATGGCGTAGGATCGAGAGGAGTCTTGTCTGATGAAAGGAAAAAATTGATAAAATTTTAAATAATTTACACTTGTTCCTTGACTTGTTATTGAGTTTGTTTCCCTTTCTTTACTCTCTCAATAACCTTGGAGAAAATCTCTCTAAGGTTGTACACTTCTCCCTTTGTAGTTTATTCTTCAAGTGAAATACTTGGTGAGCTCTAAGTTAGACATGGATATTTATTTATCACTTTTATCCCCTTTTGGTTTATCAATCTCTAGGAATTGTTGTCCTTTATAATATGAAACTAGACGAGAAGTTGTCTTGGATTTCTTTGAGGGAGGAGGAGTCGTACTCAAAAAAGGTAGCCATTACATCAAAATTTGGAACTTCAATATAAGATAGTGCCTTTCTTTTCCTATCATCATCAATCATGGGTTGAACCCATGTGAAGGAATCTCCAAAAGAAGTAGATGAGGGAGGCAATGCAAGAATAATTTGGGAACTTGGAGGCTGAGAAATAGAAACCTCGAGAGTAGAAGTCACAATGGAAGAAGAAGTTGGCCTTCTAACCTCCAACTTAGGCCTAGAGACATCAATTTTCCTTGTATCTCGAATCAATGATTTCTACTTCATCCTCTTCTTCTTCACTCTCTTCACATTCCTTTTATTCTTCTTCATCTTGCTTTTCTTCAACTATTTTTTATTTCTCTTCGATGGATGTGATGTTTTTTAGGTGAGATGCGGTTTCATCAGCCAATTCTTGAATTTTCTCTTGTTCAACCCTTTGCTCATGCATTTCTTCTTTCTTCTTAGCCTCTTTTGATTTATATTTCTTCATGTACACCTTGGTTCCTGAGTCCAAGGGTGATGAGGAAGTTTTTTTTTTGAGTTGGAACATATTTTTGTGAGGTGGATGCTTCTTGAGAGGAAGATGTTTTCATTGATTCTCTGAATTCTTTTATTTTTCTATTATACTAATGCCCTATTCTCAAGAGCACCAGGTTGTTCAAATCATCAGTGTTTTCCTTTTCCTTCTAAGACCAATCAATGGTAGGTAGAGGAGTGTAATAAATAGACCTCATATACTCCACATTAAGCAATTCATAATCGGGTAAGTGCAGCAAGTTGGGGGACAAAAAGGGGGTCATAAGTGGATGTCATATTGTAAATAACAACATAATATCAACTTGTAGGGATTATTAGCAATACATACACTCAAAATTATAAAAACTTATATTAATATGAATCATAGCATCCAGAATCTAGTTTCTAAAATACTAATTTTTTTAAAAATGGACAAGATTAGCTATATTAAACACTCAAAATTCAATGACTTGGTTTTTTTTTTTTAAAACACCTATAAAATTATAGTCCGTTTGCCCACGATTTGGATGACCAAAAATTAATATATATTTTTCTCCTTTTGTGAGAAGTTAGATGCCACTATCTATCTTGGGATGGATTTTATTTTGTATTTTTTTGAGAAATATTTTATTTTTTATGATTTTTTCCGTGAAAGTGGTATGAAAACATAAAGAAAACAGAGCACTTTCTGTTTGCCTGCCATAACTTCATCAAAAAATATTGAAATCAAATAATTTTCTTTTTAACATGTATATAATTTCACCATGGTTGGGATGGTATAAGTTTTATCACATTCTAATAAGTGAAACAAAATTTGCAGTCTTAAACCTAGACATAAACATTCACGGGAAAAAGTGTCTTAAAGACCTACTATTAGTAAATTAAAATCAATATTTCTACAAAGCTAACAGTCTCCCCTACGCAATGGTACCATTTTTATTACATATTTTTTACTTTTCGGCATGGTTCAAGTCCGTGGAAGACTAAATTTGATGTTTTGTTGTTTTTAATGTAAAATTCAGGATTTGATGTCCACTTAATTGTCCCCCAACTTGGTGCACTTACCCAATCATCATCTTCCAAACCTTCGGAACAATGCACAAATTGATGTCATTGATTTGTTGTAGTGATAATGTACCAGAGAACCTTTTCCTCACCTCATACTCATCAACACAATCTTCCCAAAATCTTCAAATGTCGGCACGGGATAGCATGTCATCCTTAGATTCTTTGAAATATACCCTTTATTGTCAAAGGAAGACCTCTTATGATATGTATGAAACTTAAACTCTAAGATAGTCCTTTTGATGTTTTGTGCATCGAGAGTAGACCTACAAGTGTAGTTTCCCAGTGAGATGGGGAATTGAATACCTAATATCTTTTTTACCTACAGGTTCTATGAAGTACATCTAGCTATCTACAAATTTCAATTAAAATCAACTTGTCATTAGAGTAAATAGGTAGCTTGTTTGGAAATCCCTCAAACCTGGTTGTTCAAATGTATGAGAACTTCTTGAATTGAATGAAGAGGCTACCATATGTTGAAATTAACTACCTGGCCTTTGAGGAAACCCTTTCAGTCACACTTCCTTCGAGCAGTGTGACCAAGAACATTGTGAAAACATCATTCACTCTCTTATGGTGGGTTTTATTGTTCTCATAGGTGAGTTGAGTGTAAAATTTGTGCAATGGTGCATTCTACTTATTCTCTTGCCCTTATAATCCCACCCATATTCTGTAGGCTACTATAGTGTACATCAAGTATGAATTCATATGAAATGTTTTTCTTTGATGTACATTAACCAATTGTTGAGTCAAGTTTTCACAAATGATTCCCTAGTTCAACCGTTGATTTTCTTCACATATTACATTGATATATACACACATCCAATTTTGGAACTCATTAGTAGATGGCATACCCATTATTATGGCTAGCAGTGTGATCATATCTAAAAGTTATTCCATGAAATCAATTCTATAGAGGGTTTTGGGAAACTTGGAGGGCCCTTTCTTCTTGACTTTGAGCCAGATTTAACAATCATGGTTTTATATTTTTCTTGATTTTGGTCAAAAAGTCTCTGGGATTCATCTGGTTAAGATTTTGGAATTCTCAAAGGTCGAGATTCCCAAGGCCACATTAATATAATGGGCATCTAATTTGGAAATGATTTTTCCTTGGGTATCTTTTAATTCTTTGGTTTGTGGATCAAAATTGGAGGCACATGTCAGGATTGTGTTAGTACATTGCACTGAGGTGGGGAAGCCAACAATTTCACTATTTTTAACACATTGAGCAATTACAGTGGCATTATCATATGAGATTCGGGCCTAAAATTCATTCAGATTCATGTGTCTGACATCACTATCTCCTATGTCAAGCATGGAGGTTTCTAGAGATGAAATATGTTCATACCCCGTGTATTGGAACTTCATGGTGGAAAAATTGGGGAGAACTCAAATAAAATAGAAGCTAAATAGTGGATTACAAGACGTATTTAAAGGAGAGGGTTGGGAATGCAAATAATTGTCGAACTACACAGAGGAAGGATAAAACCACTCACCTTTTGTATGAAAAGAAAGGCACCTTCACAACAAAGTGCCGATGCAACTTGAATTTTTAAATTGGGTAAGGATTGATGGTGTTATGAGAAAAAGACCTCTTTGGAATGTGGGAGCAAGAAAGTGAAAATGACACAATGAACGCAAGCTTGTAAAATGTAAAAATCACTAAGTATGGGTGGTTTATATAGAATTTAGCTTGAAAAGTCAGTATTTAAGACTTATGACAATGTTAGAGACATTATAGGGCCCATAGGAACACTTTTTTAACCCATACACTTTGTAAATCAGGTTATGATGGAGGTTGGGTGAACTCATGGAACAAAGCTCGGTGTGGGGATATCGCGGATGTGGGGAATGGATGCCATAGAGGAACATTTCCATGCATTCCACAAGTTCCCGCATTTTCCACAATAAAGGATAGGAGGAGAGTTGCAGAGAAAGAAGGCTTACGGGGAACAAAGTGTTAGATGGAACTATTTTGCAAGTTCTCAAAATCACTAAAAATGATGATACAAAAGGGTTGTAGAGATGCGGGAATCAAGAATAGATGGAACAAGTTCCATCACATCACCAAAATTCCATTTACACTACAAAGCCTTGTAATGTGGATATTACGGTGATGCAAGGAATAGAAGGAATGGAGGAACAACCCCTCATGTTCCTCCAAAGTTCACATTGACCGATCCAAGCCCAAATTCACTCAAATTTGGCTAACCGTTGGTTTTTTTTTGCATTCTTGGGCATCAACAAGGTAGATACTGACCAAGAAAAATGGGTCACTTGACCAAAAACTCAAAAAATTAAAAAATTCCGCATTTTTGGGGTTAGTGACAACAAGAGGTATTCAATGTTACGAACCCGGTGTGCGGAGTTGTGACATGAGAGAATGGGATCTATCAACATGACATGTGTGATAGGAAATGACACCTCAATCCTCAAGCAACTAAAGATGATCATGAAGAGCATAACAATCATTGTCCAATGACCATTGATCCTATGGAAATTACATAATGGATGGTTACGATTGTGTCATAATTAATGAGGAGGATGATGCTCATTAGAAGGTAAATGAATCAACTTCTCATCAAGAAAGGTGTGTAAAACATCATGTGTCCTAGCAGAAGGTGGAAAGTATAATGGCTCACGCTTAGGAAGTGGAGTGAAACAAGGTGGAGGCCTACGCAAGGGTGGAGAATGTGCATGAGTATATTTAGGAGGAGATGGTGATCATGAAGGTGGTGTAATGGGTGGAAGAGAAGAATAAGTGACATGTGGTGTAGGAATGGAAGAAGGGTTTGGTGGAATAGGAGTATAGGAAGTGGAAACATGTACAACATTGTGATCATTAAGCAATTATTTTTTAATGCTATAACTTTGAAGTAAATAAGAGTAAAAGATTTACGTGTGTCATATAACAAATTTTCTTTCGAAGATGAATTAAGACATGACAAAGATATATTGCATTTCTAAATAAATAGGCTAAAAAAGTATATGATGCATGCAAGACTTTAAATGTAAAATATAATCCTAAATGAGCTCATTATTTCCTTGATGCAAATAAGGTAAAAGTTCAAATGTAACTTTCAACCATTAATAGAAATAAAGTGTCTAAGAAAGACCTTTTCCATATCAAGATAAGTACTAATAGATCCACTAGGAAAATGATGAAACCATAGAGATGCAATATCAGTAAAACCACTAAAAAAATCTTTGAGTAACAATCTATCATTAGAAAATGAATCCATAGCTAATTGAAAAGCCTTAAGATGCAAATAAGGATTACTGTCCCATAAAAAATTAAAAAATTAGGCATGGAAAAACCTTTAGGAAGGATGAACTGTAAATATTTTTAGGGATGTGATTGCCATGAAGGGAATTCTTATCAGTACTATCATAGTAGGCCCTACTTTCAAGAGTAAGAATATGAAGCTTATTTTGTAAATCACCAACAACATGCATAAGAGAAATAACTTCTTGGGGATGGATGACATACACATTGAGGGGATGACTAAGGGGTTGGATTTTTTCATTATAGGTAGTCATAATGAGAATATTAGGTTAGAAGTTAAGTTTAGGATCAATAAGAGGGTAACTGGTATTATGAATGGAAGGAGCCTCAATAGGAAGGGAGGTTTGCACACATTTATCAACAAGATCAACCAAAGGAGGAGAAAAAGCAACATGCAAATGTTATTTAACATCATTATTATTTTGTACATTATCTTTAGAAACATCATCAATAACAACACATACATCATGATTAAAATCAGATTGTAAAACATTATGAGGATTAGTACGAATGTTATCAATAGGATCCCAAAAAATAGAAGGAGCCATGCATGCAAGAGAAGAAGAAAGATACGTCCTTTTTGGAGTCTTAAGGCACAATGATCAACATAAAATTAGAAGGTGGAGGGGATGAAGGAAGATTTGAAATAGAAAGATCGTCTCGCATATGACCAGGTCCCAAGGATTTGTGCATATGTAAGGGGAGAAGAAGAAGAAAGATGAGGGCTAGGGCCATAAATGATGGAATTGACAACAACAAAAGATTCAGGAGAAAGAGAAGTGTCATTAGCAAGGCCTTCTTCACTTGACAAATCAACTAGATCTTCAATACATGTCTCATTAGTAGCAATAGACTCATGATCAAAATCACTAGTGGCCTCCACAGGGGGAATAATACAACATCGTGGTCGGGTTATAAAGTTTGGTAAACACACGAGGTATGTCTATATTGTAAGTAGGGTAAGTATGAGACTTGCGATAGAAAGTGGCTTCATCTCGTAACATTGGTGAAATAAGGCTGAGCACCAGTCATAGGAATGGAGTCATACTTAGGAGAACTAGACTTGGATAGATGGTTTTGCAACATATTTTGGTAGGCCATGAAGAATATACAAAAAAGAAAGGATCCTAGAGCAAGCTAGGGTTCAATCAATAAATGGGTTCACCAAATTATTTAATAAAATTAAATCTAATATAAGGACATTGTTGATTAAATAGATAAAATAATAAACAAGCAAGATCAAACAAAGGAAATACAAGTAAGAGTGATGTATAAGGTTTTGAGAATGACTCATCTTAGTACCATAGGCCTGGACTAATTTTGGGTAGGTGAATGATCTGAAAAGGCATATTTTGGGTTGTGAAAGCTCTAATTTATGAATGAACATGTGAAAAATTTAGGGATAGGAATTCCTAGGAGAGAACATGTCTGCTCAGGTGCCGATGTCTATTCAGGCATCGGTATCCTCGGGACAAATCTAGATTTGATTATTTTTGTGTCATTCTTTTTCATTGTTAGCTCTTTGTAGGTCATGCCAGTTCACTACACTCATAATCTATTGCACATTTACTTGCAAAACAAACCTTAATCACCTACATAAAACTCAAGTGCACATTAGACTGAATGAAAAATACAAATGATAGAGTTGGACTAACCCCAATGGTCACCCCAATGTGATCTTGTTGTTGAGCATTGCACTACATTTCAAACTCCATGTAGTTCTTGTGGTGTGTGATTAAAATCATGTCCCTTGAGTTAGGATGCCCTAATGCCACCATAAAAATAATAATGAGCTACAACTACTTTATCCCAATGCAAGAATGTGATATGGAATTCAGAATAGCCTCCCCCTATGCAGTGAATAATGCAGCCCAAAATGCAGTCCCTTGTGTTGCTCTTTGTATGTGGTAGATATAGAAAATGATAACACAATTTCCCCTTAGAATAATTAGTAGGTTGTGTTTATAAATGAGTTCATTGTTTTAATTTCGATACATAGTGACACTAAAAGTGGACCTAGGTCATGAAAAGAAGATAAGAAAACATGCACAAATCCCAAGAAAATAAACAAAGGAGAAAAACAAACAAATATGACAAAAGCACCCAAAAGGACATTAGCACTGGCGTTATCTTGTCTGTCTGGGAAATAATGTCCTACAAAAAACAAATAGAAACAAAGGAAAATACAGGAATAAGGATCCCTATGACTCAACGAAAAGATTCAAATGTCGATAAAGAATGTAAACAAATCTAAACAAATCAAGAAAAGGACCAAAGAGGTGTCACCAATGCCTAGTTTCCAAACTTAGAAATCATGTATATAACAACATACTAGAGGCATAATGTAATAGTAATAAGTGCATATTTTATTGAATACAATACCTTCCATGACTCGATGGACCACACCATCAAAACGGATCTAGACCTAATTTTGTAAATTAAGACACAATATAAAAGAGAATAAGTTTCCCCATACTCTCCTCATGTGTCGTACAACTAAGTAGAAACTGAATAGAGGTGAAATGTGCTGAAATGTAGTTAGAAAAAGGAGACCCATGCCCCCATATACCTGAAATTGAAATTAAAATTGAGTGTTGTAGAGAAGAAGGAATGAGATACTTCATGCCCCCTGGAATTGATATGAACTAAATAATTTGAGTTTGAAATTGTGCTAAAAAAATGTTCTTGTATGTTAAAGTATGAAACTACTTGAAACTATTGAATCGCCCCAAGGAAAAACCATAGAAATAGGTCAGGAAAATTCACATGGTCCTCACTGTACCATACAATTTTAACTTTATGCTTATTTTTCTGAATTTTTGTATGATGTTGTTTCGAGTACTTTTGATTTGTACCTACTTGTGTCTATTGTAGGTGTAGAATATACCTATATGAATGCCCCCTCTTTTGAGGTGTGTGTGATAAATATTTTTAGTGTGTGGCTCGAAAGAATAGATGTGTAAAAATACTTGATGAGTATGTTAATATCCATAGAAAAAACATGATGGGATAATGTGGTGATCACTAAGAAGAACCTATTCCTACAAATATGATGTGCATGGTAGAGACCACAACACATAACAAGAGTAACAATAATAATAGTAGTAACACTTGTAAACAAGAGGACTAGAAACAATAAAAATAGTAGTGCATATATAAGTACAAATAAGTGCAAAGATATCAATGGAAACAATGTCACACAAAAGGTTTAGTGCCTACAAACATGGGACACCCTTTTTGTTGCAAGGAAACCAAGGCCCTTGAGCCTCGCAATCAAGAAATGTCATATAAGAAGGCATGATTCCACAAACATCGGACACCCACAAAGTGTCACAAGACAAACAAGTTCCTTAGGCCACAATAATAATAGTAATAAACTAGTAATTACATACATAACTATCAAACATGTATAGAACATAATAATATCATAAAGTAATGAAATGGCATACCAAGTGATATATAGAAGCATGTGAAACAATATTTTTTAACACTTCACAAGGCACATACGTTAGTCATGTTAGTTTAAAAGGTAACTAATACACTATATATGCAATTAAGTGTAATGAGGAAGTGAAAAGGCAATTTGTAATGATATAATATCACTTGTATTATATGGAGGGATGCCCCTAGAAGAAGTATGTAAGGAACCATAATAGCTCCCATAATCATGTATTGATTTGTATGTCCTACATCATGCTCAATATACCTCGTGAATGTATGTGTGTAAATAAGAATTTTTTTATCTATCAAACTATAAGAATAAAAAAACATGTATAATGTAAAATTGCTAATAATGTATGTCAGAGAAATAGGTCCTAATTTTTGCACTTTTGAAAATATTTGAATGTTGTTTCTTTTAGTGATTATATCGATGTTTTTGTATTTTCTAGTGCATATCTATGTATGAGATAGGATAACATGAAATATATCTCATGAGAACCTCTTAAGGAGGTGAATCAACCATCACCGATGATGGCATCTTAGGCCTCGAGATGTGCCAAATAATGTGACTCAACTACTAATGGAATGATGGTAGTAATATGTGCTAAAGAGGGCATAGGAGAAGCACGATATATAACAACACAATGACCAATATGTGATGTATGATATCTATATGTTGGACTAGAAGAATGAGTATCCCTTGAATACGAATGAGGATATGTAGAGTGACATTGCATATGAAAGGATCGATGGGGCATCCTATGATAATGTAGGCCACTAGAGAAATATGTGTAGAGGAAGGGCTAGTCAGAGGCCGAGGAAGACTAGAGCTATGATAATCAACATGTGAAACCAAAGGCTTAGAAAAAGGAATAGATCTATGTGAAGCAACATGTGCAACAAAAGTCCTAGCATAAGCCCTAGTAAGGATATAACTATGTTAATAAACGTGTGAATCTAAGGACCTATTAGAAGACCTAGCGAGAATTAGAGCTATATGAATCGGTGTGTGAATCAAGGACCTATCCCTAGGTGTATTAGTAGTAGGGATAGAAATTGGGAGAATGAATAGGAATTCTAGGGAAGGAGCCTAAAAAGGGATACCTTAAATAGTAACAACTTGTTGATTATTAATGAACTTGATACACTGGTGAATAACTAACAAGATAACCTTAAGAGCACATAACCAAGGGATTCTCAAATGTAAGGTACTAGAGTTAAGATAACTAGAAACCAAGAATGAAATTGGCATATTAATGGGACCAACAATGACTCAAGCTAACATGATACGATGATAACAAGGATCAAAATCATATGTACGTTTTGAGTAGAGATAAAAAGATATCAAAGTAATGACTAGGAACACACATTATCTTTGTTATGTGGATTAACCAATACACCATGTATATGTACTTGATGAATAGAGGCAAGAATAAACAATGTATCGAAATAAACATGTCATCTATATTGGAGTTCTCGAAAGTAATATATGGTGTAGAAGGTGACATGCAAGTAATAATGCCAATCAAAACATCTAAGGGATGATCATAAGAGGGTGTCAATGACACCACATGATGATAATTATTTACTTCAGATATATACATCACTCGTGTGATTATGGAGTTGACCAATGAATATAATTAACTTAGAAATGTTGTTTTTTGGCTTAGAATAATGATGATAATTATTTACTTTAGAAGTATATACATCACTCGTGTGATTATGGAGTTGACCAATGAATATAATTAACTTAGAAATGTTGTTTTTGGCTTAGAATATTTAGTGGGCTCATCCCATTCAATGACATTGGAGTCAATAAGATCCTACATAACATGAAAAACTTTATGATTTTTTTTGTAGAATTACCAATACCTTTGTGATAATCAAAATAGGATTTTGCATAAAAACTCTTACTTCGAGGTTTGCTTGTGTCAACCTTAGATAGTGGAGGGAGAGACACAAGATTTCACCCAGTAGTTGTTTTAATAAAATATAAGGAGCACATGGTAAAAGTATAAATTGTCATCATGCGGGTTGTAATTGTAGCTTAGTACGTTGATTAATAATATTGACAATGTATTTAGATGTAACCTTAACATCATTAGTCTTCCCTTTAAATGTAAATTTGCTATGAAATTTGGCATTAGATGTATTGTGAGTGTTGGAAACATACTTGAGGTTATTCATATGTGAAAGCTTAACTTCACGTTCTTTTAGTGTATGGAAAAGATGGTCAAATGATCTAAATTTTTCAAACATGATAGATTCTTGCATATGAGGAAGCAATATTTGTGTAAAAAGGTCTTGTAATTCACTATCATCCAAGATATTATTCATCTTGGTAAGCATGGTCTGATAATGTAAGACATAATCATTGATATGTTCATTAGATCCTTGGTGTAGCTTGGACATTTGTACATAAGAAACATTATCCCCAATGTTGATAGAAAAGTGTTCCAAAAATTTATTTTCCAATGTAGTGAAAGAGTGCACATAATGTGTGAGGAGATCATAGAACCATTGTAGTGAAAATTCTTTAAGACTCATAGGAAATAAATTGGTAAGCAAAATGTCATAAGATGCATAATCGATGCAAGCCACATGAAATGATCTAAGATGCTTTATGGGATCACCTTTTCCATTATAGATAGGAAGTTTGAGTGTGAAAAAACCAAGACCCAAATGATAAAATACCACCTCTGGAGCTAGTGGATTATGTAGTAATTGAGTGGAATCCATAACATGATAAGAATTAGATACACCTTGTTACAATTTCAATAATTGAACTTGTAACGTGTGAACAAGGGTTTCAAGAGCTTGTGTATAATATAAAGAAGCATGTGATCCATTAGATATGTGAGGGATAGTAACAATAGTGGCTACATGAATATGCATAAAGACATTGTGCATTAGAATGTTAGCCGCCCCAGGTGGACACCATAGATGTAGGAAAAGTAAATGTCGGTGGGATAAGAGAATGCCGAAACCTCCCCAAAAGAGAAACTTCATTAGATGGTTGATCACGAAAAGCTTAGAAGCAAGAAGATTTTTTTAATTGGATCTGTTATCACCCGAGATTACACCCTTTGTTGACACAAATCCCAACACCTCAATAAAATATGGACAGCCTCCAAAGTTTGGGAAAATGGCACCTTTTGAGATCAATCTCTAGAGAAGGTTGGCTCCTTCTACCCTAGCTCACTTTGAATAACCAACCAACACCGCACTACTACTATCTAATCGTATCCTAATATTCCAAGGGACTAGGGTTGAGGAAGATAAATTTTGAGAATAAAGAAAGGTAATGCACCAAACTAGAGTAGGGTTTTATTCTAGCTCTAGAGACACGTGTATAACAATGCATGTGAAAATCTAATATAATGCACATAGAAATTTGGAAGAAATAAATAGAATAAGACTGAAGGAAAGAAAGAGGATTGAAATATTCACATTAAACACTAACACATTCAAAGGAAAGAGATCACACTTGTATACAATATCAAGAACTTGTCCATTTACAATCTAACAGAGTCGAAGTGTGTAAAACCTTCACATATGGGTTACAAAGGTCTCGTGAGCAAAAGATTTGAGCTCAAAAGGGAAAAAATATCAGATTTAATAAAAAAATTGACCCTTTGCATGTTCTTTCAAGATTATATATATAAAAATTTTGAGAGAGAGAAAGAGGGAAAATATCACATCCAATGATGAATGAATTCAACCACCTTGCCAACACCAAAGACTAATTGCCATTGATTTCGCAAGCTAGGTATTGGTGCTTGAAATTGCTCTTATCATATGCCAACATATCACCAAAGTGTGGGAGGATGATGTTATTCAAAAATTAATGCTAGTTGTTGGAGTACTTGAGCACCTAATTTGAATTAGGTGTGACTTTTCCGAGTTTTGCAGAGTTTTAATTTTTTTCCACCTTGACGTTGTCTTTCGTGGCTTTTTTGTGTGTTTGAAAAACTCCAATGTCTTGTGGCTTCATTTTGATCTCTGCCAATATTCTCTCCCTCTTTTGTCTTATCATTCTTTAGTCTATGGATTATACTTCATTTCATAGAAGTTTCTCCTTCCCGTAGACTTTTCTCTATATCACGATTCTTAGTTTTGTAAAATTTCAAATTTTCCTCATGTCACAAACTTTTGAATTTAATTTGTTATGTGGGATATTTAAACTTGTGCGACCTATTTCTCACAAATTTTTCTATCATTTCCTTCACTCTCTTCACTCCATAGTACCACACAAAAATTTTCCTTGTTTTGTAGTATATGCCCTCGCAGCTTTAATTCCTTTGTTGTGTGGACTGTATAAATTTTGTGATACACCTTGTGTAGACACCAAAATCTACACTCCCTCATTTTTATCCAAATCATTAATTAAACATATGACACCCCACAAGAAACACCATTTATCTCTATTAATCAATTAATTTGATTAATTTAATACAAACCTTAGACCACCTATTACACCCCCACTTTTTAATATTTCATAATATATACACTATTTAGCCAAACTAGCATATCCACGTATGAAAAATCATTATTTTAAATAATACCTAACCTAATCATTTTCCTAAATCCCCCTAAATCTATTTATTCCCCAAAATCCATTCCCTAACACGACACATCTATCATAACCACCTATACACCTATTAAAATCATTTACACACTCATCAAAATCATCTACACATTTATCCTAAATCATACCTAAATTAGTATGATATAACCTATTCTATCACCTTCCGAAACAAATAAAAACACATCTCTAAACAACCCAACAAACTCATCCCTCGAAAATATGAAAAATAACCCCGAATTAGAAAAATGTTGCAACAATTTACTAAACAAACCTAAAACAGGGCAAAATCACCAGCGATATGGTAAATCACCAACGATTACTTAAGCCCATTTTGTAGTCTCTTTTTGGGATCATCTATTGACATTCTCGAGCCCAATTTTTCTATTGGAGTTTATCAACGTCATTCTACATCAACATGAACATGTTATCTTCCACCACTCTTTCTCACGATCATCAAACATCTTGGAGTTTGTTTTAGAGCTTGCATATCATCCAACTACAAATGACATCAACTCCTTACATCCTTCTCAATCAAGGTCAGATATTTTTTTATAATTATTTTTCTTGCATTTAAGTGTTTCTGTTTGATCATTTGTTACTTTACAATAGCCTCTCAAAAACCACAATCACAAATCAATTAGTTAAATCCTTTATTTTATCGACTTTTATCATTTACCAGTAATCGCCAAATGATTACTAGAATCACCTGTGATTCCTGCCTATTTTGGCTTTCTTGTAGATTTATCAAACTCAGTCCAATAATTCATATTATATCCCTTTTTATTGCTAACATTTTATCAAGAATGGATTCTATTAGATGGCGTAAGCGGACCAAGCCATGAAATAATGAGCATAAACTCGTGCTTATTATCCATCACCTATTGCATTGGGAGCAATACGACATTCTGCACGACCTCGAGTTGTGTGTCATCCATTCCACCCCTTTGGATAGTTTACAAAACATATTTGAATCTACTCAATGAATCCACAAAGCTACAAACAAATTATGGGAAGCCTACTTTGAGGTTCTACGTATCTGAGCTGATTTAGCTTGGTTCAAGTATCAATACGAAGCTGAATTAAAATATTTGAGCTGTAAGACTGAATCTAAAGACCAAACTAATTTTGAGCATTCTGATTGTGATTCTGAATATTAGAACGATGTGGAAGAGGAAGATCTAAAATACATTTTAGATTTCTTAAAGGAAGAGTACATTGAAGACAAGAGTTCGATTCCTCTGGAGAAGAGGATTTGGAGTCCACTAAAGAAGAGAGTTCTCCTTCCTTTGAGAATTCAGATACTAATTTGGATTCTGATTTCCAAGCATAGTTCTCATCTATCATTACTTATCATTTATCTACTTTATATTTATAATAATAAAACATTTTTCAAAATGTTTATTATTACCATTTATTATATGTCATCTACCCACTTGATTGTAAAAGCGGATTGACACCCTTGTCAAGAAGTCATTTGATTTTGGGGATTGGCCTTTGCCAGAAATGCACCTAATATTTTATTAATCTTATTTTTTAGTTGTTGTGATCTCGCAGATATTCTTGCAGAAAGGAGCTTACATCTTTGCATATACGGAGTGCAACCATCAAGCATCATTCATCCACATCTGCATGGGTATCACTAAACCCCGCCATAATGAGGTTAGGTAAGTTTTATTCTCTTGCTTATTAGGTTAAGTTGAAGAGGTAAAATTTATTCATAACAACCGCATTTTCCTTTTCCGTGGAACACTTAATTTCTTCATTCCACACATCCCTCTTATGAAGTTTCCTAAGTGCACAAATTAAATGAAATTGTACAAAGAAAGATGGGTGTTATTTTGGACAATAGGATTAATGTGATGAGGATTCTCATGAAGTTTATCTTGACAATTAGATAAATGTGAAACTTGGTCTCACCCACAACATTGTTGTCATCGTCATAATGATGCTCACTACAGTTTCAATATCATGTAGTGGGACCTCATGACCAATATGAAGGATAAATGGATTGACATCAGTAGGCATAGGAGATGAGGCCACGAGGCTACAATGCTTATGAGTAGGAGGGGGAAACTCAATATGCTCAATAGGTTGATTTTTAAACCGAGTATTAGGATGAAAAGGCACAAGAGAGAACATATACAAACTTAAATAAAATGAAAATATTAATAATTAATAGTAGCATATACTTCTAAAAAAGAATAGAAAACCTAAGGTAACTTGGTACTGTGTTCTGCTCAATTCTTTGGTTGGGTTCACCAAATGTGTTCACCCTTTTTATATTTCATTAATATTTACACATAACCAAAAAGGAATGAAATAAAAGCTACATGGGGTTATTCTAATTAGATAACTTCCAACATTAACCATTTAATATAAAAACACATTAATACTTGTAACACATGTACATGATATAATATAAGTTCATAAATACATGGTATTGAGTGCACTTAGTTGATTACAAATGATTCTAGGAAATTTTGGGTGATTTGAATGATGGAACAAGGAGATTTGGACCTAAGAATGCCTTGAAACTAAAACTGTGACCTAAAGATGCTCTTAGATAGTACTGCGATAGGGGAAAAATGTTTGTATTGTATTAACCTATTTAAAAGTTCTTTACCCTTCTCATAACTATGATATGTAACTTTCTAGGTTTATCAATTGTCTCGAATATCATTGTCACTCTTTGTAGATTACCATGTCGGTCACATTTTGGGAACTCCTAAAATGCTCTTCTCAACTTTTCAAACCCTAACCATGGATAGAGAGTCTTACAAAACAAACATTTGTTGGGTTGTGGTCACCCCCATGTACTATGGACATTGGCATTTCTCTGAAGAAGCCTCAAACTACTTGTTGTTCTCCACCTAACATGTGATATCTAGTTGTAGTGCAATCATATTTGACATTATTTCTTTGACAAAGATTGACACGAGTTTCTCTCTTGCAAATATACTTTATTGAGTGACTTTGGATGCTTGCAAATGGGGAAGTAGTCCCTATTCCTAGTGGGAAGCTTCATACTTGTAGATAATGTTGGCTTAGTGAAGGTATAGAGGTATTTGTGAAGTGTAGGGAGATTTAGGTGCCTTTTTGTGCTAGCTTTTGCAATAGGAGTCCCTAAGATTGTTAGTTTCTAAATGAGGTGAGTTTAACTTTCTTATATATGCTTCCAAAGATTATTTAAGTTACAAAAGTTGAATAAGGAGTAAATGACAAAGAATAATATATGACCGAAAGTTCAAAATTAAAGTGAAGAAGGGAAAAAACGTAAACTAGAGTCGTGTCCACATGGCACAAACTGACCTTACTGTATGTTTTTGACCCTAGAGGAGAAATCTAAAGTCCGAGGTTTAGAAGCGACAAGTGGAGTTTCTAAATGAATTTCATGCACTCAATTCTTAGAAATTATTTACAAATGAGTATGTATAACCAAAAATCTAGATAAGAGACATAGAGATGTGCCAAATGAGAATGGGTAAAGTGCACTTGTTTGTGATTTAAGAAAAATTAAATCTTAATCAGAGGAGTGATATCAAATGAATATAATAGTAACAAGTAAGATCTATCATGTAAGATGCAATCAAGTGAAAGAAATACCGAGATAATAATGACTTAGCTTTTATTTGAAGATCGGGAAGATTTTGGGATGGAAATTGAGTGGAACTAGCTAGATCTGGATTGGATATGTTTTTTCTAGAAAAAGGTTTTGAAACTCCTTTAGACATGACCACCCGTGATAAGGACATGAATGCTCGGATGCTTGTGTGTAAACTTGGTGCTAGTGTCTTGGTAATTTATCTAGTTCTAATATTCTCAAGATTTGAACTTGTATTCTTCCTTTCACTCTTTGTTGCTCCCACTTTTTGTAGGGTTTCACTTTTGCACTTAAACATGCAAAAAACCCTAACTACTTACACAAGGCTCATGAAAATATTTGATGAAATATATAATGCATATGCTTGATTCAGATTGACCTCGACGGTCACCCTAATGTGATTTTCACCGAGTGTTACATTACATTTTAGAATATATGCAGTTCTAGTGTGTGTGTGTGTGATTAAATCGTATCCCTCAAGATAGGTTACCCTTGTCCCAATCACACTAAGATAATGGGATAGAACTATTTTTCCCCAAGATGAATGTGTGAGATGGAATTCAAAAATATCCCCTCCTATGCAGTGAATAATGCAACCCAAATTCAGTCCTTGAATGTTTCTCTTTTCCTAAGTAGTAAATAGTAAGTAATAGCCCCAAGTTGTCCAACCCCTAATAATATCGAGTAAGTCATGTATATATATATGATTCCCTTGTTTACATTTCATCATTAATGACCAAAAAGGGTGACCCTAAGGTTTTAGAAAAGATAACAAGTAATATGGAAATTCAAATTTGAGAAAAGAAGGGAAAAGGACAGAAGCACCCAAAAGGGGACAATAGTGCATGGGCGTTCCTATCCCTAATGGATGGTGTTGTATGGGATAATAGAAGGATAAAAAAAAAAATACAGAGCCAAGTCGACATCATCCAATGTTCACAAGTAAAGTGGCCATTCTAGAAAGGTAAACAATAAGATTATGGAAAAGATAAAGCAATGTAAAAAGAAAAACATGTGTTGTTAATGTCTAGTTTTCTTACTTAGGAACCATGCATATAATAACCCACATAGAGGCGTGATGTAATTAGTAATTACATGATTGTTTCTACATTTTCCCCCATTTTATGTTGGTGAACGAATATTTTCTAGCATAAATTAGATAGGACGAGCATACCTTATGGAGAGTCAAGGAATTGTAACCAATATCATGCCACATACGGATTGTACTTTATATTGTGTTGAATGGAGATTGTAGAATGTGTATTGTGGAATCTAGCATAGAATAAAGATCCTAAGGGTTACCGTACGATGGAAAAGTGACATGTGAGCATGGGAATCTACAAGTGACTCTTCCTTGCACCCGACCTCCCGAGGTCGTGCCGAGACAGCCGGTGGGGATGGAATACACGCGGGATGCAGATAAGCTAGTTAGGTAATCTTATGTCTTCAACACACAATAGCGGGATCTCATGAATCTAAGGCAAAGAAGGCCCTCCTAACCTGAATTGGTGTGATAGATTATTTGGCGAGGATAGGCGCTCAAGGCTCCAATCAATATCGAGCTCTACCGTGATCCGATCTATGGGTCAGGGATATGTGGAAGATAACCTGTGGGTGCTTCGTATATGTCTCCGAAAGGTCATGAAAATGGAATGGCTAAATATGTAGTGGATCTTTTTGGTGCCTTATGGACGATTCTCTGGTCTAGTCCAGAAATCTTTAGCTTGATTAGCTGCTATGTTTAATAATGATAGTTGTGTGATAATGTCTGGTGGGAGTGGAGAGGATCTAAACACTAATGTTCGCAAACCAACGTCAACATTGGATTGATTTGTAGGCCTGTTGGGTTATGGGACCTTTGGATCACAACCGTAAGTTCGTGGTTGTTGTGGACCTCCTATGGTCATGTGAAGAATCAATTCCTAATTTTGAGTATCCAGTAGAGTCATATGCCTTTTCAGCCTCTACGTTTAGAACTAGAAGTTACACAATTTTCTCAAAGTACCTAACATGTGTTCCGCAACTTGATACGTAAGCTAGTGTTTATATCAACAAGGAGGTCTCCCGTGTGTCATCATGTGGGACTAGTGGATCACAACCGAATGTTTTCCCTCTTTCAGGTCCTTCTACAGTCATATGGATATCTATCAAGGCAATCTATAATTTGTCTGATTTGACCAGAACATGTGTGCTTTGTCGTCTTCTATGTTTAATCCCCTTAACTATGAGCTGATTTCTTGTAGGTTTGTTGTTGTTCGGAAGACCTGAATTTTGAGATTTTGGTCTATGTTAGTTATTGCTGCAACAATATTTGGTTGAGGCACAATTGGCTCAAAAATGTATTCCCTGGGCTCCCTAGGTCCCGTGATTGTCATACAAGATCAATATAAGCCTAACTGAAATGAAATAAACTAACTATGCGAGATATATCTACAACATATATATATATATATATATATATATATATATATATATATTCCTCTATTTTTGTATTTTTGATAAGATTTTGAATGGAATTGAAAGAGCAACTAATCTAATATATTCAAAAAATGACAACTAATCTAATAACAAAATTAAAACAAACAAGGTAGCCCGGTGTAGCTACTTTTGCATGCAGTTGTGAGTTTTATCCTAAATAACTAGATAGCTGATTAACTTAATTGAAATATTCTCGATCCTACCTTAGAAGTGAGGAATGAATCATAGTTTCTTAGAAACTATCAATCCCCACAACTTCCCTGGCAATATCAAGAATGAAATTTAACTGAAATGAAATATTTCACTACTCTATTTGATATGTTTTAACTAGAACTTTGACAGATAAAACCTGGAATTTGTAGAACAGTGGCGAATCCAGTAGTGTATGACTTTGTCCCCTCAGAATGATCTCCTCGTTCTTTCATGTTCACGTGAATCCAGAAGAGCGTGTATATGCTAGCATCAATAGAAGAAGGTATTTGAATAATGACAACTTTGGATATAGACCGAATACAATGCGAGTAGGAGAGGGATAGCGCAAGTGACAGAGCTTGGCGTATGCAATTCCTAGCGGGATTTATTGTGGGAATACAACACAAGGGTACCAAGAGATTCTAGAATCTACCTTCTGTGAAGAACACAACCTACAACTCTAATGAATTCAATCTATAACTAACACTACTCTGCTCTAGACTAATTTGTATGGACAACAATGAACAAGACTGAAGCAAGAAGATCGAATGGCTTCCAATAGCAAAGGAAAACTAGCATGGATGCAAACATGAAAACAAAATGAGCTTCTAAACAAGAAATTGACAGACTTAAACAATGGAAAATGAGAAGTTGAGGGGCCATTTGCTTGAAAACAAGCTGGCTATTTATAGATTTCACATTCACCCAAAGGTAATTCCTATTAGAACTCTTTTACCATTAAACAATGAAGAAACACTATTCCAGGGACATAAAACATTAATACAAGCTAAGGCGGTTGAGAAAAGCTGGTAAAATTTGAAAATTATGCAAGTCGTGATCAAAAGAACGTGTTGGAAAATGCGTGAAGGACCGCCGCCCTGAGCAGGGTCGGTGGTTACATAGACCGCCGCCCTACCAGGGTGGCGGTTTCATCACTAAAGGTCAAAATGCTTAGAAAAGGAAGGTAGAGGAATAAAACAAAGCACAAGGAACAAGGATAAAGCATTTGGGATGCTAACATATACTTCGTGAGCTTCTCTGGATCCCGAACACCTTGCGAGGTGACCTGTATCATCATTGGGGCATGTGTAACATCGTTCGTGGTACAATACCCTATAATTTTGGGTACGTACAGCTTACCTTGTGTGTGTATTAGAAATGATGGCTACATTTGTTCCTTGGATATTGCCTTTATCGAGAGTCTTGTTCTTGAGATTAATACTTGTTCCATTTATGTGTTTCCTTTTTTCGAGTAAGGTCAAACCTAAAAAAAAGATAAGAGTAGTCAATTGTCATGATAAATGAAATTGAACTTTAACTTAGTAAATAGGAAAATAGGAATTCCTATTCAAAAAAAAGTGAATCAAGGATGGAATTATTCATGCATGTTTGGTGCCTTGGAGATGGTTAGAATAGTAATGAGGATTTAGGTGTCTTGTTGCCAAACTAAGGATTTGAGTGACTTGTCACTAAAATGATGATTTGAGAATCATGTTGCAAAGAGAAGAGTATTGGGAGAGATGTAGGATTTTCTCTCCAACCATTAATGCTTCCCCATGGATAAATAACACTACATATAGTCACAAACCCAATAGAAACTAGTCACATATGACACATTGTTGCACACATATCGTTGTCCTGCATATGCCTTAGGTGTCATTCCTTATTTGATCCCGAGAAAATAAAGTAATTAGTTCCCTTATAACTTGCCAATGAATTTATTCCTATTATACCCGATAGTAACTTGCAACCGAGTATTTTTTGCTAGGTTTTGGAGAAACATGTTTTTAGAATCATGTTGATCCTATATTGTACTTGTTTTTATCTCTAGGAAAAAATGACTCGGGTGGGACACTAGCGCCCACTACTCCTATCTGATTTGGGCACTTTTGTCCCTACACTAATTTTAGCCCAAGTCTGATTCTGAACCATGTTATTAGCTTCATTTTTCTAATTTTTTGTGTACCATTCTGTGTATGGTCTTTGAACTATTGAGAGGGTGAAATATTTATGTGATGATTAACCCCACTCATTTGGGGTGTGTGAGATGAACCAAAGAAAGCGCAACCCAAACAAATAAAGTTGAAACTAATGTGCACATATAAAATATAACTTCTACATGGGGAATAGGGGATGTGCATGGTAATAACCATGGTGCATGCAAAACAATGGCAAGTACCACCAAAAGTGTTAGTCACAAATAAACATGGAATGATGTAATAAAAACTAGTCAAAACACATACTAACATGAAAAACGCGCCTTAACGAGAAGCTATTTGAACACATGGGATACCACTCAAGATGTCATAAGAAAATTGAAGCCTTTAAGGTTATAATAGCAAAACATGTAATCAAGCATATGGTATAGCCCACAAAACAATGACAATTAAGACACAAACATAAACAAGATACAAGAAAATCAAGTAACCATGGTTGGAAGTAAGCTTGTGAGATAAATGTTACACATGAATAACCCATTAACATGTTAGAACAATTGATTCTATGCCACAATGTATATGAATGAAACTAATAATAAAAGTAGTAGAGATTGAAATTATATAACTTGAATATAGAGAAATAAGAAAGGTAGATGCCCCCATGATGCAAGAGCATCAATGTAAATAGATCAATTTTGACATTTCAAATATAATTAGGAGTTGTGGGGAAAATTTGGGTGCTCATGGGTTATGTTTAATCCATTTGGACTCATATGTTTGTAATAAGTGGTATTTTGGAGGTTTCCCTCCAAAACCACATTTAAATATTCAAATAAGTCATGTAGTGTATCCTATACCTAGGAGTTAGAATGTTAGTCATCTAGTTGTTAGTATAGGTATAATAAGGGGTCATAAATCATGTATTAATTTTTAAATGACTCTTAATATCCTAACTAGACCCTAAACCCCACCTAGTTAGTCTAAACCTAGGTGAGTTAGTTGTTTCTCAACCTAACTACCCTCCTTTCCTCATAAAAGATAAATGTATTCGAATGAATGAGATGATGAGAGGTTGGTGAGAGGAAGAGAAAGGGTTTTTGTATCAGAAATGTCTCAAGGATATTTGAAGAACTCCATTGATCAATAAAAACAAGCTTCTTGAAGGAAATTTTGTGTATTATTGCCTTGTTATTACTTTGTGGATGGAATTCAAGCATTTTGTATAAGGAAGACATGTTTGTTTGTATAAATTTGAATCATTCTTGATATTTAGTGTTGGAAAACTATTGTGTATAGGTGTATATGGTTTTAAAGTCCCTAGTATGCCAAGGAAGAAGCATGAAGAGGTGATTAAGGACAAGAAGACACTTATAAGTAAGAACATTGAATTGTGTGCATAAGGTAAGGACTGACTTAGTGAGTTTAAGGATTGTATCATGAAGAAATGAGTATATTTTAGGAATAGGCATTGAAATAAATGTGACAAGTTTTATGAATGAATGAATATTAAATATAATAAGACTATATCCAAACTATGCATAAATTGTGTTTTCAGTATTTAAAACCCTTAAAACAAGTATTTAGGACAATCATGATAACTTTTTATTTCCATCTCCAAATGATCTGAAATTTGGAATATAAAAGGATGATGACTTTGTGAAAATGGGTTTTTAACCATTTTTCTATATTATATGTTTATCCGAGTTGGGATGAAAACTCAGTCTAAAACCTGTTATGAGAAGACAAAATCATGCTTACACATCGTAAAATGATCATAAATCACGTGTTTTGAGGAGATGGGTTCTAAAATTTGGAGGGTAGAATAATTGGAACATTTTGAAATTGGTTTTTAAGGAATTTTTGATTTGACAATTTTACAATAAGTTATTCATGACTAATTTTCTGATGTAAATAAGAAATTTGGGACAACCCTTAGGGTGTTAGTGCAAATAAGTACTTTGAAGTCAAGTTGGCAAGGAAAAGTATGAAAATTGATGAGATGAATTTTTTTGGATGGATCAGACATATTAGATAGGATGTTTTGAACATGTTGAAGTTGAATTTAGCTTTTGACACAATCATTTAGTGTGTTTTTTCCTTTTGAACAAGATTTGCCTTATAAGATCAAGGTAACAATTTATTGACTAATGATCATTGAAAAGTGGAATTGTGGCCTATAATGTAAATTTTTGGTTAGTTGAAGGTGTGTATGTAGGGATCTGCATCACCTCGGAGCCTCAGTGGGACTGGTATAGAACAATGCCAAACATCATACATCGTTTGATAACCTATAAGTATTATGCATTAACCGCAAGAGTACCATGTGAATGCGCATGTGTGTATAGAAAAAGAATAGCGCATAAT
This sequence comes from Taxus wallichiana var. yunnanensis, assembly GCA_018340775.1. NCBI lineage: Eukaryota > Viridiplantae > Streptophyta > Pinopsida > Cupressales > Taxaceae > Taxus > Taxus wallichiana. The sequence continues at coordinate 65,105,453 of CM031238.1, read as the reverse complement.
ATGAATCAAAGTAACATGGTAAGGAATGTGCAACACAACATAGTATAAGTAATCAAGAATACAAATAATGAATATCTAAGCTACTATTTTTTATTTTTACAAATATTAGAATGAAATGTTATGACTAGGAGAGGGGATCAAGGTTTCCCCAATGTATGTGTGCAAGGTGAGGTCCATACAGGTAAGTACACCCTCAACAGTTGTGTTTGAACCTATAACAAGACTGCATCATTGGGTAGCAAGGGGGATAACACAAGAGATACCAAGGAACATTGTCAACATGGTGAGGGGAAAACCATATAGAGTCTAAGATCTCGACTACATGAGTAGGAAGTTTATAAAAAATAAGAGTGTGTCTAGTAGGAGAAACTATAATAGGTGGAACATTTGAATTGTTGGCAATAATAGAAAAGGAAAGTGCAAACATAAGGATCAATGTACGAGTCAATATATGTGTAACATATATAGTGATATGAGGCTCATCAATATCAACCACAAACAATAGAGGGAGAAACACAAGACTCATCATAAGCAATAGGTACAATTTGGGAAGATTGGAAACATTAAAGTTGTATGAACTATCCCTTATTACCATAGACATAAATGTGGAAAGATGGGAATTTATTTCCCCATGGATGTAACAAGATGAGGTGTATCCATAGTAAATGAATCATGCATAAAAGCTTGGAAAGTGAGAGCATTAGGAATCATTGTCAAATCAACACATTGTGTTTTAACTTGTGATGAGGAAGGTGCAGAGAGTGATGTAACATTATATTAGGTAAGCATATGATCATTATAAGTGCATCTAGATTTGTGCCAACTAACAAATTTGAAAACTATGACCATGGTTACATTGTGAAAGGGGATGCGGTGTCTCCAAACACCTTAGGTATCAGTAGATGTAACAACCATCATAAGGGAAAAAAATTTATAGATAGGTAAGTGTGAAACAATATGCATTAGGGATTGAGCATCATGTGGATGAGAATGAGACATATTGGGAGGAGTATCATGGGTGCCAATAGAAATTTCATCATGTAAATCAATAACACTATAGTCCATCATAGTGAAATTAATTAATCATCATATGAGAGAGATATCAAAAATAGTAGCAACATGAGGTGTGGAATCTATTGTAGCATTATCTATGGAATAAGGTGTGGCAAGGGCACTTTTGCAATAACATTGGTAGAAAGAGTCGCATGTATAATATGTAACTAAGATCATCTTGAAAGGATATTATAATTGAGATTATGAGGCATAACATGAAATAGAACATTAATAGTGCATGTGCATGAAATAATGGGTGGATTTATTTCTCCCAACACTTGCTTAGGCATGTTATTAAAGCCATGGATATATAGAGTAGATGGAGTTAGATCAACAACAAAATATTCTATTTGATGGAGAAAGGAAATGTTGCATACATTAAGACCAGATCCATTATCAACTAAAGCATGCTTAAGAAGCACATTACAAATTTGAAATTGAATATAAAATGGGGAAGCATTGTCATCAATTATATGGCAAGCTATAAATTGTTTTTACATAAGAAATCCAAATAGACAAAATGATTTGTATTGAAAGTAACGTTGATAAAAAAGTGATTGTCGTTAAATTAATAAAGCAATAACTTGAAATACAATTTAAATTTTACAAAACAAAAAGAGGTGTTTTTGAATCTAATGATTTAAAATAAAAACCTCCAAGGTATTTTCTCAAAAGTAGTATTTTTCAAATTATTCCTTAATTATCAATTTTTTTAAATTTCTAAAAATTGTACAAAAATTAAGGAAAACAAAAAGAGGTTTTTGTTAAATATGTAAAAATTAAAAATAATCTCAAAGGAATTATAAAATAGAGTTGTCATACTCGAGATATGAAACAAAAGGTCATTTGAAAATTAGGAGCTCTAGAAAGTGACCCAAAGGGTAGGACCAACCACGAAACCCTAGGAAAATATTTGCAAATCAGATTTATGGCAGATGATAGATGAAAATCAGGTATGAATCTAAAGATAATATGCAAATATGAACCCTAATTCAATTAAGGTTTGGACTTGGAGAAGAATAAATCCGATAAATATCACGTCAGATCAAGTTCACCAAATGATTTATTAAAAATTAAATCTTAATCAAACGATCAAATCAAATGAATATACTAGTAACAAGCAAGATCTATCATGCAAGAGACAAACAAGTGCATGCAATAGTGAGATAAGAATGGATTCACTTATATTCAAATATTTAGGAGGAGTATGGGTTGGAAATTGAGTGGAATAGGTTGGATCTAGACCGGATATGCTTTGTATGGAAAATAGGATCTAAAACTCCTTTAAGTAGGACCACCCGATAAGGAGGATCGCCCAAGCATTGGTGTTTGAACTAGGTGCTAGTGTCCTGGTAAATGCTCTGGTTTGGATCTTCTCAAGGTCCGAACTTGTCTTCTTCCTTTTGCTCTTTGTTGCATCTACTTCATTGTAGGGTTTTATTGTTGCACCTAAACATGAAAAACAAACCGTAGCTACTTGCACAAGGCTCAAGTAAACATTATATGAAATAAATAATGCATATGCTTGAGTTGGACTGACCTCGCGGTCACCCTAATGTGATTGTCACTGAGCACTGTACTACATTTCAAAATCTATGTAGTTCTAGTGTGTGTGTGATTGAATCATGTCCCTTGAATTTAGGTTTCCCTTATGCCGGCAGTCACACCAAGATAACAAGATACAACTATTTTCCCCTTGATGAATGTGTGAGATGAAATTCAGAAATAACCCCTCCTATGTAGTGAATAATACAGCCCAAATGTAGTCCTTGAATGTTACTCTTTTCCCAAGTATTAAATAATAAGTAATAGCCCCAAGTTGTCCAACCCTTAATAATAGTGAGTAATTCATGTATATGTATGATTCCCTTGTTTGAATTTCATCATTAAAAACCAAAAAGGACAACCCAAAGTGATAAGAAAGGTTTTAGAAAAGATAATAAGTAATGTGGAAATTCAAATTTGAGAAAAGAAGGGAAAAGGATAAAAGCACCCAAAAGGGACAGTGGCGCATGTGCACTCCTATCCTTAATGGGTAGTGTTATCCAAGATTCTCAGAGGATAAAATAGAAAATACAAATTCGGGTCACACGTTAAATTTTCACAAGTAAAATGGCCATTCCGTAAAAGAAAACAACAAGAGTATGGAAAAGATAAAGCAATGTAAAAGGCAAAACAAGTGTTTTTAATGTCTAGTTTTCTTACTTGTGAACCATGCATAGAATAACATACTTAGAGGTGTGATGCAAGTAGTAAGTGAATGATTTCATGTCTATAGTTTTATCAAGAGAGAAAAGTTAAAACTAGTAGCATCAAAGAGTAGAATTACCAAATTTAAGTGTTTATAGTCACATTATAAATATTCAAGTCATATGTGATGGTTATTTCAAATATTTACAACTATTTTAATGTTAAAATCATGAAAAATGTCTAAAAACCTATCTAATTTATCCCCTTATTGGAAATATGAACAAGGAGGAAGGTCTTTACATGGTCCAAAAATGCTTGCCCAATTTCTGTCATGCTCCTCTAAGATGATTAACATTTGATACTCGACAATGTCATTATGCCCATGTCTATCAAATGTATAAATGTTGGTATCCTCACATTTTAACAAATTGTTCATTTTATTCATTTTCAACTTCCATCTCATGGAGACGTGATGTTCACCCCAATTAACTTCATTGTCAATAGAAAATGTGTTATGAACTCAATTACTTGTTTCCATTTCTAGACGACAATAATGGAATTATGAAAACCATAGTGATAAACTGACCTTTCTATGGTAGGCAAGAAATGTGGTAACAATATTGGCATGTTGGAACTAAAAGTGGCTAATTGGGAAGGCATTTTATGGTGTTATCTAATGAAACCATGCAGATGAGAGCATTTATAATTTTTTTCCTCGGCTAATCAAAATATATGTATAGACACGTAAGATTATACCATTAGTGATCATGCAAAGTCTATCCTCCTTGTTTATACTGTCGAATGACATAGAATTCAAAAATAGGATTTAGTTTGATCCTTGTCACCGTCATTGCCACCTCAACCTATGTCAATGCATCTCATTGCAAAACCATGTGGACAATTCAAATTCTACCATACTTCAACACACTAAATCTCCAACTCTTTGCTTCTTTTAATAACAACCTTCAATCTAATAAGAGCACACCTATCGACATAATAAAGATTTTTTTGAAAAAATTAATTTAACTAATGTGTGATTAACATTTAGCAAAAAGAATTCTTATAATCTCTTTACATGTTGCAAATTTTCAACCCTCTAGTGTTAGTTGGGGCTTGGGGCTTATACTATTCCTAAGAAATCATTTATAAAAAAATTCTTGGGGCCACATGCAAGATAAAAATAGAAGCAATATGGTACTAACGCCTTGATATTTTCATATGTTTTAGTAATTTTAAAGTTTCATACTATATAATAAAATGGAACATTTTTTAAGAATCTTATTCCTAAATATTCCATTTATCATGCCAAAAATTTATTAAACAAACACACTAATAAATTAGTACTATTTAGTTAGTCTTATACCGACACATTTATTATTTTTCTAGCAAGTAAGAGGTATACATAATATCCATCGAATATAATAAGTGTAAGTTTATACTAAACATATATTTGTATTTTTATATGTTCGAGCAATTGAAAAATTAACAATAATAAAGGAGTGAAATATTCGTTAAAATTTATTTCTCGATATTCTATTTTTAATAACAAAAAATATATATTATGTTTAATTATAGAATAAAAAATTTATAATATAGAGAAACAAATTATTTAGTCTCACGTTAACATATTTATTTTTGGTATATTATATATTCGGTGATCACATTACCCATATTTATTTTTATTATATGTTGGATCCGTCACACATCACCAAGACTTTTATTTTTTTATGAATATTACATTTATCATATCAAAATTTCACAATGAAAATTAAACCAAATTAATATTATAATAATTAATTAGTCTCATACTAATATTTAGTAATTGAACGAATACACTCTATCCTAACAAAGAATTATTCATGCATCGATAATAATAAACACACCAATATCATAACAATTAATCAATGTTGAACCAATAAATGTGAATGTTTTGGAGAAAGGTTTCCAATTAATGGAGCGTAGAGATGGAGTGTTTGAAAAAGACTGTAGGAGCTATTACAAAAATTCAAAGTGTTTGAACAAGTCCTTGAGTTGTCATGAAATTGGTTGTTAGAACAGTCGTGGGTGTGTTTGAGGGAAGTGACGGAAAGGATAAATGAGCTCAAAGGCCAAAGATAGGAGTAGATGAGTAGGGGGCTAATAGTGGGAATCCTCTCAACTATATAAAATAGGAGAAGTAAAAAAAAAAAAGATCATACATTAAGCGGTGGTGGAAGCAGCAAAGTCCATATTTGGGAAAATGCAAAGTATAAATAAGGCTTTGAAAGAGAAGGGAAAACCCTTTGAGTTTAATGAATCAATTTCCTTAGAAATAACTACCCACCTCCTTAGAAATGAAGCATTTTGTATTGTACATGTTCCTATTTATCTCTACTTAGTTAAACTAATGCTTGAAATTCCAAATGATGATTTGGTCTCGGTAGAAAGGAGATGGGGAAAAAATATCTGAATTTTAAATGTGTGGGTTTTAATACTTCCCTCACGCACCTTTGCTCTTGGTCAAGAACAACTTGTGGGAATATTTTTGAGCCATCCTTCATTCATTTGAAGAATGGTTTCTTCCATTTGATCTTCAAATCACCTAAAGGCAGGGCTTATGTTTGAACAAAAGAGCCATAGTTTTATGGTTCTCATGGGGTATTTCTTTGTCCCTAGTCTCCATTCTTTTGGCTTCCAAAGTTGTATCAAGGTTAAAGGGGGTGAAAATAACATGATATGTCATTGTAGTGAGGTGCTTCTTCACCTATAATGACAGATTTATGGCCAACAAATCGGAGGGTGTTTATGTTCCGCGAGACCTAAGGAGAGGCCCTAAAACAACCTAAGTGATGTCAAATGAAAAGGATATTAGATAAGTATAATCCAATATACCCAACCATGCATATGAACCATTAAGAATTCCAACCCAATTTTTGTCACTAACAAGAAATTTATAAAGCTAATCTTGTCCAAAATAACACCCATGCTATTTTGACAACTTCTATAATGCCCACCAATTTTCTCCCTTCCTTATGTTTTGATTGACTCATTTTGATCAGTTTATTATTGCATATGGAGACATTGGACACTTGATTATGCTAGATATTGCTTATATACTTCTATGTTTTATCATCATGTTGGTTATGATACTCTTACACTTGACATGACACTATTTGTGACACTCTTTTCTTATCCATGTTATAGACATTTTACGTGGTTTAGAGATGATGATATTGATGATTATGTGATGAGATGGATATGATTTTTATATTAGATGTATCATTGATTTTTTATCATAATTTATATATTGATTGATAGATGTGGTGTAATTGTATTCAAATGACATAGAGTTGTTTGATTATCACAATTATTCATACGATTATTTCATTTGATTTCAAATCAAACAGGTACAAGGTTTTGTCTTGAGTGTGTAGGACTACAAGTTGCGCCACGAGGAGAACATGAGACTCAGTGGTAGCACTACCAAGATGCACAAGTACACCTAGCTGAACACATCCTTACCTTGTTGTATACCTTGTCATTGTTTGTGTATTTGAGTTGGTATGATCACCTTAATTTTATGTGTTGGTCCCATTTATTACTCTTTCACCTTTGCTCTCCTTGTTAAATTAATCTTGGTGTTAACCATCTTGTTTAGAGTGGTTTATTACTTATTTATCATTTGATGATGCTTTTGGTAATTGGGTGATTTTTTAGTGTTAAGCATGTTTATTGGTGTCTTAGGATCACCTAACCTTGTTTTTGTGGGGACCACCAAGCATCTTGGATACTTCATGTTCTCTCAAATCTCGGATTTGAGTAAAAAGTGGAATTTTGGAGGCTTGTTTGGAAAGTATGGGGTCTCTCTTACCTTAAAATGACCCTTTAGACTGTTATCCTATAAAATCGACAAGGAAATTTCACAAGTAACCATACCAAAATTTCCGTTTTGGTCTCCTATGGGGTCTCTTAGCGTTCTAATGGCATTAAATCCCTTTCCTGACAATCTACTTTTAGAACTTGGTCATTTTCAACCTTTTTGGGTTGGGCGTAGTTTTCATTCGCATTACACCTCCCAAAACTGCGCTTCTCTTCCTTTGGCGCATTCTAAGGAGTGTCAACACTCCAAATGTTGCGCCTATCAAAAGTGCACCAAGGCGCATGCGCTATCTTGTTAACACTCCAAATGTTGCGCCTCTCTAAAGTGCGTTGTAGGTGCTGAAAACATAGTGTTGACACCCCCAAAGCTGTGCCATCAGCACAAATCCCGTCCATGTCGACATCCACTTAAGTGCGCCATAGAAAAAGTTGGTGGCGCATTTATTGCACTTTTTGCTATATATAGGCATGTCCGACCTGTCATTTTCACAATTCAAAAACATGAAAAATTTATTCCTCTGTACTTGTCAGTGTTCCTGTCAGCCCCACGTGTTGCCATTTGTCACGTTCGTGGACCCCGCATCATCCCCTTTATCGTTATATATATTCCTGGTAAGTGGCCCTTGCCCTTCTTGTGGATTTTTTGTGGTTTTTATAATGGTTTAGGTGATTAGGATTGATAATAAACAATGAACCCAAGTACTCAACTCCAAAACCCCTTCTCCTCCTTCCAGATCTACAAATGGAAGACTCTGCCACAAAACAACTCAAACTCATTTGTCCCTTATTCCTTGCTTTGCTAAGTTTTCCCTCCTAGACATCAAAATCTGAGCCAAAAGAGTGAAAATCATAAAAATTTTGCAATCAACCCACTGTTTTTCCTTCGGCGCAAGCTTCATTCTTGTTACATCAAACACAGTCATGCCACAGCACACTATCCCTACATGCAGCATAAGCCTTCTCCGTGCCTTATAAACATTGTAAAATTCCCTAGGTGCAAGCGCTGGCACCAAAGCAACTACAACAACATCTGAATGTTGTGCAAACCTTTCCCGCACCGTGTAAACTAAATCATTTGGCGCACCTCACTCTCATGCAACATCTACCACATCTGCGCCAATGGCGCATCCTGGGACCTTGCTACACCAATCATATATGTGCCCCACTTGAAAGAAATTCTAATGGCGCAAGCGCACATCCCTCGACATCAACATCTGAATGTTGTGTGTATCCTTTTCGCACCTTGCGCCCTTCCGCACTACTTTCTCCCATGCAACACTTTCCCAAAGTGTGCCTTGCTTTTCTAAGTCCCTACAGCCTGCAGTAAAGTTGTGCTTTGCGCTCAGAGGCTCATAAATTGCTAACTTTTCATTTTGTAAGCTTTGATGGACGACTTAACAGCTAACATGGCTCTTCTACGATGGACTTCCCTGATTCTTCTTGCAGATCAACAAATAAACCCGTGATCCACACATGTCTTCATCAAGTAAGAAGCCAACCAAGTCCAAGGGTAAAGCCAGGCTAATAAAAGAAGAAATGAAATATAAATACCAAAGGGTTAGGATGCCTGAATCTCTTGCAGAGTGTGATCTTGATATCAGAGATTCAGAACTCGGGCACATTGACATGGAGGACTTCTGGGCCAGAACCAAGAAGGTCATAGGTAGCCCATGGATGGATAAATTGGTTGGCAATGGTCTGCACTTTGCTGCAGGGATCCCAGTGAGTGCAATCAACAATGAGTTCATGATGTTGGTGGGTCGTTGTTACAATAAGGACACAAGATGTGTCGAAAATGAGAAGGGTGAGGTAATAATCAACCTCACGGCCCAACATTTTGAGATCATGTTGGGTATCCCTCACCACCGACATTTTGTAGCAGTAAGCTAGGAGGACTGCATGAAGACATGGAATGAAAACAAAGACAAATGTATGCAACTGATGAATGAGGTGTACCTCAAAAACAAGAAGGTAACAAGCAGGTGGCCACAAGTCATTCATCATAGTGACTTTTCAGAGGAGTTGAGTGACACCATCACCTTCCTGAGCAGGGTGTTTGGGCTTCCCGATGCCCATTACTTTCACAAGTGGATGCTCAGGTATTTAGAAACAATGAATAAAAATGTTCCTAATCAGTGTTTTGAATGGGGAGAGATTATCAACAGCACAATCTCGAGTAGCTTCAACAACTTTCAACAACTGGGAGGTTCTATATGAACTCCTATGTGGTATATGTTGTTGCCTCAGAGAGGGACTACCCAACATTGAATCGGTATGGGGTATGGCCCCAGGTCAAAATATATGAGTACTATCCAATTAAGACTGGAGAACAACATAGCCCAATTCAGTAAAGTCAACAACATCTTCTTCTATGGCGTCATCTGCCTCTTGAGGCCCAACATGACTTACGGTCGGATGACCAAAAGTGTGGTCACCACCACAGAGAAGTGGGGAGCATTATTCACGCAATTCCCCACTTTCACATATCTTAGAGCCGCTAACTTCTTGGGAGAGCCCACCAAATTGCCAAGGTATGTAAGACCCAAACTGATCCTATTGGAGCTGTCTAGACAGCTCATCACATACCATGAGAAGTGTTTGAAAAGGAAGAAGGGTGGAACTCCATTCCCCCTCACAGTGGGCAGGTACACCTACACTTCACAGAGAAAAGCCCGGGAGATGTTTGCATAGCTTGAATTACTCTCAATTTGAAACATAATTTCCTGACGAGGCAAACCTTTGATCCTCATGATTGCCTTCCAAGGGCAAAGATTGATCCAATTCACATCCCTCAGATCGAAGATATCTACATCGATCTATATCATGAAGTTGAGCTCAGACGAAAGGATCACTCCCGCCTGGCCCTGGCAGAGATCATTCAATATGGTGTGGCTATCATCCCAAAGGATTTCTAAGCAACTGATCAAGAAGTTGATCAAGTTTATCTAGACATAGATGGGGACAATTGGCCGTTTGCCTAAATTAATAGGAACAAGGCCCCTCAGACTATTGAGGAAAGGGTCAAAGGCACTCTGCAATGCACCGAGCATTGGTGTAAGAAAAATGGTATCATCTACCTTGGGGTAGACTTTACCACGTCTCCCTTGGGTGATGCACCCACCAGGCTGAAACACTTGCCTAAAGGCAAAGGAAAAGATATAGAAGGGGAGGCAAGCACTGCTCAGAAAGAAGTTCCTGAGAGCCCTCCTTCCACCGCCAAAGAGAAAGTTGTGGACTTAGTGTCCCCAAGAAGAGAAGAAGTGGCCAGTGCTCCAACAGACACATCCACTCAGGATGTCGTCACTGCTACAACTGGTGAGGTCCCAACCATTCCCTCTCTCGCTCCTCCTTCCCCTCCTCATGTCACTCAACCAACCACTCCTTTGGTTGTGTCTTCTCCCCCATCTTCTACCGTTCCCCTCCCTCTTCCTCCATCTTCTCTTCCCTCGCAGATCTGTCCCCCAAAGATTTCTTCCCTCATCTCACAGATCCCTTCCACCCCCATGGTTTCCTCTCCTGCAGTCACTCCTAACCCCGTGAGCATTGGAGTGTTGGCTTCTTTCTCAATGCCACCACCAAGTGTCTCGACACATTTCCCCATGTCCACTACAGTTGCTCCTTCTTCCACCCCCATTTCCTCCTCTTCCTCTGGTCCCACTCCCTTAAGTCCAGAATGGATCTCCAAACACCTGAGCCAACACAAGAGGAAAGTCCCTATTACACCTATGGACTTCTCCATTATTCTGGCTAAAGGGCCTAAGAAGCAAAAGGCTATAACCCGCTTCTCTCAAAGCGCTTCAGGTGAAAGGGTTATGGAGATTGCATACCCTGATCTCACAAAGAAGAAAGAAGATCTGTCTCCTATAGATTTTACAGTGAATCAGGTCATGATGGGAACATCATCAGAGAGCCTACAAGGAGAGGCTTTATTTGCAATGGATGCCCTTTGCAAGAAGCTTCAAGAAGCAAAGGAAGAGAAGAGAATATTAAAAGAACAAAACAAGCATCTTCTCCAAGCCCTGCAAAAGATGGGAAATGCCCCTCCTATGACTGTCACCAACCCTCCTGAAGTTCTTAGTCAGGAGAAGATAAATGAGTACGCCAAGATCGATAAGCAAGGTGTAGCAGTGTCTTCCTGGAGAGAGCAGATCCTCAAATATAGTGAGGAAGTGATTACAAAGTTCACAGAGCTCTATCAAAATATAGATCAAGCTAACAAGGAACTCCAGGCAATAGCAGGGCCTATCTCCGAAGAGTTGGACCATGCCAGGTTGCAACACGAGACGTTCTAGAAGATGCTCGACTACCCAGTCGATGACTTGGTGAAATTCAATGTCTTTGATCACCCGCGAGCACCCAACAAAGTCCTTGTTGCTTTAGACTATCAGGTTGACCAAATGGAGTTTGTCTTAGAAAAGATAGACAAAATCAAGGAGGAAGCCCTGGATGCCATGCATCAAATGGAGCAGATCATCTTAAGAATGTCTCCAGGGTTACTCGGTGCATCATACGCCTTGAGGAAGGCAGATGATACTATTTGGATTTTCAAGGAAATTGTGTCGCAGGGTTTAGCGTTAAAGGCCACTTTTGATATAGAATCTATCAACAACCTTCTGGCCTACCGTGACTTTGTTGGATACCTGATGGAGGTAGGCAATGAATATTTCAAACTCCCGGAAAGACTCAGAGATGAACGGGAGACTTGCAAAGTCATCGGGGATCACACCAAGGGTCCTGCTCAGGATCAACTTCAAGCGATGGTAAGCAAGTTCATGGAGTATCGAGCTCAATTTCACATTACCTCTCCTGAGCAGAAGCAAGACACTCCTTTCAAGCCAAGGGATGACGATGAATAGGCTCCTTCCTCCTGGGATTAATCCCATTTTTGTAAAAGTATTTAAAAGTATGTTGGCACAAATGATGACATCATCCATGTTGCACCATGGGATGTTGTCATCCACAAATTGCCCCAAAGTCAACATTTGACTTTTAGATATTTTGTAAATAGTTGTTGGCTCCTTTTTGTCTTCTTTCTCCTTCTCCTTCTATAAATACTTGGATACTTGTAGTATTCAAGGGTGAGCAAATTTGTATGAAAAATAGAAGTGAGGAGAGAAAGACTTTGAGCTTTCTTGTAACAGAACAACTTATTAATACAAAAATTGAGACTTTGTGCTGAATTCCTATGTTATGTGTTAGATCTTTCTTAAGTTAGATCTACATGTTTATTCTGTTGGATTCAACTATGCTTTTGTCATTTGTTTATCAGTATTGCTTTATTTGTTTATGTGAGTAAGTTTGGCTCTGTTTACTACCAGCCCAAAACATAAACCCTCTGACCTTTCTACTTTGGAATTCATTTCTTTTCTCCCTTCAGATCCATCTTTCTTCTATTCCTTCCTTCATTCCTTTTTGTTCTTCGTCGGAACTAACTCTACTAGGATGAGATCCCAAACCCCCTAAAGGTAGAATACTGTAAGACTTACACAAATTCCTACTGGTAGAATAGCAATAAACTAGTTTTGCTTTGCTATCTCAAAGAGGGCTATGCCCTGCACACTGTTGGCCTGTCTATCCATAGATCTGCCCACCCGATAGATTTTCGGACCAACAAGACCTCACCCATAGAGAGAATTTTTGTGAACCCCAAAAGTGTTTTCCCTCTCATAATCCTCTCTCAAGTCACCATCCTTCCTCTCTTTTGTCTCATGTGAGTGAATTTGGGATTTGGTAACATGCTTTTGGGGGATTGCATTTTTTGAATTTTTTTCTTCTTGCATTTATTGTTGTGTGGGTACTTGGATGGGGACTTTGATGAGTAGAATGTGCCTAGTTGGAGGGGTGACACATGTCACCCTCCCATGGGATTGGGGATTTTGAGAGCTTGTTCTATTTCTATCCCCATATTTGAAAATTTGGAGTTTTTGTGAGTTTTTAGAGGATATTTTGGAGAAGGATTCTTGGTTTGCTTGGAGATAGAGCTTGTGTGGAGTCCATAGAACATTGGGATCTTGAGGAATTTGGCTTGATTTTAAGGTAGGGTCACTTATTTTCTTAGTTTCATTTGTAAATGAAATGCATGTAAACCTTGTTAAAATTGATGATGGTTTATAATGTTTATTTTGGGTATGAGAATTAGATTTTTTTGTTTTCCTTAATATTGTTGGTATTTTGGTTTTATCCCTCCACCCCTAAACAAGAGTGGATTTGGGAAGGGAAATGATCATTTCTTCATTCTCATTTGATCTTGGGAAGCCATGAGGTATCTTGTATTTTAATACCTTCCTTGGGGAAGTAGGAGGCATTTACATTTGGATTGGAAATCCCCTCCTATCCTTTCCAAGGAAGCATGTAAGGCTTGAAAATCCTTGGCAAGGAGGAGAATATGGAGTTATAAGGAGTTAGTATATTTGGAGGATGACCTTGGCATATATGTTACACTTTTGGTTTCAGGGTCCATTCTTCCCCTCTTCCCATTTCCTTTATTCTTGGTCTCTTTGGTGTTTAAGTCATATTGTGATTTGGTGGAGGTTGGATTCTTCCTTCTTGTTTTTCTTGTTTGGTTGAGTTGGAGAATTGTTGTTTTGTTTGACATCTTGATGGCATGATATCCTTCTTTCCCATGAGCTTGGGGGAGGCTAGCATGCATTATCTTGGAGAAAGACATGTAATGATGTCTATGGTTGGGATGTTTTCAAGCCTTCTTCGTTGTGGTGTTTGGAATACTTGGAAAAATTGGAGCTTGGAGCTATGTTTGGAGTCATTCTTGGGTTTCTTGTTAGAGGATAGACATTTAAAAGTTTAATTTTTGGGCATGTTGTTCCCACATAGTGGGAGGCTTGTAAGCTTGTATTTTATAAGTGTTTTTTTATTATACTTGTTTAAAGCAAATCTGAATTCTATTGCTCTCTTGGAGACTTGTTGTAAGGTTTGGGAAATCTTATTTTTGGGAGCATTCTAATGGGAAATTTGAATGTGTTGTTTGGGAAATTTTATTATATTATCCCCATTGGGTTTTTCTATTTGAAATGCAAGAAAATGTGGGCTTGAATGGTCATCATATTGTTTTGAACAAGTTGATCTCTCTTACCAAGATAAATGTTTTATTTTCATTTTTAATTCTATGGAAACATTGTTGTGGAATGGTATGATCTCTTGCATGAGTATGAGAAAGATTAAGTAATTTATAGGTTTGTGATTTGGTTTAAAACATGTGAAAATATTTATTTTGTTGTGCATTTCCAACTTAATGGAGAATCTAGATTTTATTGTGAGATATTATCTCCTCTCAACTTGTATGCTAAGTGCCTTTTAAACATAATGATTAAAACTAACATTATGATAGTAGTAAAGACATTGATTTTGGGAAATGTTCATATTCTTGCAGCTTGGTTGTATTGTATTATAGCTACCCATAGAATTCGATATATGTATATATATGTCTATATATATACATACATACAAATATATATATACATATATAAGTATATATATTATATAAAAATAAAAACTACCATGGCTTCATAAGCACTTGTTTTCTCTCGTATAACTTGATATATTTGGAAAATCTTTGTTAACTAGTTGTAATCCAAAAATTATGGTATTAATTTTAATCTCGTTGAAAACTTGAATTTTATACTTATATATATGGTGTTAAATTTAAGAAATCCGTTTTAACTCTAAGGGACGAACATGTAATAAAGATTTATTTAAAATAGAGTGGGGGATAGGGTTTGGGGAGGGTCCCATCCATGATCGTGACCTTGCCCAAACCTTACCCCCATACATTGGGGACGAGGGTTGGGGAGGGCCACAACCCATTCCCAAGCCATGTCCCCTCCTTTGTAACCTCACATAGTCCACCATAGTTGGCCAACCCACCCTTGGTTTATAATGCCATGATTTTTTCATTATTATTATTTGTAAATATATATATATATATATATATACACACACACACACACACACATGTATATGGATATATATAAAAATATATATGGATATATGGTCCTTTATACGTGTGTTTAAAATGTGTGAGCTTATAAAGGACCATATATCCATATATATGATTAAAAATATCCATATACACGTGTGTGTGTGTGTGTGTGTGTGTGTGTGTGTGTGTGTGTGTGTGTGTGTGTGTGTGTGTGTGTGTGTGTGTGTGTGTTTCACACCCACTTATCCGTGGATTTAGATCCACAAGTAAATAAATTTATTTTACCCACAAATAAAATGGATATAAGATTAGAACTGGAGTTATAAAAATCCATAAAAATAAACCAGATATTCAAACAATAAGAAATATTTTCGCATTTTATCCTCCTTCAACTTCCATTAAAGCTCCACAAAGAAACCTGTGTGACAAACCAAAGAATAGAAAAGACTAAAAATGAGAAAATGAGTTAATAAAATAAAGTTAAGGAAGAAATATCTTCCATAAGGGAATTTTAGGGCATCCTAGCTCAATCCTAAGATTTAAGGTAGAGATCTTTTCAATCCAAAGGCTCTCCTTTAACCTGGGATGTTCACTTGTAAGTGGGTCCCATGGTGGTTCTTCCCACTTGCAAGTGGACATTCAAATTTAAAGTTGGGAGATTAATTTCATGGTGTTTTAAAAATTAAGTTTAATTAATTTAAAGAGCATGGGTCTATGAGACCCCCTTTAATTAAACCTTAAGGGTTGTAGACACCTATAATTTTGTCTACATGATCTTATTACTAAGATCATACTAATTATCCTAGTCTCGTGTTAATTTGCTACACTCCACTAGTAAATTACCCTTTCTAACCTCTCCTACAACCCTAAACCCTATTAATCCCTCTCTAACTAGCTTTTATAAGCTTGTTTCCCTTTAATTAACCATGTTTAGGTTAATTAACCCTATTATTGACTTTCTAAGAAGGATTTGAATTTTTAAACAAATATCTTACCTTTCCAAATAGCCACTTAGCTTCCTAAAATCATGTTCACACCTCCAAGTATGTTTTTCTAAAAATCAACTTTTTGAACACTTTTTAGTCCCACATGCATCTAAAACATCCTTTTCTCAAATCCAAAAACTATAAATAAAGGGATACCCCTCCCACTTTTTCCTAAGAACACAATCTCTCTCTCTCTCTCTCTCTCTCTCATTTATGATTTAAGCCATTTTAGGTCTCTTAGAGTTATTTGCTTGTTATTTGCTAATCCATTTCAAATCTTTAAGTAAATGGGAGAAGCCATTAATGGTGAGCTTCCATTCTTAAGCTTTTGAAACATCAAAAATCACAAAATTGATTGCTAGAGCTTTAATAGGTTCATTTATTAATAGCTTTCATGGAGTAGAGAACTAATATAGTCATGTTTATAGGTTGATTGTTTGTTTCAAGATTTATATATGCATGCAAATAGGTAGCTCTTGCTTATCTCTAATCTGATGGTCATTGAGTTGTTTGTTTAAAGATTTTGGGGCCTCTTTTGTGTTCTTACCCCATTTTATAAGCTTTTGCAAACTTTTCATTGCACACATTTGGCACACCCAGTGGGACTTACTCCATAGTCTTTTTAAAATATTTTATAGGCTTTATATGTCCATTTTTAATCATTTTAAAGCTTTCTAGGGTTAAAAGGCTTGTCTTTTAATAGATTTCATGTTTTAAACAAGCTAAATCTCCCTTTTGCCTAAGCATTTAATGAGTCTAGCTAGAAATAGGTTTCCATGATCAACAACTAACTTGTTTGCTTCTTAAAAAATTTCATTTCCATGAGTTTTTAGGTTTTTATAGGGGTACACGTAGGTGTATTGGATCGAGTGTCTCTGTCGAATTGGATGCACACCATTCAAGTTGGTTGTGCACATGTCTAGTTATATTTTACACTATCAATCCATTTACAAAGGGTCACGTACTTGTTGCACTGTTGGCGTATTCATTGATTGGAATGCGTATCCATGTCTCTAGATGCGTAGGTGTATTTTTACATACTGTACTAACTATTATTTTTAGCTTGTAGGCGTATTTTTCGGAAAGGAAGTGTATCCATCAAAACCCTAGTGTATTTGTTGTTCTACCCACGTAGGTGTTAGACCTCACTATCATATTTTATTGCCACGCGTACTTGTCGGTTGGGGCACATATCCGCTAGTTGGGATGTGTAGGTGTCTGTGTTAAAAATTGAATTTTTTTCCTGAGCTGTAAGATCAAAATTTCTGGTTTTACTGGTTATTTTTCGGTTTTAACAAGTGATTGCAGGGTTCTTTTGATTTTGTTTTGACTAGCTTAGTTAAGTGTTTCTTTTTTAGTTGATAAAGGTTTTCGAAGTGTGTATGCTCTACCTTGGCACCTTCTAGGTGATCTTGGGAACCAAAAACACTTTCAAAACCTTTTTATTGATTTCAAAACACTTGTTTTACGCTTCAAAATGGATTAAAGTTCAAAGTTGGTTAAAACGAATTCATTTTTCGCAAAAAAACTTCAAGTATTTTCCATTATTTTATAGTTGAGTTTGTCACGTTGTGTATGCTCTTCCCTCACACCTCTTTTGGTGATCTTGGGAATCAAAAGCAACACGTGAACTCTTTTTTTTATCTTTTGGAAAATCACTAACTCCTTGCATGTAGAACCAAGACTCATTTGTCGAAGAAAGGAGTTTTGAAACACAAACCTACTAATTCATGTTTGATTACAGGTTGTCAAAGAGTGTGCTACTTAAAACCACATTAATCTAAGTAAGATAAACAACACACCACATGCATCACACCAGTATTGCGGGTTTCGGAAAAGGGTACGTCCCTATCCGATCAACTAGAACATAACCCCTTTGGCATAACACCTTAAGTTCCAATAATGGGGGTGGTTCTAGGAGCCCTAAATTAATCCACCACTGAGTAACCTCGTGGATGAAACAGGAAGCACTCTGCTTACCCACTTGACTAATTTTTACATTGTGAGTTAGAGTCAAATTTTTCTGTATCGCGACCCTAGTGAGAATACGTGTGAACGCATTTATTGCTCATCGTATTTGAAGGGGGTAAAGTAAATTCAAGATACTCCTTGGGAAACCTTGGTAAATTGAGCTCGCATTTAGAAAAACTATTGACACCTAGTTGAGTGATCTACTTAGGAAAGCCATTTTTCTTGGAGCCCATTTTACTAGTCCATTATCATGTCTTTTCAAACCATCACGAAGTGATGAATTACTTGGATTCTAAATCTTGTTTTTCAAACAAGGCAAAGAGTCCACTTAAGTTAGATCTAAGTGTCATTCATCACGATATTTATGATGTATCACTTAGCTTAGTTTCTTTCTCACCTTAGGACGAGGTAAAACTCTACCCAAGTGACGCTTAGTTTATTTCCACCTCATTTGGTCTATACCCTTGCATTCTTGTTGCCCATTTGGGATAAGAAGGAGGCATACCGACAAGTGTTATCATAGACAATATTTGCCACTTTTTTGTTTGTTTATGCCCATCCATGTTTGCGGCTAGGTTGTTAAATGTCTAAAGTGTGTAAGTACATTTTCACATCTTTGATAGTCCTTTGATCTTGATTTCAAGATCGTCTTCATAGCTAGGATTTTGTTTCATCATTATTTCCCCTTGAGTTGTTATTTTTTCTCACATTTTAGCTATACAATTATGGTACTTACATCTTTTTTCATTTTTTGAGAACTTGGCATAAGTTTCTTTATTGTATCATTACTGCTTGCACGGATAATAACTTCTAGTTATACTTGTACTTAGTTTTGATTCCAACATCATCTAAGTCTTTTGAGAGTGTTGATACTTTGCTTTGTTTATATCATGATGACATCATCTTGATACTAACACCTTGATTTCTTGGTTAACGTATCAAAATAGTGTTGTTATGATATCCACATTCACAACTTCCATTATCAAAAACTTAGGTTTTGTCGGCATTTGAACTTGTCATAGTATATCTTGTGGAGATATTACGTCAATATCACTTTGGTACTTAGGTCTTGTTGGAATTATAACTCAACCTATATGTTGATAGGGTATTGTCACTATCTATCTTACGCCCATCGTTGAGATCATAGCTTAGGGTATAGTCTTTCTAAAAAAATAGTTTGAGTGATTGTTTGGTTTGTTAGGGTGTTCGTGTGATTGTTCCTAGAACAATAAACAGTTGCATAGCATTGAATTTAGGACACACTAGGATATTTAGACTTTAGATGACTTACATGACGTATACCTAGGTTTTGTACAAATTGAATACATTTAGACAAAACCTAGTACAACTTTGACTAGTAATGCCAAGAATCACGAAAATGGCATCTAAACCAAACGAGCATGACTTGGAAGAAAATCCTTTTGCATCATTCCCATTCAATGGTAATAACTTAACACCTCTCTTTTCGCAAGTCAAAGACATAGAACCTTTGGTCGATCATAGCAGAGAAGAATCTGATTCTTCTGAAGAACAACATAAGTTAGACTTTGACGAGCCCCTTTATTATAACAAAGATCAAGTACTGCAAGAGTTCTTGAGTTAGGAGTCAAGCTTCCACAAGAGACCGAATCAGAGAGTAAGACCATTAATCGTAAAATAGAAGAGCAACCATCCCTCTTGGACATGGATAACCCCTTTGACGTAGGGTATGCTTCCACTTCCGAAAAACATAACAAAAATGTTGAAGAAGACCCATCAAAACCAACAGGCGATTCGCGAAGACCTTATTCTAAGGCTTCATGCAAAGTAAAAGTTAAACATGAGTGCAAAGGCTCACCACCTCCTAGGTTTGACGAAGAAGATGATCCCTTAGTTAAAGAAGAGATCCTCCAAAGATAGATATTGAAACTTAGTCAAAATTTAACAAACTTAGGCTCTTCGAGTAGAAATGTGCATAAAGATAAACTCAAGACAAAATCCGGTGAGTTTCACTTTGATCCATATGATGATGCAACTTTCAAATTTGCTAAGGTAAATAGACCGGTATCACCTACAAAGGAACAAATCATTCAAAAGAGTTACAATCGATGAAAAATACGCTTACTACACTACAAGAAAGCAACATAGGACACAATAGGAAATACCTATATGAAGAGCTATGTCCTTACCCCTTTGATAAGGATATGTTGCAACAAATCGTTTCCAAAACATTTCACCATCCCTAAGTTTGAAAAGTATAAAAGCAAAGGTGATCCTCATGATCACATCAAAGAATTCTACATGGCTTGTCAAGAGGTTGCATACAACGATAATTTCCTAATATGATTATTTCCTCGCAACCTAGGAGCACTGGCATTAGAATGGTTTTTAATATACCCAAGGGATCCATTACGACATGGCCCACACTAGCTAAAAAATTTGTGTGACATTACTCCTTCAATATGGAGAATGATATCACCATGAACGACCTTTGCAACACAAAATAGAAACCTAATGAGACCTTTGTGGGCTTCTTACAGTGATAGCATGGATTGGAAAGTTGTTTCCCTTGTGCCTTGCTAGAAAAATAGCTAGTAATCATATTTTTCCCTAACTTAAACCTAGAAATAGCCTTACCTTTACAAATGTAATGCATCCAGTAACTTCAAATAAGTTATAGAGAAAGGTAGTCAAATTGAAAAATGCTCTCATTGTGAAGGGTACACTTAAACCGGTCATAAAGGACAAACATGAAACAAAACCCTTAGATAAACCAAAATTCTTCAACAAAAACAAACATGTCGTTGGTGATGACATTACAGACTCTAAAAGAGTCCAAATTGTACAGACTGGTCCACTTCTAAAGCTTTCATAAGGACCTCACCCAAAGGAACCTACAAAACGTATATTTACACCACTAACAGAATCACTATCTACCATACTTAAACAGTTAGATGTGGTAAACATGGTGCAGTACCCAACTACGACAAATACCATTTCCATCATGTTAAAGGACAAAAAAATGATAGGTGTTTGAGACTGCGACATTATAGACAAGACCTCATCGAAGAGGGAAAACTCGCCATAGATTCACCCTTGACGCAGGACAGGGTCCCAACGAGAAAATAGGTATATTCAAAGAGCCCTTTCCTAACCATGTAGATAATAAAAAAAAGAAGCCATATCATGGACAAACTTCCAATGACTATAGGATTGTTGCCTATGTTTATCTAACTAATGATAGTCCCTTTGATTCCCTTATAGGTTGTATCCATTCATTTGATGAATAGGTTAATACTATTAGGATTTTAGAAAAGAGTTGTGTGGTAGGTACACGACGTGCTCATTTGATCATACCAGATCCCCTACCTGTTCCTCAGGAAGGTCATTATAATTTAATAGAATAGTTGGAGAAGACACCAAGTTAGGATATCAATTTTAGATCTCCTCAAAATCTCTACTTGCTCATAAAAACATATTATATAAAACACTGCAGAGTTCAGGAGTCTCCACAGATGTATATCCCATGCACCTTCAAGTGATGATTGCACACCTTGATTCCAATGATCATATCACTTTTGATCGCACTTTGCAATCCCATGTAATGACCCAGAGCACAACTTACCCCTATACCTAGAAGTAGTTGTTACTCGTCATAAGATCAAGAGAGTACTTGTGGATGGTGGATCCGGTTTAAATATTTGCACTTTGAAGTTGGTTAAGCAGCTAGGCCATTCAGAAATAGATCTAGGGGCTAAAACTATTACAATCACAACGTATGATAATGAGGAACGTGAGTCAGTAGGTACTATAGTAGTTCCTATGGAAGTGGGGCCGACATGTCACAATACGAATTTCCATGTCCTTGACCTAGATCTTCCCTATAACATGCTCTTGGGACACCCATGGATTCACACCATGCAAGCTATTCCCTCCACCTTCCATCAATGTATCAAGATGTGCCATGAAGGACAGATAATCACCATTCAGGGTGATCCAAAACCATTCACACATTGTAGGGCATTGTAATTTTTTTCTCATGCAACCTATGAATGTCCTTCTCTAGATATTGTTGTTCCCTTATAGATAGAGGCTATAAAGGAGCATGTGGATCTAAATACACTCACTCCTTGTAATCGAACTTTATTTTGTTGGTCAACCCTTTCTCATCATGGGAGGCAACATCTGCAAAGTATGGCCCAGGTGAGTAGTTTACTCTTCAGCAGGCCTTACTAATATAAGATATTTCAGTATCACCCAGGACATGGGGAAAACCTTATTTTCAATTAAAAAGCACTAAAGATAGGTGCCCTGAACCCTTTTAGAGATTCATCCCTAGTGGTCTCTTGTCTGAGGAAAAGATGTTAGAAGATCCCACCAGAAGAGTACCTAAGGGTACCATGGCATCATGTCATCAAGCCCCGTAGTATATCAAAGGCCACCACATGATGTATGTCATGGGTTATAATGGGTTTGGATGTGGTATCAATGCACAAGGATGGTTAGAACCCATTCCTATCCCTCATTTCAAATCTAACAAGCATGGCCTTAGAATTAGACCTCATGATGATCCACCCTTTGAGATTGATGCCACCTCTTCTAAACGTGAGGATGGCTCATCTCATTCAGATAGTGATACGGATTCCCAATGTAGCCTCTACGAGGATCTTGCCTCCATAAACCTATTCCCTGATTCAGCTATTTTTACCTTATCCGGATCAAATTCCCAAACCAATTATCAAGTAACCCTTATATATCTAGAACTTGTAGATTGGGATCAACAATTTCATGTGCCACTTGATTTCTTTGAAAATGACAAGGCATTCACATAATTCATGGGACTCAGGGATTCTATTTTGATTGGGATCATAAGAAAGGATTTTCCATCAAACTAGACACTTGTGCATACTTTAGAGAAGAATTAGAGATGTGTGGACATTTGAGTAAGAAGGTTGTAAGCAAGAATAATAATACATCAAAGAATCCTTGTGGGAAGAAAAAATACAAGTCTCATAGTGAAAAACTTTTTGAGACCCTAGTAGATAAACAAAATGAAGAAATCATAGAAAAGGTGGAATATCCTTATAAAGATGATCTCACACCTCCTATCAAAGTTGATCTTACTCTTCCCCCTATCCTACATGGATGGAGGATGCTTCCAAAATTCTTGTAGAAGAAATGATCAGTGTCAATATTGGCTTAGAAGAGGAGCCTAGAATGATAAAGTGGGAGCTTCACTCTCAATGACAAGAACAAAATGTTTTTGTGGAACTATTACAAGAATATGTAGATATATTTGTGTGGTCATATACATATATGCCTGGTTTGGACCCAGACTTAGTCGTGCACAACCTTGTTGTGCACCCAGATGCAAAACCTATCAAGTAGAAATTGAGAAAGATGCACCCCAAGGTTGCATTACTTGTCAAAGAGGAACTTGAAAAGTTATTAGCTGCTGATTTTATTAAACCCATTGACTATTCGGATTGGATATCCAACATAGTCCTAGTTTAGAAGAATTCAGTTGGTATAAGAATCGCACTAACTTCCACAACATCAATAAAATGTCCCAAAGATGACTTTACCTTGCCTAATATTGATATGATCGTCGATTCTACCACTGGTTATGAAATGTTATCCTTAATGGATGGTTTTTCAGGTTATAACTAGATCTCGAATTGCAAAGGAGGATCAACATAAGACAACTTTCATCACCCCTTGGGGGACATTTTGTTACAAGGTCATGCTTTCAACTCAAGAATGTCGGGCCACCTATCAATGGGAAATGAAAGTGATCTTTCATGACATGATGAATGACATCATAGAATATTATGTCAACAATATTTTAGAAAAATCTAAAACTAGAGGAGAGAACCCGAAAGTGTTGAGACGTATTTTCCAGCGTCTCTGAGATTCCAAAGTGCATTTAAATCCTAGGAAGTGTTTCTTTGGAATTTTGTTAGGGAATATCATAGGTTTCATCGTCTCACAAAGAGGAATAGAGGTGGATCCTGTAAAGTTAAAGCTATCACATAAATGCCTCCACCTATAAATCTCAAACAACTAAGAAGTTTACAAGGAAATATTTAAGTAATCCATCATTTCATTTCACAACTTATGGATAAGTGCCATCCATTTACACATCTCAAGAAATATGTTATGTTTAACTAGGGAACATATTGTCAAAAGGCATTTGAACTACTTATTTAATACCTTGTCAACCCATTTGTACTCATGTCGCCTACCCTAGGTGAACCTCTCCTATTGTATATTTTAGCTACCCAATTTGTTATTGGTGCACTGCTTGCCCAATATGACCTAGACCACAGAGAAAGAGAATTTTATTACCTTATTCACACCTTGATTGCCTATGAATTGAATTACCCGCAGATTAAAAAGGCCTACCTGGCAGTTGTCTTTTCCTTTCAAAAACTGTGTCATTATCTCCTTAACAATAAAACAAAGATAATATCCAAAGTTGACCCTCTCAAGTACCTTTTATCCAAACTCTCCCTTATAGGATGAATGGCTAATTGGATCATTATCTTGAGTGAATTTGATATTGAGTTTGTTAACCAAAATTTGTTGAAAGGACAAGTATTGGCCAATCAGTGAAGCTCCTCTACCAGAATGGAACCTTTGTGTTTGGATCTTCCAGATGCATCCATGATGTATGTTGAAGAGTTTGTTGAATGGAAAGTTCATTTTGATGGATCATTCACCTTCCATGGATTTGGAGCAGGAGTCGTGCTCATCACTCCCACAAGGGAGGTCATTCCAAGGGCATTTCATTTGGGATTCCTTGCACTAATAACATTGCAAAATATGAAGCACTCATTGTTGGCCTTAAGTTGGCTATCACTTGGAATATCATATAGTTATGAGTCATTGGTGACTCCCAACTTATTATTAAATAAGTTAATGATGAGTATAAGGTTAAAGATGAAAAGCTTATTCCATACAAGAAATTGGTTGAAACCTTGAAAGAATATTTTGTACAAGTTATCTTTGAACAAAAACCAAGGTCACACAATAGATCAATGGATGCCATGGCTACCATCAGATCACTGTTATGCATTCCACCTCAGGAAAGTAAAATGTCATTCTTTGTAGAGCATTTATGAGTTCCCACATATGACATGCCAGAGTCATGTTTGGCATGTGAAGTTGTTGGTCCCTTATCCCCTTGGTATGACCCTATATTTAGATACCTACAAGATGGAACGTTTCCCCAAAATTACCCATTCTGAGAAGAAATCTCTTATCCACCGTATAGCCCATTACACCCTCCTAGGAGGCACCCTCTATTATCATGGCTACGATGGGAATCTACTTCATTGTTTAGATGTTATTGAATCAGTCCATGCTATTAAAGAAGTGCACAGAGGTATTTGTGGAGCACACACTAGCGGCATGGTCTTGGCTAAGAAACTCTTAAGGGTGGGCTATTATTGGCCCACCATGGAAGCATATTTTTGTAATTTTGTAAAGAAATGTGAGCTATGTAAAACATATGACAACTTGATACATGCGCCAGCACAAGCTTTACAACTTATCATAACACCTTGGTTGTTTTCTAAGTGGGGACTAGATCTCATAGGGAAGCTCCATCCTACCTCATCAAATGGTCATACCCACATTATTACCACCATTGAGTATTTTACTAAATGGGTAGAGGTTGTACCTCTCACTTATGTCACTGGTGTAAAAATTTCCAAGTTCATTATGAATCACCTCATTTTTGCTACGACATCCCTTCCGCCATTATCATTGATAATGGTAAGTCCTTCAAAAATAAAATGGTCAAAGTGTTATGTCAACGCTTTCATATTCAACTCAAGTGGTCCACCCCCTATTACCCTCAAGGTAATGGACAAGACAAGGCCACCAATAAAAATCTTGTCCGGATCATGGAGAAAATGGTAAGTAAGACTGGACATGATTGACATTTATAGACACATCCTGCCCTCTAAGCCTATCAAACTTCCATCCACACTCCAACTGGTACGACCCCATATTCACTAGTTTATGGAACTAGGCCATCATACCCTTGGAATTGGAGCTTCCCTCCATGAGAATATCACTCTGGGACTATCTTGATAAGGATGAAGAATATAGAGTTGCTCGGATAACAGAGATAGAGTTGTTGGATGAGAAGCGTATGAGAGCGCTTAATCACTGAAGGTTTACTAGAACAGAGTGTCAAGAGGATATAACAAGTGGATAATTCATCATGAATTTGATATAGGTGATCTTGTTCTAAAATAAAATCAAAAAAATATTGTCAAGGATAGAGAAAAGAAAGGAAAATTTGAGGCTAACTGGTTAGGGCCTTATGTGGTGGTTGTTAAATATGGATCAAGAGCTTATAAACTTGCATATTCAGATGGTGAAGAGATTCTAGAACCTATGAACTCCATGAATATCAATTATTTCTATGCTTAGGCATGGTGCCAATATCAGAAAATACCTAAAAAGTAGAAAAAGAAAGAAAAAAATTAAAAAAATCAAGAAAACAATAAAGAAAAAATAGGTCATCCAAGTGTGAAAACCACGCAATTGTGGCGCATTGGATTGGTCCTTGGGTGAAAACCGGTTTCCGCGCTCAAGGAGGGTTCGTTGTTCACAAGTTACTCTTGCATTTGGACAAATAACTATTACTTATATGTAGGATTGGTTTCCCTCGTCGGGTCTAGGAATCTTCCTTACATCTACTTTGTCAAGTCATGATCTAGCTTGTTTGTTCTTATATCTATGTGAAGGAGTTGCCTTTATATATTCCCATCTAATGTTGGGGGCACCTTCACATTTCACCTTCTTGAACATACACGCATGGCATTCTACCTTTTGTATATTCCCACATCACGTTGGGGGCATCCATGCTTCTTTGTCATTGTACATCGCTTTCAAAACAAACCTTAGAAAACACAAAAACATTCAGAAAAGATATACAAAAATCTAAAACATTCAAAATACCCCCTTCTAGGGATGATGCTACATCAATTAGAATAACATTGTCTTTAGGAAACCCCAAAAACAATGTGAACAATAGCCTTGAAAAGTTGTCTTTTATGATGACACCCAAAAATAATAGAAAGAATATCAAAATTGTCCCATAAAAACAGAGTCTTAGTTTGCTTGCTTTAGTTTTCAGTTTGTAGAATGTTGATTACATTTTATTTCCATGTTGTATACGTTACATTGGATTCATTTGCTTAGGTTAAGTCTTACTTATCTATTGCATTTAGTTTATTCTATCATGTATACTTGTTTATAATTGTATTGTTTTCATTCATTTTGTTTCCATTGCATTGTGTGATATGTTTACAAGATTGAGTTCAAATGCTTACTTTAGTTGAGTTTTTACTTAATTCATTACATTAGATTCAATTTACATGCTTCGATTGTTTTGAAAAATCATGCAATGGGATCTAGTATAGGAAGAGCAAGCACAGACAAATAACTCAGAGGAGAAAAATAAATAAGAACTCAATAATTAGAAACAGAGAAAATAGATTAATCTCTGATATTCTCACCATCCGGGAGAATCATTTAAATAGGAATAATAGGTAGTTTGACATTCCTAGATAATAGGAATGTCAAGCTAAACTAGGAGATAACTAATTCCACACAAGGAGTTGGAGATAATATCTCAACAATGAGTGTATGGGAGTTAGAACAAACTCTCCTAATTAAACAAAATAAAACTTCTTGCTCTACATGAGCTTATTCAGTGTAATTTAATAGATTTACACCAACATGTTTATAGTATGTTATTTTGTAATTAGGTTGTGCTTGTAAATTGATTGTACAAATTGTTGTCATCATTACATATATCACATCTATCATCTATCATTTCTCATCACATCTAAACAAACATCATCTATACATCATATATATCAAATAAAATGCTAAAGTCTTACATCAAGCATGTATGCTAAGCTAATAATCACATATCATATCATCAATGGGGCAAGAGGGGTTATGCATAATCACAAATCTATCCCCCCACACCAATATCATCTATATCATCTCATATGCTAAAACATCTACCAAAGTATCTCATGTACAAAACATATGATATTATCTAAGGATATATCATCAATCTACAACATATGATGTAACATCATCACAATCTATCAGGATACATACATGAGAAATGAAATCATACAACATCAGGATATACTCATCATACATCTATAAACATGAATCATCATCATAAAGCATATAAAAACATGACAATATACACCATCAAATGTCCATATATACATGTGTAAATATCTGTCTCAAAATAAGATATACATCATTGATACAAAATCTTCCATCAAAAGGGCATGAATCATCAAAAACCCAGGTCTTCATCACGAGGCATAATAAAAATGATACATCCATACATACATCAATCAAAATCAACCTTCATAAGAGGCATGCATACATACATATATCAGTACAATAAGAGATTCAACTGTGACTCTTGTCCTCTCCTAGGTTTCTTGTTCTATGGCCGAAGGATGAAATGACAGATTGATGGGATGGTCCAGCTCCAGTGTGTACCACTTTGAGAGAAATGGATTGTTATACCGACCGCCCCTAGCCTTCGTGACCTAGATCCTATCTTACTCACACCCAGTTGATCAAACAGAGTCACTCTCTATCCCTCTAACACTATGTGATAGTAGGAAACCTTGTAATATGAGGCCTCGCCACTAGCTCTCATGATATCCTATATCATCTCTGTGTCACCGAAAGTTTTGGCTACCTGTACAACAAAATCTCACTCCCCTGTTAGTCTACCAATATCAGCATGAGCTTGTCCCAAAGTGGCGAACTTCGATCTATGTCTATTATGTAATGGTCTGGACTTGGGCTCATGCTTGATCTATCTGAATAGTAATACCCTACACATGTGCCTGGGCCTGGGCCCATTGTGTAGTGACACCTTGTGCATGTGTCTACGCATGATGTAAGAGGCTCAATATCTAAGCGCCCGCTTTGCTAGCTGCCATATCTACTGCTGCAATGTGACTCCATCTCTACCCTAAGCATCCCGGTCTCTCGCCTAGTCTCTCTATTATCGCGACCTACAATCATTGTACTCTAGCTCGATCTCTCTTGGTTAACACTTGTAATTGCTGCTAAAGTGCAGCTAACTATCCATCATCTCCACCACCACCGGAGCATGAGGTGGTGGACATTGTTGTGAAAACACTTGTTATAATGGAATGTATACCCCCACTAGAGGAAAATTTATATCAAGATCCTAGGGCACTGTCTTTGCTTTGCTGGCCTAGGCCCCTGTCTCGTGTGGATGTTGTGGTGGAGGACCATGTCCCCCACCCCCATCATGACATTGGCCATTGAAAGGATCATCATCCTCATCATCATCTCCATCATCCCCACCACCCTCATCACTACTTCTAGGATGCCCCACTGGAGGTTCTATCACTCCCGCATCCAACACTCGCTCTAGGAATCATCAATTAATGAGGTAAAACTGTGTGGTACCACAAAGCATACTCTGTTGTACAACTCGAATCCTTGACCTATCTCAAAGGTACCCATTGAACTGGAACCATTTGTAAATAGTTGGCCATGGCTCTATCTTTGGTGATCTATGGCCCCATATCAACATACTCTTGGGACATACAAGCATACCACATATCCGCGCTTGTACATCCTGTATAAGGCCAAACTATCTCTGGCACCGATAAAATTTATAAAACTCCCACATATAGCTATGACTTCCCAACATAAAGTGCTCCATGGTCACTATACTCATCTCTAAGCCATCCTCAAGCCACTGGAAATGTCTATATGGCCTCCATACTATCGCGGCCTATTGTAAATCATCCAACTCTTGGTGGTAATGGTAGGTATCTCCCATGTTCGGCTGCACATCATCACCGATCAAAACCCAACCCATAGTAGAAGGCTCCTTTGGAGCTCAATCTCTCAATACACCTATGGGACGACCAATAACAATATGATCCCATGCCCAAATCTATAACAATCTGGCAGGTCCTACCGTCTTTTGACAGTAGTATGTGATCAAGTGAAGGTCCCAGTATAAATGTGCCAGTATGCATTGGCCCCAATAGTATGTCTTGCCATCAATCAAACCACGTATCACTCTAATGAGACCGAGTGGAAAT
This sequence comes from Taxus wallichiana var. yunnanensis, assembly GCA_018340775.1. Lineage (NCBI taxonomy): Eukaryota > Viridiplantae > Streptophyta > Pinopsida > Cupressales > Taxaceae > Taxus > Taxus wallichiana. The sequence continues at coordinate 65,075,328 of CM031238.1, read as the reverse complement.
GAAGCCCTGTCTTGTCAAGGAGTAAAACTCCACCGAAAAGTAATCATGTATACTACTACGACTCGATCAAGCTTAGGATCCGCTATACATGGTGATAATCTCATTGTCATCCACGGTGTGGTATATCAATACCAGGTTGGTGACGCGTGTACTGAATCAGCTCACCCTAGATGGGGAATCACATAATATGCCATAGGTCCTACAAGGTAATGGTAATCTCACCAGTGGGGAGTCAGAAGCACTGACTCTCGCTATGCCACCGCTCGGCTACGATGTTAGGAGGCCATGGTCTAGTGTGATATATGGCATATCGGTCACGTAGGCTAGCCCCGTAATGTATAAAAGGATATCCAATATCCTCCGATCATCCTCATCAAATTGTGCCTCTATTATATCCAGTGACCATATCTCTCTCTAGTGTGAAGGACAGTAGTATTCTCTACGCACAACAAACAATACACTTGTTAGGGCTACATTTATATCTACTTCTATCTACATTTCAATCTCTATTCTTCTTTTATTCTTCTAAAAATACTAATTTTCACTTTCTTCTATGACATTCTAGTCTATATTCATCTACACTTAGCTTATTTTTCCTACAAAAAATTAGTTAAGTATTTTCTTCTAGCACATGCGTGCCCCCTTCAATGCCTATGTGCCTATTTCAATGCATAGGCACCCAAATGTGTACACTCCTTTTTCAATGCATAGGCATTCATACGGACACGTACACTCCCAACCTTCTCCACCAAACCCCTAGCTACGCAGGACGCATATGCATCTAATCTATCACCCATGCCTCCCGGTCGACACGCGCGCGCGCACGCGTGTGTTTTCCTCCTCAACGGATACACGTCTCCTTCGACGGATATGTGTGTGCTTACCTTAATTTTGAAAGGTACACCTATGCATACATGTGTTTTGACACATGTGTGCACTTGCATACGTCTTTTTTCCTAAAACTAACCTAAAAAGCACTAAAACGTAATTAAATGTGAAAATGACAAAGCAAGGATAGAACACTCACGAAGGGTCCATTCGTCATTGCGTCTGAAGATACTCCCAAATATGATCTACTCATCTCCTCCTCCTCGGAAGCCTTGCCATCTCACTCAACTGCTCTCGCACTCACTTGCGGTAAAAATTTGTAAGAGCTCTACTACAAATGAACTGATCATGATTGATTTACCCCCAGGTGGGTATATTAGGTTGTCACGATGCCCTGGGCATGTTTTCTCCGTTGTGATCACTCTAACACTTCTTCTCTTCACTAAAATGATTATTTTTATTAAATAATTATTTTTTATTAATTTTCCGCTACGTTGGGGCACTATTTTCCACCTAGCACTTATCTCTTCACCCTGGGGCATTTTTAAATATTTCCAAGTGCACTATTTTTTGTTCTATGTTTCTTCTATTTTTATCCATCGCCATGATTATTTTTGGCCCATTTTTCTTCTCGCCGAGGTATGTTACCACTACCAAACACCCATTATCCTCACTCTGGAGCATTTTTACATGCTTCTAGGAGATCTTCCATTTCTTAAATTCTTCGAAAAATCATTAAAAAACAAAAAAATTGTAAAATTTCAAAAATTGACAAAAATTGGTACCAAGCTCAAATCGCAAATGAAATTTGTGTCTCTCACATGGCGTTCATCTCATATCTTGTTGGCATTTCCATGCGTATTGAGACAATGACTCACGGATCCTCTGAATCTCCAAATCATTTACAAAAGCTATGTTGCTTACTTCGTCGATACTCTGGGGCACGAGTTGCCTGGTATTGTTTCACTGTGCACACTACTTTTTCATCAGACCTAAGTGTCCTCCATCCTTTCCCTTGCATATAAAAATTTCTTGGGGCATCATTTTAAACCCTTGTCATTTATCAAAACATTTGGGATTGCAACTCGATAACAAAATATTTGTGCAACTATCTTAAACGTTGTTGGTTTGAGTATGTGTGATTGTACTTATTTCCTTGTTAGGTGAGTTTGTTTGCTTCTCATATTGCATTGCATTCATGTATGTTGCATGGAGTTAGCCGTTTTTTCACAATGGACAGTTGTTTGTATCTTGGATTTTCATGTCATTTTACATTTTTGTCGTATGCTCATATTTTAATAAGGACCGATGATGAAGATTACTAGCAATATGATGAATAGAATTGTTTCTATAGCACTAGTTTGCGAGATAGCTCAAAATCCCTTTTCTTGTTGTTTCTCTTCTTTCTCACCTTTCTTCTCTTCACACTATTCTTTCTTTCTCGTTATCTTTTAGATAAAAATTTGTAAGAGCTCTACCAAATGAACTCGATCATGATTGATTTACACCCCCAAGTGGGTATATTAGGTTGTCATTACGATGCCCCGGGGTATGTTTTCTCCGTTGTGATCACTCTAATACTTCTTCTCTTCAATAAAATGATTATTTTTATTAAATAATTATTTTTATAAATTTTCCGCTACGTTGGGGCACTATTTTCCACCTAGCACTTATCTCTTCACCATGGGGCATTTACCCCCAAGTGGGTATATTAGGTTGTCACGATGCCCCAGGGTATGTTTTCTCCGTTGTGATCACTCTAACATTTCTTCTCTTCAATAAAATGATTATTTTTATTAAATAATTATTTTTTATAAATTTTCCGCTACATTGGGGCACTATTTTCCACCTAGCACTTATCTCTTCACCCTGGGGCATTTTTAAATATTTCTAGGCACTATTTTTTGTTCTATTTTTCTTCTATTTTTATCTATCGCCATGATTATTTTTGGCCAATTTTTCTTCTCGCCGAGGTATGTTACCACTACCAAACACCCATTATCCTCACTCTGGAGCAATTTTACATGCTTCAGGAGATCTTCCATTTCTTAAATTCTTCTCAAAAATCATTAAAAACAAAAAAATTATAAAATTTCAAAAATTGACAAAAATTGGTACCAAGCTCAAATCGCAAATGAAATTTGTGTCTCTCACATGGTGTTCATCTCATATCTTGTTGGCATTTCCATGCGTATTGAGACAATGACTCATGGATCCTCTGAATCTCCAAATCATTTACAAAAGCTACATTGCTTACTTCGTCGATACTCGAGGAACGAGTTACAGTATTGTTTCACTGTGAACACTACTTTTCATCAGACCTAAGTGTCCTCCATCCTTTCCCTTGCATATACAAATTACTTGGGGCATCATTTTAAACCCTTGTCATTTATCAAAACATTTGGGATTGCAGCTCGATAACAAAATATTTGTGCAACTATCTTAAACGTTGTTGGTTTGAGTATGTGTGATTGTACTTATTTCCTTATTAGGTGAGTTTGTTTGCTTCTCATATTGCATTGCATTCATGTATGTTGCATGGAGTTGGCAGTTTTTTAACAATGGACAATTGTTTGTATCTTGGATTTTCATGTCATTTTACGTTTTTGTCGTATGCTCATATTTTAATAAGGACCGATGATGAAGATTACTAGCAATATGATGAATAGAATTGTTTCTATAGCACTAGTTTGCAGATAGCTCAAAATCCCTTTTCTTGTTGTTTCTCTTCGTTCTCACCTTTCTTCTCTTCACACTATTCTTTCTTTTGTTCTCTTTTCGATCGTCAATCAAGTTCCTCCATCACCCCATCAACACTCGAGGGGGCATCCTTCATCCTACTAATTTTTCTTCTACCCCTTCAAAAATTTAGTTGTTTTTATTTGTCTACTTTCTTTGAAGTGACGTCACATATGTCACCTCAAAGAGGGGAAAATGTAGACACCTATAATTTGGTCTACATGATCTTATTACTAAGATCATACTAATTATCCTAGTCTCGTGTTAATTTACTACACTGTGCTAGTAAATTACCCTTTCTAACCTCTCCTACACCCCTAAACCCTGCTAATCCCTCTCTAACCAACTTCTATAAGCTTGTTTCCCTTTAATTAACCTTGTTTAGGTTAATTAACCCTCTTATTGACTTTCTAAGAAGGATTTGAATTTCTAAACAAATATCTTACCTTTCCAAATAGCCACTTAGCTTCCAAAATTATGTTCACACCTCCAAGTATGTTTTTCTAAAAATCAACTTTTTGAACCCTTTTTAGTCCCACATGCATCCAAAACATCATTTTCTCAAATCCAAAAACTATAAATAGAGGCATACCCTCCCACCTTTTCCTAAGAACACACTCTCTCTCTTATTTCTGATTTAAGCCATTTTAGGTCTCTTAGAGTTATTTTCATAGTTTATTTGAGCTATTTGTTTGTTATTTGCTAATCCATTTCAAAGCTTTAGGTAAATGGGAGAAGTCATTAATGGTGAGCTTCCATTCTTAAGCTTTTGAAACATCAAAAATCATAAAGTTGATTGTTAGAGATTTAATAGGTTTGTTTATTGATACCTTTCATGGATTAGAGAACTAATATAGTCATGTTTAGAGGTTGTTTGTTTGTTTTCAAGCCATATATATATATATATATATATATATATATATATATATATATATATATATATATATATATATATATATATATATATGCAGCAAATAGGTAGCTCTTGTTTATCTCTACTCGATGGTCATTTAGTTATTTGTTTAAAGATTTTGGGGCCTCTTTTGTGTTCTTACCCCATTTTATAAGCTTTTGTAAACTTTTATTGCACACAGGGTATGAGATTAAACCTTATATTTATTTGGGGAAAATGGGATTAATTATTCTCCTCGTTGAATTAATATTTTTCACAAAAAGGCAAAATTAAACTAAATTAATGTTACGGGATTAATTATACCTTGAAAACTAAAATTTTGATCCCCGTAGATCTAGAGTTTACCTTGGTGTGGGAATTAAATCATGAAGCTATTTATTAGCCGATTATTAACACTAAAGAAAACTAGAGCAATAACAAGTTTTTAAAATCATCGTAATGACTTATAGTTAATTTTTATACTAGCATATGTGATTGATGACACCTAGAATTAAAAAATTATCACCTTTATCATGAGATTTTAATGGGTAAATGGTGAAATAATTTGGGGTAAAATTTGGGGCATGAAAAATTCATTCAAGTAAATGACTTAGGTGATTTTTGTTTGAAAATTCGCGAAGTGAAAAACTCAATGTTCCACGGTAATGCAAAATGTAGTGCTCCACAAGTTTCCTAAATTACTGAAACAAATTATAAGTACTTTGTGACATTATAGGGATAAGAGAAGTCTTCCATGGGAAAATTTTCAAAAGTTAGTGTTATGTGGGTTCACTATAGATAGTGTTATGCGGATTTAGGAACTCAATGTTCCACGAAATGAAGAAAGTGTAGTGTTCTACAAATATTAGGTCCACGTAACAAAGGGACAAAATCACGGATTTATATATTGTGGGAAAAGAAAAGTGGAGAATGGGAATGATAAAAAAATTGAGTGTGGAGGAAAGTAAAGAAAGCAATGTAATGTTATAATTTCACGAAACAAAAAATCATCCATAGAACAAGGTAAAATTGAAAAAGTCGTGAAACATAGGAAATCCATGGAATGAAGAAAATCCACGACACAAAGGAAGTTTTGGTACAAAGGATAAAAGATATTTGGAATGCGATCAAGGCGGAGGTCGAGATAAATCCATGGGTCACTAAAAGTTCATCAACCGTATAAAAAACCATGAAAGACAAGAAGAGGCCATGAAAAGTTAAACTATGATTACGGATCAATAGGAGAAATTAAACAAGTTTGAGTGTCATGCGAAAGCTACTAAAAGCAAGAAAAATACCATGAAAACAAGAAACAATGTCGTAGATCACAATAGAAATATTTGAAGCAACAAAATACAAAGGAAAAGGTAGCGAAACATAAAAAATCCACGAACTCAACAAAGTCATCTAATTTGAACCATGTGCTCAACTATTCCAATAACCAAAATTTAATGATGAATGAATCCCATGCTTGGATTGAAAAATCAATTATGTATAATGTTAGGCACCCATGTCTGTTTGCAAACATTGAATCTTGAATGGTCCTTGGTGGGTGGCAAGTGGTTGGCCCTCTTCATTTCGCACGATCGATCTGCTCCTTCTTTCTTCTTTTATTCTCTTTAAAAAGAAACTCAGTTATCATTGCAAAAAAATTCTCTCCCGACTACAAAGTCACCATGTCAAAATGGTGGCTAATCTTTCATGAGTTGCATACCTCTGATACGAGCTTTTGTAATGCATCCAAAGCCTTCTAAGTGACTATAATAGATTGTGCATACTTATAAGCAATAATATGATGTTGAATGTGGCTTGTATTTTCCCTTTGGCTTATATTATTGTCTTCTTGCCTCTTTGTTCTTTTCATTTCATGTTGTGTATGGACTATATGTGTATGTATTTCATTTTATGTGTGTTTATAATGTTTGGAATCGAATGGTTTGCATGGTTTTGATATGTGCATATACCTTCCCTCTCATCATGTGTTTTTCCTTTTCTATTCTTCCCCTCATGGAGAGAGATTCCCTTTCTATTCTAGTGCCATCACCATTACCTTAGCTTAGGTTTCATTTTATGCATTCCTCCTTTCCCTTTTCCCTTATAGTTAGTATCTTAGCTTATGAGTATTGTAAGTATTAGAATAAACAGTAGAGGAATTTGACCTTCTCCAAATGTTAATCTCATTCAATCAAGTCCCACATTGATATATCATCCCATGTTTCACCGAAGTGTTGATCCTTTCAAGTTTCAACAGAGGTACAACTTTAGGTGACAACAAATACCTAAGAATGTGAAAATTTTACATTCAAATAGATGATAGTTGAAAATACATCCATAATATATAAGTTAATTACTCTCAAGGTCAAAATGTTTAAATGGGGATCTTATAGACATGAATCCATAATTATAATGGTTGAAACCATAGGAATTTGTAAATACAAAATGATAACCTGGTAAAGTGTGGAGGTGAATGGTAGTATTAACAAGAGAAAGTGATCAAATGAATTGATCGGCTAGTGAATCCATTGAGAAAGGAGTCAACAAAATTTAGGACAAGTAAACTAATGATAACCAAAAGAAGACATTAATCTACACAATTTTTGTACATTCCACCCTACATTCAAAAAAATAAAAATGGTCCTACATGCTTCATACATTACTCATCAGAACAAAATATTATAGGATGACAATTCACTGATATTGGGACAATTATAAAAGATACAAAGAAATGAAAACTTTCAAGGATTTTACAATTTAGCATTTATACATGTTTACACAACACAAATAAATGCTTTAATCCAAAACAATAACTTTCATATTCAAAGCCTTCTGATAAAAACCACAACACTCTCTCAACATCATACAATATTTTCTCCTTGAACTACGAAAGATTATCACCATTTAATTGCTCATAGAAATTAGAGAACAAAATGCTACAATTAGGACAACCATGTTTGCCCAATAGTCTAAAGTTCCAAATGGAGAATTACTTCTCCAACTTATACAATTTCCCATTGCAAAGGTGCACAACAAAGGTACTCAAACTATTCTCTCAAAATAAATCAAAGGCTAGAAAAGAGCCATGTGACAACATCAAATGAAAACAAATTATCCTTTAATGAGAAGAGAGATATGAGCATACTTGGATCGCTATGATAATTAAACCTATAAGAAACACAAGTTTTTCCTTGAAATAAGACAATTATATTACAAAAATGTCTTGTGAGAAAACACAAATGGAGATCCATGAGGGGAAACACACGCATACTTAAAAACAGAGAACAAAAATCAAATGGTTACCACGTGTTAATCAGATCAAAACTCTACCTTCAAGATGATCATGATCACATATCCTTCTGATTTATGGTTTGATTAACTCCTTAGCATGCTTTGGTGGGGACCAAAAGGGACAAACAACTCACAAACATCTATTGGAAGAAATCATAACTACCCAAAGATTCTAGAAAGTGCTTTCGGGAAGTAATAAGTCTGGAAATGCTCATAAAACTTATGTCATAAAATGATCTACAAATATCTCATCAATTTCTCCAAAATTTATTTTCATTCAATAACTCCCTTCATAACCTTTTCAATGGTGCTATTTATGTGCAATTTGGAACTCCTAGTCAAAAGTTGTGAGAAAAATTCCAAGTTGTTGGTTGTTTCCATGGAGTCCTTAGAGTATGACTTCCCGAGCTCTTTTTCCTATTTTATTTGGCCATCAAATTTAACCTCGTGTAACTTACCTATAGCCAAATGAAACATTGCATTTATTTCTCCCCAACCTTATCTCAACTTTAACTCTCATCGATATTCACCTCATAAATGACAATCGACACCATCTCTCTACACAATATCAAGTCTTCATTTCTCTATTTTTTCAAGGCATTGATGGGCGACATATGGATATCATTGGTGCCACCATTATCCATGGGTTCTTACACTTCATTTTTATATGTCATGATTACATCGATTTCTAACACTTGGAAAGCAATAGGTCAAACCCATCCTTGCCTAGGATTTTCCTCTTTATGCCACATATTGGTGATACTTGTCTCGGATCAATGAGTTAGCCAATTTTTCCTTCAGGCTGCCCTTACAACTTAAAATCGACAATCTACCTAACAAAGGAAGTCAACAAGTTAATCGTATCCTTCCCGTCTTGAGGCCCAAATCAACTCAAAATTTTCCAAGTCATTTGAAGAGCCTATAGATACAAAGATCTATCCTATGTAGGCCTTTTAGACAGTATTGATCACTTGTAAAATAAAAAATGCTTATAATGTATCACTTTGAGTCCTTGAACTCCTATATTCTAGTCATAAGGCACCCAAAATTACAGCGAGTGACTTTGGGTGCCAACACATTCTTTAATGCATCCACTTCCCCAATTAACAAGGTGCATCTATCGACTACAGTTTGTACAACCTTCCCCGATCATGAAGAATGTAAAAATCCTCAAAGTATTTATGGAAAATGTGGGTTCATTTGTTATGTTTTATAAAGCCACCCTGGAATGGTAGATTCGTGAGGGTTTATGCGACATATGCAATCCTTTGGTTCAATCCATCAAATTGGTATCCTCTCAAGGTTCTTGGACACGATACTTAAATTTTATAGGCCTTCCTCTAATATTCTTTCATCACTGAACCGACTTGGGCATAAAGTGGCACTTTATCTCTTGAAACATTTTATCCCTTGTAAATCATCTCCTCAACTAACTTGCATCGAAGAATGGTGCCTTTGACATAGATTTTATGTGGAGGAATCAAGGTCAATTATATATAAGGAATGCTCACACTCCCTCTCAACTGGTTGTTCCTTTGACTCTGAATTTGGTGCCCACTTCCCTAATAATAAAGGTAGCCTCAAGGATGCGAGACCGAGCATTGTTGGTGTTAGGTTGTGGAGCCTGTTTTCATGTGTGAAAGTGTTGAAGACTGTACACTAAGAGTACTATACACTTTTCGTGTATCCTCGCCAAGGTTTAGGGCCGGCCGGGCCTGAGCGGTAGCCCCGATAAGGGGGTTCGGGGATGCAGCTCTAAAAAAAAAAAATTTAGGCATAAAATTTTTTGGCCTCGAAAAATGCACCCGACATATCGGGAAACATGCTTTTCTCATATGGGCAAGTTTTTTGACCCATAGGTTTATGGGACGGATTTTGCCCATGGTTTTGATACCCACGGTTTTGTAAAACTACTTAAGCAGTTGTCTATTTATATGGTCTTATGCATATGATAGATGTACAAGAAAATATATTGCAGATGTGTTTTGAATTCAGTGAATTTCAGAGAGTTTGTTGAGCATAGCTCCAAACGGATCTAGGTATTATATTGAGAGAGCGGTGGCTTGTAATAAAATCTGAGCAAGTGATTCTTGGTGGACGTAGCCCAAATTGGGTGAACCACGTTAAATACTGTCTCTTTGTGTTGTGTTATTTTATTCTGTAATTTTATTTGAGATCTGTAATAATTTCTGCATATTAGTTTCTACTGTTGCGATTCTGTGAGGGATTATTCCACATATTTTATCCCTTATTTCCTAACAATTGGTATCAGAGCCTGGTTTGGTTTGCTGAAGTGTTGAATCACAGGGAAATTTTTTTAGCTTGAGTGGGAGCTATGGCAGATGAAGGAAGATCTAGGGTTGATAAATTCAACAGAAGAATTTCAATCTTTGGAAGATGCAGATGGAAGATTACCTTTATCAGAAGGATCTTTATACTCCGTTGTCTGAGAAGGTGAACAAACCCTCGAGTATGACAGATGTGGAATGGGATTTGTTGGATCGGAAGGCACTTGGAACGATTCGACTGAGTCTTGCATCTTCGGTATTATTTAATGTTTCAAAGGAAAAGACTACAAAAGATCTAATGGATGCATTAGGGAAGTTGTATGAAAAACCCTCTGCCTCTAATAAGATATTTTTAATGAAAAAGTTGTTTAATATGAAGATGTCTGAGAATAGTTTAGTAGCAGATCATTTAAATGATTTCAATACGGTAGTGAATATGCTAGCTTCGGTTACAATAGAATTTGATGAAGAAGTTAGGGCTTTATTAATTCTATGCTCTTTACCTGAGAGTTGGAATAGCCTGGTAATGGCGGTAAGTAACTTGGTTCCAGCTAACTCAAGTTGAAGTTTGAGGATGTTGTAGGGGTGATTCTAAGCAAGGAAATGCGAAGAAAAAGCTCTGGGAATCTTCTACTTCAGGGAATGCTTTGATAATGGAAACTAGAGGGAGACAGAAGAATAGAGGAAACCGTGGAAAATCAAAAGATCGGGCAAGGTCAAAATCCAAGAACAAGATTGTATGCTGGAATTGTGGAAAGCCTGGGCATGTAAAGAAGGACTGTTGGGAGCTTTGGGATAAGAAGAAACAACAAGAAGAAAACAAGGAGGCAAATGTGGCAACGGGTAATGTATGTCAGGATGCTTTGATTCTTTCTTTGTACAATATTACTGAATCTTGGGTTTTAGATTCAGGGGCTTCTTTCCATGCTTCTCCACATAGGCATTATTTTGTTGATTATGTTCAAGGAGATTTTGGGCATGTTTTTCTTGGTGATGATGAGCCTTGCAAAGATAGTGGAAAAGGTTATGTTCAAAGTGTTAAGATGCAGAATGGGAATACTTGGCTATCAAGGATGTCGACATGTGCCTACATTAAGATGAAATTTGATATCGGCAGTGGCAAATGGGAAGTGATGGTCAGACTTTGTGATATTTACAGGAGACTCTTGGAAGGTTACCAAGGGTGCTCTTGTGGTGGCAAGAGGTAAGAAGGTTGGAACCTTGTATTTAACCATTGATAGTACTAATGATTGTAATCTTGTGGCTTCAAATGCAGATATAACATTATGGCACTATAGGCTCGGTCATATGAGCCATAAGGGCATGAACATCATAAAGAAGAATTTTCCTGGATATACAGAAATAGGTTTCGATTTCTGTGAGAACTGCATATATGGGAAACAGAAGCGAGTAAGGTTTCTCAAGGTTGGACCTACAAAGAAAGAGAGTAAGTTAGAGCTGGTGCATTCTCGATGTGTTGGGGCCACTGTATCATCTCTTGGGGTTCAAGTTATTATGTTACTTTTATTGATGATGCAACAAGGAAAGTTTGGGTTTATTGTATTAGAAACAAATATGATGTATTTGACACTTTTGTTAAATGGAAAGCCTTGGTAGAGAATGAAACAGGTCTTAAGCTAAAATGTCTTAGGTCGATAATAGAGGGAGTATCAGTTAGCAATGAATTTGATGATTAAGAATGGAATCTGCAGCAAAAGACGGTTCCAGGAACTCCACAGCAGAATGGGGTATTAGAAAGGATGAACAGAACAATAATGGAACGTGCTAGGAGCATGAGGTTACATGCGCAGATCGCCTCTTTCTTTTTGGGCGTAAGGGTGAGCACAACTGTACTAGATAAATAGAGGACCCTCAAGTGCCTTGATGGAGGCATACCTGAGGAGGCTTGGTATGGTAAGAAATTTGATTATTCATTTCTTAGAGTCTTTGGATGTGAGGTGTTTGTTCACATAGACAAGGATGATAGGACTAAGCTAGAGGCTAAATCAGAAAAATGTACTTTCATTGGTTATGGTGGTGATGACTTTGGATATAAATGTTGGAGTATTAAGGACAAGAAAATCATTCGATCTAGGGATGTGGTCTTTAATGAGAAAGTCATGTATAAGCAACAGTTGCAGGAAAATAGGGAAGAATCCAAGAAAGAATATGCAACGGTAGAGGATCTTCCAGATGGGAAAGTGACACATGAATTAGTTCAAGAACCCCCTCAACAGGAACCCCAAACTCCTATATTGAGGAGGTCTTCTAGGGTAAGAAGAGAACCTAAACGTTTTTCTCCTTCTCTTTATTATTTATTACTCACTGATAGTGGAGAACCAGAGAGCTTTGATGAAGCAATGCAGGTAGATGCCAGGAAGAAGTGGGAGCAAGCCATGGATGAGGAGCATCAGGCTCTCATGGAGAACCAAACATGGATTTGGTAAAGCTACCAAAGGAAAAGAGCATTACGAATAAGTGGGTGTTTAGATTCAAAGAGGAAGAAGGAGGCAAGAAAAGATACAAGGCCCTAAGGTGGTCAATTGGTTTGCATGTAAAAAATGGTATAGATTTTGATGAGATTTTTCTCCGTAGTAAAAATGACTTCTATCGAATCGTTCTTGGAATAGTGGCAACAGAAGACTTACACTTAGAATAGCTTAGATGTAAAGACCGCATTTCTCCATGGCGATTTGGAGGAGGAGCTATATATGCAGCAGAAGCAGGATATGAAGTCAAAGGTAAAGAGGATATGGTGTGCAAACCGAAGAAGAGCTTGTATGGCCTGAAACAAGCTCCACGTCAATGGTATAAGAAATTTGATAGCTTCATGATGGAGCAAGGTTATATCAGATGTCATTCTGACCATTGTGTGTATACAAAGAAATTTGAGGATGGAAGTTATATTATCCTGTGTTTGTATGTTGATGACATGCTGGTTGCAGGTAAAAACATGCAGGAAATAAAAGTACTCAAGAAGCAACTAAGTGAATCATTTTCTATGAAGGATTTGGGTGCAGCCAAACAAATCCTTGGTATGAGGATATCTCGGGATAGGAAGGAACAGGAAGCTGACTTTATCTTAGGAAGAGTACATTAAGAAGGTCTTGGAGAGGTTTAATATGCAGGATGCTAAACCGGTTGGGACTCCTTTGGCAGGCCATTTCAAGTTATCAAAGGAGCAGTGTCCCAAGATAGAGCAGGAAAGAAACCAGATGTCCAAGGTACCTTACTCATCAAGCTGGCGGTTTGATGTATGCTATGGTGTGCACTAGGTCGATATTTCCCATGCAAAGGGGAGCTATGAGTAGATTTATGAGTGATCCAGGTAAAGAGCATTGGCAAGCAGTAAAGTGGATCCTTCGGTATTTGAGAGGGACCATGGGGATAGTTTTGTGCTATAGTGGATCAAACACCACTTTACGTGGTTATGTAGATTCAGATATGGCTGGAGATGTAGACAGCAGGAGGAGCACGACAGGTTATATTTACACTGTAGGTGGGACAGCAGTGAGTTGGATTTCACGACTACAGAAGCTGGTGGCTTTGTCAACCACAGAGGCTGAGTATGTTGCTGCCACAGAGGCAAGCAAAGAGATGATTTGGTTACAACAATTGCTTGAGGAGTTGGGGCATAAGCAGGAGGAATGTAAGTCTGCATAGTGATAGTCAGAGTGCTATACACCTAGCTAAGAACTTTGCTTTCCACTCTAGGACAAAGCATATACAATTAAGGTACCATTTCATCAGGACAACTTTGGAGGAAGAGAAGTTGAAGTTGGAGAAGATTCATACCAGTAAAATCCTACAGACATGATGACCAAGGTGGTCACAAGGGAAAAACTAAAGTTGTGTTCAGCTTTGGTTGGTCTTCACAGAAACTAGTGAAGGGTTGAGAAGCTTGCTCAGAGGAAAACTAGTCTCCAAGTGGGAGATTGTTAGGTTGTGGAGCCTATTTTCATGTGTGAAAGTGTTGAAGACTGTACACTAAGAGTACTATACACTTTTCATGTATCCTCGCCGGGGTTCGGGGCCGGGCCGGGCCTCGAGCGGGGTCTAGGGCGGTAGCCCTTGGTAGCAGGGTTTGGGGTGCAAAGCCCAAATTTTTTTTTTTTTTTTTTTAGGTGTAAAATTTTTTGGCCTCGAAAAATGCACCCGACATATCGGGAAACGTGCTTTTCTCATATGGGTGAGTTTTTTGACCCATAGGTTTATGGGACGAGATTTTTCCCATGGTTTTGATACCCACAGTTTTGTAAAACTGCTTAAGCAGTTGTCTATTTATATGGTCTTAAGCATATGATAGATGTACAAGCAAATATATTGTAGATGTGTTTTGAATTCGGCTGTGAATTCTGTAGAGTTTGTTGAGCATAGCTCCAAATGGATCTGGGTATTGTATTGAGAGAGTGGTGGCTTGTAATAAAATATGAGCAAGTGATTCTTGGTGGACGTAGCCCAAATTGGGTGAACCACGTTAAATACTGTCTCTTTGTGTTGTGTTATTTTATTCTGCAATTTTATTTGAGATCTGTAATAATTTCGCATATTAGTTTCTCTGCTTGATTCTCGTGAGGGATTATTCCGCATATTTTATCCCTTATTTCCTAACAAATTGGTGTCAAAGGAAAGGTTGATCTTGACATCTCTTCATATCTTGTTTCTCCTCAGTCATCTTGTAAGATAGCCTTGAATCCCTTCAAGTATTTGGTGAAGTGAAAAAATCATAGAATGAAGAGAGAGAGAGAGAGAGAGAGAGCGAGAGAGACTATGGATGGATGTAGAGGACAAACTTGAAGTCAATCTCATTATTATTTGATAGGATCTTCTCTCGAAGTGGGAGGAGATTGTTCCAAAATTCTATTAGATCCTTTTTATGATATTTAATCATCATCATTTTAATTTTTTAATTTGTTTTGTTGGGATAGGTTTGTGTCTTTAGTGGTCAGATCGTAGTTTATTCTTGGTATCTCAATGTTGGTCCTGTTTCTTGGGCTTAGTATCCCTTGGAAAGATTATTTTTGTGGTTTTTCTTGTTTTGTTTTCATCTCTTCATAATCATAGTCTCTTTTTTTGCATATTTAGTATTGTAGTAGTTATTGTACATGCATGCCATATTGGTGACCTGCTTCTCTCTCTTCTCTTTCCTTTCTTGCATTGTGTTGTCAATTTGAATTCACATGTGAGGGCCCCAATATGATTCCCTTAATTTACCTATCAAAAAAATCTTGAACCAAAATTAAGTGTGTAATTACTAAACAAAATAGAAAACTATATTTATTTCATAAGAATGGTTCCAATAATAATAATTTTTGTATATATTATATATATTAAAAAGTAAATATGCATCTTGTACAATTTACCTCGCACCCTTAGAACGATTCCTATTATAACATCTAGTAAGTACAATTAAATATAATAATAATTTATATTCAAAATGTAAAACCTTCTTGTATAAATATACTTCAAATTTAAAATTTAAAACATCACATTCCTCATTACGTACTTCACATGTATTCAAGAATTTGAGGACAATTGAACATGTTTAAATTCAATTACAATGAATTATTATTATTATATGTCTAATCTATTACTTCAACCAACATCTTTATCTTTATTATATATCCGATCATCACATCAACTAATATTTTTATATCTTTATCATAAATATTTCATTTACCACATCAAAACTTTCTAATACAAAAAAATCAAATAAATTATTAATACCAAATAATTAACTAGTCTCGTAGCAATAATAATAAATACATTAATATTATAATATCATAGCAATTAAAACCATTTTCACAGGAGCCATAAAGTGAGCCTGTCTTACTATATACTAATGTCCCTTGAGAAATCCATTCAAGATGTCCATTCCCATATGCATTGTCTTCCTCTTCACCAGGCATTATTCTTCTCCTCCATCAATACGCTACACCATTTTAGCTAACATCCTTTCCCACCTCATTCCCTTAGTCAACCCCCTTTGCAACACAAGGTAAATACTAAGAACCTCAAACACCCTTCTCCTCCTCCAACCAAGTGTGTCCTCCACAAAAGCGAAAAAGGGAATGAACTTGCTATTGCTTTGAAAGCCTACTTTCCTTTGGTCAAGCCTCTCATGACACCTCTACCCACTTTGATCTAAAGCCTCTAGTTAAGAAGCATGATGAAAGGATTAAAATCTTCGAAAAGAGTTTACTCAACTCAAGGAAGACACTATGGGAAAATATCTTGATAGTAACCCTACGCTCAAGGCCAAAATTGAAGATATATATAAGAAAAAAGTGCTTTGGAGGAGTCTCGACATATTGTTAACAAGAAAATTGATCACATTACTATGCACAAGGCCCTCCCGAATTTCATTAAAATTCAAGTTAAAAAAATTTGTAATTTCAATGGCATTCCTCCTATTTTATGGAAGGGTGGAAAAGAGAAGAAACATGTTACCTCCACCATTAATAAGAAAAACCCCACCCTACTCACTGCCCTTAATATTTTAAATGCTATGGAGGAGGTTAAAAAGTGTTTCAACAAGTTTCTCAAGTGAAGGTTTTCCTGGTGTCTTCTCAATGCTCTATTTTTCTGGTCTCATAATATTGTATGGCTACAATGATGTTGTTGTGATGATTGTTTTGCTCCATTCTCAGGATGATGTTCCTTGCCTATTTTTTTATCTTCCTATTCTATATTTTAGGATTTTTTCTCTGGGGTGCGGTCCCCACATGTCAAAAAACCACTATTGCTACTTTGTAATATTTGGTTGTTGAACCTCTTCTTGTATTTTGGGGTATGGTCCCTTTCAAAACCATTTACCAATAAAAATATATCATAGTAGTTAATTGATTTCATGATAATAATGAATAAATATATTATACATATAATCAATAAAAATATCAAATATAATTAACACTTTTTCTATTATAAGTTAATACTTTACACTCAATATGTGTGTGTGCGCGCGATATATATATATAGATGCATATATATGTATATATACACACACATATACATATACATATATACATAAAACACACACACACACTCTTCCGTTGGTGTCTACTTTACACCCTTAGAGAAATTTCTATTAATATGACATATATTAGATGTAGTTAAATATAATAATATTTTATATTCAAAACAACCCTTCTTATATAAAAAGACTTCATTATTTTTTAACAAATTGCATTATTTGTTGTGTACTTCTGAGCTTTATAAGAATCAATAATATAACATCCATTGAGTATAATTACACATATTTAATTTCAACTATGATATCTCCGGAAAGAATAAGCCATTACGTGCCACTTATTATTAATTGTTGCCAAAGACAAGATACTATAACAATTTGCTTAAGTGGGTTAATCGGTTATTATTACTTCCTACTTTCAACCAATCAAAACCTAGTATCATTTTTGTAAGTTGAACTTATGTCTTAAAGCTTGACTTGCATATTTTTATTCAAAAACACTTTAAAATTAATTTATATTCTCCCTATTCATTAACATATGAAATATTCACTTAAGTGTTATTGCATAATATTCCTTTCAATTAAATATGATAATCATTCACTACCTTCAATATTAAAAATTATTATTTGGTTATTATACAAGACACCTCAACATGTTCTTATAATTATTATACAACATATGACATAAAACTAACAATCAAACCAAAGAGGTGTAATGGAGACACTGATAGGGAGGTGACAATGAATTTAAAGTTAGAGGTTTAAAGAAAATTGATTATAGGGGAAAAAGAGTAATTAAAGAGGGAAACCGTAGAATAAAAATGCTTTATGAAATTAAATCTTCAACGTTGAACTTGCCCATATTTATTGGATTCCACAAGAGGGATCATGTTGTGATGGATCAAATGTTACCTCCACATTGGCCTCGCTATGCATGTCACAATGGACAAGCACCAAGTCATTACCCCCAATTGTGATGCCTCCTACACATTTGTTACCACACCCTCATGCCATGTGTCTTTTCCTCCTTGATATTGGTCATTGTTAGGAAACTTCTTTGATTGATACTACTCAAATATATTGCAATGTAGTGGATCATAACTACTAATAAAGGACTAGATATTATAGAATAAAAATGTTTTATGAAATTGAAGTTAAGCCTTATTGGGGAAAAATCGACAACCCGTACAAATGGGTAAATCCTGAATCGATTTCCTTGATGTTCATATTCTTTATGTTATAACAAGAATCACAAAATCCACCTTTCTACCACATACAAGTAGGAATCTTACACATGTTTGTAACTCTCACCGTATCTCCCTTGGCCTCCCGACAAGATTCGTCACATAAGCACTCCATCAGCAAAGGCATGATCTATTGTTGGATCCACAATATCCTCGTATTATACATCCTAACAGAAAAACACCCAATAATTCTCCACCATTATCCTTGAACCATACATCAATACCCCATTATGCCAATCATTGAGCGGAACCTTTCTTCTCAAAATTGTACAAATAAACCCTAAATATGCACATCTTTGTGTAATTGCCCACATTGTGGCTATGGTGGTGCCCAAAAAACACAAACCAATTCATGCCAAAGTGGTGTAATGGGGAAGCTGATATGGAGGCATTTATGATAATCATCATGGCTAGACTATGATGGAATTTGAAAAAGTATGTATTTATATCCCTTTTAAACATTTATGTTCTAGTTGGCCATTCTTGGCCTCATATGTACACTATTATTTAGCTTAAAATATCATAACTCGCTAATTTAATGTAAATTAAATCTTAATCGATAGTTGGTGATCAATCGGATATATTAGAAACACACATACAAACATGCAATCATCGTAAAGTACAAGTAATAAGAGGGTGACAAAGTGACTTAATTGATATCTAGCCATCTGTATTGAATTTGGGTTGGAATGATGGTGAAATAGGCTCAATTTGGGACTGTGTATGCTTCATCTCGAGATAGTGATTTACAAGTGTGTCGGGAATAGTGCACATAAGGGGACAATATTTCCTTAGGAACTAGTGTTTGAATTGGGTGTTAGTGTCCCTGGTAATGGGTGTAGACACAAAATCCATGCACTTAGGTACATATCTACGTCCTAGAACATACTATTATATACATGATTCCTAAGCAATAAAACTAGTAATTGAAAATGTATTTTGGGCCTTTTGCTTTATGTGTTATAATTTTATCGGCCTTACACACCCTACAATCATGTCGATATTTTATTGATTTATCTTTTATGGCATTGGACACTACCCCCTAGTTAGGACACTAACATTAAGGTGCTCATGTCCCTCCTGGGCACTTCTAATCCTTTCTCGCCTTTTCTTAATCTTTTGGGTCTCTTTTACTTCTTGGGAATCTTTTATACTTTTGGGTCAGCCTTCTAGTAATCAATTACAAAATTCAAACAAGGGAATCATATATATATATATATATGTATGTATGTATATATGTATGTATGTATGTATGTATGTATGTATGTATGTATGTATGTATGTATGTATGTATGTATGTATGTATGTATGTATGTATGTATGTATGTATGTATGTATGTATATATACATAGTTATAGCTCTCAAATAAGGGAAAAACACTAATCATTATCTACTATCACCTAAGCTTACATCTAAAGGCACAAAATCACTTCAAGGAATCCATCTAGCACACTCATTCAAGGGACAAGGGATGCATCACTTTTACATACACAACATAGGAGGGGAATTCTATTCTATTCCATCCCACACATTTGTATTTGGAGTATTCTAGATCTATCCCGCTATCTTAGTGCAACTTGCACAAGGGAATCCTAGGGCATCATTACACACACTTTCACACAACTATAGGGGTACGAGTTATAGTGCAATGCTCTGCAATAAGTTCAATCTTCGGGTGGCCATCGAGGTCACTAAATCCAAATTCTACATCTTTTTTATTAGATTTGATGTGGTTTTGGACATGTGCAAGTAGATATTTTATTTTTTAGGTTACAGGTACCTTTGGTGATCAAGGAGTGAATATCAAGTGAGAAAAAAATCAACAAAGGAACCTCTTGTGATAACAACAATTTAGTTCTTGAGCATTTGTACGACCACTAGTGCTCAAATCTGACGCCAACACCCCTACCCTCCTACGGTGCCCTTGTCTTGTGTCATTTCTGAGTTCCAAAATTTCCAGTGAGCATCAACCACACTGCTTCTCTACACCCTATTTCAATATTTCATCTTCCCATATCACCTCCATTTTGTTTTAAAAAAGCTAAGTCTTCCTATCTCCCTCTCTTATTTAGGGTTTCACATCGTACATGCTTGTTTGCTTGCATCTTTACTATACATTAGCATTTGTATATCACATATTATAATAGTTACTATGTAATTACATATAATTAAATTTACATTAAATCATTTGGTGAATCCCACTCATGATCAAACACTTGGATCTTTATTTTTCCTATTCTATCTGATCTTCTTTCATGGCTCCTAATATTCTTCAAATATCCTTCCATGGCTTACTTCAAATGCACCCACCTTGTAAAAATATTTTCTAAAAATACCTATACACTATGTACCTCCCTCATAATATGCCACTTGCACAAGTAAGTGCCATTTTTTATAGTCTCTCCAATGACCCTAAACTTCATGATACCACACCAATCAATCCATTTGTAATTCAATTTAATATTTACATTATTTATTTTAAGATAAATTTCAAGATATGGAAACCATGATTACATCCCTCAAATTTGTAATCCAATATCTTAAGGATGTTTCTCATGCCCATGTTAGTTCTTCTCCTACACCCCATCCTACTCATATGTTTGCTACATGCATTCATATAAGTGAACCCTAAGTCTTACCACTACCAACACCTCTCAAGTTTGATCTAAATGATAAGTAACATGACATTCTTTCTGAGCTCCTCAATCACCAATTGATCAACTTGTCAACTACTCATTGTTACCCTCCTTAATAGCTTGTAAAATACACAGGTATCCCATTTTACAATTATCACAGACTTAATGGACATCATGAAGATGATTTTTATGCTCTAAAACGAAGAATTAAACACATTGAGCACCAAGGTTTTATTTTATTTTCTACATTGGTCCTACTCTTGCTTCTACCTACCATTTTAATGACTCTATCTCCTCTCATGAAAAATCTCAAACTCTCCCATAATGGTATGATATCTCTCGCATCATCACATAAATCTCTATCACTCACATGTTTGGGGGCATTGCACTTTCTTCCCCTCCCATCACCATCAATTCTTTGTAGTTTCTACTACTACACTTCACACTTTGTGCTTCACATCTAATCTTTATATGCACTCCCACACCCTTTAATACATACCTTATATCATCATTACTTGATGGTGCACTCTAATTCCATGGTTCATACTTTACTATTGAGGATCTAATTGTGAAATGAACCTCACATCATCTACATTTTACACTCTATGCTTCATGGTACATCTTTCTAGCATCTATTCTCACATAGTACATTTCATGATAACACGCTCTTTTTTATAGTTCATTCTTGAATGTTGAGGGGATTTAATAAATTATCCTCATCTCATACACATCCATTAGGAGAACACTCCTCCTATCATCTTCAAACCTCGCATATCACACCATCCCACTCACATAGCATTTACATATCTTCATTGCATCTACTCTTGCTAGCTTATTCTATTTACATGTTACACTTCATTTTATATGTTAGATGATTCTTAGTATGTCATTATCTTTCTATATATACACATGCACATTCACTTGGTATCTAGATGTCAATGCAAATCACTTACAACTCCTCGCATGATGCATTATTCTCAACACTAAATTTGTCTCCACCCCACCAAAGCTCATGGGGGTATCTACCTTTACTACTCTCACACATTATAGGTTCTAGTGTTTTATTGTTCATTACTTCTTCTTACTAGCACTTACTTTCCATTGATATATACACACCTTAACATTATATTTATCTTTCTAACATGATAACGTGTGCTTCTTGTGTAACATTTTCCTTACAGGATATATACAACCATGGCTATCTCTGTCACTTTTTGTTTTCTATTATTTGCTATTGTTTGCATGTTATTTCCTATGTCTTGTGTGATCATTGTATGATTTTGGTCGCTTTGGACCTGATTTTCTTGTGACATTGTGAATGATGTCCCATGTATGAAACCCTCTTTTCATGGTCCATCTTATCTTACTACTTGCTTGTTACATTGTCTTCTCTTACATGCTAGCTTTTCTACTAACACTTGTTACTAGCCCACTTTGTTTGCATGTGCCTTGGTTTTTACCATGTACATCCCTTACCCCTGCAGTACCCAATTCATAAGTGTATATCGCCGCCGATCCTCTACTTTGGGATGCATTCTCCTTCTATTGTCACATGCACCCCAAATGAGGGGGCATCTATTGGGTGAACAAATCACACCTACAACAGCTTAAAAATACAACACAGTCATCACAAGACATAATCAACATAGAAACATAGTCACAGTAACGACCTAGAAGCTGACTTGGGTCCAAAACATAGAATGTACACTATCACCTAGACCTAAACAGTAGCGCCACACACTTGTGTCCTCCCCTAGGTGCTAATGTCTTGGGAAATAAAAAACCATTTTCTTAGTACATCACAGATTACAAACAGCTTTTAGAGTAGTTCTATGGTAGCAGAATCGGCCTCAAATCACATAATGCATTCTATCTCCTACAATTAGTTACAATCAGAAAAAATTAGAACAATTAGGAACTAATGGAAACAAATTGGGACAAACGGAAAAAATCGAACGTACTACTTGCAGACTGCTGCTTATGAGGGCGGGGTCATGAAAGGAGAGTAAAGCTAGACCTCTCTCCCCAAAACTCTATGCTTTTGGCTTGATATCACCCAAAAAAATTGTACTTAGCTTGAGATCACCTAAAACTGTCTCTCAACATGAGATCACCCGACAAACTCACTCTTGGTGTGATATCACCCAAAACCTCACCATCAAAGCATTCAAAATCAGCAAATACAAGCAAACAAGACACTTTTCTATCTCTTACACTCTTATACATTAGGTGCACACTTTCTTTTTACATACTTTCACACTTTTACTTAGTTATATACATGTTACTTTGATTTCTCATATAAGGAACTTTAACTACTTTCTCATTCTTCTTTTGCATGTTTGTCCTTAATATGCAACAAGAATCATCTTAATGCACCTAGAATCAACCACAAACAACCTGGCATGCCGACACATCACTCAACTCGAGATGAGTGCTCACCCAAAGCACGTAAAGGTACCATGCCCCTCTTTAGATTGGTTTGTGTAGGACGTTTACGTGTTGAAGATAGAGCATATTCAGAACCATAATAAGTACAAACATTCCACATAGCATAATCATTCAATATTGCATAACCAGATCTAGATCTTAAAGAATCATGAATTGAACAATAACTATGACAAGATTGATCATACAAGAACCAATTACAGTCATGTTAATACTTTATCCACCCAATATACTCCATTATATTAAACACTGCAAAACATATAAGCTCCTTACATCATAAAATATTACCATAAGTTTATGCACGCATTAGATCCGGTAGCATAACTCATACACGTGTCTCGGTGTGTCTCTCTCGTACTAATACCTACTTATAGGGGTAGGAATTTCCCTTTACCACTTACGCAATTCCCAAAATAGGCCGCATGCTGAAAGTAGCCATGCACATTTACAATAATATGCACACATGCAAGTGCACTAATAATAGATCTCCTACAATTAATTGGCAGTAGTAATCCTATTGTTACCCCAAACTTATGCATGGCACTTAGTGGACGCTCATCCTCAAAATATCGCTTTGTCACGCAAGTCTCCATCCCGTTGTGTGCTTCACACGCTATCTCTAAAAATAACCCGTAACCATGAAAATGGCTAAGTCCCAAATCAGCTTGTCCTGACGCGTGTTTCCTTTCCTATCCTTCCGCACCTTCAAATGTGCCTTGTTCCTACGCATGATCTTCTATGTGCCCTTTCCTTAGTGTCATACTCTTTCTACTCAACACATCTCACACTAATAAACACAACATACTATTATGCATACAATTCATCCCTAGGGTCCACTTCCCTTTCCTAGTCTCCACGCTTCACTTTATGATCACTTCACGCTTCACTTGTCCACTCGGCACGCTATCGGCTACACTCTTCTCTACATGATCATAAGGTATGCATCTTCTATCTACTTTATGCTATCAAGTATTCACTTAACATCATAAAGTGGGGGAAATGTAGACACAAAATCTATACACTTGGGTATATTTCTAGGTCCTAAAGCATACTATTATAAACATGATTCCTAAGAAAGAAAACTAGTAATTGACAATGGATTTTGGGCCTTTTGCTTTGTACGGTATACTTTATTGACCTTACACACCCTACAGCCTTGTCTTTATTTTACTGTTTATATTTTATGGCCTCGGACACTAGCACCTGTGCGCTCTTGTCCCTCTTGGGTGCTTCACCCTTTAACCCCTTTTCTTACTCTTTTGGGTCTCTTTTACTTCTTGGGAAACTTTTATAATTTTAGGAATGCATTCTAGTTGTCAATTATGAAATTCAAATAAGGGAATCATATATACACATAGTTATAGCTCTCAAATAAGGGACCAAACACTAAGCATTATCTACTATCACCTAAGCTTGCATCCAAAGGCACAAAATCATTTCAAGGCATCCATCTAGCACATTCATTCAAGGGACAAGGGTTGTATCACTTCGCATACACAACATAGGAGGGTAAGTCAATTCTATTTCATCCCACACATTTGCATATAGAATATTCTAGATCTATCATGTAATCTTAGTGCAACTTGCACAAGGGAATCCTAGGCATCATTACACATAATTTCACACAAAAGTACAAGGGGTCTTATATGTAGTGCAACACTGAAAATAAGTTCACTCTTCGAGTGACCATCAAGCGCCATCAATCCACATTCTCGCATCTTTTTATTTGATTTTATGTGGTTTATGTACATGTGCAGTAAATATTTTGCTTTATAGGTTACAAGTACCTTCGCAATCAAGGAACAAATATCAAGCAAAAACATGAATCAAGATCAAACCTCTTGTGATATAAAAGAAATCATTTCCCGAGCATTTACACGACCACTAGCACCTAGATGCATTCGTTAGTGCCTGTGCGCCCTGCCTCCTACAAAGTCCCTGTTGTGCGTCGTTTCGAGTTCCAAAATTTCTGGTGAGCATCAATGACGTTGTCTACAACCCGTTTTAGTATTTCACCTACCCAAAACACCTCCGTAATGCCTCGAAATCAGCTAAGTCTTCCTATCTCCCTCTCTTTCTTAGGGTTTCACATTGTACATACTTGTTTGCTTGTGTATTTATTGTACATTAGTATTTTTATATCACATATTACAAGTAGTTACTCTATAATTAGATTTATTTTAATTTACATTAAATCAATGGGTGCAAATCTAATTCTTTCAGTGGTCTGATAATGTCACCTTCACTTTGCTCTATGTTGCATCTAATTCACTGTAGGTTTTTCCTTTCGCACATATACCTACAAAACAAACTCTAACTACCTACACAAGGCTTAAAAACATTAGGTGGAACAAAAGATGTATATGCTTAAGTCAACCTAATCTCATCGATCACCCCAATGTGATTATCAACGAGTGTTGGACTACATTTCAAAATCAATGTAGTTCAGGTATGTGTGTGTGTGATAGAATTGTGTCCCTTGACATTAGGTTGCCCCTGTGAAAATTGTACCAAGATACCGGGATAGAACTAATTTTCCCCCAAGATAATGTGTGTGATGGAATTCAAAATTTTCCCTTCTTATGTAGTGAATAATACAACACAAATGTATTCCTCGAGTGTTCCTTTTTCCCAAGTAGTAGATAGAAAATAGCAACCCAGTTACCCATTAGAGTAGTTATTAGGTTATATATATATATGATTCCTTTACTTTAATTTTGACACTTAGTGACACAAAAGTTAACCCCAAATATGAAATAGGAATTAGAAAAGATCCAAAATTAGGCACCAAGTGGTAATTTGAAATAGAAGCAAGAGCTGAAAAAGTGCCGTGAAAGGACATTAGTGCTAGGCATTAGTTTCCTTACTAGGCATTATTTTCCCTAGGAAAAGAAAATAAAAACTAGACCATGGATAGAGATAGGGATACCTATGACATGACCAAAAAGCATAAATCTAGAAAGAATAAGACAACGTCACAATCAAAATCAATAGGACTATGAGAGATGCCACCATTGTCTGATTTTCTCACTTAGGTCATGCATATAATGACATACTAGATGCATAATATAATAGTAATAAGTGCATAATTTTGTGTTTACAACTATACGCTTACAAACTTATATATTAATAATTGACATAGATGATTGTTCTATTTAATGTAATTGTTATTAAGTTTTAAATATTTTTTTATTGCTGCCAAAAAAACCTTTTCAATGGTTTTTTAATTTTCTTGGATTTCTACAATCATATTTTTTGTGTTTTAAAAACATAAGCATATAACTAATACTAAAAAGCTTTAAACACAATGAAAATAAAAAATACTTCAAAATAGAAAAACATGGTGATGCAAGGGTATCACACCAAGGGCTATTATATGGTTAATATAATTAATTTTTGGTTTTTTTAGTCTTTAGAGGTGTTTTAGGGGTCATTCAAGTGGTCATGTTGAGCTCTTGAGGTCAAACTTTCAAGTTATGGATTTTCCCTCCATTTTCACAATTTGAAAATTTGAATCTCTTATAGCAAAATTTTGGCTTTCTCATTAGGTGTAGAGGTTTTTATTAGGTCCTAGCCTAGTCATGGAGATTCATCATGATGTACTTGAGCTCATGAAGTCTCATTAGTGTGTTGGTTGTGTAACTCATATCTTGTTTTTGAGCTCCTTTTGGTAATGTAACCTCAAAATATAACTCTAAGTGGTCCCTTGAGAATGGTTATAAGCCAAGAATTTGAATTGGGAGGTATAAATTTCATTTTGTAAATATTTCACTCATCGATCAATTAAGAAGTGCAAAATTTTGGAGCTTTAAGAATGATTCCTTGAGAAAGAGTTGTTTGCAAACAAGTGGAAAGTAGACTAAGAACTTATGTATGAGTGTGAATGAATGGTTTTTGATAACATAATCTACAGAAGGAAGAATAATAAACCTAGTAAGGTATTTTACACTATATTTATTTAATATTTTGGTGTTTATTTATTTGTTGGTGATTAATACTCATGTCATTGAAGACTCTTCAAATGCTAGTATTGTTTCAAATTTATGAAATGACATAACTCTTGACAAGGAAGGTTGGTTGATGCAGCCTAGAATCTATTGTGAAAAACCTGCATGCTAACACATCACTCAGCTTGATCCGAGCACTCAATCAAAGCGCAAAAAGGTACCATGACCCTCTTTAGAGTTGCTTATGTAGGATGTTAGTGTGATGATGATAATACATATTCAGATCCATAACTAATCATAAACATTTCATAGTGCATAAACCAGATCTAGATCTTGGGAATCATGAACTAAACAATGACAATAATAAGGCTAACCATACAAGAACTAGATTCAGTTATGTCTAACACCATTATCCAGCCAATATACTCCATTTCATTAAACATTGTAAAACATATAAGCTTCTTACACTATAAAGTATCTCCATGAGTCATGCACGCATTAGAACCAACAACATAACTCTACAATAATTCACACACATTAAACTACATAGTTCAATACATATTTATAGAGGTGGGGACTTTCCCTTCACTTCCCATGTACTTCTCAAAATAGGTCACATGTTGATAATAGCCATGCGCCTTTATAATGGCATGCACAACATGCAAGTGTTCTAATAATAGATGTCCTATAGTTAACTCTAAGAAGAAATCCTATTATTAACCTGAACTATGCATGACATTTATCAACCACTTGTTCCCAAAATACCATTTTGTGTCTCACAATTTTTCATCTCTGTGTTTTCTTATGCACGCTATCTCCAAAAATAGCCCCTATCCATACAAATTCATAAGCCCCGAGAAAAAGTGTTCACGTGCGTGTTTCCTTCCCTATCTTCCTGTGCCTTCAAATGTGCCTTGTTCCCTCGCGCGCATCCTTTGTGTGTCTCCTCCTTAGAGCAACCTTCTATCTACTCAACATTACCCCACACTAAATTACATTGTTGTCTTGATAATGGGAATTCTTTCTGATGTTCCTATACGTACCCAAAATTGTATGTACTGTATAGTCGGAAATTGGTTACGGAAACCCCAATGATGATTAAGATCTCTTCACAAGGTGTTCGGAATCCAAAAAGCTTGTTGAGTATACATTTGCATCCCAAAAATCCTTGTCTAGCCTCTACATGTTTTGTCCTAGCCTTTTCTCTCTTTTTCCTTGTTTTTTGTTGTTAGTTCTGACCGCCTCCTGCCTGCTGGCGGCGGTCTGTGCCGTCACCCAAGCTGGGCGGCGGTCCTCAGAACCGTCACCTGTGTCGGGTGGTGGGGTCCTATAATCACACCTGCGCAGGGCGGTGGTCCTGTACGCACTTTCCAGAATGCTCCGACGATCGCGTCAAGCGTGAAAATTCAATTTTCACCCACATTTCTCAACCACTAAAGCTTGTATTTATGTTTTAGCCGCCTGAAAAAGTGATTTATCTTTGTTTAATGGTGGGAGAGTTCAATTTGAACTTGCCTTCTAGTCATTGCAAATGCTATAAATATGTAGCTTGTTTACAAGTAAATGGTCTTGGTTCTTTGGTCTGGAGTCTTCATTCTTGAGCTTCAGTCTTCAATACTCAGTCCTAGATTTATTTTATGAATCATTTTATCTTTAGCATGGATTAGAATTCTGAATATTTAGTTATGCCTCACTGTACACCGACAACGATCCTGCTAGGAATCGTATAGGCCAAGCTCTGTTCTCTTGCACCATCCCTCTCCTACTTGTACTTCGTTGTATTTCTCTCGAGGCTGATATTATTAATTGTTTGAGTACCTATTGTTTATCATTTGTTTCATCATTGCTGCAACAACCTGCTAGGAATCACATAGGCCAAGCCGCTTCACTTGCGCCATCCCTCTCCTACTTGTGCTTCATGCCTTTTTACTTTAAAGTGACTACTTGTCCCAAAGTGCCTTCTCTTGCAGATCTTCGCTATACTCCTACTCTTTCTCGGATTCACGTGAACATGCAAGAACAAAGAGATCATTCTCGAGGGGACAAGCTACAAAAAAAAGCTGGATTGCCTCCTCCAAGTAAACTCCGTGTTTAAATTGTCAAAGTTATTATCAAATAGAGTAGCGAATCATTTTATTTCATTAAGCTTACTTTCAATATTGCTGGAAGTCATGAGGAATGATAGTTTCGAGAAACTATGATTTGTTCCTCACTTCGAGGTAGGATTGAAGGCTTTCAATTAAGTTAATTAGCTTTCTTTTGTTTAGATTCACACATCTACACAGTGAATAACCACACCGGTTATCTCGCTTGTTTAGTTTTAGTATAAAAGTAGTTTAATAAGTTGTTTGTAATTATAATATTTCAATCGTGTATTTTGTTTAGATTGGTTTCCTTTCACAGATAGTATAAATTGTTATTTTTAGTTTAAGTTAATTCAAACTTCATAACTAGATTAACACCTTTGAGATCCTCGTTAGGAGAATAAACCATAGGAACTTATGCTACCCGCCATAGCCTCTAAATCTCCCCTTTGTCATTTCAGCTACTAGGAGATCACACTACCAGATCTTAGTCACTGATCCTCCCATGGTTAGCCATAAGAAATTTGCTTGCCGATTCTCATCCTTGCCTGTAAATTTTCTATTGTAAAAAATTGACCATAATCCCGGTTGTGACTTCATCTAAGTCACCCGCATTTCAAACCACCGGCTGTCTCGGCACGACCTCGGGAGGTCGGGTACGGGGAAGGTCACTTTTCGATTATCATCCTCGCATGTCACTTTTCCATCGTACAAAATTGGTGAACCCGACGTGAAACTTTCTACCTTCTGATTTGGAGTCAGATTTGTACTACCTCATCAGTTTTCACCATCACCTTCACTCCTTCCCATTATTTCTGCGGGTATTCATATACCCCCCGAATATGTCGGGATTCGATGCGTATGGCAGACCCCTCTTGGGTCTTGAGGCATACTACGCCCAACAGAATAGGCAATCATCACCCTCACTCTCAGTATGGGGTGACAACTACTCAACTAACCAGTTGTCAACACAAACTCCAAGGATCAAATATAACTCATCTTTTCAAACTGAGGAGTTAGATCAGCTCACTCAAACACAACAAACAGAGCCTTCAGGCTCGAATAATATGACGTTCACCGGAGAATCTGGTTCATCTCCTCAGGTGCTGCTTAGACCACAAATTAGTAGACAATCAGACCCATACCTAGTTTTAGATGATGAACAGTCAATACATTATCCCAGGAATGAACAACGCTCTCGGAGTATGTACCCACCTATAGGGAGTTTACAAACACAACCCGAGGCCTCTTTTCAAGAAAATACCTCTATACCACTGCATATAGGAAATACCCTCGAAGAAACTTGGCAAGACAATGGTCAGTTCATAGCAGGGTATCATAGACCTATACAACATCAGAATATACAACAAACGCCACCAAGGCAAAATATCGTGACTTCACCATATGAAGTCATTTCGACTTTAGTAGAAAAAGTTAGGGGATTAGAACTTGCCCAAGCAAGTCAAAATTCTCAATTCATGCAAGCAGGAAGTTCCAATCCCCCACACCATCCTAGCCAAGTAGACCTCCTCACAGGAATAGGCACGTTAGGCATGCCTCCTCAGTATTCACAACAAACGCCAACTAGACCCACCATCTCTAACACCGTTCCTCCCGGTCTAGTACAAAACAATCCATTCCTGGACAATACCCCGTCATACTTAAACATGTACTCCAAATCACCACAAGGGGATATGTTCTCCTCTCCTGGCATGTTTTCTCAAACACAGGTGTTTCCTTATGCCCCTACCAATGCATACGCTACGCCATATCAACAACCCATTCCACCACCACTCCCTCAGCAAGCACCATCAATGGTCGAAACCTATGCGATAGGGACTTATTCAGAATATTTGAAAGAGCCCTTAGACTTCACCATATGAAGCGTCATGCTTCCAAGACCCCTTCCTGATTTACCCAAGTACAAAGGTGAGGGAGATCCGAACGCACATATCAAGGCTTACGCTACAGCCATACGAGAACTACTCCCTTGGGATGGGGTTGTTGCTAAAATATTCCCCAAAACTTTGGAAGGCATCGCTCTCGATTGGTATTATAGGATACCTGAGGCTTCCATCCATTCATTCAAGCAACTCGTATCAGAGTTCATCAAGGCCTTTGACATGAACAAACTATTAAGGACAGGAATCAGGGAATTCTTGCACATTAAACAGGAACACAATGAATCATCGCTTTATTTCATCCAGAGGGTGGCGCACGCTTCTCTATTCTTCGGCAAGTGCTCCGAACATGGATCAAATGGAACTATGTGATTTATTCCTTCATTCTCTCAGCAGAGAAGTAAAGGAAGAAGTCCAGAAGTTTCCACTAAGGACTTACGATGAAGTACTTGAGAGCGCTCTCCGAATAGATCAAGCAACGATAGATAGTGGTCGTAAGACATATGGAACAAATGGGAAATTAATCACTCCCAATCAAAACACTATGACCTATCCTAATGCTGGGAATACCGATCAAGGACCCAAGATCCTTAATGAAAACCGTGGGGTTACAACAGATGGAGTCACTGATCAAGTCAAAGGACCAAATGTTGTGAACACCCCGGCACCTGCTAACAATCAACGCAATAATAACTTCACTCCAGCGATCAATACGGTGGATTCTAATCATCCTCCACAATAGCAAATCTAGTCACAAGGCCTTGCTCGGGGCCTAGATGGATATCAAAACCAAAGCCAAAGGCCACAACCTCGAAATTTCAACTCTAACAACCAACAATGTGAATCGGAACTCCGGGCCACAACAGATTCAAACCAATGACCACGGAACTATAATCCCAATCTATATTGTGGTTTCCACAAAATCGAGGTCATGATACTAGGACTTTCCATGACTGCAACAAATTCTTACAACGTTTACCAGAAGAGCAAAAACAACTCTTTGTAGATATGTTTCTGGAAAATCCTACACTGCCACTTGGTATGGGATCAATTTCCACTCAAAATGCACCTCTCAAGATCTTCAATGATCCTCTCCCAAATCATTCTAACAATAACAGGTTAGATCCAAATGGGACAAACAAAGGTGTCATAATAAGAAATAACAATCAAGATGCCTCAACTCCTGACAACTCTCAAATTGCTCCTAACCTAGGTTCAAATGGTAATACAAAAATCTTAGGATTAGTTGAGTTGGAGGTTGAGTGTGAAATTAATGCAACAACTCGGACAAAGGACTATGTTTCACAACCCCTACCCGATATTTTCTATGCACGAGATGAAGTTCCTACAATAGCAAGACCAGTAGGATCCTATGATTTAATATCGATTTGAACAAGACCTTTTCCCACATTTCATTCCTAGATTTGCTAAAAATTCACCCGCGCATCGCTTTGCGTTGCTCAATGAATTAGGTCTTGGTCATCTAATCAACATTACACCACCGCCCGAAACACAAGTAAACCATATAGACTTTGATATCCACCCTTCAGGGCATCCGGATAGGGACACCGAATTCATATTCGAAATAAACAAAATGCCAACAGATGCTGAAATTACATGTAGAGGTGATCCGGCTTTGCATTTACAGTTTGGATTTACAACAACTACATCAAGCGTGCAATGATTGACGATGGGGCAGCAGTTAACATAGTCCCCTTCACTTTTCTTCAAAATCTAGGGTATGGAGAAACAAATTGTTCCATGACTCGGAACACACTAAGAGGCTATGATAGCCTTAAAGCCACCTCAATTGGAACTATAATACTACCGGTCACCTTAGGACCCAAAACAATCCTCACTGAATTTTATATTATAGATCGGGAAACCAACTATAATATGATTCTCGGTCGTCCATGGATACACCGCATGAAGGCAATCCCTTCCACGTTATTCCAAGAAATAAGATTTCTACACTTAGGAAAAGTCTTCATCGCTCAAGGGGATCCTAAACCCTTTGATATACACTTAGAAAACCTCAAGAAAAAGAAAGGAGTCCATACAGAGCATGAACTTCCCATGAATCAATTAAACAAGCCGCCTCTAACAAAAGAGTTAGTCCCAGTCACCCCAGACATTCCAAAGGTTGAATTTGTTGACCCAAAAATATACGAGGTGGCAAAGACAAATAAAGATAAGTCAATTTCTATGGAAACAGTCTCCACTAAAACCACAGCAGGAATTATGAAACTCTTGGAGAATGACGAGCCGATCTTTCTCCCATTCGAACCTCGGGAATGGGTAGTCTTCTTGGTATAGCATCTCTTCCCTCCGATGACCTAAATCTAGATATAAACATGATAGAATTAACAAACGAAGAAGGGCAATTTAAAATTGAAATGATGCCTATCAAAACCATCTCTAGGCAATGCCCTATTCTAAAGCTTGGTTTCGACCCATGCGTGTCTGAAGCTAGGTTTTCCCTATCCATGGGGCAAGACCTCATCATTCGACAAAATTTACAAATAAACACAATGCTCGATATGAGAGAGAAGGTCGAGCAGCATAGTCATGCTCACCCACATGCCATCTCTCAAAAACATGACAAAGAGGCACGTGAATGCCTCTTTCAGAAAAATGTTTTTAATAATGGAACATATACACCTCTAGGCAAGGGTTGTAAGTTCAAACCCAGAATGGTAGGCCCTCATCAAGAGAATGAAAAATTTGAGGATAATGGTTCTCCACTGTGTACTTCTAGGGGTGAAGAATTCGATATTCATCAACTTTCTTCACCTTAGACATCATGACATATAGTTCCACCTACATTTTCATATGTACATGGTTACAGTTGCATTGCATTAGTAATTTAGTTAGTTCATCCTGTTCACTCGTTTCATAAATATTGTAGTCCAGGAACTTACTCTTAAGTAATCTGTTACAAATTTCTGAAGATATTGGCAAAATTATTCAAATCACATCTCTTCAAACATCATCAAGTATTTTCAAATCTTCTCATCAAGTTCGACAGACAAACATTGACGGAAACCATACCAAGACCTGCATACTTGGCTTCGCTCTTTCTTTCTACTAGGTGAAGTTGTCCTTGCCTACGGTCTGTTCTAGAAGCTTCTTGGTGTCACATCTATCCCTCTTAAAATCTCTTGGAATGAAAGGATATCCCAAAGTCATAGATCAGAAATGTCAAAATCAAATGAAATCAAAAGTGCCAAGCAAACAAAATATTTTATTTTACACACTTCTTTGCCCCATCAACCTTCGGTGATAAGCCCACATCTCTTACTAGTGATGTGAGGTTGGGAAAGGAAAGAAGTGCCCTTACTCACCTGTATCTTGCCTTTGGTGACAAACCCATGCTTCTTACTAGTGGCATGAGGTAGGGTGTGGGGGGTCTAGTCACACAAACTAACAAATCTTGGTATGCTAAAAACACAAGTCAAATTCTGTTAAGAGAAGGCAAATATCCAAACATCCAAATTCCAAAGAGATCAAATCCTCAAAACCAGATTTTGTCAACCAGGTTGCCATTTATGAATCTAAGTCTAGATAAACTGAAAAGTAAGTGGCCTTCTAAGCTTGGTAGTAGTTCTGAGTAGGGTGGGTGTGTAGGTCCAAATTTGGTTCTTGTTCTTGTTTTGTCTGTCTCTCATCATTCCACTCAAATCAAACTCATACAACTTGTGCCCTTCCCAATTCTTGGTGTTGAGCCCTCGCATCTTACTAGTTGCGTGGATTTGGGATTGGGGCAAGTTCATCTCTTTATCGCTATACATTCATCACGTTTTGCCAACATAAGAAGAAATCACAGACATTGTCTAAAGAGGCCAAAATTTCAAAACTACAACATGTTCATCATCACATATCAGCATTGCAAAAGCAAATAAAGTAAAAACTTTCTGTTTAACATTTGTTATCACTTGTCATCCATTGCATACATTCTGAAAAGCATGTGAAAATCGGGAATTCTAAAACATCTAAGAGTACACACATGAATCAAGTCAAGCCAACCCTATACAACGAATAACCAAGCCAAAAAGAGATATATGTACATATCACGGTGTGTCATAGCTTTTTACGATGTCATCGCACACTAGGTGCGGTCAAAACGCTTGCAATAAGCACAAAATACCAAAACAGTAATACATGCCTCACAAAATGGAGACTAAGAAATAAAGGAACTCGCCTATCCACCCTTTTGAGGCCCATTATGACTACTCTAGTTACAAATTTCTTAGGAGTTCTTCTCAAAAGCATTCAAAAACAGCAAAAAGCTAAGCCTAACGCAAAATACCATTCCCAAGCTCATTCCAATTCAATCATACTCAAAAATGAAAAGAGTGATCACCGTGGACCCAAAGCTCAAAAATTACCAAATCGATACGCACAAATGAATAGGAAAATGAACTCGTTTTGTATATTTATGACATTCTAACCTTGTTTTGAATGTTCTTTCCCATAGTTGGAGTGCCGACAGAGGTAAGTTCTTATCCTCGCGCAAATGGTAAGTCCTCATTTCATATCAATTTAGTATTTATTTTCAATTTATTTTATCTATCTACACTTGAGTCCCTTTTTCATTTTGCAGATAGCGGGAATCTGGATGGCGGCATTTCGGCACATGGGCATGTCAGGTATAGCCTCTAACTCCCCATTTCGGGACTTCCATACTGGACCCAACGTTTTACGCCTCTTCATGGCTAAAACGCTTCTCCGAGGGGGCAATATGTACGTACCCAAAATTGTATGTACTGTATAGTCGGAAATTGGTTACGAAACCCCAATGATGATTAAGATCTCTTCGCAAGGTGTTCGAATCCAAAAAGCTTGTTGAGTATACATTTACATCCCAAAAATCCTTGTCTAGCCTCTACATGTTTTGTCCTAGCCTTTTCTCTCTTTTTCCTTGTTTTTTTGTTGTTAGTTACAGGACCACCTCCCTGCCAGGGCGGCGGTCCTATAACTATCACCCAATAACTATCAATTTTCACCCACATTTCTCAACCACTAAAGCTTGTATTTATGTTTTAGCCACCTGAACAGTGATTTATCTTTGTTTAATGGTGAGAGAGTTCAATTTGAACTTGCCTTCTAGTCATTGCAAATGCTATAAATATGTAGCTTGTTTACAAGTAAATGGTCTTGGTTCTTTGGTATGGAGTCTTCATTCTTGAGCTTCAGTCTTCAATACTCAGTCCTAGATTTATTTTATGAATCATTTTATCTTTAGCATGGATTAGAATTCTAAATATTTAGTTATGCCTCACTGTACACCGATAACGATCCTGCTAGGAATCGCATAAGCCAAGCTTTGTTCTCTTGCACCATCCCTCTCCTACTTGTACTTCGTTGTATTTCTCTGAG
The DNA here is from genome assembly GCA_018340775.1 of Taxus wallichiana var. yunnanensis. NCBI lineage: Eukaryota > Viridiplantae > Streptophyta > Pinopsida > Cupressales > Taxaceae > Taxus > Taxus wallichiana. Next base: position 65,038,690 of record CM031238.1, on the reverse strand, counting down.
GCTGTTATTGCTCATTGTTTGAGTACCTATTGTTTATCATTTTGTTTCATCATTGTTGCAACAACCCTGCTAGGAATCACATAGGCCAAGCCAGTTCACTTGCGCCATCCCTCTCCTACTTGTGCTTCGTGCCTTTTTACTTTAAAGTGACTACCGTCCCAGCTCCTTCTCTTGTTGATACTTTTGCTATACTCCTACTCTTTCTCGGATTCACGTGAACACACAAGAACAAAGAGATCATTCTCGAGGGGACAAGCTATATGGCAAAACCGGGATTTGCCTCTCTACTCGAGAAACTCCGTGTTTAAATTGTCAAAGTTATTATCAAATAGAGTAGCGAATAATTTTATTTCAATTAAGCTTACTTTCAATATTGCCAGGGAAGCTATGAGGAATGATAGTTTCTAAGAAACTATGATTTGTTCCTCACTTCTGAGGTAGGATTGAAGGTTTTCAATTAAGTTAATTAGTTGTCTTTTATTTAGATTCACACATCTCTTGCACAGTGTGAATAACCACACCAGGTTATCTCGCTTGTTTAGTTTTAGTATAAAAGTAGTTTAATAAGTTGTTTGTAATTATAATATTTCAATCGTGTATTTTGTTTAGATTGGTTTCCCTTTCAGCAGTAGTATAAATTGTTATTTTTAGTTTAAGTTAATTCAAAACTTCATAACTAGATTAACACTGAGATCCTCGTTAGGAGAATAAACCATAGGGAACTTATGCTACCCGCTCATAGCCTCTAAATCTCCCCTTTTTCATTTCAGCTACCAGGAGATCACACTACCAGATCTTAGTCACTGATCCTCCCATGGTTAGCCATAAGAAAGTTGCTTGCCGATTCTCATCCTCGCCTGTAACTTTTCTATCGTAGAAAACTGACCATAATCCTGGCTGTGACTTCATCTAAGTCACCCGCATTTCAAACCACCGGCTGTCTTGGCACGACCTAGGGAGGTCGGGTATGAGGAAGGTCACTTGCCGATTATCATCCTCGCATGTCACTTTTCCATCATATAATTCCCAATAAGAAAGAATAAGGAATGAAAGAATTAATGAAACATTGTACAAAAGAATAAATTTTTACTCTACAAAGCACCCTCTTCTTCAATTGGGAGGATTAGCTCTGGATATTCATTTTTGATTTCAGCCTCCAATGTCTACTAGTCATTTAGCATGGTCCTTGTCTTTTCTGGAATATATGTGGCTATGGCATCCAGTTCATCCTGAGTAATCTTTTCTTTCTCATTTTGTAGTACCTAGACAACATTGGCCATACCTGACATCATTCCTTCCATGAGGTCCATCTTTTGCGCTATGAGCTTCCCAATCTCATCAATCCTCTCTTTATGTGGATCCCTGGCCACCGTAAGGGCCTCACACTTCTTTCACCAATTCCAACCTTTTTGTGCATCCTAGTGTCTCATATTTCATCGTTGTCAGAACCTCATTATCTTCAACTAGAGTTCTGGTCCTTATTACTGCTTCAGTGCCACACATAAATTAAGAGCTTGGTCAGATTTCTTCAGCTCATCCTTTAAAGTTTGGAGCAATGAATCATAAGTTGAATTTTTCTAACCATAGAGGCCCTTGCTCTCTCTAGCCTCTTGTTCAAAATATTTTTGTGTGGGCATCCGAATTGGTCCGTCATCTAACACCAAATCGACCAAAGTGCACACATAATGCATAGCAAAAGGAAAATTTTATGGTACCTAAGATTCTAGATGAGGCCTTATTTTAAGGATGTGATCACCAATTTCCTCCACCATGCTAACAAAAGCCAATTTATTTTCCCGTTCTTGTTCCTTCTCTTCCTCAAAACGCGTTATCTCCGCATTTTTATCCTTTTTATCTTCAAGCAACACTCTAATGGTGGCAACCTTATCAATGTTTCTCTATGCCACCTCAATAGATACTTTGACCATTGCATTATTGACCTACTCATCAGACATTAGAGTAGGTTTTATTGTCATGTGCATGCTCTAGGGTGCCTTCTTCACTCTTCGTGAGACACAGGACTCCTTGCACACATCAAAATTTGGTTCATCCATATGATTCTGCATGGACCAAGATAATTGCTTCCTTGTGCATGTAGTAGCCATATCTAGATCCATCAACTCCCACCCATATAACTCCTTAAGGCCCACAATGCTCTGAAACTAGAAGATGATTTTTCTTGTGTCCTCAGTATAGCCCATACTAGGGACAACATACTCTTCACTTGTTCTTTCTCTTTTTGTTCTTGGCCCCTTAGGAACCTGGGCACCAAAGTCTGGAGTTTGGTTCTTCTCCTACATGAGTCGCAATGGGCGTGTTGGGTTGTGCTTCCATAGTTTATTCTACTTCTTTCACCCCTTCCTCTTCATCTCTCATTTCTTCATCCCGGGTTCCTCCACATCTTCAGGCTAGACCGGGTTCTGGCGCGCTCTCTTTGGACTCCTCCTCCTCGTTAAGCTTGACTTCCTTCTTCTCTTTCCTCGTGTGCTTTTTTTTTTTTAGGGGAGAGTCAAGGTGACCTTTGTAAAGGTTGAGATGTTCCTACGCCTTGGGTTTTGGTTCTTCTAAACACCTTTTTAAACTAGAGTTCCTCATGGAATATACCCACGTCCAAGTCTTCCTCTCCTCCTTGCATCTATGGGGAGTATCTGCGCGCTCACTCTCCACTCGTCTCGTGGGCTACCTCCGAACTCTATGGTCTAAGCCTCCACTATCCTCGTCAAGTCCCTCTTCCTCATCTCCTTCTACGGTTAAGACAGGATTTGGAGTTGCCAAATTTTCAACTATGTGTTTTCCCTTAGGCGGCCCTGGGAGCATAAAATCATTCTCCACATACTTTCCCTTTTCCATCCTAGGCTTAAGCTAAAGATAGATAAGCGTAGCTCCATTGTCCCCAATATCCAAAATTACCAGCTTCATGCTTATAACATCATAAATAAGCCTCTCAATAGAGGCAAACTAACCTGGATAAACATATGTTTTCCATAGAGTATAGTACTCACATTCTACCTTGTCCGCGTTGTAGTTCAATCAACACACAACAACAAACCTATGTATTGTTCCTGAAATAAAGCATTGTGAAGGCCTATGGCAGGTTTGCACTGTGGACTCCATGTCCCATCCTTCATCGCAAAAGCTGCGTGATGTAAAAATGTTGATACACCGCGAAATGTACCGCTTGCTTGCCCACTACTGAGGGTAACTCCTTTGGAATGTTTTATTCGTCCTCAAAGGCTACGTGAAGTTGATCATACCATAGTTCTTCCCTTTGTTTGAACGAGCCACTCATTGTTCCTTCACACAAATACTTCTCAAACCTCTCTGCGAGGGACTTCTTTTCCACAGGGTATTCCCAAATTTTGTTATTTGGCCCATCGGGAACTCTAATTTCTACAAACACAAGAGATAATAGGATAGCACCAAAACTTATCTTCTCACATGTGCGCACTTCCTCAATAATTGTTTTTACTATATAGCTAACTAAGTTGTACATTTATCCTTGTGACATCTTCTTCACAATATGTAGCCACATGGTATTTACTTGTGACCATCTCTCCTGATCATTCAACTTAGTGAGAAGATGTGTGGCTTCCTGCACCATAGGGTACTTCCTTAATCTATAGATGTCCATTCCGTGTGGACCCTTGGCGTATCCTAACTCCTTTCTTGTAGCTATAACAACTACCTTATAAGTTAGATCACTACAACCTTTGTCCATATGCCAGTCATTCCTTTCAACGTAGCAATCAAAGGCACGGTGATCCTTACCCGTCGTCTAGAAAAATAGAAGAAGTCCTCATGGACTCTACTCATAAGCCATTGGTATAAACTTTCTAGTTTTCTAAAATATGGGAGTTCATACAACTAATACACCCCTACCTTCTTGAGAAACTTCTCCCCAACATCGTCATATACTGGCATGTCATCCACCGTGCGCTTGTTGGTCTTCTTATTCAATAATGCGTCCAACTCCCCATGTTATCGGTGGTGCAATGGTTTTAGTTGCTTACTTTACATCTGCGGATATGGAAATCCCAATCTCCTCTCGATGATCACTCCTGATACTACATTTCTAAAAAATTCTCTTAGGAGCATCTTCGACCTCAATTTCCACCTTTTTCTTCCCCTTCGTACTGCTCTAGGTGCTTTCCTTAGTGCCATGGTAAAAATCTTACCTTTTTCCTCTGTCGAGTAAGCTCTCATGCCCTAGCTCGAAACCACGTGCCCTAGCTCCTTCTCAATGCTTCTACTTCACTCAAACCCTTCTCTAATGGGGACGCAAGCCACTTCTATGCACAAATATGCTCTCCATGGCTGGTTTCGCAACTCTCCGCACCTCAACACGTTTCGCTTGGCTTTGTCACAACTAGCTCGCTCAAATACTTGTGATCGCAAAGGTAAAAATAAACCCACATCACGTCTTTATATAGAGTTGCTAAAAGTTATTGCATTTATTGCTCCTTTACCTACCACCAATCCCCTCATTAATTGACCATTTTCCCAATTTCCGTCACGATACACCTATGCACCACATCTATAACCTTCCAACGTGCCTTCCTACCTTCGGCTCTGCACCTTCTTCTCGCGCGCATCCATGCGCCAAGTACTCGCTCGCCATCAGCCTTCCTCTAGTAGTTTCTAAGGCCGTTGCCCACCTCTCGTTATACTGTTAATTCATTTATTTCCAGCTATGGTCTTCCTTAAGAGCAATCTTCTTTCTAATAGCTCCCATCCATTTTTGAATAACACATGTAACATTATTTTTTCAAGTGTACCCAATTTTAAATAACAACCACCCCACACCAATGGTATGTGCAGTTCTCTATGCATAAAAATACTTCATATTATAATTAGCTTCTAGTGCGCAAATGCACTTATTACACAAAACACCAAACTAAATTGACAAAGCATAATGATGAAGAAGGAAATACATTTAAAATAAATACAAAAAGGGAAATCTATACTAAATGGCAATATTGCCTTATTACAAATACCAAGAAGACTTATTTATAGTAGGGCTTCAACCTACTCCCATTAAAGTAACCGGGTAACCGTGTTCCATCAAGCGCCTCTAACTGACAAGTTCTGATTCAAGGATGTGAGTGATAACATATGGTCCCAACCAATGCACCTTAAGTTTTCCTGGATGGTGCAAAAACTTGGAATCATAAAGAAGTACCATCTATCTAACCTCAAGCTTCTCCCTAATGTGTCTGTCATGCCATGCCTTATGCCTGGCCTTTTCCTACTTCTGACTCCAACGTGTTATGACGCACCTCTCATCTAGTTGTATTAACTTGTCAATTATTTCTTCTAATGATTTCTCATCAGCTAGACCCCCATGTGTGTAATATGCAAAGAAGGTAACATGAATTCTATGGGAACAAATGCTTCTACGCCAAACACTAATTGAAAGGGTTTGACCTTATTTAGCCTTTTGTAAGTTGTCATATATGCCCAAAGTACAATGGAAACTTTATCATCCCAATATTTCCTTCCAACATCACAAATTTTTGTTAAGGTCTGGCTCAATATCTTATTGAAGGCCTCAACAATCCCATTTGCTTGAGGATGATAAGGTGTCGTCTTGTGGTGCGCGACCATAAATTCATCCAACAATATCCTAATTATATCATTCAAGAAGTGTGTGCCCCTATCACTTGTCAAACTCAATGAACATCCATACCTAGTAAGAATATTTTCCCATAAGAACCTTGTTGTTGTAGTTGTTGTACAATCCTTTATAGGTCTTGTTTCTGCCCATCGTGTAAGATAATCTATACAAGTGAAGATATAGTGTGATTCGGTTATACGTGTGATTGGGGAAATAGGACCCACAAAGTCTATTGCCCATTTTTCAAATAGTTCTGCACTAGTAATAGGCCTCAAAGGCATTTCATCTCTTTGTCCAGGTTTTCCAAGGTGTTGATAGTGATCACACGCCTTACAATACTCTTTACAATCCTTATACAGGGTCTCCCACCATAATCTAGTGAGTAGAATCTTGCGCGCAGTGGCGTCACCTGCATAATGCCCACCTACAATACCATCATGAGCCTCTTCTATGATATCTGTGTGCTCATGTTCTAATACACACCGACACAATACTTCATCTCGACCTAGTTTGTATAAGTCACCACTGATCAACATGAAGGGTGTGGCACGAATTGCAAGTTGTTTCTTCTCTAAGGATTTCATTCCTTTTGGCGTCATACATGTGCGTAAAAAGATAGCAATATCATCAAATTCTAAAGGTGCGTGATGTAACCAGCACAACTGTGCATCCAAAATTGTATATTCAATTGTATGTGTGTCCTCTCCTGATTGAATTAGTGCAGTATAGGGAAAGACTCCATTCTAGGTGTCTTAAGCCCTATATCACTTAATGAGGTGAATTAGACATATTCCAGCATGAAGATGGAAATATGAGCATGGATAGAGGTGAGGCATGTTTTTCAAGAGTGTGAGTGAAATTCCAAGTCTCAAGTTGAAGAAGAAAGCAAGATATAGCATTTTTAGATCTACTGAGTTCCTAGAAATGAGAAACAGAGCTCGAAATGAAATTTCTTGTGCGCATTGGCACATGTAAACTCTGCATGGTGGCTCGAGATCTTCATGGTATTTGGATAAGGCTGCTAAGATGACATTCCAAACATTATTTTAGATATTAAGGGGCAGAGCTTTATAAGCAATCATTAAGAAGGTAAGGTGGTCTAAAACCCTCTTAAAACCCTAGCTAGGTAGTGATGGATGAGATATTTCTCTATCATGCCCAGAATTGATTAGATTAGATAATATGATGATTTGAGGTTATAGAGGACTCCTTCAGTTTCCTAGGTGGCATTGAGGTGTCTTAACAGTGTGTGGACCCCACAATAATTTACATGTTTCTAAAGAAGTTGATTTTACTATCAGGTTTTACATTGGACTAGTTGAATAAATTGATGTTTGAGGAATTTAGGAAGACATGATACATGTTTTGGGTGGTTTCAAATCATGTTTGATCCCTTTGGAGGTCTTGGGAATTATATTTTGCAAGATTAGGTTTAGGGTAGTGTTGGACGCTTTGGTGGTCCTAGTTGCAAAGGAATTTTGATGGTGTTTCAGTCCAAGTGATGGTGTCTAATGAAGTTGATGATGACCCCGAGGTCATGATATTTCCATTCATGTGTCACACTTGCATGGTTGAGATGATTTCATGAGTGGTTCAACTTTATCTTTGAGGACCGCCAGTAGATCATAGACCTAGTGAGGAGAGTTGCTCCTAATGGTGGTTTAATGACATGATATTATGATAAAAAGGTGTAAAATCTTGTTGAGGTTGGTCAAGACTTAGAAAAAAATTATAAGTGGTTTCTAATGTTTGGTAAAGGTCATGTTGGCTCAAGAAGGCTGAGTTTGGTTTGGCAAGAGGGCGCTTCTAGTGTATTAGGCCTAGTTAGGTCCTAATAGAGGATTTGAAGTTTCGGATGTTATTTTTGACCTAAGTGGTATTTTCTATTGTTTAATTATAATTTTATCATTTTTTAGTGTATATTCCCTATTATGGCTAGCCTATATGAGTTATGATCTTAAGTGGTGTATAAAAGCAAGTTGTTAGGCCTATTTGGAATGGTGAAAAGGGGATGAGAAAGTGTGAGCAAGAGGGCAAAGCTTAGAGGTGAAGAACTTATTTGTGATCATCTAAAGAGGGCAGAGAGTGGGTCATGATGTTCTAAATGGTATGTTGTCTTTGTAAAGTAGGTCATTAGAACTAATCATCCCGGAGAAGAAATTCTTGACCGAGTTAGCAAGGAAGGCATATTTGGAGAGGATAGAAGGAAAGAGAGCTTAATAAGTGTCATCATCAATTGTTGATGCAACATTTCAAAGGTGAAAACCAAAATTAGGTGGATGATATTGTGTTGAGTCATCTAGGAGGTTGGTTCCTCCATGTAGGGTTGGTGTTCCTTGTGGGGTTGGTGCCTCACTAAAATTAGGGGTTGGTGCTCCTTGTTGGGTTGGTGCTCAACTAAATTTGAATCATTTCTATAATAAAGATTTATTTCAGTGGGTTTTTTTCCTTGAGGGTTTCCCACTTATATCTGGTGTTTATGTGTTCTTGTGTTCTCATTTTCTCATCTAATGGTTATGTTTCTTAAGAATGCATGCTTAATGGTTAAGTTGAATTGAATGGTTGATGGATATAAATGTTTAAGTGAATGAAAGTTTTATTTCCCACTGATTCACCCCCATCTCGTGTTTTTCTTCCAATAATCTTGTTATGCTTGCAATTTATGTGTGTATGCTTGTTTTCTACTCTGATCGTGGCCTAAGGGCCTTGCTTTTCTTGCAACACTGTGGTTGTCCCATGTTTGTGGTGTTATTCCTTGTATGCTTGTATACCTTTGGTTTCCAGGATCACATGCCTTGATTATCTTGTAACATAATGTGTGTCACATGTTTGCATGCATTTTTGCCTCTTTTGTGACATTTTTGGTATGTTTGCACTTGTTTCTACGTTATATGCACTTGTTTTAAACTAGCATGCCATCTTTTATTATTGTTACTACTATTTTTTTTTCATTGACGTTATTCTTGCTATGATGCTTCTTATTTCAAGCTTAATGTTTTTCAACATGGTTTTTACCATGTGCATCCCCTTTTATAGGTACAATTTCTTCTTCGTGACCACCACATCAACTTTTCAGAGGTTATCAATTGGTCATCAACATCTCAAACATGGGTATAAATATTTTCTTTTTCGTCGTGTACTCAAATTTTTAATCGCACATGCCTCAAAAGAGGGGCAAATCATTTGCATGGTTTATTCTACATTTCAAACAATTACATGCATCTTTTTGGGCATAAACATATGCAAAGATAGGAAAAATTACTTCTAATTGGATTCAAGAATAGAATAATACTAAAAAAATGTGCATGTCAGAATGTACAATTTTGTCAGACTATACAAACGATTGACCCTATCATATAGTTTTTTCCTGTGGGAAATTTCTCCAAATTTGTTAGCATTTTCATATTTATCAACATTATCATGCAGCATGTTTATATGGTTTCATACTTAGATTGACTCATATTGGCACATATTCATGGGGCATGAAGTATTTATTCTCTCCTTCTCCAAGGTACTCGGTTTCACTTTCGGTTTTTTACACATTAGGGGCATGGGTCTCCTTTTTTCCACTCAAATTTCAACATGCAATCAATTCTACTCAATTTCTATTCAATTGTACAACACATGGGAAGAGTATGGGGCACTTATTTATATTTTCTTTTGTTTGTCTCAAGTTAAAAATTTGGGCTTATATTCATCTATAACGGTATGGTTTGTGGGGTTATGGAAGGTAGCAAAGTAGCTAAGTTCTTCGTGGGTAGGATTTCCTATCCTCTTTGCACTTAAGGGGAAGATATCAAAGTTGTTGAATGGATTTGATACATGGTCTTCCTCCTCAATAGGGGTGTTTCGGCTCCTCTTTTTGGTTCTTCTCTTTAGCATTCGTGTGTTAGGTTGGTACACCTAACACATTGACCTCTCCTCGGCACAATTGGGGATTGATCACCCCAAATTTTCAAAATTTCAGAAAATTCAAAATATTCAATTCACAAGAATGAGATTGCATTCCCTCCACAAAACTAATAGGTGTATTCCTTCCATGTTTTGCATCTCTTTTAGCATTTCTTTTGCACTCTTCTTTATAGTACTCTCATTACATTTTGAGTTAAAGTTTAGTTTTCTATTTCGAGCATTGACTACAATGTGTGTTGTAGGTTTCATTTTCGAGTGTGTCAACACCAACATAATGGGATACTTTGAAAAAAAAACTTATTGCTCCTTAGACACCAAAGTAATCGATGCAAATACATTAGGGGCGTAACCCTCTATAGGTCTCAAGTCTCCTCCTAGGTCTAGAGTCGCAATCTTATTTCCACAAGCAAGAAAAGTGACTATTCCCAAGTATTTGAGCAAGTTTGAAACTCAAACAAGGCATTGTCAAAGCACAGTTGTCAAGTTCGATTGAGTAGTGGTGACGTCAACGATACACGGGGTGCCTACAACCCACTTAACTTTGTTTTTCATAAAATCCATCTCATGTTACAATGGTTTGATGGTTTGAGTAAAGTTTATAGATTCATTTCAAAGGTGAGTGAAGAATACCGACATACAACAATATTCATTTTCAGGCAGGTGAAGCACTCGGAAGTTACATGCCCGAATTCCAAGCAAGGCCAAGACCATACAGTAGGGTCATAACCATACAAATGGTCTTGACCTATTTCTACAATTTTTCTCATGTCCAGTTTCAGGTGTTAATTCCAATAACGAAGCATTTCTAGCCTCATATTAGCATGTTCATGTATTCAAATCACTCAAACTCTTCCATAGTCACATAAAATCAGCTAAGTGCAATTCCTCCTTTGTGTTTTGATAGTTTCTAGATCAATAGTCACTTTGTAAAGTATTATTCGATTTGTGCAATTAATGTTAGAAGTTAATTAAATCAAAATATCATCATATAATAGTAATTCATCATTTTTACGCATGTTATTTAGGAACATTCTAAAAGGTTGATATTAATCACTTAAAAAGTGAAATCATTTGCTCGAGCTTATCTATGAAGGGAGAGTGTTCAGTGGTGGTGGAGAGATGGGAGATGCAAAGGGACTAACAATAGGCTCTTCAAATGGATCTTCTCAAGGAATTCTAGCATCTTTTCTTTGAAACCGTATAGGAGCAAGTCTAAAATCATCATGTTGTCAGCAACTCAATTTTTTTATCACACACGACTCAAAAGAGGGGTAAATCATCTGGGGTTTATTCTACATTTCCAAAAATTACATGCATCTTTTTGGGCACAAACATATGCAAAGATAGGAAAAAATTACTCATAATTGGATTCAAGAATAGAATAATACTAAAAAAATGTGCATGTCAAGAATGTACAGCTTTGTCGATTGTACAAAAAATTATGACCCTATCATACGGTTTTTCCAAGGGGAATTTTCTCCAGTTTGTCAAAGATTTCCGTATTTATCATCATTATTACAAAGCATGTTTATATGGTTTCATACTTAGATTGACTCATATTGGCACATATTCATGGGGCGGAAGAATTTCATTCTCTCCTTCTCCACGGTACTCAATTTCACTTCCATTTTTGGACACATTAGGGGCATGGGTCTCCTTTTTCCACTCGATTTCAACATGCAATCAATTCTACTCAATTTCTATTCAGTTGTATGGCACATGGGAAGAGTATGGGGCACTTATTTATATTTTCTATTATTTATCTCAAGTTGAAAATTTGGGCTTATATTCATCTATAACGGTATGGGTCAGTGGGGTTATGGAAGGTAAGCGAAGCCTAAGTTCTTCCCGGGTAGGATTTCCTATCCTCTTTGTGCTTAAAGGAAAATATCAAAGTTGTTGAATGGATTTTATACACGGTCTTCCTCCTGTAGGGGTGTTTAGGCTCCTTTTTGGTCCTTCTCTTTGGCATTCGTGTGTTGGGTCGATACACCTAACACATCGACCTCTCATCGACACAATTGGGGAATGATCACCCCCAAATTTTCATTAAATTTCAAAAATTCAAAATATTCAAATCACAAGAACGAGATTGCATTCCCTCCGCAAAACTAACAGGTATATTCCTTCCATGTTTTGCATCTCTTTTAGCATTTCTTTTTGCACTCTTCTTTATAGTACTCTCATTACATTTTGAGTTAAAGTTTAGTTTTCTATTTCGAGCATTGACTACAATGTGTGTTGTAGGATTCATTTTCGAGTGTGTCAACACCAACATAATGGGATACCGTAAAAAAACTTATTGCTCCTTAGACAACGAAGTAATCCGATGCAAATACATTAGGGCAGCACCCTCTATAGGCCTCGAAGTCTCCTCCTAGGTCCGGAGTCACAATCTTCTTTCCATAAGCAAGCAAAGTGACTATTCCCAAGTATTTAAGTAAGTTTGAAACTCAAACAAGGCATTGTCAAAGCACAATTGTCAAGTTCTCGATTACACTACGGTATATATCACATGCTTGGAAAATGACATGCGATTTGAGCCCTCTTCATAGTGGTGGTGATGTCAACAAGATTGTGGGTGCCCATAACCCACTTAACTTTGGTTTACATAAAATCCATCTCGTGTTACAATGGTTTGATGGTTTGAGTAAAGTTTATAGATTCATTTCAAAGGTGAGCAAAGAAGACTGACATACAACAATAGTCATTTTGAGGCGGTGAAGCACTCAAGAAGTTACATTCCCAAATTCCAAGCAGGGCCAAGACCATATAGTACGGTCATAACCATACAAACGGTCTTGACCTATTTCTACAATTTTTCTCACGTCTAGTTTTAGGTGCTAATTCCAATAATGAAGCATTTCTAGCCTCGATTAGCATGTTCATGTATTCAAATCACTCAAACTCTTCCAGAGTCACATAAAATCAGCTAAGTGTGATTCCTCCTTTGTGTTTTGATAGTTGCTAGATCAATAGTCACTTTGTAAAGTATTATTCTGATTTGTGCAATTAATGTTAGAAGTTAATTAAATCAAAATATCCTCCTATAATAGTAATTCATCATTTTTATGCATGTTATTTAGGAACATTCTAAAATCTTAAAAGGTTGAGATTAATCACTTAAAAAGTGAAATCATTTGCTCGGCTATCTATGGAGGGAGAGTGTTCGGTGATGGTGAAGAGATGGGAGATGCAAAGGGACTAACAATAAGCTCTTCAAATGGATCTTCCGAAGGAATTCTAGCATCTTTTATTTGAAATCGTATAGGAGCAAGTCTAAAATCATCATGTTGTTGCAACTCAAATGTAGGATGTACAACACCACTTGCTCGATCACCTCTTTTATATCATTGTATATATGTCAATTTTCTCAAAATGATGAATCACCAAGTGTAAAAATATATTTTCAAATTGGCCAAGGGATTGGATTCAACATACCATTTTACTTTATTTTTTGGAATATATGGTTTTTGTATTTTGTGGGAAAAGAGTGTCGATAATAAGATTGTTTGATCCCTAATGAGTCGTCAAAAATTATGGGTGAAATATTTTCATGGGACAAAATGTGCAATTTTATCAATACTGTGGGAATGGGGAGGCTCCCATTTATTGAAAGTTGGAAAGTATGTACATTAGACTAATATCTAGGGTGGAAAAAATTTGGAGAATGCGTAGAAACGCCCTTCTTTGCTAACGATGAGACTGTGAGGGGGAAATTTTTACGTAATGGAAAAGAGAGAAATAAGAAGGAAATTGTATTAATGAGTTGAACTCGATTTTGTTATCTACAACTCGAGGTGGTTCTATTTTTAATTGGAGGAAACAAGAAAAGCACAACACAACGTCATAAAAGATAATGAAATGGATAATGCAAGATAAATACAAAGCCTTATCAAGATATATTCATTCCAAAAGAAGGCACGAAGTCCTTCAACTTCTTACAATTCCAAAGCATGTGCTCAACTAAGTGACAAGATAAAAAAGGAGGAAAATATCAATGCAAGAAATAGAAGAGTACAACCTACTAGAGAGCAAAAACAGATGTCTTGGAATAGAGAGAGCATTCCAATTTATAGCCAAAACAAGTGACTCTTTGCATTCCCATGTGACTTTTCAACTTAAAGTGCAATCTCAACAAAGAAATAGAAACTTTAAGTGACTTAAGTCAATTTTACAAAAGTTATTTCTCAATGGAGAAATAGAATGTTAGAGAGAGAAAAGAAGAGAGAGAATGTGTGATCAAAAGAAGATGATCCAGGATGAAGTTTTGCTCTTCCTTCATTGTGGAGATGAATGTTGCAACTGAATAGCATCTTCCTCAATTGCTTCTCTGATCAGAGCATGTCTTTTCTTGGACTTAGAAATGATGTTCCACATCTTATCCAAAATGATCATCTTTGGTCATGCTTGAAAATTCTCTTTTAACTCTTTGTCTTTGTGAGAAATGATAGATTACACAACTCAATTCTTTGTCACAAACATGATCTCTTGTCTCCCACACGAACAAACAGCTTATCTTCTAATCATCGAAAGCATACACTCACACCACACTTTCCCAAATTTGGTAAGAAACATCACACCATGAGTTATCTTGGATTTGATAGTATCAAATATTTATAAGAATTCTCAATGGGCAACATAGCAATCCTCTTAATGGAAACACTTCCTCTTTGTGAGATGAAGTCAAGCATTAATTGAATGGACAATGTCTTCTTGAAGAATATGAATACTTCTTGTTATGTCTCCTAAATAGAGGATGGTAAGGAGATCAAGAATACACTAGAACCATGGTTTCCTATCATATAATCCTTCAATTCATTTAATTAGATGTTTTGTGCTCAACAATCCTTTTTCTCTCCGACTTAGGTTAGCAAATGAGTTTTTCTTCCTTTTCAAGTGTTTTAAATGGTCCTCAATGATGTTTTTGGCTGCAACATGGATGTGGTCACCACGGATGAAGGACTCATCCAAATCAATCATGGATGAATTCGTTTGAAAGGTTCTTGAGGGAAGAAGTGATGCTCTAATTTTGAGACAATTCTCACATCAAGATCAATGAGAAAGTACAAAAGCTAATGGAGAGGGCAAAATATTGTGAAAAACTCAGTCATGCATACCTCCACAAATACTTCAACTCGTCATGCAAGATATGGATCAAATGAAATGTGATTTTAAGGACATTTTCTCCAAATTTTAGGCAATTTGGTTCATTGAGTCACCGGGTAAAAGTAAAAACGTTTTTAGTTTCTCTCGAGCACAAACCGAGGTTTTAATGAGGTTTTCAATTACAAACTTCATTAGATCACCATGAGATCAATACTTATCCAATCCACATGATACTTTATCCATTTGAAATATGTTTCCAAGAAGAAGGGATGCTCTAATTTTTACAAATATCTCTTGTTGAACATGAGGGAAATTACAAAATAAGTTTTGGTTGCACAATGATTTTTGAATGGTGTTTGCAAGAAAAATGGATCAAATCACATCAAATGAATCCTTACTCCATAAAAGTAAAAATGGATCAATGTGAAGGCATTTTGAAGGAGAACTCATGGGAAAAGTTTCATGGAATTTGGCCTTGGGGATCACAAGCTATGAGCATTTGAGTTTTTGGAAGAACTATGGTAAACAAGGGTTTCTCCAACAACAAATTTCAAGTGGGAAGACAAATAAAACTAGCTTGTTATAGCCCTTGTATCATACATCATTTTGAAGGCGTTTTGATGGAGAGAAAGTGTGCAAAATTTCAAGGATTTTTGGCCATGGGAACTCAAGATATGAGCATATCTTGATTGAGCAATAGTAGGGCATCCATATAGTTTGTATGGCCCAAATGGGAGGAAAAATTATGCTTTCATAGTATTCCTCATATGCACATTATCTATTTTGAGTTGGGGTTTTGGAGGGAAAACAAGAAATTCAAAAGGTCGCTTAATTGATGGAGGGGTTCGGGTTTTGCAAATGCAAACATGAAAATGCTCCTCCTTTGCCAACTTGTAACCCAAAGGGCACTCCAAAGTTAGGGCGCACTTATGGAGAGCATGAAACATTGGCAAAGTGCGTCAATGCGTGAGAGGAGTCAAAAATTGTCCAAGGCCTTGGGGTTTCTATTAAACCACCTAAAACAAGTCAAAACTATATTTTGATGTTACTTTTTGAGTTTACAATGGACCAATCAGGTTGAGGCGCACTTATGAGGGTAGGGAAACATAACATTCCATGCAAAACTTTGTTTTGAACTTCCCAAAAGACTGACATGCTCCATACATGTGCCCAAGTCACTTAAGTTGTTGACATCAATAATTCAACAAAGAATTAAAACATAAAGTGCACTTTTGGGTCCAAGACCAAGCATCCATATAGTTTGTATGGCCCAAATGGGAGGAAAAATGATGCTTTCATAGTATTCCTCATATGCACTTTATCTATTTTTGAGTTGGGGTTTTGGAGGGAAAACAAGGAATTCAAAAGGTCACTTAAGTGATGGAGGGGTTTGGGTTTTGCAAATGCAAACATGAAAATGCACCTCCTTCGCCAACTTGAACCCAAATAGCACTCCAATCAGGTTAGGGCGCACTTATAAAGAGCATGGAACATTGGCAAAGTGCGTCAATGCATGAGAGGAGTCAAAAATGTGCCCAAGGCCTTGGGGTTTCTATTAAACCACCTAAAACAAGTCAAAACTATATTCTAATGTTACTTTTTGAGTTTAGAATGGACCAATCAAGTTGAGGCATACTTATGAGGGTGGGGAAACATAACATTCCATGCAAAACTTTGTTTTGAACTTCCCAAAAGACCAACATGCTCCATACATGCACCCAAGTCACTTAAGTTGTTGACATCAATAACTCAACAAAGAATTAAAACATAAAGTGCACTTTTGGGTCCAAGACCAAGCATCCATATAGTTGTATGGCCCAAATGGGAGGAAAACGATGCTTTCATAGTATTCCTCATATGCACTTTATCTATTTTTGAGTTGGGGTTTTGGAGGGAAAACAAGGAATTCAAAAGGTCACTTAAGTGATGGACAGGTTTGGGTTTTGCAAATGCAAACATGAAAATGCACCTCCTTTGCCAACTTATAACCCAAAGGGCGCTCCAATCAGGTTAGGGCGCTCCACTTAGGGCGCACTTATGGAGAGCATGGAAGATTGGAAAAGTGCGTTAATGCGTGAGAGGAGTCAAAAATGTGCCCAAGGCCTTGGGGTTTCTATTAAACCACCTAAAACAAGTCAAAACTATATTTTGATGTTACTTTTTGAGTTTAGAATGGAACAATCAAGTTGAGGCGCACTTATGAGGGTGGGGAAACATAACATTCCATGCAAAACTTTGTTTTGAACTTCCCAAAAGACCGACATGCTCCATACATGCGCCCAAGTCACTTAAGTTGTTGACATCAATAACTCAACAAAGAATTAAAACATAAAGTGCACTTTTGGGTCCAAGACCAAGCATCCATATAGTTTCTATGGCCCAAATGGGAGGGAAAACGATGCTTTCATAGTATTCCTCATATGCACTTTATCTATTTTTGAGTTGGGGTTTTGGAGGGAAAACAAGGAATTCAAAAGGTGACTTAAGTGATGGAGGGGCTTGGATTTGCAAATGCAAACATGAAAATGCACCTCCTTTGCCAACTTCAGAACCCAAAGAGTGCTCCAATCAAGTTAGGGCGCACTTATAAAGAGCATGGAACATTGGCAAATTGCATCAATGTGTGAGAGGAGTCAAAATGTGCCCAAGCCCTTGGGGTTTCTATTAAACCACCTAAAACAAGTCAAAACTATATTTTGATGTTACTTTTTGAGTTTAGAATAGACCAATCAAGTTGAGGCTCACTTATGAGGGTGGGGAAACATAACATTCCATGCAAAACTTTGTTTTGAACTTCCCAAAAGACCGACATGCTCCATACATGCGCCCAAGTCACTTAAGTTGTTGACATCGATAACTCAACAAAGAATTAAAACATAAAGTGCACTTTTGGGTCCAAGACCAAGCATCCATATAGTTGTATGGCCCAAATGGGAGGAAAACGATGCTTTCATTGTATTCCTCATATGCACTTTATCTATTTTTGAGTTGGGGTTTTGGAGGGAAAACAAGGAAATTCAAAAGGTCACTTAAGTGATGGAGGGGTTTGGGTTTTGCAAAAGAAAACATGAAAATGCGCCTCCTTTGCCAACTTGAACCCAAAGGGCGCTCCAATCGGTTAGGGCGCACTTATGGAGAGCATGGAACATTGGCAAAGCGCATCAATGCGTGAGAGGAGTCAAAAATGCGCCCAAGGCCTTGAGGTTTCTATTAAACCACCTAAAACAAGTCAAAACTATATTTTGATGTTACTTTTTGAGTTTAGAATGGACCAATTAGGTTGAGGCGCACTTATGAGGGTGGGGAAACATAACATTCCATGCAAAACTTTGTTTTAAACTTCCCAAAAGACCGACATGCTCCATACATGCCCCCAGTCACAAGTTGTTGACATCAATAACTCAACAAAGAATTAAAACATAAAGTGCATTTTAGGGTCCAAGACCAAAACTTGGAGTTTCTAAAGGGTATGAAGTATGATCTTGAATGAAAACGGGCCAATGAATTCAATGCAACCACGTAGAAGACTTGAAAATGCATTATTTTTTATTTTTGAGTCAACTCACTTTTTGGCGTCGAAGGAGCAATAGTGAGTTGAGCAAACATGGGAGCCATAGATGAGTAAGAACAAAATCAACACTTAGACCGTGGAGAGGACTCAATGAACTTTCTTTTGACTATTGGTCGCTTTTTATTCTCCCTAGTGCTGCTAAAACCTTTTGTGCCTTATTGTCTAAAAGGTTTCCATTCTCGATACTTCCAAAACCTTACTTTGAATATACCATCATGCAGTAGACTTTGAAACCTTTCTAATCGTTGTGGTTTGGGTACCTAAAACCACCCGAGGCTCCTAGAACCTTCCACCCAAAATGAACCTTCTCCGATGACCAAAAACACATTTTCCTCAAAAAGCGTCAAAGGTGAATGTGCTCCCAAAACTAGTCCAAAGCTTCTATAATGTTCCCTAAACCATAATAACATGAAGTAAACTTGAAGTCCTTTCAAATAACTGTAAGCTAGACTTTTGAAACCACGCTGAGCTTTTGAAACCTTTCACACAAGTCGATACTTGTAAAGAGACAATTTGGACCAACTTTCTAGAGATGTGACAAAAAAACTCATGGGGTTGTCAAGTAAAATGCCTAGACATTTTACATGCCAACAAAAAGAGGAGCTTACAATCAATCCAATGCCAAACTTTCACAATGAAATAGCATTAACAAATATATTACACAACTATCACAAGAATATGAAATTACAAATGAACTTTAAAATCATTGTTGCATACATATCTAACAAGGGCCTTAGAATACATATATACGTGAAGTCCCTTCTTCGTTATGCTTTGGTGAATGTAAATACCTTGTTTGGCAAAGTCCGGGAGCAAATTCGAGTATCCTTTTGTCCAAGTCTTGATAGACAACAAG
The DNA here is from genome assembly GCA_018340775.1 of Taxus wallichiana var. yunnanensis. Taxonomy (NCBI): domain Eukaryota; kingdom Viridiplantae; phylum Streptophyta; class Pinopsida; order Cupressales; family Taxaceae; genus Taxus; species Taxus wallichiana. Next base: position 65,019,628 of record CM031238.1, on the reverse strand, counting down.
CGGACAACAATTACATAGTTAGTTCTATCCATGTTTAAAGACGCACCCCATATCAATCTCTAAGATATAACAGTAGACCGAAATGACCGAATAATCTTTTTAAAATCCATTGATAGCCCTTTCTCCATAATGCTTTCGTGTTGTTTCAACACTCCTATTTTGGTAGAGGTTGGGAGTACGGTAGCAAAGGTGAACTGATCACATTAGACAATTGGTGGTTGCATTTGGTGAAACATAATCAATGTTTCCTAAGGATGCCTATGTCCTCTATAACCTATAATTATGATATTTTATGAGGCGACATCTCATTCAATCATTTGGTAAAACGCAACGTTGTGGAGTATGGCTTCACACCTACCAATTGCATTTGTCGGAAAGATTCCAAGGCCTTTTCAACAAACTCATTTTGTGCATATCCTCTTATTCAATTGTTTGGTGGTTAAATTTGGTGAAACATAATCAATGTTTCCTAAGGATGCCTATGTCCTCTATAACCTATAATTATGATATTTCATGAGGCGACATCTCATTCAATCATTTGGTAAAACGCAACGTTGTGGAGTATGGCTTCACACCTACCAATTGCATTTGTCGGAAAGATTCCAAGGCCTTTTCAACAAACTCATTTTGTGCATATCCTCTTATTCAATTGTTGCATATCCTAAGGCCACATTTCTTTTAGGCATTTAGTCAAACAATTTGCATGGATCCCTATTAGCCACATTTGGTGAAATAACGGTAGTGCTTTGTGAGGTTGCTTGACAATGCTTCCACATTTTGCATTTGTCGGACAGTTCACATGCTCCCACATTTTGCAGACATATCTACCAAAGTGTACTTGCAAAAAAAACATCTATGAAAGCTACATAGAACTTCCTCTTGACAAACATGACAACACATTTTTTATTAGAATAAGACAAGAACAAACATGTCTCTAAATGCAATGGACATTGCATCGCATTGCTCTCAAATCTATAGTTTTCTAAAACAATGCCCCATACATCTCTTTTTTTCAAGAGTAATAATTCTTTCTAGAAGATCATTCTAGACGACATTGAAGCACAAAACTACTTGTTCGAAAGTTGTGCCATCGTAGACAACCATCATGTGGAGAAGAGTTTGTAGCAATATAGTTATAGCTGTGGCTATGATGGTTGTCCACTTCAACTTTCTCAACGTGTTTAAACTCCCCATACATATCTTCCAACATACTTGCAACTACAACATCCACTAGAAGTGTTTGAAGCCTATGTTGGCATAGGTTGGTAGCATGCTAGAAATGGTGATTAGATCATAGTGGACACAAGTTAGCAGCATTTGGTGAAATATCATCAATGCTCACAAATTGAAATCATCAAAAAAATTGGCAATAAAACATCCAATGCGAAAGCGACAGCTCCCAACCATTGCACGCCCCAAAGTAAGATGCCTTTGGCATAATAAATCACTTCAAGGTCATCTTCAAACATATCAAACAACATGTTGTCTCTAAGGAGTAACCTCGTACAACCCATCCATCTCTAAATAAAAAGTAATACTATTTCATGTAAACTTTGAAAACCTTTCATTTCATAAAGATAGAAGGCAGCTCTTCATGTTCCTTGTAACAAACATTTTCAACAACCACCTACTACCTTACATGTTGTAACTAACATTTGAATTACATCAATAGAACAATATATCAATCAAACAATCAAGAAAACCAATTTTAATTCAGCTTTGATTGACCCCCACATCAACTACCTTGATCTCACCATGACACTCACATAATTTTTGGGCAAAGGGGGACGCTTTTGGACGAGGGTGGGCTGGGTAGCAGAGGCAGGGCTGTCAACACACCCATTCCAGCTTAACAGTTGCAATAAGTTTTGCAATCTTTTTTCTTCACGAACACTCTACAAATCAGGTTATTTCTTAAACTGAACCTTGTTTTCCAAAAAGTGGAGGTTCCCAACCTTGTCCTCTAATTAAAGTCACCATATCACACTGGATTTTACTTTTCTAGCTCAGCTAGAGACACCATTAATATAGACTTTGAATGATAAGTAAATATAAACCAACATTAATAATGGTGGAACACTTCATGTTGAACAGTGCTGAGACAGCCAAGTGTATCGCAATAATCATTACAAGTTAGATTATAAAAATAAGCACCTTCCATGTAACCCTCGAACTTGTAGAGAAAGTCCCTGTATACGAGATAAACTTGTGACCAAAACTTATTGGGTGAAATTGACACAAGAATCAACAAGGCGTAGATGTTAAATCTGACCCTAGACACTTTCCACTGTTGGGAGTACATATGTACACCTTTCTCTAAGGACACTAAATCCCTCTTAAAGCCCCCGCAAAAAGGTTAGCATGTGCCTTTAGCCCATGTTCAGCCATATGTGTCAGGGAAATGAAGGTGCAATATTTGACAAGCTGCCTTACTACCAAGCCCTCGCCTATTACAATAATTACCCTGAAACATGATATTGGCAACAACATATTTGCTTGAAACTTTTGTCACAAAAGTGTGATTGAGATTCCAATCTCTTGCATCAGAAAAACTAATAGATACATTATTCCATACATTCTAACCAAAACCAAATAATGGATCCTATTTCAAACTCCAAAAACAGAAGGAATGAATCAATTTTAACATGTTTCACAGGGAGATACTTCGAACACCCAAGTCCTGTAGCAATGTATCCCATAAAACTCTTAAATTTGATAGCATTCAAGATTTCTCAAAAACTCCTATCAGATAACGAAAATTGAGATAACTCCTCAAGATAGGTAAGAGAAAAGACCAAACATGACAACTGAATCCAGTGTTTTGAGAGCTGCAACAAATATTTAACCCTTGATGGGGACAATTTATAGGAAACTGTTCCTCTAAAATAGTTTATAGAGCAACAAACAAATGACCACATGAGAACCAAGTAATTCCAAGCCACCGCCAAATCAAAATGACATTCCCTCCATAAATAATTATTTGCAATAAGACAAAATAGTTTCCACTATGTATTTTTTTGCAATGAGACAATGTCAGAAATAATTGGAGCTAATGAGAAAGAAAAACATCCTCCAGATATGAGATCCACTGTCACTGCCATTTGCCATTTGACAAAATACAATTTGGATTTACTCTATGAAAACCTACACCAAATGCTCAAGAATCTACCCTAACAAGTATTTCAGAGGGTGCCCAGACTTGAAAAGAATCTTTTCCATAAATCATTTGAAATTAGAAGGAATTCTTGTAATTTTGCAGCTGGTAAAATTCAAGCCAACACCTCATACATCAGCTGTCAGGAATGATCCACTAAGAGATATCTGCAAACAAAATATGCTCGTTGAGTGTCAATTTGGTAAAATAAGTCCACAATAAATTGAAATCAACAGACTATAACTGCCAGAGGGCATACCTTCTCCCCTAGTTTAAAAGGAGGAAGTCCTTTGTATGGGCAACCCGAACATCGAAATGCATCTCCAAGAGAACACTGAAATTTGAGAGGAAATAAATCAAATTAGAATAAAACAAACCAGAAATAAATTATTTGCAAATACATTTCTGGAAATACTTCCAATAATTATTTGGACACAGATAAAGACTTGTTTCGTATAAAAACAAGAAGCTGGGGATTGCAGGGTGAAGTGATATGAAGATGTATCAAGCTAATTTAGTTCAAAAGAATATCAAATGACGGGAACAGGACCATCGAAGATTACATAAATGAAGAACATACCAAGACCCGTCATCCATATTATAATCCAACCAAACACCCTCACTTTCATAAGAAAAAACTCACTAAAAGCATATTGAGATCATAACATGGCAATTACTTTCTAAAGTTCACCATGAAACAATAAACATGAAAAAGTAATCTACGTTGCCAGGATACGGGTACGAGTATCGTACAGGTACAGGTACGATACGCGGATATGTTAATTTTAAAAAACCCTTGGGTACAATACATCTTGAATACGTCCGTACACATATATATAAAAAATCAAATATATATATATACACACATCTACTAATTTTACTCATTTTTTAGTCCATAAATAACTGAAATAGTAATACGAAACTTGATTCAATGTTCAAAATATTCAATATACTTTAGACTTAGCATTTTTATTGATCATGTGGCTGCCATATGTATCCTTGGCGTATCAGTATCCATATCGGATACGTATCAGACAGGAAACGTGGGGGGTCATGGCGTATCCTGGCAACATAGAAAGTAATGAAGTATTGACATATCATTATGCATTTAATAAGAAAAATTAATCCAACCATTATTTACAAAAGTGTTCAATGTACGTTTATGTGAGCATTCATGTACAGATACATCTGCATCCTTGTCATATTCAGTAATTATATAAGCATGCATTTAAATCCCTTCCATATCAAAAGAGAATCATTTATTGTTTCCAATGTGTCCAAGTCTACAGAATACCAAAGTCCTTTAAAGAAAAAAATAAACTGATGAATTTCACATTAGCATTCGCCAAATTTGTAAATGCAACATTTTTTTAACACTCTTTGAGGATTGCTCTCGGCCATGCAGCATTCATGAGCCTGTTGTTCAAAACAATGCTTTCAATTTGAAACTGTGTTCAAAGCAATAATTACATTTGAGCAGACTGTGTGACTCTACTCCTATAAAAGAGTTGTTTCCAGAGAAACATTCACCAGTCTTATGCCATATAAAATAATTATAAAAGAGTTGTAAATTAGGAATTTGTGTTAATAGCTGCTTCTTTACCTCCTCACCAGCTATCAATATAACAGCAATAAAATAAAGTAAATTATATTGCTTTCAAATGCAAGTGTTGTTTCTTAAGGGATCACTATCCATCATGAACCTACAGTTCAAAACAATGCTTGCATTTTACAATGTTCCATACAATAACTACATTTGAACAAAATATCTGATTCCATTCAAATCAAGTGCATTTTCCGGAGGAACACTCTCAGTATTGTGCCATTCATGAAACTGCAGTTCTGGACACACCTAAGTCTGATCACATATAAGTAAACAAATTCAAGGAAGTTACATCTCTCTTCACCTACTTGGTGATTTACTAGTATGTCACTCCACGCAGGTCCCAGGTAGGTTATATTATTGTTGATTCCTCGACAGCCTAATGAGAATAACATGAGGAAAGGATCCCTTCACTGATAAGGAGGCCTGGCTAAACTACTTTAAAAAACACAATGAAGAAATCAGCTATGACTCATAACGAAAATAGAAGTTTTCAAGTGGTTTGAAGCTCTAGATGGTGCTCTTGCTCCAAAGTCTCTATCTGATTAAGTTCATGGAAATCAGACCAGATACTGAGGTCGACATGAGATAGATGGCTACAAACTGAAAGGTCCAACAAGTAGCATATGTCCCTCTTTATTGGGAAGGACATTTCCTGCTAGTATTTGGAAAATCTAGAGATAGGGAGTGGACTTTTCAGAATGAAGTGTGGATGATCGGAAGATTTGTTCTGTTCATTAAATTTTGGAGAGTTAAATTTTTAGTCATTGAAAAATTCATCCTCGTCTGCTCCTGTTTGGATTAAACCTTTCTTAACATTAGAGTTTTGGCATTGTTCATTGAAAAAACCCTTGGTTCTTTTCCGATGGAATTTTTGGTCACCAAGGAGATAGAGAATTAAAAATATTCAAGAACATGCATAGATTTGGATCAGAAAACACTAACCCCAGGATCAATCAAACTTCAGCTGATGGACTACATTTTGGAAACATCCCAATGGCTACTAAAACATCCCCTTCAATTGTAGAAATCATTTTTGAGTAGAGTCATTTAGGACACTTTTGCCCACAGACTATAAAAGTTATTTTGAATAATGGCTGTTTGCAGTTATAAAGCAGCCAACATTTGGTCAAACAATATCAGGTTATGTTTGTTGTGAGTCATAGTGAGTTGCCTTGACTAGGTTGAAAGTTGCGCCCTTGCCTAACCGTGCCTATATATATGAGATCGTTTCTCCCACTTAATATTACGTTTTGACCATACCAAATCATGTTAACAACTTCACATACAGCAGTCTATTATGCTGTTACAGAGTACTACTTCAATTTCTAACATCTTGGCATTCTATTGCTTTATATTGTAATGTAAAACAGATCCATTGGGAGAGGGAATCAAGCACCTGGGAGCCCATGTGTGATACTGGGGGCTTTTCCATAGCAGCACTCACAACTGCTGTTAGAGCATGAAAAGGAATCTCTTAGACACGAGGTGTGGCCCTTTTTCTAAAGATTACATAGTGCCTTGGAGGCTGAAACCCTGGCTTGGATGATGTTGAAAGCATCTTGAGGAAATATGTAAGACTAAACCTCTACCAATTCTTTGTTAGAAGATTTTTGCAACAAAAACAGAGACAGACTCGAACATCATTGATCACAGCTTGGAAAAGGGTACTATTTTCAATAGAAAGTAAGTGCTTTTGCAAAAGGATATTGCAAAAAAAGCAATTTTAGATTTACAGCCAGTTCGTGTGAGAAATTACTGTCGCTGCACAAGATTTCAGTTTCTAAACCCCTAAGAATTTCTTTGATAGTTGCGACACTTACAGTATCACTGATCTCTTGGAGTAATAGTTTATTATCACAAATATTTTTGCTTATAACAGTATGCATATTTGTGATCTTTGAACTCTTTCTGTGTGTAATGCTTAGCTGCATTCCTATCTTATTTTAAATCTATTGTCATAATTACACCATGAGGCATTCCTACAATGGCAGGCAAGGCTGTAATGGAGTGCGTTGTTCAATTTTATTCTCAACATTAAATTTGATGTTCATTTGACGTCATGTGACAATTCATTCATAAATTTGACTTCTATTGGACTGTCACTTAAATAATTTTGTTTCTTTTTTCTTGGAGAAGTCAATCAAAAAATAGTAATATCTTGGCCATGTAGTAATGTTTGGGTCTTTTTTTTCTTGAATAGATATTTTTGAGACCAACACAATTGCGTAGCTAAATGATTCCATTTGCCACAAATCAACGGGAAATTGATAGAGAATTTAATGAAGTTGTTGATTAAAGAGGTATGTAAAAATCAAACCTAAAAACCTTGAAATTGATATCTATTGGTGTATTTCATATAGATACATTTATTATAATATACTTATTATATTTATTTTTAATTGTTACTTTTTTGGTATACTTATATTACCCTTGCATAGTTAGATAGGTGCCTCGTGATTGATATCTCTTGGCATATTTTAGATAGATTTATTTAAGATATCTATACTAGTATTGACATATATTTGCAATGCCACATAAACAAAGAGCCCAAAGAATGCATAAATGTAATGTGCACTAATGATGCCCCCTTCAAATTTACAACAATTTGCAAAAACCTCCAAGAGATTTGCAATACAAAAAAATTAACACAAAAGAAAAAGATGGGACTTTTTAAATTTTCAAATCTCATGTAAACACTTATTTATCACACGAAACTAGTCACAAAAATTGCAAATCTACAATAATTATTTTCTTTGCAATACTCTTGTGCAGTACCACTATTTAGTATTACGGCAAAGAGTAGCGCTTTGATGATGCTTGATAAATGGTGTCTTAATCTGTGACTGCCAAAAACCTCCAATAAGGAATATGAAGCAACTTTGTCACACTTATGACATTAAAATGCAAACATCAAAACTAGGGCTTCAACCACCCAGGTACTTTGCCGTGTTCCAAACAAGGGCCACATCATGTGTCTACAAAACTCTGTACAAGAGATGCTCCATGCGTGCTTTGAGCATCAGTTGTGATTGGAGCTTCCATGAAGTCTCCAATCACACGTCAATTTGCATACTTGATTCTCTCCTCAGCTATGCCATAATACCATGATGGGGGTGAACAACCCTACTAAAACAGGTTTGTGGTCTACAAAGAAGATCAGCAGTGTGAAGAAAGTGATATAGCACATAGCAATGATATTGAGAGCAAGGGAATGAGAGAATGTTCAAATACGAGAAACAGAAGTAATACTCTATAACTGAGAACAGAAGACTAAAGAGCAACATACGAACAATGCTCTAAGCATGATCTAAACATAATAAGCAAATATAAATGATCTGTAACACATATATAGGTCATTTTTTAGGTCAAGACCAAGCCAGCCTCCAATTTGGCATATGAGACACCACCCACTACCCCTCAGAAGGCCACTAGGCATTTACTTTTTCCATCTACCTAGTGCATTGTTCAATCTACGATTCCCTCCATTTCAACCTCATGAACAAGCTCAGGAGTGAACCAAATCTTACCAATCATATGCATTGGCTAAGGGAGGCATAAACTTCACTGGCCTGATAAAGTTCAGTAAACATGGCTCAACCCTTAATCTAAAAAAGGGTTATTCGAAACACCAGCATGACAGTAAAGAGTGGGAAACAGTTGCTAGAAAGTTAGAAACAACCTCTTAAGGACATTGAGCACACGGCTAAACCAAACAAGGTGGTTACTCAATAAATGCTATTAAGGAATGAAGAATATGATCAAAAGGCTGAATTGGTGAAATAGTTTCCACTAACAATCAACAAGAACTCTTTGCTGTAGAGACCAAACAACTCTAGTTGATAAAGCTAGTGAAGAGTATCCAAAATCAGCTCTTATTAGAGTGTTTTTCAGGTCAATACCAAGCCAGGCGCCAATTTGGCATATGAGACACCCCCTCTTCCCCTCGGAAGGCCACAAGGGGCTTACATTTTCCATCTACCTTGTGTATTGTTCAAACTTCAAACTTTGATCCTCTGTTTTGACCTCATGAACAAGCTTAGGAGTAAGCCAAACCTTACCAATCATATGCATTGGCTAAAGGAGGCATAATCTTCACTGAAATGATAAAGTTCATTAAACATGGCTCAACCCTTAACCCAAAAAAACGTTATTCAAGACAATCGCCTTAACAGTAGATAGTGGAAAACAAACTATAAGGGCATTGAGCACACAGCTAAACCAAACCAGGTGGTTACTTAATGAATCCTTTTGAGTAATTAAGCAATGAAGAATATGATCAAAAATTGAATCAATGAATAAACTTCCACTAACAATCACTAAGAACTCTTTGCTGTAAAGACCAAACAACTCTAGTTGATTAAGCTAATGAAGAGTATCCAAAATCAGGTCTTATCTCCTTCAAAAAAGCACAGAGGAGAAAGAGAAAGAGTTGAGAGTTAAGAAATTTCAGATTCAAAAACTGTCAACTAAGCAATGAGGCAGAAGAAGGATAGCAAAAGCCATGTAGGAGCACGGACACTGTCAGATCATTTATGGTAATGATCCTTTGAATGTCCCAACAGAGCCTTGATTCCCTACAGAGATCACCTCAGTTATGTTACAAAAGTCAATCCCAGCTATGGCCTGTCCATCTCAAATGTCACAAGAAACAACAAAATAAGATGGGGTGCAAGCCCCAGGAAACCTGACCTGCCAGACTTCACATCTAAGCCAAAGGAGTCTTGTAATATGTACCCCAGCTCCTTTTTCTTGGGTTAGTGTTTGATTCTAACTATCTGTCCTGTTACCCTGTTCTGCTGACATGGTGGAGATGCATGCAGCATTGATGCTACTTACAATTGCTCTATAGTTAAAAGTCAATATCTCTGGTCTTTCTTTCAAAATATAATTATTTTCTGCCTATTTGCTTTATTTTTTTAATCACATCTTCAAATTCCTCTTGTGATATTGAATTGGCAAGAATATGCAATTCAATATCTTTATCACAATGGTGCCCAACGATCAAAACCAAAAGATTTTCAAATTCAACTCAAAAATGGCAATTGAAATTTCAGGTATGATCACTGAGTGCCAGAAAGTTAAACTCTGTTAATATAGGCAACTTATTTTATTATTTGTGTAAATGTATTTGTATATATTTTTTCAGCTTCACGAAATCCATCATGTATTTCAATTTGTAGTTGATAAATTACTTACCTATATTAACAGAGTTTAACATGCTGGTACTCAGTGATGAGATCTTGGAAGAAATCAGTTTCAACACCCATGAAGGATGTTCACCTTCCATGCAAGTGGAAAGGTTTTACTATATTAAACAATGAGATTGGCATTAAAACAACAATAACCGGGCTTGATCTATATTTTATTTTCTTGTAAAGCTTTCATGCATTACAAATATAGCACAAGGAGAAGCATTTCAATTACTTTAAGCAGTTATGCAAGGAACAAATTAACCACAGTCGACCAGTCTCTATGTTGAACAGTCGGGCAAAAAAGCCAAAACGGATCAATATGGAAGTCTGGAGCTAACTAATTCATCCCATGTCTTTCGTGTGCTGTGTTGCTTTACTTAGTGTCGGGACTCAACAAACATAACTGATTATGCTGATCTGGGTAAAACTGCTTATATATTTTGTGTTATAACAGTCGAGGCAATCATATAATATATGTTCATGTCAAGACTATAAAGTGAAGCTACCATACCCAAATATTTTTATAATTTCAATTCTATAACAGTAGTAGGAAATTGTATAGCACATGCTAGGTATCAAGGAAAGTTTCATCTAAGGTACAAATTCTATGATAGCACCTGAGACACTCAGATTTGTCCATTGAAATTGTATAGCAAGCCAACTTTTGCATTATAATAATATTATATGTCTGACAGAAATACTTCTATGAATAATTTATTAGAATATTGCCTTACAAAATCACTCAATATTACTCTAATACTAAGTTACAGAAGGAACTTAAAGTATTAAAATTGACTTATAAAATGTAAATTGCAAACTTTTCAGAGCAACAATCAGGACTTTAGTAATGGGACAAAATACACCATTGTTTAGTTTAATTAACTAGTCTAAAAAATCTGTAATAGGGCACTCGAGACATCCATTAAGAAATAATTATGCGAAGATCAGTCTTAGAGTGTCTCGTGATGCTCAAATATACCTAGTGGAAGAGACACTGCCTAATAACAATTAATAATATATAAAATCAAAACTACTCAGCTATAAATCAAATGTGAGGAATAAAGGCAAACATACATTTCCACATGATGATTGTGGGTTGCTCAATTGATCTGCTGTCAATTGCAACTTCTCCTGCTTCTCTTCCATTTCAGCTCTGCCACATGTACAGTTCTTACAAGCTTTCCTTCCTGCCTTGCCCACTTCACAGTCATCTGCTGCACAGCAAATATAATACCATCTTAATCAATTCGAAGCAAATAAAACATTTTTATTACATCATTTGTCACAAATCTGCAGCAAATAAAGTAATACACAACATGATCTGAACTACATAATAATTGGTACGGCTGTAATACTACTACTGATCTTAAGATATCATATGCTGATTATTGCATTGGTCATTGTAAGATAGTAGTCTGTAGATACATGGTTATATCACATCATGAAATTTGCTTTTCTATTATAAAACTGAAATGCTACACTGTTAGTAAGTTCAATAATCTTCAATAATTGGGACCCTTGGAATTTGGCAATTTTAAAACTTCTTTGCTAAAAATCAGCAAATCAGGCAACTTAAACAAGACCTCAGAAGTTTCACAATTATCAATCTCCAATTCCATCCTTAAGCTTGAAGGAGAAAAGATAAATCTGATAGCCCCTCTGCTCAAAATCTTAGGCTGTCAGTTTTGCAAAGCCTTGCTCTAACAACACACAAAAGGTGATCTTTTTCTTCAACTCTATCCATTCAAAACCTTAAGCAATCAATTTTGCAGAGCCTCGCCCTAGCTTGCAAATTCTAAATCATTAAAGAAACTGCACAGAAACAGATATTGCTTTTCCCCAACGTGTTTGTTTAGAAATAGTAAATTGTTAAAAAATAGCAATCGCACATGAAATCTATGATGAAACCACAGAAGGGGATCTATTGAAGAAGTCAAAGTGGAGGGAGAGAAACAATGGGAGAGGAAGAGAGGTGAAGAAGAAGGGGTTTGAGTAGGGAGTAGTGAAAGGGCGGGGAAAGTGGGGTGGGGAAGAAATTTGAAAGTCAACCCTCCAATAATGACATGACTTATTTGTCAATTGATTGAATGAGAAAAGGCTTGTTGTGTAGGATGGTGACGTAATTGTTTGCAAGATATCTCATAATGTAAAGAGTGGTACAAAACTACTTCCGAAGTGAAAAAATGTTAGCAATTTCAGCCCTTGCTTTTATTGGGCAGTCGGAACACACGTCAATGTAAGGGAAACGAAATGCACGTTTCATGGGGCATGTCAGAGATAGGAAGAATTCTAGGCAGACCTAGCATCCATAGGTGGTGATTTCATGCACAATTTAGATTAGAGGTTACGACATCAACAATCGTGATGGCGTGGACATTCAATGATCATTGAAAAAATGGGATAGGCATCGTTGAGGATTTTGAGTTGACAGTGGAAATTAACCACCTACATGCCCTGCACCTATTCCACAACTCAGATTATTCCTCCCCTAGAAATATCCGCTATATGTGGTCGACTTAATCGTTGCAATCCCACTTGGACATTTCACGTGAGCTTAAAGGGTCCAAAATAAAAAATAGGAAATTGCAATAGGGTTTAGGTTCAAAACCCAGCCGCAATGCTTGCTTGTTGCAGAAGTTTGTAGCCCCCTTTTTAGTTTGGAGCTCAGGTAATTGCAGGAAATAATTGATGCACAGACAATCATCAGTAATTGAGCTTGTACATCAGCTGGTAATATGAGTGACAAGTAGGAAATATATGCCGATTGAGGCTGGAAATGCAAGGTTTTTGAGAGGGCAACATGATTATTTTTAGATAATTGACAAGGACATGAATGGAAAGTTGAACATAAACAAATGGGAAGTAGATACTTGTGGATTCAACATGATAAAGGAAAGCAATAACGTAAAATAAATTTGAATGGAAAGTTGAAACACATATGTTCATTCCCAACATGTAACAAAGAGATGAAGGTTAAGGATTACAAAAGATCCAATTGCCAAGATTAGATAAAGAGTAGTCGGCATGTGTTGGTGCATGCCTAGCAGCAGAAACACCATGACCACCATAAAATCGACTCCACCATATTTTATTTTCAGTGTAAAGGGTTTCAATTGGGCAATGTTTAATTTGTTAGATAAGGCAAAGACGTGAATGGAATTCTAGAAATAGAAAGGTGGGAACTAAATACCCGCATGTCCCACACCTACTCCACAACTTAGATTGTTCCTACCCAAATAATAATTGTTATTTGTGCTCCAATTTATCATCTCAATCTCGCTTGCATTATTCACATGAGTGTGATTGGTGCTTTAAGGGACCAAAAAAGAGGAAAATTCAAAGGTCAAAGGTACGAAACCTAACCACACCGCTTGCTTCATGTAGAACTTTGTAGGCCCCCTTTTCAGTTTTAAGCTTGAGTAATTGCAAGGAAGAAGGAGATGCACGAATGATCATTGATAATTGAGCCCACTCAACAAATGGTCGTATGAGAGAAATTATCTTCCAATCATAGTTCGTATTTTTTTAGCTTCAAGGTCATCAATTGGATAACATTTAATTTGGTAGATAAGACAAAGATATGAATGGAAAGTTGGAAATTAAATGATGAACGACATTTTAGATTAGGTTTTCCGACATCAACAACCGTGACAGCATCATCATTCAACAATCACCAAAAAAGGGATAGGCATCATTGAGGATTTTGATTTGACAATGGAAATTAACCACATACATGCCCCACACCTACTCCACGACTCAAATTATTCCTCCCCTAGAAATATCTATGCTATATGTGCTCAACTTTATAGTCGTGATCTCGCTCGGACTATTCATGTGAGCTTAAAGGGTCCAAAATAGAAAATAGGGGAATTCCAATAGGGTTTAGGTTCAAAACCCAGCCACATGCTTGTTTGTTGCAGAAGTTCGTAGACCCCCTTTTTAGTTTGGAGCTCTAGTAATTATAGGAAATAATTGATGCACAAACAATCATCAATAATTGAGCCCGTACATCGGCTGGTCATATGAGTGGCAAGTAGAAAATATATGTCAATTGAGGTTGGAAATGCAAGTTTTTTTATAGGACAACATTATTATTTTTAAATACTTGACGAGGACATGAATGGAAAGTTGGAAATAAACAGGTGGGAAGTAAATACTTGTGGATTCAACATGATAAAGGAAAGCAACAACGTAAAATAAATTTGAAACATATATGTTCATTCCCAACACGTAATAAAGAGATGATGGTTAAGATTTGTAAAAGATCCGATGGTCAAGATTAGATAAAGAGTAGTTGGCATATGTTGGGGTATGTTGGCAAAAACAACAAGGTGAATGCCAAAAAAACAGCTCCAAAGATATTTTATTTTTGGTGTCAAGGGTTTTGATTGGGTGGTGATTAATTTGTTAGATAAGGCAAAGATGTGAATGGAATTCTAGAAATAGAAAGGTGGGAACTAAATATCCACATGTCCCACACCTACTCCACGGCTTAGATTGTTCTTGCCCAAATAATATTTGTTATTTGCACTTCACTTTATTATCTCAATATTGCTTGCATTATTCATATGAGTGCAATTGGTGTTTTAAGGGACAAAAAAAAAAGAGGCAAATTCAAAGGTCAAAGGTATGATACGTAACCACACCATTTGCTTCATGTAGAAATTTGCAGGCCCCCTTTTTAGTTTTAAGCTCGAGTAATTGCAGGGAAGAAGGAGATGCACGAATGATCATTGGTAATTAAGCCCACCCAACAAATGGTCATAAGAGAAATTATCTATCGGGCATAGTTTGTATTTTTTTCAACTTCAAGGTCTTCGTTCGGACAAAATTTAATTTGGTAGATAAGACAAAGATATGAATGGAAAGTTGGAAATTAAATGATGGAGATTACATACTTGCATGTCCCGTATCTATTCCAAAGCTCAAATTCTTCTAAATAAGAAAGAGTATTTGCTATCCGCACTCCACTTTAAAGTTTTGATCTTGTTCACACTAGTCACGTGAGTGCAACCAACGTGTAGATTTTATCTTCATATCAAGCTTTGCTATCTTTTTATTTCATGGCATCAAGGTTTTCGATTGGACTTTTTTATTTCGATAGATAAGACGCAGACATGAATGGAATGTTGAAATCAAAAGGTGTGAATTAAATACCTATATGTCCCACACCCATTCCATGGATCAATTGTTCCTACCCAAATAATATCTAGCTATTTGTGCTCCATTTAAGCATTTCAATCTCACAAAGAGGACAAAATAAAAAATTGGGAAACTCAAAAGCCCAATGGTTCAAAACACAACCGGAGTGCTTGTGTCTTGTAGCAATTTGTAGCCTCATTTACCAAGTGTAAGCTCAAGTAATTGTACGAAAATAGGTGTATGCGAGCAACCATCGATAATAGAGGCCCTCAAGCAAGTGGATATACAAACAAAAGGCAGATTTTATTTGTCAATCGAGTTTGTTATTTGTTCGTTTCATGTCACCAATGCTTTTGATTGATCGAACTTAATAAAAACATACAAAACGTATTATTAACAAAATAAAATATAATATAATATGTAAAACATTATATATGTTATAATATAAATATATTTTATTGTATATATGTATTTATATAAATATAAATATATATATATGAATAAATAAATAATTAAAATAATATGCAAACCATATTATTAATAAAAACAGTATATATACATACTATATAGTATATAATATATACATTATTATAATATATTTTATATTAAATAAAAAAGGGGCATATAAGCAAATTATATAAAAAAGGGGCCACAACCACACTTTTGAAACAGCGAGGTCAAGCGGCCATGCCTAACCCGACTCCTTTGAGACACCACAAGCTCCCGGAGGGCTGAGACCACTCAAACCACGCCAAACGTCACATGTACGGAACAACTCGCCACTCAACCTAATGCACACGAGGACGGTTGTAATCATGTTCAAGTCGTTGATACGAATGCCGTGGACGGCCAAGATCAACGCCTAATGGTACAAACAAATCGAAGGCTCCCCATGGTTCTACCAAGGCAAACGCCTTCGGCATAATTATTGTATTTTTGCATAATTGACTCCCTTATAGATTGTACACCCGTGCATGACATACAATCTGACATGTTGTGTGGGGTCCAGGATTGCCCCAAATGGGTGGTGCGGGGGACCAGCAAATCCTCGAAAATAATTTTGGTATGCTCAATGTGGTTTCAAGTCTGTATCCATGGTTTTAATCCACATTTTACGACCCACAGTATCCACTAAGCCCAATGTTTTCTACCCATTGTATTGTAATACCATTTGGACAATTTCCTATTGATGTGCCTACGAATACTTGTACATGCATTAAGGTAAAGTAAGAACTTTTAAGTACACGATTGTATTGAACAAAAATTGAGTTAATGTAATAGGGAGGAAGGTTACAGTGCTAGGTTTTTCCCAAGTGAAAATCTTGTGTATATTGGATGCATCATTTCTCTTTTCTATTATAAATTAAGATAAATACCAATTTTGACGAACATAGATGCCAAGTTTTAAATAAAAATCTTTAAAATTCTTGCTAAAAATGAGTTGTTTGAGAGGAAAAGTCATTGCAGAACTTCACCCCTGCTTGAAAATCCCAAATCATTAAAGAAGCTGCACAGGAACAGAAATTATCTTCCCTAACATGTCACTGTTTAGAAACACCTATTTTGCCAAATTTTACTTCTAGATTAAAAATTCCTAGAACTTCTAACTAAAAATGAATTGTTTGAGAGGAAAAGCCAAAACATGGACATTTTGCACAAAAGAACCCGCTGTAAACATTAAAACAAATGAAAACTCTGATACAATGTAATAGACCCGCTGCTTAGTGTGCCTCACTCCCTAAATGTTCTCAACAATTGGATGTGAAAGACAGTAATCTACCACAGACATCATTCAAACTAAGAAGAATTCACAGAATGTACAAAAATATTAATTTCCCACTCTAGAATACATTTATGTTAAAAATATTTTTGGTAAACTGAAGCCCTTAGAGCATGGAGAAGCATGCCATGGTTAAAAAAACATATTCCAAAATACATAATCAAACAAGACAATATGATAAAACACTCAAGAATATTCATGAGCTTCCACTCATTGCATACAAATCCAAGACTCAAGGTACTAAACAACACTCAAAATGACAAACAACAAAGAATAGGAGCAAAACAAGACTCGCCATTATATCATAAGTTTTTGCAACAACCACCTAACTTGCAATTTTTACTAATCAGAGAAGAATTTATGAAGTTTTGTTGGTGAAAATTAAAAAATTCATGGTGATTGGATCTTTTAACAAAACTCTGTGTCTTCAATATCCATTGCAAACTTGTTAACAAATTAAGATCTGATATAAAACTAAAAACTGGTGTTCAAGATTCAATTTTCTTTTTGATTTCGCAAACACTTTGGGTCAAAACTCCCAGACATTCACAAGGTTCTAAGCCCACTAGAATATGCTAGTGGCCTGTATCAACCACGACACCAAATCTTGACAGGCATTTGATGTTCCAATCAATAGGACAGATTTCCAATAAAATAAAATAAAAATATGAAGATTCATTTTGCTTATGCCATTAAAATCACAGTTTCCAACAGTGAATCTAGTTGAGAATTTTGACATACGTCTATCAAGTCCCACAATAAATCTAGATAAGATGCATCTACGGAGCCCCACATTATAAAACTAACGGATGGTTAGAGGGTAGAGTTTGTTCTTAGGTCTTCAAAACTAACGCTGTTTAGATAATTCTCATAAAATCCACAAATAAATAAGTTTTGAAGCATTATTTTTGAAGACAAAATATACTCTCATTCTCACTGTTTTGCGCCAAAATTTCAAAAACAAACAGGTTTTGATGCATGTTTCCAAACAAAACACAATTGGAAAACCCTAAATTCAAATATTTATACAGACCAGGTGGCAACTCCCACCTACCAACTTGGCTTCCTCAAGTCTTCCTCACTCAACAAACTGTCCTCGTCGATCAGATCATCCATGTCATCCTGTATTTCAAGTTTAAATGCTGGTGGCATATCATTCATGACCACAATTCCAGGTTTCTCTGGAACCTTTTTCTTGAGCGTAAAGGATGATCCGGTTGTCCAAGAAGGCTTTTGAGCTTTCACCACCAGCGGCCCAAGCCCACCAATCTTGACATCTACTCCATCACCAACTACAAAGCCAGCCAGAAGAAGATTTCGTTCAAGGGTAATCTTAATCTGCTTAGCATCCTGCAAAAAAAGTTCCTCCATTAAAACAAACAATAAAGAAATCATACAAACTAGCATAGAAGTGCTGAAAACTTATGTGATTCCCACGATGCAGAGAAAAAGTAAATGACTGCCAACAGCCTTACAAGATTTGGGAAAACAGCGCAAAAAACACAAATGGTTTGAGGAATTATAGGAAAATAACAATTCTCTGTAGACCTAAAATATTTGAAGAAATAATGCAAAACCAAACTCAAAAGAATCACAAAATACAGATAAATTATAAAGGAGTGGCTAAATATTTACAAAATTATAAACAGAGAGAACTCAGAAAATCAAAGAATGCAGAGGAAAGAGAACGAAGCAAGTTACAAGTAATAAAATTTACAGAAATAATGCAAAAACTCTCAAGAAATTCACAGAATACAGAGAGACAAAAATGAGTGCCTACAAAATTACCAGATTTGAAGAAATAATACAAAATACAATTCACATAATACAAAGAAAAATATGTGACTAACTACATACCTACAAGATTTGGAAAACTAATGCACAAAAGCACAAACATTTCCCAAAAATACACTAATACTTTAAACTAACAACTTACTTATAAGATTTGGTGAAATAATGTAAAAAAATCACAATAAAACAGAAGTGGCTAGAGAAATACAACATTAGGAGAAATAATGGAAAAATGTCTCAAATAATTTCAAAATCAAGGTACAAATGCCTTCAGGACTCTGCAAGGTTTGAAGATATTATTCAAGAAAACTCAAAAAAATTGCAGAATACAGATCTATGATGCAAAAAAATCAAGCAATTTGCATAATACAGAGAACATAAACAAAGGCACAGTTTTAGACTCACAAGAAACATTGTGTTTTAAGAAAATTACACCGCCACAAGATTTGAACAACTAATGCACAAAAGAACAAACAATTCCCAAAATTATGCTAATAACTTAAACTAACGACAACCTACTTATAAGATTTAGTGAAATAAGAAAAACCATAAAATTTAGACAATCAGAAGGAAAACAAAAGCAACTACAGAAATACAACATTTGGAGAAAATATGGAAAAATATCTCTAGGAATTTCATAATCAAGGAACAAATACCCACAGGAGTTGCAAGATTTGAACAAATAATGTGAGAAAAAACTAAAAAAATGCAGAATACAGATCTTGATGGGAAAAAAATCAAACAATTTGCAGAACACAGAGAAAACAAACAAAGGAGCAGTTTTAGACTCACCAGATTTTGAAGAAATGTTATGCTTTTTTAAAGATTACACCATCAGGCTTTAAATCTCAAATAATTTACAGATTTCAGGGGGAAAAAGCAAACCACTACAGACTTCAGGGATCTCAAAAAATGAAGCAATAAGAACTTGCAAAATCAGAGGAAAAAAATAAATCAGCTTTGTTAGACTTACAAGATTTGGAGAAACAATATTTATAATGAATATTACGCCTCGAGGATTCAAAAATCAGAACAATTTGCAGAATTCAAAAAATAATAATAAACAGCTAACAAGCCACTGACAAACAAGATCTCAAAAAATGAAGGAAAAAATATCACAGAATGCTGAGGAGTAATCGATCAACAAAATATAGCAAAAAATGCAGAAAAAACAACACGAGGGAAAAACAAAACCACACGGCTATATCCTTGCAAGATCTTGAAAAATGATGAAAACCAAAACTACAACAATTTGCAAAATTGAGAAAAGAGAAAAGCAGCGTCTTTAGGCTTACAAGATTTAAAGGAACATTGTTTTTTAAGAAGATCACACCGTTGGGCTTCAAAACCCTAGCGAGCTCCGCCAACCACGTTTGGCCATGAAATTCAAGATTCTCCGAAACGGAAATAACAGCATCCAACGATGATGATTCCAATTTCAGCTTTCCTTCTGCAGAAAATAAAAATTATTAACACATTAATAACCACAAATGGGAACAAAAATACAAAGAATATTTAATTTTTCGAATTACAATTCAAGGCATCATTCCTAATCAAGCCACCTATCGGAAAAACATCCAAATTTCAAACAAATATGAAACTTTTTTTTAAGACATATTCTCGTACTGCAGTTTAAGGCATCATACCTAATCGAGCCGCCTGTGTAAGTATGTGCAGATCTTTTGCTTTCTCGGGCAAATTTTCAAAAATCCAGGTAACAATGCTTGCATCTAGGGTTAAGGAATCCGTTAAAATTAAAGCTGAGGGCGTTGAATCCATCTTAAATTTTCTTCCTCGCTTGGGAAACAGAAAGATTCAGACAGTATAAGGGCGATCGAAAAAAATGTATGTATGTGAATTGTTTAAGCCCACAGATTTGACCTACGCTTGAAAAATACCGCCAAAGTCTCGCCCTTTCTTTATTTATGAAAATATGTCGCTTATGTAAGCGTAGAATATTCTAGTCTTCGGGAAACAAGCGCGTGGGACATAGCGAGACGGTTTTATCGGTGGGTTCTTTTGGAAGTTTTAAGCGGTTGTTTTGGTTTTGTGCACGTTTCTAAAATTTGTTTCGCCGGAGGCAAAGGTTTGTCTTTTATGCTCGTGAATCACTTTCTTGTTGAGTGGGATAACGTGTTATTAGTGGAAAAGTAAGTGCCGCAAGAGTGGAAAGTGATTAATAATGCATTCCAAGTAATCACATACAAAGCAATTAGAATAGACTAGCAAGAACATCCATAGGTGCTTGTGAAAGGTAGATAGGCACTTTTATTATACTTTTTAAAAGATGAAATACAATAGAAGTGTGGTCCTCGAAGATTATTGATTGATAATGAAAACTTAGGTTTTTTTTTTTTGTGTGTGTTTCTTGATAGTTAAGAATTTATGTTAATTAAAGGGTATTTTTTTCTTAATAAGTAAGAAATACGTACCTCGTAAAAATAGAACATCTTGATTCATTATTGAAAAAATGACATAGTTATTGTAAAAACACATATGCCTTTCACCTTTTATACTCATGTTATTATTATCTTTGGAGAAGTTATTCAACCCTCTAGGACCAATATTATTTGGCAGAGCTTACTAGGCACAATGTCTTTTTGAAATATGGAAGTTTCGTTTGGATGTCATTTACAAGAATTTTGAAGATACTGAATTTTCCTTTATCTCTCAAGATTTTTCTGTAGTCATGATGCAATTTCGTGTTGAGACTAAGAAACTTATATTAGATTTCTATCAATACCTACAAATGCTTAGTTACTGGAATCTGAAGTTTAGTGTTTAAGTGTTTATAAATTTCTTTTTCCCTTTCAAGATCTTTGATATTATATGTTATACTAGATAGTTGATGTAACTTGGCTCTTGCCTTTGTGATTAATGAATGTTTGGTATTTCGAAAATACCTCAATGACCTCCCCCCATATACTCATGTAACTATGACACTATCATAGTTGACCCCAAAGACTCTTTATAACAAAAAAATTCTTTAATTACGTATCATATTAAATGTAATCACTTTAGATTTAGACCATTAAGGAAACCACCACGGTGCACATGTCATGCATCATGCATGTCAAAGGAGAATGAACATTGGTACAATATTGTTAGAATGTACGACGATTAATTGAATGAACAACATATTAATGGATAACGCTTAAGTCTAAACAGATTTTAAAGAAATAATGCGGATGAATGTAATTCATGTGGATATAGTGCTAGAATTCAAGTGGTTGCATTTGCTAGAATAACTAACACATATCAACTACACTAACTATGGGAGAGAGAATGTATCACAAAATTAATAGATCCATTAACCGCATACAATGAAATACTTGTTAGCAGACTTACATGTGAAGATATGTGTGTTACAAATAGTAAATTTTGGCAATGCAAGATACTAAGTACTACAAGTAGATGTTAGTGGACATCTATGTCCAATGGCTCAAGGGTGCCTATAAATCCAATGAAGATCTTTAAGTTGAGGCAAGATTTGAATCAAATGACAATACAAAGTAATTCCGTCAAGTCAAAGTGGGGACACATGTCATTTTACATGTCAAATATAATGCGTTCAATGTAACTTTTGAGCCATTATGCAACGCTGACAATGACTCGAGTGAGCCGAGTCAAAGGATCACCATGCGAGGAGATCGAGAGCAAACTCAAACAAGGTTGAGCAATTCCAACACAAAAGAGCTAACAGCTTCAATTGCAAGTTATTGGATTTAGGAATTTCAAGAGCAATAATAAAATCACAAGGTCTTTGATCGAGCCACGAGCTTCATTAGACTTTAGAAAGCCTATCGATTAATTAGCAAAACCGCATCCATACCACGTAAGAGGTGACAAGCATACAAAAATATATATTAAAATAAATATATCAGTAAATACATGGAAAATGAAAAATGTCGAAAAATGGAATGTGATATAGGTAGTTGGAATTCAAATGCTACCAAGAGTGTCATACTTTCAAATAATGTATTCTACAAGATCAATCATTCACAATTATTATTTAGTATGTAGAAAATTCATAGTATGTGAGGTATGAGTGTCATTTTGTTGATGCCTCTAAAGTATTAAATTGTTTATAATTTGTGCTATCAACTCGATATTATAAACTTAGTTGCATTGTTAGACTTCACACACACCATTACATGAAATTTCACTACCCAAGTTGTAGAATGTGTTTGTAGATGCAAAACATAAAAGTTCAAGGAAAGAACATTGTTGCAATAGCTTTATGTAATGCCACCGATAGAAAAGAAATGAACCTTTTAAACTTCCATAGAAGACAAGGGAACACTAAACAAAAGAATCAATCTTTTGAGGATTTGGGACCGTGGTGGGACCTATCTTTGAAGCACCATGAAAAAGGGATTAATAAAAAGAAACCCAATCTTGGAGGGGTTATCTTTATCAATATTGTGCAACTTAAATGTTGTTTATGATTGTCTTGTTTACTCTATAAAATTTGGAAGAGAATGAGAAATTCGTTGTCCAAATGGAGGGTAAATATGCCAAAATACACCATGTTTTCCTTCTCGAAACTCAAATTACAATTGAGGAAACCTTTGGTTTGTTAAAGTGAATCTCAAATCGCAATCTTTAGTGTGAAATTTTGTGATATTGTAAACTATATTTGCATCAAAGAAAGAACCCTAAGATCCCGAATGATAGTGAACTAAAATATAAATGTCATATAATTTTGAACTCAACAAGTAAAGAATGTGTTATTACTTGTCTTAGGAAACAAATATAGATGCAAAGAAACAATAAAGAATTGAATTTTTTAACACTCATTAGAATAAGGAAGGTCATTGAAACTATGGGAAGTCTAAGGAATCGGGGATATGTAGGCTTGTTATCAGAATATAATTTTCAAATAAGTGTATTTAATAATAACTTTACGGAAACCAATGGTATGTTGAAGAGATAAGGGCAACGACAAGAGCGGGAAAGCTTGTTACAATCATAAGTAACTTGATTGAGCTTAATGACATAACATTATAAAAGATGAGGTTATGTCAAAGGGTGTAAATTTACATCCGATGGGAATTTTGGAATGCTCTAAGACAAGGAATTGCAATTTGTAACATACTTTTGCACAATTGAGATTTTTATGTAATTGATACTTAATATATACCATTAAATAATGTAAGACTACTAGAGATTGTTTTGATAGACTAATAAATTTACAAAGATGTAAAATGTAAATAGAAAATAGGCCTCGTCTCAAATGTAGGATTTAGAAAATTGAATCATGATTCTTTTGTAGAAATTTCATCTCTTATTTCATCTGCAAGGAAATGAAATAACATGTGGAAAGTTCCCATACTTGAAATTTTAGACTATAAATAGGCAAAATTAAAGATAGTCCATTTGTAAGTATCTAATGTACCTCTTAGATACTCAAAAATGAAAATTTCCCAAACTCGTCAATATGTAAAAGCATTCAAGAAGAAATGTTTTATAAAACTTGGGATCTAATAAAAATGAGAATTGTATAATTCAAGAGTCATCCCTAAAAATCATCCCATAAATACATCCATTTCTACTTATTATTGGTTGATATTTTATCAAATACAAAATATGAGGTTCAACCACAGTATGTGGGACAAACTCCCTCCTCGGATAAAGGGGAGGTGCCTTGTTTATTACTATTCTAATAACACCAATAAATATTTACAATATTTACACTACTCTAACCATTCAAGGTTGGAATCTCATCCTAGTAGATTTATTCCTTATAGAATAGAAGATAGATGGGAATATAAGAAAGTTTTAAGAGGTGAGGATAGAGAGTAGAAGTATAGGAAAAGAATGAGTGAAAACGTGCTTTCTCCTTATCAAACGTGGATCCGAAGATAATAACACGAGATAAAATAGTAATAAATTGTTGAAGATATAATGAACAAGATACTGAAATTTAAAGAACAATATAATGGATTGAACTTAAGAACAATACCTTGAAAGAGTTTCACGATAATCGAATCAGAAATGATGCACAATGAAGTAGTTGCACTCCAACGAAATTGTGATAGCTCCAGCGTAATCGCAAGGAAGAATCGATCAATAATGGAAGAACTTGCTCAACAGAAACAAAGCTTGCACATAGAGGAAAGACAATGGAGTGTCTTGGCATGCTCATAAATGAATAGAAAGAGAGTACATATAGGGTGCTAAGTAACCCTAGTGCACGACACACATGTAAACCCTAAACCTAACCCATGTGAGATGACCCTCCAATATGAGAGGAGGACACATAGGATAACTCACACTAACACCCCCCTTCATCAAAGCTAGGGTAACGGCTATGAGACAAATGGAAAAAGAAGACACCCCTAAACAACTAAGAAAGATGTGTTAATGGGGCCCGACAATTAAAGGCCTGATAAGGTGCCCATATACAAACACAATCTTCCTAGAAGAAGAAGAAGGAAGGAAGGACTACATAGCCCGAAGAAGATGAGACGTTACGAAGACCTCACCCCGAGAAAAGACTGTAAGTGAAGAAACTTCATCTCAGTGAAGGGCTTGGTAAATAAATCTACAATATGATCACTGTCTGCAATGCACCGAATGTCGATGACACCATCATGAATAAGCTTCGTATGAAGTGCATATGGATCTCAATGTGCTTCGTCACGATGCTAAACCGAATTTTAAAATAGAGATAGTGCTCGTGTTATCATAGTAGATAATGGTAGGCCACCGAAAGTGGATGCCAAACTCTATCAGAATACCCTGTAGCCAAATAGCTTTTGTGGCAGCGTTAACTGCTCCTCTGTATTCTGCCTCTATAGATGATATCACAATTACATTCTGCTTCTTGCTAGACCAACTAATAAGACCCGAACCAAGAGAGAAACTGTAGCCAGAAGTAGATTTCCGATGATCTAAGTCACCGGCCCAATCAGAATCTGTGAACCCAATCAAGTCAATATCTACCCCTCCATGATAGTGAATGTCATCAGTATAAGTTCCACGAACATAATGAAGGATCTGTTTAGCTGCTTTCCAATGCACTTAGGTGGCTCCTGCATGAATCAGACACGATCCCAACAACATACGATAAATCTAGTTGAGTGTGAGTTAAGTAAATCAAGCTCCCCACCAACTATCGATAAAGAGTACCATCAACCAAGGGAGTAGAGCAATCTGAAACCAACTTAACCCCGGAAAGAAAAGGAGTAGGAGAAGACTTGCAATTGGACATCTGAAAATGAGCTAGCAAATCAAGAGCATACTTAGGTTGCGAAATCAAAATTCCTGAGTCATATTGTGAAATATGGATCCCAAGGAAGTAATGAAGTAGACCTAAGTCAGTCATGGAAAACCTGTTGGCCAAGGTGATCTTCACATAATCAATAATAGAGGAAGAGTTGCACTGTGATCAACAAGTCATCAACATAGAGAACAAGAATGAGTATGGAGTCATCTTGCCGTAAAATATAAACATTTGGATCAGAGTGACACCTGGTAAACCCTGATGTAAGTAAAAAGGAGTCCATCTTGGCATACCAATCTTGAGGGGCTTGTTTAAGGCCATAAAGAGACTTCTTTAACTTATAAATGAGGGAGGAATCTTGGACATAACCCGAGGTTGTTCCATATAGATCTCTTCCTCTAGGTCACCATGAAGGAAGGCACTCTTAACGTCCATTTGATGGACTTTCCATTTGTTCGCTGCGGCAATGGCTAGGGTCAGTCGAATAAAATTCATCTTCGCAATGAAGTAAAGGTTTCAATATAATCAACCCCAACTATCTAGGAGAAACCCTTAGCTACTAATCGCGCTTTAAACTTTTCGACGTCTCCATCTACTCCATACTTTGTTCGGAACACCCACTTACACCGAACGATTTTTCTTCCTTTCGAAGAGGGGTGAGATCCCAAGTATCATTCTTCATGAGAGAGGAATACTCCTCATCCATGGTAGAATCCCACTCAGGAATACCAGAAGCCTCCCGGAAAGACTGTGGATCAATAGCAAAGGCGAAGAAGGAGTGGGGTCCAATGAAATCGAGCGAGTATGTCTCATATCCGAAGTATCTCCAACTAAATCTTTAAAGACTTGGCAAATTTTTCCCGGCCCAAAGAGGACCAGGAGGTTCAGGCTCAGAGTCGGAAGATTCTTCACTTGAGTGAGAAGGGACATAGTCCTCATCATCACTACTGTCAGAATCAGAAGACTCAGAGGTCTGATGGTCGGGAGGATCTGGAAGAGGATCATGCTCAACAATATCATCATCTGATGAGTCAGAATCCGAATTAGTGAGCTGAAGAACCTCAATAGGTGGAGAAGTAGAAGTCAAAGAAGACTCATCGAACTTAACACTTCTCTCAATATACAGCTCATGAGAAGTAGGATTCATCAAATGATATCCCTTCACGCCATCAGGATACCCTATAAAGATACAAGGTTTGGATTGTGGTTCCAAGGCCTCATGCGTTTTCTAGGGAATCCAAGCCATAGCCTTGATCCGAAGACTCAAAAGTGCTCAACATCGTGCCCGCATCCAAACTAGGCTTCAAAGGGTGTCATCCCTCTTACTACCTTGTGTGGAACATAGTTCTGAATGTAATTTACACAATTCACTACTTCGTCCCAATACTGCGGAGGAAGAGACTTCAAGTGAATCATACAAGTGGCCATCTCCTTAAGAGTATGGTTCTTTCTTTCTGTGACTCCATTCTGCAAAGGGCTATAAGCAAATGTATGCAAAAGAGATCCATTCATAAGTATAGAAATCCATGAACCTATTATTTACATATTCACCTCCATTGTCGGTTCGAAGAACCTTGATAGACCGTTCCACCTGTTTCTCAGCAAGAGCCTTAAAGTCCTAAAAATGTTCAAAGACTTTAGACTTAAGCTTAAGAAAATATACCCAAGTATATCACAAATAGTCATCAATGAAGGTTAACACATAAAGAGCTCTAGTAAATGAAGGAGAAGGAAATGGACCTAAAACATCGTCTGTGAACAAGATCTAAAGGACGAGTAGCTCTCTAGGATTTTCCTTTGTCAAAGTTCTTTTCAAGATGCTTTCCAAGGGTACAACCTTCACAAAGACCCTTAAAAAACTTAATGCGGGGCAGCCTGTTGACCATTTCATTTTGGCTCAATTGTTCAAGGTAGCAATAATTTAGATGTCTGAAATGCTCATGCCATAGCTTACTAACCTCATTTGCATGAGTGAGCAAGGCAATGGGCATAGAATCGAAAGTAAAGCGGGAGAAGGTGTACAATTGTGAACTATGATATGCCTTTCCCTCAGCCACTATAATGTCATCATTAAGCTCACGAATAACCACCGAGTTAGGACCAAATTCCACTCGCATTCCTTCACCAAGGTGAGTAATTTGGTAAACCGATAGAGAGATTGGTAGAGAGATCAGGAACACTCAACACTTGGTTAAATGTTCCCCCATCCATCTTTACCGATCCACTATCGAAACCGACACTGTCGTGTCATTACCCATTGTGATTTGGGACATTCCACAAGGTTCGATGTTGGAAAACTCAACATGTAAAGAACCCATGTGGTGTGAGGCACCGAAATCTATAATCCATGTCGATGAAGGAGCAACTCTGGCTACAAGGGCCTTTCCTTTCTTCTTATCATTTTTAGCACCTTTTGTAGCAGAAGACTCGACCTTCGGAGCACTTTGTTTTATGGATTCAGGAACACTTATTTTATTCTTCTCAAGTAAATGAGATAAGTGATCAATTTGTTTCTGAAAATAGTGTTGCTCGTCATGACCAGACTTCTCTTGCAATAGAACACAAAACTTACTTTTCAGCGCCTTAGGCTCGTGAAGTCAAGTGTTTGTGTCATTTTAGGTTTGGTCTTGGTTTCTTTCTTAGGTTGATCATTTGTTTCTTTCTTCTTTTCAGTCTTCTTTCCCTTGCTAGTACTTGTTACAAGGGCATGTGACTTGGACTTGAGAGACCCCATTTGAATGAGTTTGTCTTGTTCTTGAATGAGTTGGGATGAAAAACAGTCAAAGGAGGGCATAGTCCAAGTATCGCCCAAAGCAGCTTTTGTAGCGTAGTAAGTTGACACGAAGAACGAATATTCAGGGCCTAGCTTAGAGAGAATCGACAAGATTAGTTGGGAATCTTTCTTCTCTACTTGACATCCTTTTAACAACAATCTAATGTGGACAAATTTCGAGAAGAAAGCTTGTAGGTTTTCAAAGTCACTAGGATTTAACCCTAGTAGTTCGTTTTCCAACTCATGTGCTCTCATGTCATCTAGTTGTCCAAACATCACATCCAACATTTTCCACGCAAATTTAGGTGTTTCAGACGCCTCAATGTGGAAAAACAAGTCGAGAAACAGACATACAAAGAATACCTAAAGCTTCATCACTACGGTTTAACCACTTAGATATTTTAGGTTCGTTGTCTAGTTCATCTCGAGTTCCCATGGTGATGCGAATAACCCTTTACCCCTAGTTTCATTATTATTTTTTATCTCCATTCAAAAAATTGAACGACGTGTAAAAGGAATCAAAGTGCATCCATAGTGAAGAGAGAGAGAAAAGAAATGCGTAAAAGAAACACAACCACCTAGGACAATATAATAACCCCTGTTTTTAACACTTTATAGTTTAGTGTGTTGATTACAATCAGGTCCGTGCGTGTGGTTTGAAACACTTGGCAACTCGACTTGCAATCAGCGTAATAACGCACAAGAGAGGAGACCACAACAATGTTTCGTGGAGCGCAACAAATAGGACACCGTAAACAAGCACAAGAAAAAAACAAGGAAGGAGGCGAAAGCCAATCCTGGTTGTGAGAAAAAGCGTCTCACGTCGCAAATAAAAAACCCCTTGCTGTAGACTGTGGCGGACACGCTCACTAGTCGCAAGCAATAATAAGGGTAAAATACAATGTTTTTAAATGAACTCGAAGGAGTTCAGAGGTCTTCAGAACGCCAGAAAACACTCGGAAGGGAAAAATGTCAAAGTGTCACTACACACTTGAGCGCACGATTAGTAAAAAAATTGACACTAACGCCTAAAAATTATCATTTAGAAACGCCCAGTTTAGCTAAATTGAGAGCTTTTGGAGTTAAAAAAATGATATTTTAACGTTAATTTAAAAATGATTTTTAAAATTATTTACTAAATGTAAATGATAACCGTAAATAAAATAATAATAATTTAATTTATAACGATTATTTAATATCTAATTAAAAAAAATAATTAAATATTATGAATTTAAATAAGATTAAAAAAACTTATTTAAAAAAAAATTCCCTCTTTTAAAAAAAAATTAAATTAAATAAATCTAATTTAAAAAAGTAAAAAGCTTCTTTTTAAAAATAGAAAGAAATTTAGATTTTCTTAAAAAACTTTACAAAAGGAAACTTTCCTCTCCACCACCGCCGAGCTTTTGGTGTGACGGCAAGTCATGCAGCTCTGATACCATGAAAGAGTTTGCAAGAATCGAATCGGAAACGATGCACCACAAAGTAGTTGCACTCCAACGGAATCGTGATAGCTCCAACGTAATCGCAAGGAAGAATCGATCAATAATGGAAGAACTTGCTCAATAGAAACAAAGCTTGCACATAGAGGAAAGACAACGGAGTGTCTTGGCATGCTCATAAATGAATAGAAAGAGAGTACATATAGGGTGCTGAGTAACCCTAGTGCATGACACACATGTAAACCCTAAACCTAACTAAACCTAACCCATGTGAGATGACCCTCCAATATGAGAGGAGGACACATAGGATAACTCACACTAACATACCTTAAATAAAGAAATAGCAACGCAACACGCTTTTTATGATCTCTTATATTCCTTGATACAAAGAGTGAAAACACAAAGTTTTTCTCCCTTTTGCAACTCCGTGGATCTATGCTCTTGTACAAAAATATCCCACCCTCTACAATGCCTCAACATTTTACATTTATAGAGAAGGGGAAGAGAGAAATGGGGAAGTTATTTGGATTGTATTCTAAAAATAGCAAATACGCATGAGTTTCCTTGACAGGATCTCACAAAATGACCAAGTCAACTTGCAAATCCAAATGATGTCTCGACATCTCAAAAATTTACATGTTTTATGCAAAAAGGAAAAACATAGCAAATATTTCAATCATATTTTTCTTTTCAACATCTAACACTGCTTGCTTAAAACAATATTCCTAGAATTTTTAGACCATATCTTTTCTTTCTTTCTCATCATGTCCATAGGAATATCGATTCAAAATGTCAAATTTTTTTAACACGTTGACCATCTTTCCAAGGAGCTTATGAAATCTTTTAATGTGCTTTTCCAAACCACTTAGAATATTTTGACATAGAATCAGCTTTCAATCAATTGTTAGCAATTCATAATCATTTTCAATTGAGGATTCATTTTCAATTAACTCCTTGAACTCTTTTAATAGGTCATCAACTGGTAACATATTCAATTCATCATCCAAGACATGTTGAAGAATCTTGGCCAATTCTTCATCAATGTTGTTGGTAGCATTGATTTCTTCCCCATGGCCTTTTGAAGCTTCTCACAAGCTTCCATGTAGAATCTTGACTCAAAGTCAATGGCCTTGCAAAACTTGAAGTGCATGTCTTTATCATCAATTATCCCCTCTTGAAGCAGGATATCTAAATCGATCTTCTTAAGCTCACTTAAAGCTTCTAAGGTCAACTCCCAATTGTTGCATTCTTCAATAAGCTCATTGTTCATCTTCTCAATGACTAACCTTTCTTTTTCAATATCGTTATAGACATTAACAATATCCTTGATCAACCTTTTACCTTGAGTCATGAAAGACGTTGAATCCATTTTTCCACCGCTCAACCCTCGTTGTCCAATATTTTCCATCTTTGGCATGGATGAGGTATCAAAGCTTAGTGGAGTTAGAGAGGAGACTTGAACCTGAGTTGGTTTAGAGAGCTTAAGCAAGATAGTTGTCAATTGCTCTACTTTCTCCTTCAACTTATCTTTGGTAGATTTGGTTTCTTTAAGCTTCTTAAACAAATTATCCATGGCTACATATACATCTTGTTAGGCACCTTCATTGTGACTTTCCCAGTGCCACCTTAGTTATCTGATAATCGAAGTTGTGATGTCTTCCTTGGTTTTGTCAAGAAGCATGCACAACAATCTCATCAAACCTTTGACTTGATGCATCAATGGTGATGTGTGAAATGGTCTTAGGTTTCTTGGATGTGCGAGATGGGGCAGGAGTCAATGAACTAAAATCAAAATCCTCTGGAGGAATGGTCGTCTTCCTCTTTTTTGGAGTTTGGCTGGTTAGCCAAGATGGAATAGAAGAGGATGATGCTTGTTGAGGTGGAGTAGTAATCGTCATATTGGTTTAGGGGGTAAGAAAAGTGGTCACCAAGGATGGGGGAGTAGAATGATAAGAGTTGTCATGGTTCGGGATGAGGAGGAAAAAAAAAAGTGTGGAGGAAAAGGTTGAATGAGAGGGGAAATGGGTTATGTGAGGAGAACCCAAAGTCATAATTCTCCCAGGATGAGAGAGGATAAAGTATGATAAGACTTGTGCTTATGAGTGACACGTTAGGATATGATGGTGATGGAGAAGAAAAAGGATAAATTGGTGTAGATATCGATGAGTTTTGAAATGATGAAGACAATGGAGGAGAGGAAAGGTGAGGAGAAGAAATATATGGAGGGGATGTGATAGAAAGAGTCACCTATGGGAATAATGTCACAATAGGGATTGTGTGAGTGATGAGAGGGAAAGAAGGAGGAGGTTGGGTGACCACGATGTCGACTGATGTCTCTTGCATATGCTGAGGAGAAGGGGAATCGACCAAAACAACGAAGTGGATGGAGCAATAGAAGGAAGAGGAGTCTTGGTTCCACTGTTGTAGAACTTAAACTTTAACTTCTTCTCAAGCACTTCACTTTTATCTCCTTCTTCTTGAGAGGGGCCTGCCTCGACACACAAAAGTGACTACTAATTTTGGGAATTAGGGATCCTTAGGTTGAATATTTAATGAATACAACCAATACTTGGTTAGAAGAAGAATCTGAGTAGCTCTTTCCTTGATGTATGCAAATTCCTTGACCAAAAAATCAATAGGAGGAAACCCCATACTCTCAACATTCATTTGCACATATGTGGGGTCCAAGACTTCTTCATCATCAATTTCATCTCCAAGAATGTTAACAAGATTAAAAAAAATTATCTCATTCTAATTCAAACAATTGTTATCTCTCCTCCTGATTGTTACTTCATCCCTACAATCAACCCAAATATCTTCAATGTTTGGGACATGGAATTGCAATATTCCAAAAGCTTTCAAAACACCGTGATAATAAAAACCAAGCCTCGAAGGAAGAGTATTCTTGATGTCTTCTTGCATCTCAATGCCAACATTCTTGGCCTTGATGACTGATGTACAGGTGTATCATCCAATGGAGATGGGAAAATGAATTCATGCCTTGTGTTTGCTTTGTTGGAACTTATGAAGATCCAACAATTGTCTGACCAATACCATAAGGACCCATTTATTACTCGGAACTATGGGGAACCTTGGAATCCCCCTACCCGAAGATAGGTGAACGTGGGAAATTGCAAGAAGGTACACCCTCAATAAGAAACTACATTCCAGGCAACATCAATAACTCTGTCTAGAAAGATGTGTCCAATCTACAAATGATGTTGTAAAAGTAAGCATCGTTTAATTTTCGGAAATGGGTCCATCTTCCCTTCGAGAGACAACTATGGATAAAAATTGTAAACATAATCAGAAGGTCTTGAACCCACTACATTAGCCCAAGATATACTCTCATTTCGGCTACCGCATAAGTGATGTATAACGTCATGTAGAAGTTGTATTCAACATTTCTTTCAATTGAATATCAATTGTATTACTAATAAACTCACCCCAATCAAAGGATTGCTCATTTTTGTGTATGATAGTGAGGAATTGATACATCCACCCTTGAAATTATTTAGCTTTAAGGAGCCTAAAAACCTACTCAATAGTGTGATTATGTCACTGATTTCAAGGATGAAACCACTTCGAGGCAAGGTCTTGGGGAACCTAGTTATAGAAGGCTTGGGATTTATCAAATATTTCTTATTGACATACTTGATACAATCGGTTGTGTTCTCATCCCGTGCTTGTTAGGACTTCACGGGATCCGTGTTGACATATGTAGCAAAGTTGGGAAGCTTGAGGAGATCTTCAAATAATCGGTATCCAAATGAGTCACCACCTCGCCGGCTTGATCTTGACATGCACGGTTCGTGGTCATAGTGAATGACAACAAGGATTAATTTTGGGCATTGAGCGAAAATAAGGAAAATGAAAACAATGAATAATTAATTGTTGCATATACATTGCATCCATGCAGGTGTGAGAGGATCTTTTACCCTATTCTAAAATCCTCCATGTTAAGTGTGCCCAAGTTTAGTTTCTCTAATATCAACATTGGAATTAATGTTAAAATGGGGCACAACCCCTTGATATTTATACTTTATTTCTCTAGAATATTATTTCGTGCCCTTTCCTTTCCCCAAATTAGACATGATAAATTTTTCAAGAAAATTACTCAAAAATTCACTTGAGTGCCTAAGAATGGAAATCGTGTTTTACTCCTTGTAAAGCAACCTGGACATCCCAATACACCGAGCGAAGAAGAATGAACCGCATCACAACTCGAAAGTATGATACACCTGTCGGGACCAAAACCTTTCTCGGTAACTCAAGAACCCAACACACTATCAGAAAGGAGGCCGTGTTGTGCACTTTGATTATCCTGATACACTGACAGAGAAGCTAGTGTGTTATGTAAGTTGAGAGTCCTAAAAGACTATCAAGTTTTGAACCTTGCTGATCACCTTGGAAATTTTGACAAGCTATTGAGAGTGCAAACTGTTTCAGACCAAAAAATCCCAAAACATTTGAGTTAAATAAAATGTAAGTATTTTTCTTCTTGTCAATTTGAGATTTTTACCATGACGAATGAGTCAAAAATCCCGACAAGTTCATGTCGGGGGTATTGACGTGTTTATCATGATAAAAATGGATTCCTTCAATAGGAGAGAGAAACCAAAATGGGGAGAAAGGAAAATGAGAAAACTAAGTACCACTCCCTAATAAATGAATATGATGAAGAAAACCAAGGTAGAAATCCCATAAAGATGAAGGATAAACCAACAAGGAGTAAAACACTTACAAAGAAAAAGATCGGGAGTTGAAAATCTAAGAAAAGTGATTAAAAAACACTAAGAAATTGCTGATTGGATTTTGAGGGCGCGAAAGAAAGAGAAAAAAATTGAATTGAGAATTGTACATGATATGAATAACATGGAAATTTTTCCTATTTATAAACTTGGTAGCGTTAATTATACGTAGGATGACATATGTGGGCCACCAACTTCACCCTGACATTAATTACGTCAACTCGGGGGTAGAATTTTGACTGCAAAGAACACATCGTGCAAATATACAATCAGTTTTAGAAATCCGATATAAAGGAAACTAAATTCTTATCAAGGTCGGAAGCAGAAAACATGATGCAAAAAAACATGTAAATTCATTTCCATGTTCTATTGTAAAAAGGTTTGAAAATCTAATACACTATAATGTTTCGGGGTTTGGGTTCGGAAAACACGTGACATGAAGCATACATTTTTCGACTTCAATGTCCTGATGCTTTCAGTAACCCAAGACCTAAAATACTATAGTGTATCGATTTTCGGGGTCGAAAACATTTTGCAAAAGATGTGCAACATGTAAAGGAAAACCTAAAACTGGAAAAAGACATGGAAAAAGTACTTTCAAGAAAAAACTTGGAAAACGATTGGATTTCAACATGTCCCAAAAAGAAAACTTGATTGGTTATCCCAATTTTATTGATGAACTCAAAAATGGGATAACAACCGCACAGAACTAGGACTTTCTTTGATAACTCAAAGGAATAGAAACTCCCATATCTCATAAGTATTTATCCATTGGGCCACGAAGTCATAAAGAAGTAGAACAAATGAGATACGATCAAAACAAACACACAAAATCAAAATCAAAAGACTAAAAAAACACACCAAATGGAAAAGGGAAACACACAACTGAAAGGTAAAACTATGATAGAAGCAAGAGAAAACTTTCCCTACTACCAAAATAACTTGAGATATTGTCCACTTTGTGAGGTAGCAGGAGTTGAGTTCCATCGAGATATGACAAGTAGAAGTTATTCTCTCTACACATAAGGTGAATCTCGAAGGGACGACTCCAAAAGGAATCAATTTTTCTGTGCATTCCCTTCGACTCTCATCCTTTATCCCACAAAAGGACTAAGTCTCCAACCTAAAAATTTCATTGTTTAGACTTCTTGTCGAAAAATTTCTTGAATTTTCCCTAGTGTTCTATGATTTTATCAATAACCTTATACCTTTTTCCTCCAATTCCATCAGTGTATTATTTTCTCCATAGAGCTTTGAAAAGTATCATCCTCGGTCACCTTAGCCAACTTTAAAGATGACAACTCCAAGGAGATAGGAATCTCAACATTAATACCATATAAAACCTAAAATGGGACATACTGATAACACGTTTAGAGTGATGTGATCTACCCATAGTGCATCATACAAGGCCTTGTGTCATGTTCGTTGATTATTATCAACCAACTTTTTGATTATGGTCACAAAGTTCTTATTACTTGATTTTGCCTAACCATTTCCTTGAGGGTAGTAATTCAAGGCGTGAGCCAAAGTAATCCCGTAGCCATAGAAAAACTCAGTGAGTTCATATGATGAAAAATTGGAATAATTGTCAACCACAATCTTATGAGGAATTCTAAACCTTACTATTATATTATCCTTAATGAAGTTGCAAAAATTCAAGGGTAGCATGTTTCACTGGAATGGTTTCCACTCACTTGGTGAAATAATCGATTATAATCTGGACATAACTATGTCTGCACTTTGGACCGAGGGTTGAAATCACTGTTAAAATTAATTCCAATTTCTAAAAGGGCTCGTTTATTATCACCGGCCTTAGAAGAAGTGTTGCTAATTTGGGACGACCAATGAACTACTGACAAGCCTCACACTTAGCTACCCATGTCAATGTGTCTTGAAATAAGGTGGGCCAATAATATCTTACTAGTAGGATATTATGAACTCAGTAATAGACATTGAAAAGTGTCCTCCACAAGCTACGTTGCAATAGGCCTCCAAAAGTTTTCCCTGCTTATTTTTGTCTATGCAACGAAGAAAAAATCCATCTATTCCTCTTTTGTACATGGCATTATCCCATAATACATATTTAGTTGATCTCAACTTCACTGTTCACTTTTATTTTGAGCTCATATGCTTGGGAATTCTCTAACAGTAAGGAAAAATGCGATGTCCGAATACCACTCATCTATCATACTCACGAAAAAAACTATATGCATTTTTCTTCATTTTCCTCTCGTACCATCAACTTCTTCCTCTAAGTTGTTTTCAGCGATAAGTTGACACGAGCCTCTTCTACACACAAGATTAGTAGGTTTAATTTCTAGGTCATATTCCCGTAGCTTGGCAATCTAATTACCTCTCTACTGCCTAACTCAAGTTGGGTTAAAATGAACTTCACAAACATGTCAAGAACAAGGACCAACATATGATAATTCGGATGTAACACCCGAAATTCTTTACTTCCTAAACCACCGCATAAGCATGTTTCTCGATTTAAGACATATTCAATTTATGAGCCTTAAAAGGACAACTCATTAAGGTAATAGGATATTCCACTCCTTTGGCATTCTTTTGCATCAATATGGTGGACACTATGATTTGAGGCATAGTTATACATGATGAAATCTTTCTAGAAATCTGGGTAGACTAAGACTGGGGCATGTGCAATGGCTTCATTGATTTCACTAAAAGTAGTCTTTCCACCAGCATTCCATCGAAATGGAACTTTACCCTTAACTATCTCAACAATGTGTTGAGTCTTATCGGAAAATTCGGGACAAACCATCTCAAGAAATGAACTTTCCTAAAGAATGAGTGTATCTTAGTTTTACTCATTGGAAGAGTGATACTTTGTATAGCTTTGACTCGTTAAGGGTCAATCTTAGTTCATTTCTTCTTTACGATATGTCGGTAGAAATTTTACCTCTTTGAATCCAAACATGGACTTCTTAGGGTTTATGGAAATCTCATGTTGTCGACACCTTATCAAAATCTGCTCCAAGTGGTTACAATGACCTAGTCTATTTTTGGAGAAAACCATGAGATCATACAAGTATACCAAAATAATTTTGTGCATCAAATCCTTGAAGGCCATGTCCACTCGCCCTTGGAAGGTATCCTAGCGTTGATTAATCAATGACATCCTCTGATATGAAAATGTGCCCTAAGGAGTAGTAAATGTCATCTCGTGCCGATCTTCATGAATAACCTCGACTTAATTGTATCCCAAAAACCATCTAGTATGGAAATCATCTCAAAACCAATTACCATTTGCAATACATGATCCATGATAAACAGGGATAATGATCCTTTAGTGAAGACTGATTAAGGTTACGAAAATATACACATATGTGGATTTATCCATTTTTGTTGCTCACCAGACAATGTTGGCCACCCACGTGGAATAGTGACTAGGAAAAATAATCCTTGCATCCAACATATTTTGAATTTCCACCGAATGGTGCTAGACATCTTAGCATTATAATGGCGTTGTTTCTTCCCGTAGGGTTGAGCATCCGATTTGAGAGGTTGTAGACATAAATATTACACA
Organism: Taxus wallichiana var. yunnanensis; assembly: GCA_018340775.1. Lineage (NCBI taxonomy): Eukaryota > Viridiplantae > Streptophyta > Pinopsida > Cupressales > Taxaceae > Taxus > Taxus wallichiana. Next base: position 64,981,222 of record CM031238.1, on the reverse strand, counting down.
TTAGACAATATTTAACCCATCTTATACTACTATTTAAAAGGTTCTCAAGTGTACAAAGTACTAATTAATCCCACCTTTTGGCCACCTTTTTCTTATCTTTTATTTCATCTTTCCTCGTATTTCCCGATACCTATTAGCCCATTTCATGACCTTTCGACATTTTAGCCTAAAATCAAGGTGCCCCACCTATCTTGGGCACTCCGAGGTGCCTTAGTCCCATTTCAGTGCCCCGGTCTCACGCACAACCTATTCCACTTCTTTTTGGGTCACTTCTAGTTGTTGTTCATCCTTATCTTCTTCTCAATCGGCCTTGTTGGGATTAATTATGAAATTAAGCTTGAGATCCCTATAAATATAAAGTTATAAGACCATAATGAGGGTCCTAGTCATTTTTCATCTTATCACTATTATCACTCCATCTAGGGTTGCATCCATTGCATCACTTGCATCCACATAGTGTCATACATTCAAGCTATGATATCTACATCACACACACTTCATAGGGGGAGGGATTTCATTTTATTCCATGCACACATGCTACTTACATTTATATAGCTACTATTGCTTGCTACTTCACAAAGTGCGACTAGACACGAGAGCACCTAGGGCACAACACGCACACACACACCAGAACTACATCAGGGTCCATAATGTAGTGCAACACTTAGTGATAAGTCCACTAGCTTGGCAACTAAGGTCAATCTCGACCCATTCATATGCATATTTCATTTTTCTAGGGTTTGATACTTCTCCTTGCATTACAGGTCATTCTCTAGTTCATCCAACAAATCCAGCAGTGATAGACAAGAAACACTCAAAGATACTTATCAACCATACCAAATTCAGATTCTAAGGATTTACAATGTTCCAAGTGCCCATATTGCAAATGAGGGCACCCCGGGGTGCCCCAATACACTCCCAGGCACCTGTGTCATCTTAGATAATCAAGATCTACCCTTTAGGGGTCTCCCGAGGGTTCGCCTATACTTCCAAATTTTATTTCCATATTTATGACACTTTGCGATAGTATTCTCAGTAATCAATTGAATCTATTCCTTACTCTTCTCTTGTACATTAGGGTTTTATTTCATCTAGAATAGTTTATTTACATTTATTTCATACTATTTTAGTTCATTTATAATGTTTTAGGCATCTTGATTAGATTAACATTAATACACTAGATATCACCTTAGGCCATCTAGGTACAAATCCTTATTTTTGTTAATCATTTTGGTGAACCCGACCGCTCTTTTACCACCTTCTAAGGTTTTTTCATCACACCCTTTTCTCCTACCATGTCATCCCCTTATCAAGTCATGGCCCAATCTTCGTACCCCACCTATACACCTACCAAGGTCACCAATATAATTACTACCGCAGCTAACTTCATGCATTTCCACACTCAACACCCACCTCACTTTCTCACACCTCCATTTGACTCATCCATCAACGTAGTCACTACTCGTCGCACTCATATCACTCCACCGGCTAGTCCACCTATTTCCATACCACCACCAATCGCATCCACTACTCCACCATCTACTCCTAAAGGCTATGATATTATCGACCAACTTAAAAATACACTAGCCAAGATATCCCTTTACGATTTATTACGTAATGCACTGACTGCTGAGCTACACTTGAGGCTACTCTTCGTGCCATTCATGTTGAATGTGATCACTCTACTGAAGATTTTTCCCATCTCATTCAATCTCTTTGTAGTTTACCATGTTTGATCTCCTTTACAAACAATGACATATCACCTACCGCCCATAATAACCCTTGTGCACCCTTGCTCATTACCGTTGTCATTAGTACTACCTGTATTAAGTGTGTCCTCATTGACAATGGGTCTTCCATTAATCTATGTGCCCATTCCCTCTTACAACAATTAGGCATCAATGATAGTCTCATCTCTCGTAACTCCACTCTCATATGTGGTTATGATTCCTCCACTCGTACATGCCTAGGCACAGTCTCCCTTCATATTCAAGTCATACCTAAAACTGTTCTTACTGAATTCTACATCCTCAATGCTTCTTTTCAATTCAATCTCCTCTTAGGTAGGCCTTAGATCCACGCCATGCAAGCCGTACCCTCCACCGTACATAAATGTGTCAAATTCCTTCATGATGGTTATGAATATACTGTTACTGCAAACCCGGAACCATTCAACTATCATCACATTGACCCTGTCACTTCTATGCATGTCCCACCACCTAAGCTTATTTTGTATGTTAACTTGGATAAATATGATGTCGGCCAATCTAGTGTACCCACCTCTACTATTCCTGTCATTCCTTCTCCTTCTATATCTACTCACACTTCAGCTATTATCTCACCCATTGTATTTGTTCCTAGCTAGTACTCCACCCCCACCACCCTCTACTTCTACCCCACCTACGAACGTCCCGATAGCACTACCCAAACAGATGACACACACACCGACATTTCCACTGAGTCTGACAACGAGGTTGATGTTGTCGAACTCACTGATGAAACATTACAAAAGCTTGATTTTACTCCTCTCGGTGTGGAAAATTCTTATTTTGAAGAAACATTTGTCGCCAATGGCCCAGGTGAGTACCGGCTCAAAAATCCTCCATCCACTAATGCCATGGTCCTATATAAGGGCTTTGTTAACAAGTGTCGACGCAGTTTCATCTACCTCTCCACTAGAAGTAGTCTCGTGACCACCCTTCACATGCACTTTATATATAAATAGGACATTTTGGGAACACATTCCTCTTGATCTCGCTAGTTCTGATACTATCTGTACACGTGATTGCTTACCTAGGTTTGACATGACGCTTAATGACATATTTCCACCTCTCCATTCACCCCATCTTTATTACGGTTATTTCCATATTACAACAACTTATGGATTACGGGTTTTTCACTTAACCGTATTTGTTACATGCACTCCCCCGTGGGTTTCCATTTATGCTTGGATGATCTTGGCTTGATTATATTGGTGGCACACTCAACCCACTTCATTCCTCACTCTCCTTCCCCATGCCTTTTGGTACTATCTCCATTGCTAATGATTCTTCTCCTACATATGTACCTAACATTTCACGTTGGTGTGCTCATGGATGCCCACCAGTTGCTTTTACGGATGAAGAATATGTGATGAATGCTTATCTCCTTTGTCGTAATGCATCTTTATACGATCTACCTCATTCTATCGCTTATCAAGTTTCCAACGTAGCTCTTGTCGGTTTCGATCAAGACAACGATGATTTTCTTGATGGCATTTCATAGTCCCCTTTTTCACATTATCGCTTGGGGGGCATGACACTATACATTCCTCCCATCCTCATTCTAGCATGGTTGCGTGTCTCCTTCCTTTGATCCCTTGCATATCGACATCTTTATCATGTATTATCACACCCTCGTTACCCGATGACGCACCCTAGTGCTTTGGTTCACACTTGACTATTGAGGGATTACCATTACACTGAACCCCACACACCACACCTTAGGCATTACACATTGCATTTCATCATACATTGTGCATCATACATCATTCATTCTACACTTATTCTACATTATACTAGTCCTCATCTACACAACACACATTATTAGGCTATCCACGCATAACCTATACATAGTTACATCATCCACTGCGCATTTCTACACATATTCTACATACTATGCTAGGTTACATTACATATGGGTCTAGCTTTACATTTTATCACCACATATTCTATTTCTATCTACACCTATCATCGCATCTTACATATCACATAGTATACATCCTACGTTACATTTACCACACCACGCATTTGCAAATCCTACTCATCACATGGTCATCTAATTTCATCATACATTCTACATTGTCTTATACGCATTGAACTCACTACCCTATGAATCACTCTAGTTCCTCGGTTCATGCTTGACTACCAAGGGTTTCCCAATCAAACGGACCTTACCAACATGTGACATATCATCATACTACATTCATCGGACTAGTGACCGATGCTCTAGGATATCTCGTCACCCATGTGCATCATCACATACCCTATGGTATACACCTTAGGTTAAATCACCACTCCCTTCATCCATTCTACCTTATCCTATCACATGATATCATCACCTATTATATTATCCCATTCTACGTCATTCTATTACATCATCATTAGCTTACTCATCACTTAGTGGTATACACTTTAGGCTAAATCACCATCTCATTCTTATTCATCGTGTAGTGGTAAGTGTTATCCAAATCTGGATAACTTATATTTTCATCCTGACTTTGATGTTTCACATTTCATGTCATGCACACTCAAGATTGTTCTTTTGACACCTTGCACAGCATATGGCCTCCTCTGCATGCCCTTACGCACCTTCTTGCTCCTTTTTGCATTCTTCTATCTCCTTCCATTTTCCCTCGTGTGCCTTCCTCCTATGCGCCCGCTTTCTCTCCTATCCCATCATGCACTCCTTGCACGCACCTCTGCAGACTTACCTTCCAATCAACTAAGTCCCTAGAATTCCTCTTGCATGCGCTTACCTAGACTCAGTTCTTTCACGCATCCTCTTTTCTTTCTTCCTCTGTGTACCTTCCTTTAGTTGAATGCCTACATCTTGTTTTCATACTTTCCTTCGTAAGTATGCCTTCCTCTCGCACGTGCTCCTTTGCGCCTCCCCTCTATTTCCCTTTCACGTGCTTGCTCCTCGTCTCCCCATGCACATAACACATGCCCCTCTTCACCTCTTTCTTCCACTTCTCCCTTATGCCCACATTTTGCATGTTCACCTTATTTCTAGTCAGCTCGGTGCTTCTCCAAAGGTAAATCCAAAAGTGGAGGCCCAAATGAGCGCGGAGCCTCCACGCGTCCGGTTTCATAAAAGGACATGGTCGGGGTTGAATAGTCAAAGCATTAATACAGGCCAGTGAAGGGTGCCAAGTGTCAGCACAATGCTAATTCAAGAGAAAATTAGGGGAGGGTTTCCAAACAAGCGCCAGGCTACCGCATGTCCCCGATCAGATATATGACCATGCCAAGCAAAAGACTTAGCCAAAACATGAAGAAACTGAGCGAGCCACAAAAGAAGCCACGTGTCATCGACACAACTTCAAAAGTGAAATATAAAGGCTACCCTCAAACATGCGCCAGCCCTCCACATGTCCGGTTTCAAAAGGGGGCCCATTTTGGTGGCTGGTTCCCGCCATTTTGTACGGACCCGATTCAAATTTCAAATGAGCATATCTTTTGACTTAGTGCTTGAAATCCAAAAATCTGGCACCGTTGGAAAGATCTCGCCTCATCTATGCCATGGAGATCTAAACTTTAATTTTGGAGAGGTTAGGTGGGGAAAAATGAAGAAACATCTTCGTGCCATTAATACAAGATCTATTTACCCCAACAACCAGATCGGATTTGATCTGATCCACCGTTCCTCCTCCTTCGAGGCGCCGAACAAGTAATTGATGCAAACATGATAGATTTGGGGTGGATTTGCAGGAGGCATTGATGTTGGTGGTTGAAGATTTGAATCTGAGTTTCCCTCCTTTCTCCTTCTCTTCTCTCCTTCTTCTTATAAATAACAGAGTTCTACTTTGTAAAAAACATCCCTCCTTGTTGTAACGACACCATGCCAAAATGGTGGCCAACTTCCCATGGGTCTCAGACCTTGGCGTGGTCTCTACTAATGTTTTCTCACCTCTGTTGTGAATGTAAATGACTGTGTATCCTTTAAGCAATAAAATCATGTTTTGTGGAACTCTTGTCTTCCCTCTCTCATTTTCATTGCATCTCACCTCTCTGTTTGCATTTTCTGGCATGTTGTGCGTATTCTCTCTTCTTGCAGTCCCCACGTTCATGTGTTGTGTGCGCACTGGAAGGCTAAGCCCATGTGTTGATTTGTGGCACGCGTCGTCCGCCCTCTTCTCCTGCGCCCCTCTTTGTTTCCTTTTCCACTCATGGAGAGAGATCGACCCTTTCCTTCTGCGCTATCGCCTTCCTTAGCTTAGGATTTCCCCTTTTACACATCCTTCTATCCCTGGTCCCTTGGCATGTTTAGTCTAGGATTTGCTTTCAACATTAGGAGTAGTAGTAGCATTAGAGGTAGGTAGAGGAACCGGCCTTCTTTGGAGATCCGTCCCAAGTGCGCAAGGTCCCACAACTTGGGGATGGTTCCATTGTGGTCTCAGACACCTCGTCCCTTTTCGAGATCCAAGACGCGGGTGCACGTTTGAGCAACCAATAGTTTCTGCATGCCCGATGGGACTAGAGTGAAGATCTTTACATCTTCATCTCAACAAGTTCGATGTGTTATTGCTTGAGATCTAGCCTTTGGAGGCATTTTTCAACACATCTGGTGACTCCACTGATTCAATGCACCCATTATCTCATGTGCAGACTAGTCTCCCCTCATTCCTCCATTCATTTCTCCTTTTTCACCATTCCACATTCCTCTTTTGAAGTTGTGCAATCATGACTTCTTTCCCGCCATGGAATTCTCATTTACAATAGTATAAATTTTTCCTCCATCCCCACAGTTTCAAAATCCTCCTCCAAATCAGTTTTATAAACCCCATTATCCCGAAAGTGCATACAACCCAATTTTTTCTAACCAAAATGTTTATGAAGAACAAGTTTATGCAGATGATGGTGGAAACTCTTTGGCCAAAGCTGATTTTGAGAGGCAGTGCAAGAGATGAGATGGACATGATGCAACTCAGAGTCAAGTGCTCTATAAAGGAAGCTAAAGTTGGCTACAAGGTCCCTTGTCCATGGGTCGGCCCTATACTAGGCTGGTTTAGCACCCAACAGAAGTTGTACTTCATCATTAAGATGTCTTCCCAGATTATAGAGTGGGCGGAAGAAATGGAGGCTCAAAAATCTAGTGTGCGGAAACCCTGTCAATGGGGCAACCTTGCACTACCATCCTACAACCCTCCCACTCCTCGCACTGCCAACTTACATCATCTCAACCCACTTTGTGCATGTCCCCAACTTCTTGCACGCCCCCCATTGAGAATCCCCCTCCATCTCACCTTCATTTCTCTTCCATTCCCTTCCTGTGCACGCCTCTGCTCCTCTTGCGTGCACACCTTCCATCCCTTCTACATCCATCCTCCCATTTTCTTCCGAGTCCCTATGTCTAGTTGTACCATAAATGAACAGACCCCCCCAATGCGCCTTCTCCCACCAACGCCATCATGTTCGATGACTGACAGACAATTGAAGAATGGCGTGACTCATGTGACTCCAAATGGGAAGAGGAAATCACATGGGTGTCATCTGCTCCAAAAGGAGAATCAGCTAGCTCTGAGGGCGTGGTCTCTGAGGAGGTCAGAGTTGAAGAACCAGTGGTGGCTGAGGCTGAGTTTGCAGCAGAGGAGGAGGACCATACAGTTTTAGAGGCCCCAAGTGTGGAGCAGCCACATAAGAACCTTCAGTTCTTCCTCCCACTTCATCCCCTTCAAGCTTTGATGTTGAAGAAGAGTTTGAGATTTCAAAATTCATGTTTGAGGATGAAGGGAGCCATGGTGATCAAGTTGCAAATTAGGAGGACACCATGGAGGAGGTAGACCACATGCAACAGACAACAAGGAGACAAATTATCTATCTGACTTGGAGGATTGCTTTGATGGAGAGGAGCCCATGGAGATTACATCATTTACTCCTCCTCCATCCATCTTCCAAGCACATGATCCTGCTACCATAAAGGAGGGCATTCAAGGACAATAACTTGTGTCTCACAACATCCCTCTAGAACTAGGGTTGGAAGATCATAGTCTTCCATGTTCTTCACAGGAGAAGGAAGGAAAAGGGCAAGAAGATGTTATCATCCCTCTCACACCATCCATCCAAGAAGGTCCACAAAAAGACTCCATTTTTGGAGTTAAATTTCATAACAATGGGCAAACCACAAGGATCAGACCATGCCCAATCAGATATCTGGCTAGCCTAGAGCCAAAAATAGAGTTGCCACTAGTCATGCTCATTTCAGAGCATGAGGTAGAGCTTTAACGTGCCAAAGGTCAACAGTAGCACCTCCCAGATCCAAGTACAAAACAACTCCAGGAGGTGTATGTTATGTTTGTTGATACTTTGAGGAGGGTGAACACCATCTAGCAAGGTGTTTTTTCACTCTTATTTCTAACCATGTTTAACGCCAAATCAATTACATGGTCACAATTTGTGAGGAAGGGAAGCTACTTCTCCCTTCTTGTTGCAGGTTTTACTTGAGTGCCCCTTGCCTCTAGTTATTTTAGGTTAGTTTAGGTTTGCTTTCAGTAACACAAGTGCTTGCGCACACTTTGCATGTTCCATTTGGGACATGTATGATTTTCAACTTTTGTACATAGTGTTGTGCTTCTTTTTTTTCCCTCCACGGGACCTTTCCTTTCCTGTCACCCCGCATGCCCCTTTTGTTGCTTCCTGGGATGATGAGCTTCAATTTTTAGCAGAGTAGTTCAATAATGGCTGCTGCATAACTTTCACTCTCATTAATCTAATTCAAAATATCTTCATATGAGAGCAACAATTCAGATTCGGTTCAGACAGAGCTTCAAGTGACTCCAAGGTGTTCTTCAAGTTACAGACTAGATCTTAAAAATTAAGCACCTGACTCCATGCCCAATGGACTTCTAAGGCTACTAGTCTCTTCATCTAGAAGCATATGGCCCCGAAAGTCACCAAAACTATTATCCAAATAACTCTCCTAGTTATCTGGATAACTTATATTTTCATCCTGACTTTGATGTTTCACATTTCAAGTCATGCACTCAAGATTGTTCTTTTGACACCTTGGCATAGATGTAGTTCCTCTGTGCGCCCTTACGCGCCTTCCTACTACTTTTTCCATTCTTCTATCTCCTTCCATTTCCCCTCATGCGCCTTCCTCTTACGCAGCCTCGCTTTCTCTCCCATCCGTCATGCACTCCTTGCACACACTCTGACTTACCTTCTAATTAGCTAAGTCCCTAGCATTCCTCTTACGCACTTACCCAGACTCAGTTCTTTCATGTGTCCTCTTTTCTTTCTTCCTCTGCGCACCTTCCTTTAGTTGAATGTCCCATGTCTTGTTTTCATACTTGCCTTCTGCAAGTATGCCTTCCTCTCGTGTGTGCTCCTTTGCTCCTCCTCTATTTCCCTTTCATTGCTTTTCCTCATCTCCCCATGCGCATCCCACATGCCCCTCTTCACCTCTTTCTTCCACTTCTCCCTTATGCCCACATTCTACGTGTTCACCTTCTTTCTAGTCATCTCGGCACATCTCTAAAGGTAAATCCAAAAGCGGAGGCCCAAATGAGCACGGAGCCTCCACGCGTCCGATTTCATAAAAGGACAGGGTCGGGGTTGAATAATCAAAGCATTGAGATAGATAGGGAAGGTTGCCAAGTGTCAGCATGATGCTAATTCAAGAGCAAAATTGGGGAGGGTTTCCAAACAAGCGCTAAGCTTACCGCATGTCCCCCAATCGGATATATGACCTCTTCCTAACAAAAGACTTAGCCAAAACATGAAGAAACTGAGCAAGCCATAGAAGAAGCCACGTGTCATCCCGATGCAACTTCAAAAGTGAAATACAAAGGCTGCCCTCAGACATGTGCCAGCCCTCCACGTGTCCGGTTTCAAAAGGGGGCCCATTTTGGTAGTTGGTTCCCACCATTTTGTATGGACTCGATTCAAATTTCAAATGAGCATATCTTTTGACTCAGTGCTCAAATCCGACAAATCGAGCACCGTTGGAAAGATCTCGGCCTCATCTATGCCATGAAGATCTAAAATTTAATTTTGGAGAGGTTAGGTAGGGAAAAAATGAAGAAACATCTTCGTGCCATTAATACAGGATCTATTTGCCCCCAACAACCAAATCAGATTTGATTTGATCCGCTGTTCCTCCTCCTTCGAGGTGCCGAACAAGTAATTGATGTAGACACGATAGATTTGGGGTGGATTTATAGGAGGCATTGATGTTGGTGGTTGAAGATTTGAATATGAGTTTCCCTCCCTTTCTCCTTCTCTTCTCTCCTTCTTCTTCTATAAATAACAGAGTTCTGCTTTGTAAAAAACATCCCTCCTTGTTGTAATGACACCATGCCAAAATGGTGGCCGACTTCCCACGGGTCTTAGACCTTGGCGTGGTCTCTACAATGTTTTCTCACCTCCTGTCGTGAATGTAAATGATTGTGCATCCCTTAAGCAATAAAATCATGTTTTGTGGAACTCTTGTCTTCCCTCTCTCATTTTCATTACATCTCGCCTCTTTGTTTACATTTTTGGCATGTTGTGCGTACTCCTCTACTTGCAATCCCCATGTTCATGTGTTTCACATGCTAGAAGGCCAAGCCCGTGTGTTGATCTGTGGCACACGCCGCTTGTCCTCTTCTCTCCCACACCCTCTCGATTTCCTTCATTGCTCGTGGATAGAGATCGACCCTTTCCTTCTGGCGCTATCACCTTCCTTAGCTTAGGATTTCCCTTTCGCACATCCTTCTATCCTTGGTCCCTTGGCATGTTTAGTCTAGGATTTTCTTTCAGCATTAGGAGTAGTAGTAGCATTAGAGGTAAGTAGAGGAACCGGCATTCTTCGAAGATTTGTCCCAAGCACGCAAGGTCCCGCAACTCGGGGGACGGCTCCATTGTGGTTTTTGACACCTCGGCCCTTTCAAGATCCGATACGTGGGTGCACATCTGAGCAACCAACAATAAGTGCTTAGTGTTAAACCACCACCTTCCATTATCCACCACCTACTCATATACACTTCATACGCCCTCATCACCCATATCATAGTGACATACATTATAGGCTACATCGTCACCTTCTTCTTCCATCATGTAGTGATATACGCTTAGGGCTAAATCATCATTCACACCTCTCACACATCGTGGTATACACTTACGCTATAGGGTCCACACACACCTTTCTATAGGACACATTCCCATCCATTCATCTTATAGTGATATACACTTAGGGCTAAATCATCACTCTTCCATTCAAACACGTCGTGGTATACACTTAGGCTATAGGGTCCATGCACATCTTTCCATATATCTCATTCCCATACACTCATTCTATAGTGATATATGCTTAGGGCTAAATCATCACTCATATGATAAAAAAGTCGTGATATACGCTTCGGCTATAGGGTTCATGCACATCTTATCCTCATGTCGCATTTCATCACCATCCCATACACATACTCATCACAACACGTTAGATACAACCAACACTACTCGACCATTTCCCGATGACACACTCTTGTTTGTGGTTCATTCTTGACTATTGAGGGGGAAAACAAAATGAACCTCACTACATACACTTCTATACACTCGAGGGCATGTTGCTCCTATCATTCCTCTTGCATTCCATCACATCCATTCACAACATGTTGCATTGTCTTGGTAGCATTTACTCTTGCTTGATAGTGTTTTTCATGTTCATTCTACTACACATGTTAGATTGTTTTCTCATATGTCATTATCATACACACATGCACATTCATGCCTTTGTCTCGTGTGATCGCAGATATATGACTCTACATGCAAAGATGGGTGCTCACCTTTTACCCTCCTATACCGGTCACGAGGGCATCCACATTCATCCTATCTAGGTGCTATTTTTTCATTTTGTACTTAGCATACTATACTACTTGTTCCTACATGCTTTGACATATTGGCTATCACTCTAACATGCTAACTGGGTGTCCATGTGCAACACTTGTTTTTAGGATTACATGTTTCCATGACCACCTCTCGTGTTTCTACTTATCTGTGTTGTTTGCCATTGTTTGTGGGATTTTCCCTTTGCTTGTGTGCACACTTGATTATTGTTTGTAGCCATGATGGCCTTACGTGTCTTGCGACATTGTGAGTGATGTCCCATGTTTGAAACCCACTTTGTATGGTCTACTTGTTTTCTTATGTGTTTACACTATTGTGCTTGGTAGTTTTTCTACATTGTCTGCGTATTTTACACTTGTCTTATTTTGCATGCATGTGTTCATACTAACACTTGTATTGGCTAGTCATCCCCTTTTGTGTGCACCTTGGTATCTACCAAGTGTTTCCCTTTCCCCTCTAAGACAGAGTTCTACAGTCAAAGTTCGTGGGTCCTCTTTTGGGGTTACATTCTACTTTTAGGGTCATTGCATACGCCCCCTCAAAGAGGGGGAGTCATCAAGGTTTTCTACTAACACAACATATCTACACCGTTCACACACACCGTGAGTGAGTTCGACTGGTCTACGAACTTCATACACAAAGTGACCTTAACAAGACATGGTGTCCTTTAGAAATTCTGCAGAGTGGTTACAACCTCATGGGTTACAGTGGGTGTGCCTCTCTATACTTCTCCATCCAATGGCATCGGATCGCCCAAAAAACCAAGATAATATAGAGATCTCTTCAAAAAAATTAGAAGAAGTAGTTAGAGTTGGAGGACACAAAGCATTTCCTCCCTACACTTCTTCATCCAGGGTGGCATGAGATCACCCGAATAACTCGCGATAGTATAGGATATCATTCTACACCCTTTTTCTCGCTATGGATCAGTGTGCACATGTTCCATTTACACTTTCTATTCTAACATATTTTACATTTTTGTATTTTACACTGTAATTTTACATACACATATCTTTGGCTACTTGATCATTTTCTCCTTGCAAGTCCATTGCATGAGAAGCAAGCAAAATCAAATAGGGGGCAACAAAAATAGTGAAAATGACAATGACAACACACCATGGCAAGATTTCTTCATACTAACCATGTAGTACACTACACACAACAACAACTACACATGTATTCCACCCTAGGTTCACTCTCATCACTTTTTATACACATTTTTCATCTTTAGAATCCATGCTCCTCCACATTTTTATTTTTGTCATTCCACGCTTGAGTCTAGTCCATCAACATGTCTTCTTCTACACTCTACATGGTTATCAGGTACGCATCTCTATCTACTTTATGTTACCAAGCTTTCCGCTCACCAACATAAAGTGGGGGCAAATGTAGACACAAATATTACACATTAGACAATATTTAACTTGGTCTTATACTACTATTTAGAAGGTTCTCAAGTGTACAAAGTACTAATTAATCCCACCTTTTGGCCACCTTTTTCTTATCTTTTATTTCATCTTTCCCGTGTATTTCTCGATACCTATCAACCCATTTCATGACCTTTTCGACATTCTAGCCTAAAATCGGGCACCCCGCACATGCACAACCTCTTCTCGCTTCTTTTTGGGTCACTTCTAGTCTTTGGTCATCCTTATCTTCTTCTTAGTTGACCTTGTTAAGATTAATTATGAAATTAAGCTTGAGATCCCTATAAATATAAATTTATAAGACCATAATGAGGGTCCTAGGTCATTTTTCATCTTATCACTACTATCACTCCATCTAGGGTTTCATCCATTACATCACTTACATCCACATAGTGCCATGCATTCAAGCTAGAGATCTCGTATCACACACACTTCATAAGGGGAGGGATTCCATTCTATTCCATGCACACATGCTACTTACATTTCTATAGCTACTATTGCTCGTTACTTCACAAAGTGCGACTAGAACGAGAGCACCTAGGGCACAACACACACACACACACACACCAAAACTACATCAAGGTTCATAATGTAGTGCAACGCTCAATGATAAGTCCACTAGCTTGGTGGTTGAGGTCATTCCAACCCATTCATATGCATATTTCATTTTTCTAGGGTTTGATACTTCTCCTTGCATTACGGGTCATTCTCCAGTTCATCCAACGAATCTAGCATGATAGACAGGAAACACTCAAAGATACTTAGCAACCATACCAAATTTAGATTATGAGGATTTGTAGTGTTCCAAGCACCCAGATTGCAGACTAAGGCACCCCAGTACACTTGTAGGCACATGTGTCATCTCAGACAGTCCAGATCTGCCCTTCATAGGGTCTCTGAGGGTTCATCTGCACTTCCAGATTTTATTTCCGATATGTGACATTGTGCGACGTTTTTTGTTATCAGCTGAGTCTTTTCCTTACTATTCTCTTACACATTAGGGTTTTGTTTCATCCAAAATAGTTTATTTACATTTATTTCATATTGCTTTAGTTCATTTACAACATTTTAGTCCTTCTAATTAGATTAACATTAATACCCTAGATATCCCCTTAGGCCATCTAGGTAAAGATCCTTAGTTTTGTTAATAAGAGGTATGTTGTGTTATACATATTTTAGCTTGAAATATTTCAAGTCCGCATAATACTAGGATAGGACATCCATATATTTGTTTAAGAGTCCGAAAATCCTTCTTTTTCCTCAAACAACATTTTCAATATTGATGATCCTCGGTTGTTTTGCAGATCCAAGATTACATGCTCGACCTCGCCGAAGATTTAATTTCAGCCTAATGCTTCTTCTAAATGAAGTGGTCATGTTTGTCGAATAATTCTTTGAGACACACCAATCCTTTTGTAATTTTATTTCCTTGGAGTCAAGGAATTCCCCATTGACCTTTTAGACGTGAATCATAAGTGGATTCACTGCAATGTTGATTCAAAACCATCAAAATAGAGTTCATCAAACTATCATACTTTTCAAGAAAAGTTAAGATCAGTTGATCATCATTAAATACTTACCAATGGGAAGATTTTTCAGAATACCGGGCCAACAGACTATCTCAATTGTGTATTTATCTTCCTTGAACTTTGAATGAGGCAGTAGTAATGAAGTAGACACAACGAAGGAATTTTCTTTGTCATTATGATCTTTGGATACTGCCTTGATGGAAAAAGCTTTGAAGTGTTTGATGTAGTCCCATACCTTGTTCATGTAATGTTTCAGGTGACCATTCTTTACTTGATAAACATTCCTGACTTGATTCATGATGAGTTCAACATCCTCTTAGGCTTTGAGATTCTTGACCTCATTTTCTTTCACCATTATTAGACATAATAACAATGCCTCATATTCAGTTGTGCTATTAGTATTATCAAATTGTAGTTTAAAAGAGAAAGGAAAAATCCCATACTCATGAGATATGAACACTACACCAAAGATTGGATCCGAAGCCGAGCAACTACTATCAAATTCTAAAGTTAATATTTCATCATAATCTGTTTTTATAACCAAAGTGAAAGCAAAGTTATGATCTGAAGTCATGAAATAAGTTCCCAACCCAATATCATCGAAAAGGATTTGTACCTTAGAGCAACAAATTTTGTAACCAAGTACTTTTCATGAACCTCGGGTTCAAGTGTGCACATTGTCTCATTGACGGGTATCTTTGCCTTTGACTAATCCATGTAGATTTATCCTCCTAAATATTTTTAAAAGCCTCTTCCTAACAATATTCCATAAGCAACATGAATATTTGCGCAACCAGATTATCATATTCACCCTCTACTAAGGGAATGCAACAAATACGAACCGAGGATCTTTGATTTGACCAATGAGTGGGACATGTTTAGTTTCCATAGAGTAAAAACACCCAAATGGTTTTGTTAGAGTGAGTCCAAAAATATGAACTTCCTTTACAGTACATGCCATTGTTGGAGGCTTTAGAATCAATGATGTAGTTGATGAGTTTAATACCATTGATGAGTAGAGAAAAATAAAATGGTTCAATTTTCCTAGAGGAAGAAGTTGAAGCCATATTATTCTGAGATGATGAAGGTGAGGGATTAGGAAGGAGTCCTTTAGAGGAAGCATGAGGAGGTATAACAACTTTACTCTTAATAAAAAAATTCATCCTTTCAAACTACTCAGATTGGGTCGAAGATATCCTGCTTCTAACATCTGAATTTTGGTTTTCCTTGCGTGGTCAATGATGTCAAAAGCAATGTAGGATGGAATAATTGAAAGTGCAGATCCTTCACTACTTGTCTATGTGGGAGAGGGATTGATCTTAGGAATAACAGAGGAAGAGGGATTAGAAATGGGAGTAACCTTTTTGACACAAGAATTCTCTTTTGGTTGAATAGGCAAAGGAGTCCCCCTTTTGGCCTCGGAGACCTTGTGAACCAAAGTGTGATCATGAGAGCTCAAGACCAATCAGGAAAGAAAAATGACACAAGGAAATTGCTCACAAGGTATTTTAATGAGCTTAATATTAACAACCAAAAATACAAAGGGAAATATGCTCAAGTAAGTCGAATTGGGAGACTCCATGAACACACACCTTTTTTTTAACCATAACTCTTGACTATGAACTCCAAATTGCACAAAACTAGCACCGTTTGAAAAATTATAAAGAGGGCTACACATGGGAACAAGTTGTAGAGAAATTGATGATATGTTTAAATATTATTTTATGAAAACAAAATTGTGTTTTCTAACATTTTTTGCCATTTGTTAGTTGATTTCTCAAATTGGCTCCTATGTGGGGCCTCCTATAAACATCTTAGGCTTGTTGTGTTTCTTTTGGGGTGTGATTATAGCCCTAAGATCCTCAATTGATTGTCAAATGGTGTCATTTGTTAATTGATAAAAGGTGGATCCATTAAATTTATTTGTGCATGTTTATTCCTCTTCTCTCATTGGTTCTCCACATTCTACGCTCCATCCACTTCCAATTCTAGAATATTTAATCATTGTATAAATTGATGAAGTGTTCACTTCGTTAAATCATATTTTATCTTGCCATTATTGGCTTGATCTTTGATCCCTTTTGGTAGTCTAGTTTGTAGGTATTCATTTCTAGCTTTGTTTTATATGTTAGTGTTAACATTAGAAGTATTTATTTTCACCTTTTTAAAGTTTGATCGTGGTTTTTACACTATAGTCAAACAAAGAATGAAATAAAATATACATGGGGTTATTCTAGCTAATTAACTTCCAACATTAACCATTAAATATCATAATAAATCATTTATACTGTAACGTATGCACAATAATATAATATAAACTCATAAATACATGGGATTAAGTGCACTTAGTTGATTACATGTGATTATGAGTAATTTTGGGTGATCTAGATGTTGAAACAAGGGTATCTTGACATGAGAATTTACTAAGGTAATATTGTGTAGACACAAATCGCACACTTGGGTACTTTTCTAGGTCCTAACAACATACTTGCATTTACATGATCAAGCTAAGCAAGAAAACTAGTAATCGACAACTATTTGGCCTCTTTGCTTTGTTTTTTATCTTCTTTCTAGTCTTTTACACTCCATAGCCTAGTTTTAACTTTATTGCTTTATCCTTTATGACTTCAGACACCAATGCCCAGCTAGGATGCTAACGCCTGTGCGCCTTCATCCCCTCTCGGGTGCCCCCGACCCTTTTCTATCTTACTTCTTCTTTTGGGTCTCTTTTATCATTTGGGCATCTTATTTTCATATGGGTCAGCTTTCCAACTCTCAATTACAAAATTCAATTAAGGGAATCATATAAATGCAAAGATGTGTGACCAAAATAAATGACTAAGCTCTAAGCATCTATTATCATCACCTAATCTTACATCCAAAGACATATAAGAGCATCAAAGGTGTCCATCTAGCTTTCATACAAGGCACAAGAGACTCGCATTTTATGCAAACACTTCATAGGAAGGGGAAGTTCATTTTTCATCAACAAATCTATTTACATTGGTACACCTAGTTATTGCCCACTAAGTAAGTGCATATACACAGGGGATTCCTTAGAACGATCCTTTCACACATGCATAAGAGCTATATGTAATTTGAGATGTAGTGTAGTATTCAGGTTGTAAGTTTTCTCATTCGGTGATCATTAGGGTCATTCGACTCCCCATATCAGTGCATCTTTTCTTTTTGGATTTAATATAGTTTGAGGGTTTTGCAGGTCATCATCTCTTTACAGGTTACAGTAAATTTGGCGATCATCCAACGACACACATGTGACCAACAACACTATCAATGACAATCTTGAGACACTAGAAAATCGGGTTCGAGCCCCCGTGTAGTCACAAGTGCCCAAAGAGAGGTCTTTGGCACCCTTGCCCTAGTCTAAGCACTCTAGTTTGGCTTCATTCGATATTCACATAATTTATTATGCACAATATTAACAGTCTTCCCTTCCGATTATCGCTTTTCCAGCTCAGATAAAACACAAATAAACTAAGTCATCGTTTCCCTCTCTTGCACTTAGGGTTTTATATGTATCTAGCTTATTGCTTGTGTCAAATATGTACTTTAGTGTTTGTTGGAGCTTGAAATTGCACCCTAGATATGATCACGAAGGATCAAGAATTCTCGAGACAACATGGGAATGTCTCTCGCCAGTTGTAGGATCATGCTACCGAGACAAACCTCTCAAGAAGGCCGACTTCCTAAACCTATTCAACTGCTAAAAATACTCCTAAAGATGGAAATGAAGCTATCTAATCCTAAACTAACAAGCCAAGGGACCAGGGAGAAAGGATGATGCATGAAATTAAAAATTCCTAAGCTAAGGGAGGTGATAGCACCAAAACAGGGTTGAGATTTTCCTGTGAGTGAAAATGAAGGAAAAATGCAAGAAGGAATGTCATAAAGAATAGCCACAATCCAAAACAACATTCAAGCAACCATTTCCATGGAGCACAATAGACTTGACCTCTACAAGAAGAAAAAAATATGCACAATATTCCACAATTGTAATAAAAGGAAAGAAATGCAATATAACATAGGCTAGGGCAGCTATGAGCCACAAAACATGAATTTTATTGCTTGAGGGATGCACAATTCATTACAATGTAAGAAATAAGGCAAGAAACACCTTGCAAAACATCAAAATCTGAGGCTTGTAACTCACAAAAGCTCTGGAACAATTTTGACAGAGTTCCTTTTTTTTAGAAAAACCTCCTTTTACAAAGTGCTTAACACTTAGATTTATAATTTGTTTGGATCTAGAAAGAGAGAGAGAGAGGTCACAAACAATTTTTAATGGCTTCAACTACCCAAATTAAGCAAAGGACCAATTGGAAGAAAAATAATGGGAAGTCGACATCCTCCAAATCACGATATCGTAGATTTAAAATGAAGCGACATCCATGCTCAATTAATTATGGTAGTTGAACTACATGCAATTACTAATTAATAGCTTAGATTGTTCTTTCTTCCTTTTTATTGATCAAATATTGCCAAAATCAGATTTTGATGATGGAAAACTACAAGTATTGAGGAGAGCTTTCCAACGAGGTTGATCTTGCAAGATTTAGAGCACTGTAGCAGAAGATATGGCCATTTGAAGATCTCGTCCGCGAAAGCACAAGAATACGCCATGCGGCGGCCCTGCATTGGTTTGAAGTCAACCTCTCGCACATGTATGTACCACTTTTGTTTTTTTCTCGGGTGTTAACCTCCCATTGGTTCATGGTATCGGGCATTTACTTCCTTGCTCACCATCTTTCCTTTCTTCTTTTCCTTGGAATTTGTTTTGGCTTTAAAAAGTGGGTCTGCCTTTATAAAATATGGGCCAATAAGACATTACCACGTTCCTTCGTATTGTGTGACTCGTCCTTAGCTCCTTTTCTACCTCTTTAGAAATGTGACCCAATGAGAAGACTCCACATTTCTTCGCCATTGTCAAGACTTGTGACACGTGGACTAACAGAGGAGCTCCATAATCCTTCACATTTCAGAACCTTGTCAGTCCCTTAGGAATGCAAGCCAATAAGAAATATCCATGTTTGATGCAGTGTTAGACTTTGAATAGTCCTTTTGGCAGTTGTGAAGTGCGAGCCAATAAGAAATATCCATGCACTTCACATTATCAGTCTTTTCTTTGATCTCCATTGAAAAGTGTAAAATGCAAGCCAATGAAATGGCTCCATGTTGCCCCCATGTCAGGACCTCGTTAGGCTACCTTTTTGTGTTTTCTCCTTATTGGATGAGCCTTCGCATTTGTTAGTGCTCGAAAAGAGAGCAAATGAATTGGTTCCATATGGCTCTTTGCATTGCAGTTTGTAAGTCCGGGGGACTTACAAACTTTATGGCTTTTCAATTCCGCCACATAACCCCTTTGATCATTGATCCTCTTCCACTTGTCACTGTTGTTTCTTGCCACACATCGGTATTTGATTGACTACAAATTTTATTTTCTCCCGCGGGTTTAATTAAACCCGCCCAAGTCCTATCCTCGAAGCTCCTTTTTCTAGCGACTTTAAAACATATAGCCCGCTAATGATTTGACCCCTTAGTGTTCCACGAGTTTTCAAATGCCAATGGCCAGTGCATTTGGGAAGTGCAATTCGATGGTCGCATGACAATCTCATACCCGTAAAATGGCTAATTCCATTTTAGTTGTCTAATTTTACAGGGGTGAAAAATTGGATAACAATGTTTATTTATCATACACAACTCTGCAATTAGGGTTTTATAAAAAGAACATTTTTGTTAAGACATTTGGTGAACCCCACTCGTTCAAACCCTACCTTCTGAGAATGCATCAAAATATATCTCCTTCTTCTGAATTCATGGATCAATATTTTTATCCTTCTTTCACCCTGACTAGGATTTCTAGTATGATTACTACTCTACTGATTTCATGTAAGTTTGTATTTAGCATCCTCCTCTCTTCATCACTCTTATGGCTGATCCATCCATCAATGTAGTCACTACTTGCCACACTCACCCTCCTATAGTTCCATCATTTTATCCCACCGCCAATTACTTCTACTATTCCTACCACCATCTCTAAGGGCTATGACATCATTGAGCAGATTAAGAATACGCCTGCAAATATTTCTCATTATGATCTCTTACGCAATACACCTAATTTTCATCATACATTAGAGGTTTCCCTTTGTTCTATCCACATTGAAAGCAATAATTCACCTGTGGCCTTCACACATCTTATTCAATCTCTTAAAAACATGCCACACGCTATATCATTTAGTGATGAAGATATACCTCCATATGTCGTTGAAAATACATTTACACCTTTGCTTATCACTATTATTATTGGAGCCATTTATGTCAAGCGTGTACTCATTGACAACAAATCTAATAAAAATCTATGTGCTCACGCCCTTCTCAAGAAAATTGACATGAGTGATAATCTCATTAGTAGAAATTCCACTCTTATTCATGGCTATGATTCCACTACTCGCACATTCCCGAGTACTATCACGTTACCTATATAATTTAGGCCTAAGATTGTTCTTACGGTATTCTTCGTCATCGATGCCTCATTTCAAGATAATCTCTTGCTTTGGTTAGACCATGGATTCAAGCAATGCATGTTGTCCATTCTATAGTTCATCGGTGCATTAAATTTTTACATGATGCCTACGAGTATGCCATTGTTGTTGACCCTGTCCTTTCAAGTTTTGTCGCATATATCCTATTCGATATGCCTATTCCTCCATCATAGCCTATTCCATATAGAAATATTGGTACCTATGATGTTGGACAGTCTAGTGCTCCACAACCTTCTTCCACCTCTACAAGCATACCATCCATTCCCACTCATACTACTAATATCATTTCACCCACTTTGTCTACTCCTATAGCTACCACTATTCCACCTGTCGAGACTCCTCTCACTCCTACATCTAGCTCTACTCTTACCAATATTCTTGATATTGTTATTCAACATGATAATGCCAACACTTATGCTTTTGATGATGAGGTTGATACCGTTGAGTTTACTGATGACACCTTACATGATCTTAACTTTACTCCTATCAAGATAGATGATTCATATTTTAATGATACTTTTGTTGTTATTGGCCATGGTGAATATCAATTCAAAAAAACTCTCCTACTAATGCTATGGTACTTTTTCAGGGTTTATCCATACATTGGACATCATACCAGTTTCTTCCCCTTCCCATGTACACCCTACATCGATGTTGAACCTATTTTTACATGCACTCTTTTCATAAATAACTCTTATTGGCCTCACATTCCATTTGACCCCACTTGCTCTGACATTGTTTATACACATGATGGATTGGCTCGGCTTGGATTTACACTAGACAACCTCCTTCCTTCATCTCATTCTCCTCACCTCTATCATGGATATGTCTACATTACTGCTACTTATGGCCTCTCGTGTCTTCCATTTATCAGTATTTTTGCACATACTTCTCACACTTCTCCACTTACACTTGGGTAGTCTTGGCTTGACTACATTTGGTGCACTTTAGATCCTAATCAATATGATATCACATTTCCCATGCTTTTCACCGTGTTTCCATTTGCACTGATTCATTTCTTGGCTATACACAAAATCTTACTCATTGGTATGCACATGGTTGTCCACTACCACCTTTCACTAATGAAGAATACGCAATGGGCATGTACAATTTACGCTACAATGGATCTTTATATGATCAACCCCATATTATTGCTTACCAGGTCTCTAACGCTTCTCCATTTGGCTTTGACTATGAAAATGATGATATCTTACACGATGTTACTTGATTCTTTTCATCATCATACACTTGGGGGCATCACACTTATTCCTCCTCCCCCATCCTAACCTTATCAGGTGTATTTCATTTCTACTATTACGCTTCATGCTTCATACTTCCTATTTCTAAGCATCAATCTTACACAACTTGATACACACACTTGTATCGTTATTACCCTATGGCACACTCTTGTGTTAAAGTTCACACTTGACTCGTTAAGGACGTAGTACATACATGAACCTCACCTTATTCACATTTCATGCTTTGTGCTTCATAAGCAATCATTCTGACATCTCACTTTCAAACCATTTCCTGATGACGCACTCTTGTTCTATGGTTCATTCTTAATTATCGAGGGGTCTTTTATAAATTAACCTCATCTCATACATACACATCCAAAGTAGGGGGTACGTTGCTCTATAAAATTCACATTGCATACCATTCCATCTCACTCATACACAACATGTTGCATATCTTGGTTGCACTTATTCTTTCTTACTTATACTTACATGAACACTTTTTTTACCATGTTAGACAAATACTTATTATGTCAATATATTTTCCATATACACATGCACGTTCACTTGGTCTTTCATTGTGAATGTAGACTTCCTACAGATCTTTACACGTAGCAATGATGCTTGGAATTTTACCTCTTACCAATCCCACCGAGGCTCTTGGGGCATCTACATTCTCACATACTACAAGTGTTATTATTTCATTATTTACTACTTCCTACTCTTACTAGCACATTAATTTTCATTGATCTATACACGCTTTGACATACTCTTTATCTTTCTAACATGCTAACGGGTGTTTCCTATGCAACATTTGATTTTAAGGACTATATGCCACCATGGTTGTTTGATTTATATTGTTTGTTATTGTTTGACATTATACGCCATTGTTTGCAGGCTTTTCCCTTTGTCTTGTATGCACATTGTATGATTTTGGCCGCTTCGACCTTAATTGTCTTGTAATATTGTGAGTGATGTCCCATGTTTGAAACCCACTTTTCATGGTCCATCTTATATGCACACTTGTTTGTTACACTATTTTTCTATTACATGTTTACTACTTTTCTACTAACACATGCATCTAGCCACTTGTTTTCATTTGCCTTGGTTTCTACCATGCACATCCCCCTGCATGGACACAATTTCATATCAACATATGGTCCTCTCCATTGGTCCACATTCTCCTAGCGATTTCACATGCACCCCAAATGAGAGGGACATATATTAGATGAATCACCACCCCATACAAATGCACAATATAATCAAGCACAAAATCAACACAGACATTACGCTTATAGAAATGAACTAGAATCGACTTGGGTCCTTAGCTCAACATAGATTCCAACACCCAGATATACATACACTAGCACTTGAGTGCTCCCGACCTTTCACGGGTGCCTATGACCAGGGTAGTTCTGATTACTTTCTTAGATCAACACAATTCACAATAGTTCACAATCAGGTTTCACAAAGATGCATACACGGTCCTCCAGCAAGCAAAATGCATTCTTTCTCCATTTTCTACACGGAACAAATACAAAAATAATATGGTAAAACTCATAACTAAACATGAATCACACCATCTGTAGTGGTGTATAATTTGGGAAGCATTCATGGAAGGAGAATGACACTAGACCTCTCTCCTCAACACTCTTCTTGTTGTGGTGTGAGATCACCCAAAAACTCGCACTTGGCATGAGATTACCCAACAAACTCATTCTTGGCATGATATCACCCAAAAAACTTGTTCTTGGTGTGAGATCTCCCAAAAAACTCACTTTACGCAACATTTTCAGGACATCTTTTTATTCTTTTACGCTCTTGATCATCAGGTGCACACTTTCCTTTTACTATTTTTCACATTTATAGAGTTTTCATAATACATGACTTTGACTACTCTTTCACTCTTCTTTTATAGGTCCGTTCTTAATACATAATAAGAAGCAACCCTACATCAAACACAACAACATGTACAACATGGTACAAAACCATACGCTTCACTCATAGGGTCGCTTCCTCTCTCTTTGCTTCCATGCTTCATTTTTTATCACTTCACGCTTTCACTTGTCCACTCGACACACTTTTCCCATCAATCTACAAGGAAAAAAAGGTATGCATCTTCTAACTACTTTATGTTATTGAGTATTCACTCAACAACATAATGTTGGGGAAAATGTAGACGTAAAATCACGCACTTGTGTACATGTCTAGATCTTAACAACATACTTACATTTACATGATTCCTAAGCGAGAAAACTAGTAATTGACAACTATCTTTGGCCTCTTTGCTTTGTTTCTTGTCTTCTTTCTAGTCTTTTACACATGATTAAGCTAAATTTTGATTTAGTAGCCTAATATGATGTTATTGTAGCAGATAAAATAAATATGCAATTTATAATTAAGTACATAAATTACACCCAAGCAAACTAAGCAATAAATTGTGAAACCCTAAGTGCAAGGAGAAAAGGTACTTAACTGATTCACAATTAATTTTGAATTGTATGAAGTGATGATCGATGAAAAAGTAGCATGAGCATCACACAAAGACTTAGAAAATGTAGATATGGAGAGATAGGCTGGATTGGGCGTATGGAGAGGGATAGGGGCACCCGTGAGCGCCCTAGGCCTGTTTCTAGGCACCCGGGTCTGTGGAAAAGCTCAAAAAACCTCCTCTAAGGTGTCACAATGTGTTCATTGTTAGTCACCTTTGGTCACTCTAAGGTCGCACCAAGATCGCCAATGTCATTTTGGAAACTTGTAATGAAATATGAACTTGCAAAACCCTCAAATAGACATCAAATCCTAAAAAAGAAATATGTAGAATGAGGGGTCGACTTGTCCTTAGCTATCACAATGGTGAACTTACAACTGAGCATTGCACTACATCTCAAACCCAATGTAATTCTATGTGTGTGTGTGGAATCGTGCCCTAGGTGGATCTTGTGCGAGTCACACTTGATAACAAACAAATAAGCTAAATGTAAATAAATGTAATAGATGTGTACATGGAATAGAATGAACTTCCCTCCTATGAAGTATATGCAGAATAACTAACCCTTGTGTCCCTTGTGATGGTGCTAGATGGATGTAATGGAGCTCTTAGATGCTTGATGGATGTAACCTTAGGTGGTGATAGCTAATGCTTAGTGCTTGTTCCTTTATTATGATCACATAACTTTATATTTATATGATTCCTTTGCTTGAATTTTGTAATTAACCTCAAAAAGGCCAAATACCAAAAAGATAAGATGCTCAAACAACTAGAAAGGACCCAAAAAGTGTGAGTAAAGTACAAAAGGGTTAGGGGTGCCCAGAGGAAATGAGGGTGCACGACACTAGTGTCTAGGATGATAAATGCTGAAGTATAAAAAGGTAGACTGAGAAAGTAAGGGTGTAAGACCAAAAGTGGTAACAAAAAGCAAAGAAAGGTGGCCAAAGACATGGGTTAATTAATACTTTTCTTACTTAGGAATCATATGAATAGTAGTATGTAATCAGGACTAGATAATTACCCAAAGTGTGTGATTTTGTGTCTACATTTGCCCCCACTTTATGTTGGTGAGTGGAAAGCTCAATAACATAAAGTAGATAGAGATGTGTACCTGATAACCATGTAGATTGATGACAAAAACGTGTTGAGGGACTAGAAAAAGCATGGAGTGATAAAAATGTGAAGCGTGGATGCTAAGGAGGAGAAAGTGCAAAAAGTGGTGATGAAAATGAACCTAGGGTGGAAACGCATGTGTAGATGTCGTGATGTACTTGTTGTTGATGTCGATGTTGTTGTTGTTGTTGATGTGAATGATGTTGACTACCACTTCCCATATGGATGGACCTGCAAAAGAGAAGAATGATCAAGTAGTCAAATACACATGTATGTGTGTGTGTGTGTATAAAAAGTATGTAAAGAAGTATGTAAAAATGTTGAAAATGTGAAAAAGGAACATGTGCACCTGATTCGTGATGAGAAAAAGGGTGTAGAAAGGATCATGAAGATGTTGTAAAAGACCAAGTTTTTGGGCAATATCATGCCGGTTGTGCCAGTGACCGTGAGTTTTTGGGTGATCTCATGCCAATGTCATGGAATAAGTGTAGGGATAAAAGTCTAGTGTCATCCTCTAACCATTAACTACTTCCAATGCAATGTAGGACACCACTACAGATGGTGTGTAAAATCGATGAAAGTGCTAAGGAATGTATGCCCTATAAAAATCATTGTGTGGAGTTCTATAGACTGTGTTGAACTACCAATCGTTGTGTAACTTCCCTTGGTTACAAACATCTAGGAAGGACATTGTTGTGCTAAGGACCCAAGTTTGATTCTGATCCCTATCTGAAACTAATTTTTTTGTTGTATCGGTATTGTGTTGTGTTATTCATAACATTGTATGGGGTGATTAATTCACCTAAATGATTCCCCCTCATTTGGGGTGCATACGACATCGTTGAAGGAGTATACGACCTAAAAGAGGACCGACCACTATGCTTTGAAAATGTGCCCTGCAGGGGGAAAGGGAACGTGCTTGGTAGAAACCAAGGCACATGCAAATAAAGTGGCTAAAAGACAAGTGTTAGTACAAACAAAGACAAACACGCATGTATAAGATGAAATGTAAGCTAAATAGACAATGTGTAAGCTAAGACGCAAGTAAACATGTAAGAAGACAATGTAGATTGTGAAAGCGGATTGTAAACATGCAACATCACTCATGATGTCACAAGCAATCAAGGCCATAATGGCCAAAGCATAAAGTGTGCACACAAGAGACAAGGGAAATCCCAAGACAAGAGTAGACAAAGATAAAATAATGAAAAGCAATGTAAAAAATAACCATGGAAACATATAGTCCTGCATAAAAATGTTGCACATGAAGCAACCGTTATCATGTTAGAAAGATAAAAAGTATGTCAAAGCATGTATAATCTGATAGAGTAATGTTCTATGAAACACAATGAAACAACAACACTTGTAATGTACCAAAGTGGATGCCCCAGATTCATTGTGGGAATGGTACAAGGTACTATGCCAAGCGTCCATGCTTGAATGTAATATATCTCGTATAATCTGCTACCACAACTAGAAAGGCAAGTGAATGCGTATGTGTGTATGATAAAGACAATGACAAACAATATAAATATCTCTAGCATGTATAATAAAGTGAACATGGAAGCAAAAGTAAGCAAGAGTAAATACAACCAAGATATGTACTATACATGAATGAGGTGGAATGAAATGCAGAGTGAATGATAGGAGCAGCGTGCCCCCAAGTGGATGTGTATATATGCAATGAGGTTCATTTATTTATGCCCCCTTAGTAGTCAAGAATGAACCGTAAATGAGAGTGCGTCATCGGGAAATGGTTTGAATATGTGTACTAAAAAGATGTGATCATTGAAGCACAAAGTGTAGAGTGTGTGAGTGAATGAGTGAGTGATTAAACATGCAAGCATGATGAAGTCTATTTGATATGTATACCCTCAACAGTCGAGTATGGACCATGGAACTAGAGTGCATCATAGGGTAATGACTACAATTTTTATAAATAAATGTAAGTGAGATATTACATGAATGTGTAGAGTGAATAAGATGCAAAGTGTGTAGAAGATGTTGCAAGAGAAGATGTCCTAAGTGTATGATGTATGATGTGTGAGATGTGTAATGTGTAGTGTGACTAAGCAATGCTAGAGATATGTGTGGTGAATGTGTCTAGTGTAAAATGTGTGATATGGTTAAGTGTGTGAGAATGTGTGGTGTGTATAGTGTGTGTTGTGTGAGGTTCATGTGTATAGGATGCCCTCAACATTCAAGTGTGAACCAAAGCACAAGAGTGTGTCATCAGGAAATGGTGATACGAGCATGTATTTTGTGTGTAAATATCTAGGTGTGATGTGATGAGAGTGTAATACTCAAGTTAATTTTAGGTGATGGGAATGGGTGTGATGACCTCAAGTGTGTGGTGATGAATATGCTATCCTATAAAAGTAAAGAATGAAGGTCCTTTACCCAATGATTGCAATGATGAAGGCATGTGACCATGCTCTAAGAGTGGTGGTATATGATATAAACGTTGTGCAAGTAAATGAAGACTATATGCATGCAACCAATGAGCATACGGTGCGTACCTTTGTGTGAAAAAATGCAAAGGTGATGGAGACCTATGTGAAGCATAACGCAGAGGTGATGAATACCTATTTGGAGTAGAGCACGAAGGTGATTGACACCTATATGGAGTGAAACAAGGCGGTGAAGTATGCCTAGATATAGGAGTTTTCCTCATGATGGACCTATACTGATGTACTATACTAACAAAGTGTCGAGACCACATAGATCATGTGCGAACAGGTGAGTTAGGAGTAGATTGTGCTTTAGATTCAATAGATCATAGGGAACTAGATGGGCTAGGTGATGTAATGAAAACCTCAAGAGGAGAACGTGACCATAGAGTAGAGGAGGCACACCATTAATAGAGATGAATCAATTATTTTAAATGAACTTCAGACGTAAGTGGTTCATGCAGATGATAAACTAAGACTGACGAATCCGATTAAGACCTAAGAGCATGTCACACCCTTCGATTTTTGTGCTACAAGGAAGGGCACATGCATGGTGAGAGGACCAATAGTAACTGGATGCTAGAATACCTCGTATGAGTTATCCATTGGATATGAAATTTGTGAGAGTGGATAACCAATAACAACAAGAAGTGGAATAGAACATGCACTAATAGGCCATGATGGATCAAATTTGGTGTTATTGATAGGGATGGATCTAATAGAAGCGCTAATGTGCAAGTGATTAGAAGAGAATGTAACATGATGATCATGATTAGAGAAAGAAATGATTGGTGGAGAAATGTCAGTATGAACAACTAGGAAATCAAGATCCCCTAATGCAGGAGGAGGCACTACACAATATGTATGATTAGTCGAGGAATCAATCACTTTCTTGTCATGTTTTGGAAGCATATTATTGAATATTTTGAGCTTATGATTTTCATTGATTGGTGTAGAGGTCATAGGCTCTGGAAGCTCGAGTTTGTTATCATCGATAAGATCTTGGATGATATTGCAAAGTTTGAAGCACCTATTTGTAGAATGTCTAACACATTGATGATAGTCGCATCAAAGTTCTCATTGTAATTTTGACCTTTTGGGATCGAGATGGGTCTAATTCGAGTGGAGGAGGAAGTGTAATAAGATTGCTCTCAAGAATTTGTTGTAATATAAGTTTTGGAGCAATAGTCAACTTTGTAAATGTACGCTTAGGTGGTTTCCATTGAAGTTCTTTGGTGTTGGAGACAATGTTGACATTGACCTTAGCGTCAGTAGGTTTTACTGGTTATTTTAAAAGGTGTTTTACTTTGAAATCATGTAGAGGATGAAGCTTGTTCATGATACTTAAGATTGCCTATAGATAAGAGTTTAGTTTCACGTAACTTGAGAGTGTGACACAATTGATCAAATGAGGGAGATGTCTCAAATAGAATGCTCTCTTGAAGAGGAAAAAAAAACTCCGAATGAATAAATCTCAAAGTTCGAGTCTCGCAAGCACATTGGACATCTTAGCTAGGTTGTTTTTATATCATAAGACATAATTTGCTAGATGTTCATTAGATCCTTGTTTAAGTTGTGCAAGTTGCACATATGAAATCTTAGAACTGATATTGATAGAAAAATGAGTAAGAAAAGCATTGGATAGATGCGTGAAAGTTGTTATTGAGTGGACAAACAGGTCATAGAACTAATGCATCGCATATTCTTGGAGACTGCGAGGAAAAAGCTTAGCTAAAAGAATATGATCATCCAAAAAATCTAGACATGCCACATGGAATGCTCAAAGATGCTCTTGTGGGTCACCATGGCCATTGAAAATGGGCAGCTTAGGGGTGACAAAATTAGGTGGAAGTGAGTAAGTAGATATGGCAGGTGTGAATGGAGTGTGCAAGTAAAGAGTGGAATCCAAAAATGGAGATGTACGAGAAGTAGTATGTTGCAATTGGTGGATTTGCACTTGGAGGTCTTGATAGAGAGAGGATAAATATTGAGTGCCAGTAGAAGATACTTACCGCGTGTGAGAAATAAGGGGTGGGGTGAAGTGATTGGTGGGAGTAGGAACTGAAACATGAATAATGGATGTAAGTGAAAAAGTGGCAACATGTGGATGAGTGGCAATGGAGGTGGGGATGGAAATAGAAGTAGTAAAATTCGTAAGATTAGTGGCTTCCTCACAAGCCACATATAAAAGCAAGTCTAGATCTTGAGGATGATCGACAATATGATCACTAAGGGTTTGTAAGATGTCTTTAGTAAATTTGTCAAGTTTGAGCCATAGTGATAAGAGGATAAGAGATCTAAATGGAAGGTGGATTTAAAGGCCGGGTTCACCAAAATGATTAAGGTAAATGTGTATTTATGAGCTTGGTCCGATGTTATTGAAAAAGAAAAATAAATATGTAATTAAGTATGGAAATTACACCCAAGCAAACTAGGCAATAAATTATGAAACCCTAAGTGCAAGGATGAGAAAAAGGTACTTAGTTGATTCATAATTAATTTTGAATTGTACCAAGTAATGACCAGGTGAACAGAGCAATAGGAACGTTACACAAAGACCCATAAAAATGTAGATCTGGAGAGATAGGCTAGACTAGGGCACCTAGAGAGGGATAGGGAACCCGTGGGTTCCTTAGGCCTGCTTCTTGGTGTTTGGGTCTGTGGAAAAGCTTAGAAAACCTTCTTTGAGGTGTCGCAAGGTGTTCACTATTAGTCACCTTTGGTCACTTTAAGGTTGCACCAAGATCACTAATGTCATTAGAAACTTGCAATGAAATATGAACCTGTAAAACCCTCAAATAGAAATCAAATCCTAAAAAAGAAATATGCAAAATGAGGGGTTAGACTGTCCTCAGTTGTCACAATGGTGAACTTACAACTGAGCACTGCACTACATCTCAGACCCAATGTAGTTCTATGTGTGTGTGTGTGTGTGTTGGATCCCTGAAAAATGCTAAGTGAGGTGGCCCGAGGGTTTTTGATGCGTGGAGATTAGGCTTGAAGGCATGCGCAAAAGTAGGGCAAACAACGCGCAAAGGCTCATCCAAACACATTTGAGACTTAGCCGTATTTTGATAGAATTGGGATGTGAATGGTTGGAGTAGTGGCCAAGAAATATTCTGAGGATAAGGTCGAGCATATATACTTAGAGTTATAGGAAGAGTATATTTTGGGAAAGATCTCATGCGAAGTAAGATAAAGTGACATTCACGGTTTTGGGCTAATAATAGGAATAAAACTGGAGTCATTTATAGATAATATATTATTAGTGAAGCTTGCATGCTTATGTATTTGACTTGTAATGCATACATAGCTATTTGTGGCATGTGGGATATTTTGAGGATGCATAGGTGGTGAAGGGAAAGTCCCCACCCTATATATATGTATTGATTTGCATAGTTAGAGGATTAGTCTATTTTTGTAAGATTATGTTGTTGATTTACTATGTGCATGATCTTATGGAGTTACTATTGATATATTTAGCTTTTGTGTTTTATGGTGATTAATACAATGGATCTTTGTGATTGGATATTGGTTGTTGACACCTATGTGACTGGATCTTGCATGGTAAATATAATCTTGATTCTTGTTTAGTTCATTCTTGCATATGGTTGTGATCTAAATATTTTATGCTTTATCCTTAAATGGTTATTATGGATCTGAATGTATGCTTTTTCATGCTAACTCCTTGACAAAGATGCCATAAAAGAGGGACTGGTTCCTTTGCATGCTTCGAGTGAGTGCTCAAATATGTCTAAGCGATGTGCCATGCGCCTTGGGCTATGAATGTTAAAATAAGACATATATTTTGGTTCCATTGTCAGGACCTCTTTTCAATTTTTTTGTAAGTATTTTGCATGATGAAGTCATATTGGTTGACTTTGGCCAGTATTGAGAGTTGGGTAGATAATTTAGAGAAAGAGTTTTCTCACATATATAATAGACTTGATTTTGATGCATGCACATGGGTTGAAGAAAATTTGTATCATGAACTCTATGAGACATTTTTATGTTGTTTTCCTATAGAGTTGTATGAGTGGCTAGTAACATATGCATCAAAGTAGAATTGAGGTATAGAACAATTGTTTGGACACATGAAGATTACCAGATTTGCATGATGCTGATTTGACTTGGACATGTGTTGTAGATCATTGGTGGAGTGGTGTTTTGAATAGTTACAATTTGAGTACATTGTTTTGACTTATTCATGTCCAAAGGTTTTGAGTTCTAGTTCTTGCGTGAACCCAAAGGATCTTATTTGCATGCTATCCCTTTAGTGATTAAGATCTTGATTGTAACTCTAGATTTGGAAGAATGCCCTATGGCTAGATAAACCCCATTGCACTCGTGGGAAGGAGCAGGTGTGATGAATGATGGCGGACACAGGTGGTAGAAAGGTAGAGAGAAGAAAGGAGGCTTAAGTATAATGAAGCACGAGAGAGGGAATTGACGAAGAGATGTGACATTGAGGAGTCTTTAGAGTTGAGGAGAGAGATGGCTCAGGAAGGATTTAGAGCTCACAAGACATGGAGCTAGAGCATCTAGTTCTTCCATCCTTAGAAAAACACAATAGAAGGTACCCCTCATCTTCTGATGAGAGCACGTCTGAGGAAGAACGATTAAGAGTCGTGGGCGTGCATCTGATCCTTATGGTGACCTAGCCCTTACACTTGGTGTTCCAGTTTCTGAAAAATATATTGAGAATCAAGCTAGTGTAGGTGCTTCAGTAGCGACATATAGCTTTCATTTTCCTTTGAATACAAGATTTTCTCAGATGGCCACATATTCTTCTTTGTTTGGTGGTCCTATTGGCGGTATATTTTCTAGCGCATCTTCATTTACATAAAACGCTCGGTGCACAAAATGTTGGTAATACGTCTGGAAGTAGAAAAACTTCACAAACTATGGGAGTTCAATTTAGTGCAATTATTGGAACACAAACCAACACATCCTCTGGTCCAAAGGCCCACTACGGGGGGAGGATCGGTTGTTCGGGATCTACTAGTGGATTTGGTGGTTATAGAGGTGGAGGGAATATTGGAGGTAATACATGTTTTAGATTTGGTGGGCACGGTCTGCACCAACCCCAACAAGTTTATTATGATATGTCTATTCACCTACCAGAGTATAGAGGTATTGAAGATGTAGCTGAGCATGCACACATGTGTGAAATACTATGGTGCACTAAGGGAATCACAACTCTTGAGTGTAAGGCAAGTTAGTTTACTACTACTTTGCAAGGGTGCACACATAGTTGGTATAGGAAGTATGATCTAAAACAAACTTGTATAGAATACAACACACTACGTGACACTTTCTTAGCAGAGTTTCATATACCTGATTTTGAGTAGAAGAGCATCAATGTGTTGAAATAAATTAATCAGGGCATGGTTGAGATCGTAAGGGAGTATGATGCATGCTTTAAAACTTTGCTATCAAATTTGTCTTATGATATTCACCCTAGCCAACATGCACGATGGTTTTGTTAGAGGTTATATCACACCTTTTAAAATGGGCACTCTCTTATAAGACTTTTACAGATCTGCATGAGGCTTTGGAGGCATCTCTGCACACTAAAGCAGCTTTGGAGCATAGACACTGGAGTTAGCCCATTCTTGAAGGCGCATATTACATCTATGGAAAAAAAATTGGAGAAACTATCGACCAATTAAACTCATGAGATGCGTAATGGTATTTGGTGTACAAATTGTGAGGTGGAAGGAAATACCAAGGATAACCACCCTCATAAATCAGTGCGCACCATGTTCCTGGATTGTGAGATTTTTCACTTCAATCATGATTCAAGTAGGTGCCCATTGTTGCAACACATGATCGAGAAGAACATTTCTTGTTACTGTAATATTTGTAAGTCCCACACTCATGATACAAAGAATTATAGGCTGATTGATCATATTCACGAGGCTATTGAGAGTGGTGTACACCAAAACAGTGTTGTAAATAATTCTAAGAAACAGGGGTAGCATCATTATCATAATCACAATGAAGGGTGTTATGATGGAGGTGGTAGAGGTAGAGGTTACCGTGGAGGATTCAAAGGCCCATGTCACGGTGGTGTAAGAGGTGAATTCCCACACGGGACCTATTTTACATGTGGATCCCCTAATCATTATAGGTATGAATGGCCTCAAAAAATTATCTGCTCATGATGTAGAAAGAATCACAAGTTTGAGGAATGCTCAGATTTGTATGATCATATGAGCAAACAACATAAGCAAAATAAGGGCGCAATAATGGTTAGAGTATACAATGTGTTGTGGAAGATCAATGGATGTTAAAGATAACACCTAATCCTGAGATGTTACCTATGTTAGTCACTACACATGTTGAGGTGGCACCCGCTTAGGGAAGTTTTGAAGTAGAAACTTGTTATTTCAAAACAAGAGGTGATAAATGTGAAGTATCTAGATCCTTACCATCAGAAAGAAGTATATCAGGAGACCATAGAGGTTATTAGAAACTTACAGGGTGAGATATAATGCTTAAAGGAGTAGTTACGGAAGTCTTGAGTAAGCGAAGGTAGTTGAACTACCTTAGAAAGATGTTGATGACTTGAAGGAGGTTTGTAAGATGTTATGCTAGGAGAATATCATTCCTTTGTTAGGGGAATGGTTGAGGGAGAAGGTACCACATGTTATATCCGAGTGTGAGAGAAAAATATTACATGTAAACTTACCTCCTCATAGTCTTGAATATGATAAAGAGATCACCTTGAATGCAGTT
Organism: Taxus wallichiana var. yunnanensis; assembly: GCA_018340775.1. Lineage (NCBI taxonomy): Eukaryota > Viridiplantae > Streptophyta > Pinopsida > Cupressales > Taxaceae > Taxus > Taxus wallichiana. Next base: position 64,946,091 of record CM031238.1, on the reverse strand, counting down.
GTTGATGGTTGGATGTTGAGTAATATACTGATTGATACGATGAAAAAGTGAATGTACTCACTTTGGATTCATGGAATCATATGGGAGACCACCATTAGATATAAATCAACACCAAATTTAACATGGTTCACCTAGTGTGGGCTACATCCACCAAGAAACAAGCCAATATATTATCCAAAGCTTTCAAAAGATATACAATTGAAGATCTACAATCTTCCACACCTCTCAGATGTATAGTACTTTCTTTCTCTCAAGCTTCTCCTTCTTCTCCAAGAATTCTCTCTCTCACAATTATTTTCACAATAATCATCAATTCTTACAATCCTCACTTCTAAACCCTAGCTTTCATGCTTATATAGGCATATACAAACTTAGGGAACTTAGCCATGCAATTACAATCAATAGATCTATTTTAATACTAAAATTAGATCTAATTCTCGTGAGTTAAATAAAACACTCCACACACAGTAACCGACGCCGGTTAGCCCTAACCGATGTCGGTTCCTTTCTTGACCGATGCCGATATATAGACCGATGCCGGTCCCTCCATAACCGATGTCAGATTACTATGCTTTTCCTACAAGTTTAATATAACATGCTAATCTGAAGTAATTGAGCTCCACAACTCAACAATCTCCCACTTGGAGATAAATTACTACACTATACATGTACAACATCATTCTTGGATCCTTTCCTTAGCTTTGTTTCTTCCTCTTCAAGTCTCAAACTCAAGACCAACAGAAGTGGAGTGTAGCTCCAACTTCTCTTTTCTAATGGCTTCATTAGCATATCCACAGGGTTTTCACTCATATGAATCTTCTCCAGTTTTAGCTTCCCATCCTCCAATACCTATATGAAGTGATACCTCAACTGAATGTGTTTCATTCTAGAATGAAACATTGAGTTCTTTTCCAAATGAATTACACTCTGACTATCACTGAACAATTTGCAATCATCTTGCTCCTTTCCCAACTCTTCCATGAACCTTCTCATCCATATCATCTCTTTGCTAGCCTCTGTAGCTGCAACATACTCTACCTTTGTAGTAGACAAAGCCACAACCTTCTACAATCTTGAATCTAGCTAACTATCATCCCACCTACTATGAAAATATATCCAGTAGTGCTCCTTCTACCATCCATATCTCCAACCATATCCGAATCAACATAGCCACATAAAGAAATATCCAAACCTCCATAGCATAACTACATGCTAGATGTCCCTCTCAAATACCTGAGTATCCATTGACTACTTTCCAATGCTCTTTACCTAGATTGGCCATAAATCTACTCACAACTCCCACTTTCTTGTGTAATGTCTGGTCTAGTACAAACCATAACATACATGAGACTCCCAACTGTTGAAGCATATGGTACTCATGTCATGTATTTGACCTCCTCATGTGATGAAGGACACTGATCTTTTCTCAATTTGAAGTGTCCAACCATAGGTGTACTTACAAGTTTTGAATCTTGCATGTTAAACCTTTCCAACACCTTATTGATATAAGCCTCCTGAGACAAATACAATTTCTTGTTCTTCATGTCTCTGTGTATTTGCATGCCAAGGATTCTTTTTATAGACTCCTAAATCCTTCATAGAAAATGTGTGAGCTAGCTTTCCCTTAAGCTCACCAATGTCCTTACATACTAGATCCTGCAATAAGCATATCATCCACATACAATAACAAAATAATATAGCTCCCATTTTCAAGCTTCTTGAAATAAACACAATGGTCAGATTCACATCTCAAATAACCATGCTCATGCATGAAACTATCAAACCTCATGTACCATTGCCTTGGAGCTTGCTTGAGCCCATATAGACTCTTTTTCAACCTGCACACTAATTTCTCCTTACCCTTGACTTCATACCCAAGCGGCTTGTTGCATATAAATCTCTTCATCCAAATCACCATGAAGGAAAGTCATCTTCTTCACATCTAGTTTCTCTAAATGCAAATCATGTACTACAACTAAACTCAATACAATACATATGGAAGTCATTTTAACAACATGAGAAAATATTTCACCAAAGTCAATACTTACTTTTTGTGTAAATCCCTTTACTACAAGCCTTGCCTTGTATCTTTTTGTCCACCCTCTTCTTCCTTGATCCTGTAAACCCACTTGTTTTGCAATGTCCTCTTACCTGCTGACAACTTAACCAAATCCCAAGTCTGGTTTTGTTCCAAGGAGTCCATCTCCTCATCCATGCCATGCTCCCACTGAACGTGGGTCTTATCCTGCATTGCTTCTTCAAAACTTTCTGGTTCACCATTATCAGTCAATAATAAATAAGATAGAGAAGGTGTAAATATTTTTGAGGTTTACTTACCCTTTGTGACCTTCTCACAGAAGTTTGGGGTACCGAGGCTCATTCTGACCTCCTGGACATTTGTTTCCAATTCTGACAGTGACCGACGCTTGGTCACCTATAATCGACGCTGGTTTTACTAACCGATGTTGGTTTGGCTCTTCTGTAACCGATACTAGTTCAATGACCGATGTCGGTCAGGGTCAATCGACATCGACATTGTGTAACCCTGTAGGTATGATTTTTAAATCCGAGAGTTCATTTTCATTCACAAACTTCTCAACCGGTTCATCCTTGGGTACCAAAATTTGATCCATGTACATTCTCTTTTCATTCCATTCAATGTCACGACTCCTAATAATTTTAGAATTCTCTAAATCCCAAAAATGGAATCCAAATCACCAGATCCATAACCAATGAAAGTGCATCTCTTGGATTTTACATCCAACTTTTTCTATTTTCCTTATCAATATGCACAAAATCTTCTAAACCAAAAACTTTAAGAAAAGAAAGATCTACCTCTTTTTAGTCCAAGCTTCCTCTGGTATTCCTCCATCTAGTGAACTTGAAGGCCCATGGTTAATCAAATAAACCATTGTATCAACTACTTCTACCCAAAACTACAAGGGCAATCCAACATGTATCCTCATACTTCTAACACGTTCCATGATTATCATGTTCATTCTTTCTACAACACCATTCTCTTGTGGTGTTCTTGAACCATCCTTTCTCTACGTATTCCATTCACTAAACAATAATCATTGAAATCCTTGCTACAATATTCACCACCATTTTCAGATCTAAGGCACTTTAACTTTGAATTTGATTCATTCTCAACAAGGGCTTTCCATCTTTTAAAAGTCTCAAAAACATCATATTTATGTTTAATACAATAAACCCATACCTTTCTTGTAGCATCATCAATGAAAGTAACATAATATTGGGATCCTCCATGAGAAGCTACCTAGGCTGGTCCCCACACATCTGAGTGTACAAGCTCCAATTTCTTATCCTTCTTAGTTGCCCCAACTTTGAGAAATCTCACTCTCTTTTTGCTTTCCAAAGATACAATGCTCACAAAATCAAGATCTAAATCTTTCAAATCTGATAACTTACCCTTAGCCTTTAAGATCTGCATTCCTTTTTGACTCATATGGCCCAACCATTATGCCACATGCATGCATCTTGAATCTGAAGTAGATAACACATAAAAAAATCAATAACACAGTAGATAAATATAACGTTCCTACCTTCTTACCTCTTTCCACAACAAAAACACCCTTGGTGACTTTCCAAGAGTCTGTTGTGAATGTAACCATGCAACCAACTTCACCTAGTTTCCTATAAAAATAAGATTCCTCTTGAGGCTTGGCACATGCCTCACATCTTTCAATACCCATGTATTTCCATTCTACAATTTTAGATGAACTTCCCCTTTACCAGTAATACTTGCAAGGTTCATCATCACCCAAATAAACATGCCCAAAATTTCCCTAGACATAATTTCTGAAATAACCCTTATTAGGGGTTGTATGGAAAGAAGCTCCTAATCTAAAACCCATGATTCTATTCTATTATCCAAAGAAAGAATAAGAGCATCTTGCATTACCTCTTGTAAATATTTTCCTCTTATTTGACTCTTTACCTTTTCTGGTGTTGGTTCTCTTTATCCTTTGACCAACAATATTTCTTTGCATGTCCTTTCTTTCCACATTTCCAACAAGTAATTCCCTTACCTCTAGATTTAGATCTTCCATCCCTTGACTTTGATTTCCCATTATTCTTACTCTTGATCTCTCCTTCTTCCTACCTCTACTTTCTACATTCAAAGCATTCCTAGATGATGATTCCTCTGTACTTTTCCTATGAATTTCTTCATTCAAGATTATACTAACCACATCATCAAACTTCAAAATATTATTAACAGATGTTGTATTACTAACAACCATTACCAAGTTATCCCAACTATCAGGCAAAGAACATAAGAATAAAAGTGCTTTTCACTTCATCATCAAATGGAATATCAACCGATTTTAACTAATTTACAATAGATCGGAAATCATTCAAATGACTAGATGTAGATCCACCTTCATGCATCTTAGAACTAAATAGTTTCTTCATCAAATAAAATTTATTTGAAGCACTAGGTTTTTCATATAAATTAGCAAGAGATTTCATTAACTCTACCATAGATGTCACTTCTATAATATTGAAGCCACATGCTGCTGCAGGCTCAATCTTATAGATCCCAAAGCCTTTATGTCAAGAATCTTCCATTCTTCATCAGTCATCTTCGTAGGTCTAGAATTTTCATCCAACGGTAAGTACAAATCTCTTTGATACAGATAATCCTCAATCTGCATCTTCCATAATTGATAATTTCAGCCATCAAACTTCTCTACCTTGTATTTGTTTTCTTTTCCATTGTTATAGCTCCCACTCAATCAAAAACCCTCTGTGAGTAAATCTGTCAACACACAAAACCCTCAAACAAAGCTCTGATACCAGTTGTTGGGGTTAGCACAAGGTTGTATATATAATATATCATATCTAAGCATACATGCAATAAAAGTGGATATTCTACTAGAAGAAATATACAAAACAAGAGATATAAATCAACACCATATTTAACGTGGTTCACCCAGGGTGGGCTACATCCACCAAGAAACAAGCCAATCTATTATCCAAAGCTTTCAGAAGATATACAATTAAGATTTACAATCTTCCACACCTCTCAGGATGTACAATACTTTCTTTCTCTCAAGCTTCTCCTTCTTCTCCAAGAATTCTCTCTCTCACAATTATTCTCACAATCAATAGATCAACAATCTCTTAGCCATAATCGATGTCTCTTCTCAAAACCCTATTGTGTTTTCCTACAAGTTTAATATGACATGCTATATAGTGCATATATCAAACTTAGCTATTGAGCCACTTAGAAGGTATTATTCAATTACAATGCTTAATCTACGAGTGATATAACTAGTGTTGCTTTGATAACTGGGTATGGGAATATGATGGTCTATAGGTACATAAGTTATACACCAATCTTAGCGGTTGTGCGTGTGCATGGTATGTTCATGCAAAATTAATAAGAGAAACAATTAATTGGCAGGAGATGACTTTAGGTATGATTCATACCTTTGACTATTTTTCTACTAAACCTCCAGTGAATGAAGCATTACAGATTATAAAACACCTTACAATGGGGGATAGTGCAAAGGTGAAGAACTCATGTTAGATATGTTTGGAGAGTTAGACTTGGAGGCGTGCTTTGATGAAGAGGAGACATATGAAGTGCATCTTGGGTGCACTTGGTTGGAAAAAGAGAAGGGTAAGCTGGTCTATATGATTGATGATGAAGAAGTGGAGAATCTAGATGTTGACCACACTTTGTAGGTATGTGTGAGGTCTTGGATAGTGCAGATGAGGTGTGTGCTTACCATGAGCCTATGAAGACAAATAAAGTCAACATTGGGACAAATACAAAACCCAAAGAGGCCATTATTGGTGATTATTGGTCTGAATAGGAGGTTGCTAAGATAATTGAATCTGCTACACGACTTCCAGGATTTATTTCTAAGAGGTTATCATGAGTTGAAGGGAGTGCATCCCTCTTTGGGCGAGATGAGGATCAAGTTAAAGGAAGGTGCATGCTTGATTAGGAAGAGGCCTTACAGGATGAATCTTAATATGTGCATCAAATTTAAGGAAGAGATTGATAATATGTTGAAATCTAGGATCATTGAGCCCATTGAGGAATCGAGTGGGTTATCCCCATGGTGATAAGTATAAAGAAATATGGTAGGATAAGGATTTGTGTGGACTATAAAGAGTTGAATGTTGTTTGTGTCATAGATCCTTTTCCCACACCTTTTACAGAGAATATATTTAAAGGCGTTATAGGGCGTGAAATCTACTCCTTCTGAGCATTTGAGTTCTCTAGTTATCATCAAGTGTGCATTACTAAGGAAGATCAAGAAAATAAAACTTTCACCACTGAATGGGGAATTTTTGCATACACAGTAATGCCTTTTGGGTTGAAGAATGCACCGCAACATTTTCACACATTGTTGTGCAAGCATTTAAAGACTTTATACACAAGTTTTTACAGGTTTATTTGGATGATTGGACTGTGTATGGGCTAGTAAAGGATCACTGTGACAACTTGAGACTCATGTTTGAGAGATGTAGGTAGTTAAACATCTCCTTGAATATTAAGAAGTGTATATTTTCTACACCCTTTGGAACTTTACTTTGGGACACATTATATGCAAGGAAGGTTTGTTGGTAGATCCTGCTAAGGTTGTAGTTATCTTGGGTTTGGAGGAGCCTACCAATTAGAGCGATGTGCGCGTGTTCTTAGGACATAAAATTTATTACAGGGAAGTGCATTAAGGGGTATGATAAGATCTTCGTGCCCTTGGAGGAATTACTAAAAACAAGGGAAAGTTTCATTGGGATGAGGCACATCAGATAACATTTGAGACATTGAAGGAAAAACTTACTTCTGCGCCCATTTTTGCTTTCCTTCTTAGGATAATTCATTTCATGTACATGTTAATGCCGTTGACATGGTCATTAGCACAATGTTAGCACATCCTAGAGATGGTATTGTTGATCATCATATCTGATTTGTGAGTAGGAAGTTAACACCTGGCCGAGCGAATTATACAACTATAGATCACGAAGAATTTTCTATGATTCACGCATTGCATAAGTTTAGACAATACTTGCTGGAAACTCCCTTTATATTTTATATAGATCATATGGCACTTAAGTACTCGGTTAATAATGTCATTTTACAGGGGCATATATGTTGTTGGATTCTTTTGTTCTAGGAATTTGACTTTACAATTGTGGTAAAGCAAGGAAAAAGTAATTCAAGACCGATCATCTATCAAGGATTCGTTCGGTGAGGATGTGCAAAGCATTGAGGACACAATGTTAGATACAAAACTATTCACATTCAACCACACACCCTCTAACTTAGAGGATATTTCTTTATTTTTTCATATAGGTGTGACGCCTGAAGGGATGAAGAGCTTAGAGAAGAAAAAACTTACCATACGTGTCGTGCCCTATATTATGATCAGTGGAGATTTATACAAGCTAGGTCGGGATGAGGTTTTGCATTGATGTGTACTTGAGCATGAGCACGAGGCTATTATAGAGGAAGCTCATGGTGGGATTACTGGTGGACATTATATGGGTGATGCTACCACACGTAAAATTTTGCTCATTGGACTTTGGTGGGAAACACTATATAAGGATTTAAAAGAGTATGTTAGGGCGTGTGATCATTGTTAGCACCTTGAAAATCCAGGGTATATATATTAGATGCCTTTTAGGCGGATATAGCAGTGTAGAACCTTTTGAGAAATGGAAGATTGAATTTGTAGAGCCTTTTTCCTCACCGATGTGTATGACTAGGTTGCGCTATATTATTACATGTACCGATTATTTAACAAGGTGGGCATAAGCAACACCTACAAAGGATTGCATTGTAGCTACGAGCATGGTTCTTATGGGAGACCATAATCAGCATGTATGGATACCCATTAAGTGTGATAAGTGATAGGGGTACTCATTTCCTTAATGAGACTATTAGGATATTATTGGTAGAATTTATGGTGGCACGCCATAAGACAACGCCCTATTACCCGTAGGCTAATGGACTTGTTGAGGATTTAAACAAGATATTGGGACATACATTGAAAAATATTTGTGATGTTGGAAGAAAGGATTGGGATGATAAATTCTTTGTTGTACTTTGGGCATACATGACAACTTACAAAAGGATTGAATAAGGCCACACCCTTTCAGTTGGTGTTTGGCGCAGAGGTTGTTTTACTAGTGGAATTTATGTTACCTTCCCTGTGTATTGCACGCACAGGTGGAATGGATGATGAGAAAGCACTTGAAGTGCACATTGATAAACTGATGCAAATGGATGAGAGGCGCGTTATAACACATTGGAGTCGAAGACATAAAAGGCCAAACAATTTGCATGGCATGCAGATAGGCACATTAAGAATAAACAATTTAAGGTTGGAAAAATGGTTCTTCTTTATGATTCCAAGTTTTTGCACCACCTTGGAAAGTTCCAAGTGCATTGGTTGGGGCCATATTTTGTAACTTATATACTTGATTTGGGTGCTTACTAGTTACAAGCACCTTTGGATGACACTCGGTTTCCCAGTTACTTTAACGGGAGTAGGTTAAAGCCCTACTATAAATAAGTCTTCTTGGTGTTTGTAATAAGGCAACATTGCCATTTAGATTATATTTCTTTAATGCATTTCCTTTACATGTGTTTCCTTTCATTGTCACTATGATTTGTCAATTTAGTTCAATATTTTGTTGTAGTAAGCGCATTTACGCGCCAATAGTTGATTACTATCCAAGTGATTTCATGCGCAGAGGACCGCACATAATTTTAGTGTGGGGTGGATCATAGTACAAAGATGAGAATTGTTGGTGCCCTCTTGATACATGTTGGCTTGGTTGAAGGCTTCTTCTAGAACATTGATGCAAAAGTAGATAAGACATGATACGTCTTTAGGTATAACGTATTTTGAAGAAAGTTGAGCTGATTAAAGACCATGCAGGAAAGTGATCACATAGTGTAATGTGAGGTAGGTAGTGGCATGTGAAACTACTTGGGATATGGCGCAGAGGTTTTGTGATTCGGTGTAGGGAGTAACGCAGAGGAGGTTTATGGCTAAGAAGTAGTATATCGCACTGAAGGTTACGAGTGCAATGCGCGAAGTGAAGTTATGAAAGTTGTCAAAAATGGAAAAGGTACTTTATTGAAAAGTGACTTAAAAAGCATTGGTTGGAAGTACAAATTGGACCGTTGTGGGCCATGGAAAAGTATAAATAAGAGGTTAGGGTAGTCATTTGGCTACCTTGCCTTTGAAGAAAACTTATGAGTCAAGTGTGAAGAGCTTAAGAGTGATGTAAATTTTGTGTGAACCAGAAGTGCTTGAGAGTTGTGTGTGAGTGTTTGTGGAGAAGCAAGTTGGAGTTTGTAGTGGAGGATAGAGAAGGGTTGTGTGCATTATAAGTGGTAAAAAGTTCACGGGGTTCGGGTTGATAGAATTTGGAAGACATAACACCTAAGGCATGCAATTATAGCAAGATGACACCCAAGCCAAGGAAATTGAGAACAAAGAGACCCGAGGTTATGGCAGAGGAACCCTTCGAAGAGATATAATTGGAAATGCCTTACCCTCTTGGTGTTTTGAGGATAGAAATTTGGAAATTAAAGCTCGCTCAATGCAAAATCAATGAGTTTAACCACCACTCCGAGGAGAATGAGAAGAAGATAAGGAAAACTTAGATAAAGTCATCCCATGTACATATGAGGCTAGAAACCCCTAATTGGTGATTCTACATGGCGGGGAATTGGAGAAAATAGGTGTATTGTAGCTATGGGAGCTTCCTTTCTTTGCTAAACCCGCACACCTCTTTCAGTGGTTGATGTCACGGGTTCATGAAGATTTTTTTATTTTGTAGGAAGAAGGATGCATCTCACCATACAATTAATCAAGCATGTCACAGATTGAGAAGCACGGGGAGAAAGGGACTGGTGACACTTTTATCATCAATGAGGACAAAGGATTGGGGACAGGGACTAGCACCCCAACACCAAAGAAGCAACAATAAAAAATGAAGGTGCAAAGGAAATAGTGGACCCCAAGGTTATCGCACATGGACTTCCTAGATGACCCCACGAAAGTATTACACGCGCTCTTCTAAAGTACAGGTTCCTACGGTAAATTGCATGCTTAGGAGTTTTGGATGAAGATGGAGGAGTATCTAGAATGAAGAAAATGCTAAGTTGGAACTTGCATTCACACTCAGAGGAGCCTAAATTTGAAGTCATTGAACATGCAATTGAAACAATGATATTGCAAAAGCAGCCAGGAAAGAGGTATAAGGCCATAAACCAAAACCACTTAACAGATGAGTAGGCATGTAATGCCTTTCGCAAGATGGCCTTTGAGGTGACAAGGAGACATTTGGATGCTAGCGCTATGGTTTAGAATTTGGTCTCAGATAAGAAGGAGAAAGAGTGCGAAGTAGACAAGTTGAAGATAAGCCTGAAGGGGGAGCAAAAAGAACTAAGGAAGCATATGATAGAGTCGATGTTCTCATAAAGCAAATTCTGGACAATGCCCTTCCTTAGTGATCCAAGATAGAATGAATTATGGAGATGAGATGGAATATTTAGAGGATTTGGTAGGGATGCTCTGGTTAACATTAAAAGCGTAGGGCCTACAAGGGAAGAAATTACAATAGAAAAGGAGTATAATAAAGTTACGATGGAAGCCAAGATAATCGAGCTGGAGGACTTGCTCACCCATCTCAAGGAAGCAAGTGCAAAGGTAGATGTCGGCTTCACTAGATGCTAGAAGTGTGAGCCCTTTGTAGCAATTTGGTTAGTGGATGAGGAAGCAACTTTGAAGACTATACAAGAGAAGACCCCAACCAACAAACTTGAACGCACTTAGTTAATCACAAAGACCACAACACAAAAAGACAAAATCAAGGCAATGTGTGAGCAGTTGAATAGAAAATTGGTGAGTTCCAGAGTTCTATACTGGAACATATGGAAAATATTGATGGCGCTTGTATAGATTTAGAGGTGGTGATAAAGGAGTTGAAAGGAATAGTCGAGGAGATTACTCTTGACCAAGTGCTAGGGATTGTGGATGATGCACTGGGAAGGGCTTTAAAGGAGTTGGAAGAGTGGAAGAAACTAACATATGGAGTAAATACAAAATTTCTAGAAATCTTCCAAGCGTTATAACACGTTTTGGAATGCAACTCATTTTTGAAATTTTGGAATTTTGTTCTTCTTTTGAAAGTTTTGTACTTGGCGAACATAGAATTCCCGGGGTGGAAATCCAACAAGTGTGGGGTAATGTTACACCCATAAAATATGATAAGTGAGGTAATGTGATGGTTTTAGACGTCCAAAGATTAGGCGCGAAGGAAGACATAAAAGTAGAGTAGACACTTTCATGAAGGCTCGTGCATGGGCCAAACACATTTGAGACTTAGCCACATTTTGATAGAATTGGGAGATGAATGGTTGGAATAGTGGCCAAGAAATGTTTTGAAGATAAGGTCGAGCATATAGAATTGGAGTTACAAGAAAAGTCTATTTTGGGAAAGATCTCATGCGAAGGAAGATAAAGTGACATGCATAGTTTTGGGTTAATAATAGGATTATAACTGGAGTTATTAATAGATAATCTATTATTAGTGAAGCTTGCATGCTTTTGTAGTTGAATTGTAATGCACGCATAGCTATTTGTGGCATGCGAGATATTTTGAGGATGTATAACTAGTGAAGGGCAAGGCCCCACCCCTATATATATGTATTGATTTGCATGATTAGAGGATCAGTCTATTTTTGTAAGGTTATGTTGCTAATTTAGTATGCGTATGATCTTATGGAGTTACTATTAATATATTCAGCTTCTATATTTTATGGTGATTAATACAATGGATATTTGTGGTTGGATATTGGTTTTTGACACCTCCGTGATTGGATCTTACATGGTAAATCTAATCTTGATTCTTGTTTAGTTCATTCTTGCATATGGTTGTGATCTAAATCTTTTATGCTTTATCCTTGAATGGTTATTATGGATCTGGAATGTATGTTCTTTCATGCTAACTCCTTGACAAAGCTATCATAAAAGAGGGACCTGGTACCCTTTCATGCTTCGGGTGAGCACTCATATATGTCTGAGTGATGTGATAGCATGCCTTGGGTTGCGAATGGTAAAATAAGACTACAATTTGTGCAAAATCGTGCCTTAGGTGGCTCTTGTGCAAGCCACACTTGATAACAAGAAAATAAACTAGATGTAAATAAATGTAATAGATGTGTGAATGGAATATAATGAAATTCCCTTCTATAAAGTGTATACTGAATAACTAGTCTTTGTGTCCCTTGTTATGGTGCTAGATGGATGTAGTGGAGCTCTTAGATGCTTGATGAATGTAACCTTAGGTGCTGATAGCTAATGCTTAGTGTTTGATCCTTTATTATGATCACATAACTTAATATTTATATGATTCCTTTGCTTGAATTTCACAATTAACCCTGAAAATGTTGACTACCAAAAAGATCTCAAACGGCTAGAAAGGACCCAAAAAGTGTGAGTAAAGTATGAAAGGGGTCGGGGGCGAGAGGGGATGAGGGTGCTTGACATTGGTGTCCCGGATGGACGCTAGTGTCTAGGATGATAAATGTTGAAGTATAAAAAGGAAAATTGAGCAAGTAAGGGTGTAAGACCAAAAGTGGTAATAAAATGCAAAGAAAGGTGGCAAAAGACATGGGTTGATTATTACTTTTCTTACTTAGGAATCATATGAATAGTATTACATAATCAAGACTAGATAATTACCCAAAGAGCGTGATTTTGTGTCTACAACACCCCACAATCCAAAGCATGAACTTTATTGCTTTATCCTTTATGACTTCGACACTAATGCCTAGCCATGACGCTAACGCCCTCATCCCCTCTAGGCATCCCGACCCGTTTCTATCTTACTCACTTCTTTTAGGTCTCTTTTATCATTTGGACATCTTCATTTTCTTATGGGTTAGTTGTTCAATTGTCAATTATGAAATTCAACCTAGGGAATCATATAAATACAAAGTTATGTGACCAAAATAAAGTACCAAACTCTAAGCATCTATTATCATCACCTAAGTTTGCATTCAAAGTCATTTAAGAGCATCAAATACATCTATATAGCTTTCATACAAGGGACAAGGGACTACATTTTCTGCATACACTTCATAGGAAGGGGAAGTTCATTTTGACATCCACACATCTATTTACATTGGTACATTTAGATATCACTCGCTATCAAGTGCACTTACACAAGGGCTTCCTAAGGCGCGATCCTTTCACACATGCATAAGAACTACATGGAGTCTAAGATGTAGTGTAGTGCAGAGTCGTAAGTTCACTCAGTCGGGTGACCACCGGGTTCAGTTTAACTCCCCATATTGCATATTTTCTTTTTGGTATTTGATGTATTTTGAGGGTTTTACAGGTCATCATCTCTTTGCAGGTTACATGTGAATTTGGCAATCATCCAACAACACACAAGCGACCAACATTGACTATCAACAACAATCTTGTGACATCAATTTTTTTTTTTGAGCCTTGCACATTAAATAAAGTACCATGCTCTAAGCATCTATTATCATCACCTACGCTTGCATTCAAAGGCATCTAAGAGCATCAAATACATCTATATAGCTTTCATACAAGGGACAAGGGACTCGCATTTTCTCGTATACGCTTCATAGGAAAGGGAAGTTCATTTTGACATCCACACATCTATTTACATTGGTACATCTAGCTATCACTTGCTATTAAGTGCACTTGCACAAGGGCTTCCTAAGGCACAATTCTTTTACACATGCATAAGAACTACATGGAGTCTGAGATGTAGTGTAGCGCAGATTCATAAGTTCACTCAGTCGGGTGACCACTAGGGTCAGTTTGACTCCCCATATTGCATCTTTTCTTTTTGAGATTTGATGTAGTTTAAGGGTTTTATAGGTCATCGTCTCTTTGCAAGTTCTGAGTGAATTTGGCAATCATCCAACAACACACAAGTGACCAAAATTGACTATCAACAACAATCTTGTGACATTAGAAAAATAGGTTTCGAGCCCCCGCACAGTAAATAAAGTACCATGTTCTAAGCATCTTTTATCATAACCTAAGCTTGCATTCAAAGGCATATAAGAGCATCAAATACATCTATATAGCTTTCATACAAGGGACAATGGATTGCATTTTCTACATACACTTCATAGGAAGGGGAATTTCATTTTGACATCAACACATCTATTTACATTAGTACATCTAGCTATCACTCGCTATCAAGTGTACTTGCACAAGGGATTCGTAAGGCATGATCCTTTCACACATGCATAATAACTACATGGAGTCTGAGATGTAGTATAGCGTAGAGTCCTAAGTTCACTCAGTCGGGTGACCATCGGGATCAGTTTGACTCCCCATATTGTATCTTTTCTTTTTGGGATTTGATGTAGTTTGAGGGTTTTATAAGTCATCGTATCTTTGCAAGTTATAGGTGAATTTGGCAATCATCCAGCAACACACAAGTGACCAACATTGACTATCAACAACAATCTTGCGACATCAGAAAAATAGGTTTCGAGCCCCTGCATAGTCACATGCACCTAGTAGAGGTCTCAGATGCCTATGCGCTCTCGCCCTAGTCTAGGTGCCATGGTCTAACTTCATCCGACAGGTCCCAAAATTTATCATGCATAGTTGTGATAGTCTCGCCTTCTTCATGTTTATCATGTTTCTAGCTTAGATCTATTTTTGGATTAAGCACAAATTAGCTAAGTCATCCTTTCCCTCTCTTGCACTTAGGGTTTTATATATATCTACCTTATTTCTTGTGTCAAATCTTCACTTTAGTATTTATTTATCATACGTTACTATGTAATTAAGGTTTTACAAAATGCACATTTTTGTTAACTTAGATCATATAATCGGGTAGGAATGTCTATACGATTTTGCACCTACTCAAAAATGTGGTCCATGAATTTATGGGTTAGTCACTTGTTTGATTCTCTTTTTCGCTCTTTATTGGTCACTTTCGATCACACTTTGCAAAGGTCTCGAATACTCTGTTCAATATTTCAAACCCTAATCATGGATAAAGTCATACAAGACAAACATTAGTTTGGTTGTGGGCACCCCCATGTACCACTAATGTTGGAACTAATCTGAAGAGGCCTCAAACTACACGTCGTTCTCCACCTAGTATGTGATATCTAGTTGTAGTGCAATTAGATTTGACATCCTTTCTTTGACAATGCTTGACTTGAGTTTCTTTATTTCCCGAGTGAGTGACTTTAAATGCTTTTAAATGTGATAAAAAGTCCCCTAAACCTAATGGGAAGCTTCAAACGCATAGATAGTGTTACCCTAATGAATGTGTAGAGGTATTTTTGGAGTTTAGGGAGATTTGGGTGCCTTTTATGCTAGATTTTGCAATAGGATTCCATAAGAGTGTTTGAGAGTGTTAGGTACTAAATGAGGTGAGTTTCACTTGCTTATATATGCTTCCGAAGGTATTTCAAGTTACAAAGGCTGACTGAGGAGGAGTAAGTGACCCAAAGAATAATGTGTAATGGAAATTTTGGGACCAAAGTGAGAAAGGTCAAAACCGTACACTAGGGTCGGGACCATATAGACGTTCATGCCCCTACTGTACATTTTGACCTAAGAGTGATAATATGCAATGTGAAGTTTGGAAGATAACAAGTGGAGTTTCTTACTATGTTTCATGCATTAAATTCTCATAAAATATTGATAGATGAGTGTGTAAGAGAAATCAAGTTAGAAAAGAAATCTAGAGATGTATTGGATAAGAATGTGTAAAGGGCACTTTTTTTGGGCGAGAGAGAAATGTCAAGACTAGTAGTGTCAAAAGTAGAATTACCAAATTTGAGTTTCTACATTCCCTCCCTATAAGTATGAAATGAAATTACACATGAGTGTGTAGACACACTTTGTTTTTGCTCGATGTTTGTTTTGCAAGATCTCATTGTATTGGTGTTAGAACGCTCCATTATGAAACCTACAATGTAGAGTGTAGTTAATTTCCATGACAAAGAATTGAAATATGTAATGTAAACAAAATTTGATACTTTAAAGAGTGAAATAAATAAATGCAAAACATAGAAGGAATACACCTATTTTTTTTCATAGGGAAGAGTTTCCCATTCTTTTCTTGTACTTGGAAATTTGGATTTGTTGAAATTTACCAAAGAATTGGGGGTGACCAGTCCCCCAATTATACGAGATGTCAAAGTATTAGGTGTATGGAATTGAACACGTGATGCCAAAAATAGAGAAGGAGAATGAGGAGAAAAAGTACCATATGAAGGAAGAAGATGTGTATTAAATTCATTCAACAACTCTGATATCTTCCCCCTTAGGTGTAAGAGGAGAGGAAGGACTAGCTCGAATAACTTAACCAATTATCTACCTTTCATGACCTCACGAACTATATCCCTACAAACGGATCGAGGCCTAATTTTATAAATTAGGATATACAGTACAAAAGAGAATGAATTCACCTTTTACTCTCCTCATGTGTCACAAAACCGAGTAGAAATGGAATAGAAATGAAATGTTCTGAAATATAGCTAGAGAAAGGAGACCCATGCCCCCAATATTCCCGAAACTAAAATTGAAATTGAGTTTTGTGGAGAAGAAGGTGTTAGAGTAGGTATTTACCTTAGCTCATGTTCACCTAGGTACTTTATTTACCTTTATTGTATTTATCCTCACCCACTTATGTGTGTGGATATTTCTTTTATCTTATTTAGATATTAGGAGATATTATCTAGTTGTTAGGTATAGTTCTTTCCTTCATTTAGTATTGACTAGTTATTTCCTTGATCTATGGCATTGACTAGATCCTTGATGTCTAGTTCCCTCCTAAATCTATGGTCTTGACTAGTTATTTGATGACTAGTTATTTCCTTGATTTATGGCTTGATCTACGACCTTGTTTGGTTCTTAGATTGTTATTCCTTGCCTATTTAAGCAAGGTCCATTCTCATTGTATTGCATTGATTTCCATAATAATATATGATATTGTTGCTCATTTGTTTGCAAAGGTTTTATGTAAAGCTATTCTAGCGAATTGATTTCATCTTATTGATCATAGTGTTTGATTAGCATATGTGTTCTTGGCTTGGTATGATCTGGTTATCGTTCCTTTCATGGTATCAGAGCAAGGTTGCTATTGACATCCATTTGTAAGTTTTTATTTTGCAAATAAATTCATTGTATATTCATATATTTAGGATTTGGTCGTAAGACCCTTTAAAATCCTTAGCCCTTGGTAATATGGTATGGTCATATGAGGGCTTAAAACTTGTGATTATTACTAGTAGGTGCTTAGTTTCAGCCCCCTTTAATTTTATTTGTGTGGTGAAGGCAACAACAATTTATTTTGTTTTAGTGGCAACTACAATAAATAACAGAGAAAAATAGTAAAAAGCTTATAACTTTTGATCGGTAACTCAGTTTTGAGTGTCATCTTTTGCAAAAGTGCTTGTTTTTTCATGCTTTTCCATTGGAGTTAATCCTAAACTTTTTAGGAGTTGCATTTTGTATCTATCATGGATTCTGAGAATGATATACTTTTCTCTGAAGTATGTGGACTTCAAGAGGATATTGTAAAATTTTTGGAAGAAAATAGATCACTCAAGAAGTGAAATTCTCCTTCTACAATTACTCATTCACGATAAGGATACGAAGAATACATTTCTGCAGAATAAACTTGCTAGCCTACACCATTACCATCATATTGTGGACAACCATATCCATGCTCCTAGTCCACTTACAACTATTGCTCCTGAACCCACTGACATTGATCTGTCAGTCTTTGAGTCTGTTCCTGCTCTTGATGCTCATACACCTATGAAGCTTGTTACTGCATGCTCTTCCACATATGTGCCTATTACAGTACCACATGTTGTGTATCCTATTTCTACTCACATGGATTTTTGAGAAGCATACCATTGCATTCAAATCTCGCATGCTCCGTTCTATGGGTCTCACTAGTGGAGTCATTGACAAACATTCACAGGGTATTGTTTCCTCTATTCCACATGTTAAGTGGAATTCTCGTCATGACATTGGTTTTCGAGCAGATACTTCATTGGGATCACACATTGATAGAGATTTTTTTGTTCGCTCGACTCTTTCTGAGGATCATGAGCAACACATGAGTTTTGTACCTTCACTTAGGCTTGAGAAACCTGAGATTTTAGTTGTCAGACATGATCAACCTGACATACATTCTGATATTATTTTGCATGCACCCATTATGCATTTTGCACCAAGTCATATGCAGGCATCTTCTTATTCCATCCGTGTTGATTTGGGGTGGATATCCGATCACTCATGGCGCGACATACACATTCATTGAGAGGACTCTACAGTGTGGCTCCTCCACCATTCAAACTCTTGCTCAACTTTCTATACCTTATGCATTGTGATGCTTCTTATTTTGAGCATTTTTCTTTAGCAGGTGTAGTGTATCTCTCTTGTTTGTTGAGAGATTTTGTATCTGTATTTTCGACGCTTTTGGCATGTTGTGATCACTCTTATGGGGGAGCTATTCTGGTGGAGCCCAGTGTTATTTTGTCAGTGTTTGAGTAGTTTTTTTGACAACTCATACAAATTTATAGCGCCACTCCACCCATTTAGCAGTATGGGAGGGTGTGGTGCTGATCCTACTTCTTCGGGTTTCATGTCCTTGCCTTGTTACCTTGGCTTTTCTTGGATCGTGACACTCTAAATTTTGTGTCCTTTCCTTATTGCTTTGGTTTTTGTTCTTGGATCGTGGCACACCTATTTGTAGCAGTTGATCAAATTATGTTTGGTGATTTTTTTGCACTTTCGATATCACTTCATTGATAGTCTCCTTGTGTGGAGCTATTCTGATGAAACCCAATATCAATTGTTTTTAGTTTTTTGATCGAGCAGTGGATTCAGACCATAGTGCACACCAAAATTCTTCAGCATTGTATGATTTTTTTGAGCTGAGCTTCTTGGGATGCCTTGGAGCGGGTTTTTACTCTCTTTACTTTGTTGTTACTGGTTTTGGGTACCTTGCGGTGTCTATTTTTTCCAGTTATTATACATGAGTACCTCATCAGGCCTAGTTGTTGGGACTCATACTGTGGACATGCCACTTCTATTTTAGCTCTTAGCTTCACTTGAGGGGGTGTTAGAGTAGGTATTTACCTTAGCTCATGTTCACCTAGGTACTTTATTTACCTTTATTGTATTTATCCTCACCCACTTATGTGTGTGGATATTTCTTTTATCTTATTTAGATATCAGGAGATATTATCTAGTTGTTAGGTATAGTTCTTTCCTTCATCTATGGTATTGACTAGTTCTTTCCTTGATCTATGGTATTGACTAGATCCTTGATGTCTAGTTCTCTCCTAAATCTATGGTCTTGACTAGTTATTTGATAACTAGTTATTTCCTTGATTTATGGCTTGATCTACGACCTTGACTGGTTCTTAGATTGTTATTCCTTGCCTATTTAAGCAAGGTCCATTCTCATTGTATTGCATTGAGTTCCATAATAATATATGATATTGCTGCTCATTTGTTTGCAAAGGTTTTATGTAAAGCTATTCTGGCAAATTGCTTTCATCTTATTGATCGTGGTGTTTGATTAACATCTATGTTCTTGGCTTGGTACGATTTGGTTATCGTTCCTTTCAAAAGGAATGAAACATTTCATGCCCCTTGAAACCGATATGAACCAAGTGACACGAGTCAAAAATTGTGCCAAAAATTGTATATGTAGTTGAAAATATGAAGCTATTGGGAAAAAATAATAGAAATGGGTCGGAACATATGTATGGTCCTGGTTGTATTGTATGTTTTTTAACCTATGTTTTCTTTATGAATTTCTATGTTTATTTTATTTCGAGTGTTTTTCATGTTCTTACATGTGTTTGTGCCCTGAATTATGTATGTGTGTAGTAGGTGTAGAATATAACTAGATGAATTTTAGCGCGTAGCTCAAAAGAATAAATGTGTAACCATGTATGATAAATTTGATAATTTGTATAGAAAAAAATGAATGATTGATGTGGTGGCCATAAAAATAATGTTTACTCGAAAAGAGGATGGTATAGATAATGACGCATAATCAAGAATAACAATAAAAACAAGAAGACTAGTAACAATAATGTCAACAAGATAACTAGTAATAATAAACGCGGTAGTAATGCATATGTAAGTGAAAAGATAACAATGCAAAAATGTCTTGCACAAGGATTAACACTGAAAATATGGAACACCCATGGTGTCATAAGACAATCAAGGCCCTTGGGCCTACAAACAAGAGATACAATGTCAAACAAGAAATACATGATGCCACAAACATGGGACACATGTGATGTCACAAGAAAAACAAGGCCCTTAGGCCACAATCAAAGTAATAAACAAGTAACTACATGCACAACTAGAAAACATGTATAGAAAACTATAATATGATAATGTGACATAACAAGTGATATAAAAGAGCATATGAAACCAAAAGCTATCAACACCACACAAGACACATGTGTTAGTCCTGTTAGTTTGAAAGATAGAAAATACACTATGTATGTAATCAAGTGTAATGAGGAAGTGAAAAGGTATTATAATGAAATAATAGTACTGGTTTATGTGGAGGGATGCCCTTAGAGAAAATATGTAGGGAAAAATGATAGTTCCCATAAGCATGTATCAATCTGTATGTCCTACATCAAGCTCAATATACCCCATGAATGCATGTGTGCAAAGAAAAAAATGTATGTATTAAACAAGGAGGATAAACAACATGTATTATGTAAAGTAAAAATAATATATGCCAAAAAATAGGTTAATGTTTTTGCCTTTTGTGATTGCATTGATGTTTATGTGTTTTCCAATACATAGCTATGTACAAATAAAGGAATAACAAGAAAACTACCCAATGAGAACCTTTGGAGGAGGTGAATCAACCATTGCAGATGATGGAGGCCCAAGCCTCATATGTACTAAAGAATGTAATGGAATTTTCAATGGAATAAAGGTAGTAATATGTTACGAATAAAGCCTAGGAGAATAAAAATGTATAATAGTGTAGTGGTAAGTATGTGGTGCATGAAATCTATATGTTAAACTAGAAAAATGAGCATACTTTAAAGACGGATGAGGAGATGTAGAGTGATGCGAGGAACTAAAGGATTGGTGGGAATTTTATGATAATGTAAACCAATAAAGAAATTATGTGTGGATGAAGTGTTATCTATAGCTTGAGAAAGACTAGAGCTATACAAATCAAAATGTGTAACCAAAGGCCCAATATGAGACCTAAGAGGACTAGAGCTATGTGAATTAGTGTGTGAATCCAAGGACCTATAAAAATACCTAGGAAGACTAGAGATATTTGAATAGGTGTGGAAATCCAAGGATCTATCAAAATACCTAGGAGGACCAATGTGTAAACATAAGGATCTATCTGCATGTGTAATAGGAGTAGGGATGGAGACTATGGGAGAATGACTAGGCGTGTTAAGGGAAGGATCCTCAAAAGGGATACCTCAAATAGTAATAACCTATTGATTGTGAATAAACTTGATACATTGGTGAATGAATGATGGGATAACCTTAAGAGTACATAGCCAAGGAGGACTAGGGCTTAATATACTAGAGCTAAGAGATCATGTCTATTAGTGTGAGGGATATTATTCATCTCTATTTATTTATTAGGTCAATTCCCCTCACTAATGGCGAGTCATCTCACTTAGGTGAGATCATAGGTCATTAGGTGTCCTAAGGGGGTATGACATATTCCATCATACACGTTAGTGTGCATCAGTGCATCATACAAGAGTTACTTTCCATTTTAGGAATGTAACTCCTCTTCTCCACTTATGAGGTATGATTGTCATGCATTGGGAGTTACAAAAACTCATATTTGTACTCATTTTTTTATCTATGAGAATGCTAGACCTTTTACTTTGCATGCACATTTCATGGTTGAATGTTTGCTTCCTCATGTAAATTCCTCGTGTTGTTCTTCAAGTGCAGCTCGGTTGATGTGCGTGTTATCCCACATGATCCTCATCTTTGTTTTTTCTGTTATGGTATTAAAACCCATCGCAAGCCACCCTGTACCAAGTGAAGAAGAAGAAGATCCTCAAAGTGACAAGGTGTTGTTCCCATCTAAGGAATGATGCTCAACATCTCAAGGAGTTATTTCTTGATCCATCTACTTCTAGTCAATTACAGACTTTTCAGGAGTAGACACTATGATTCGGACTCATCGGACATTGGGCACTCTTCTACACAGTTTCAAGACATTTCACCTTCCTTCTTTGTTGTTGCTTCAGATTCACCATCCCTTTATGCATTAGTTGTCACTTTTACCTCACATATGGAGTATATTTCCTTGGATGGGAACAACACCTTGTCACTTTGAGGATCTTCTTATTCTTCATTTGGTACATGATGGCTTGCGACAAGTTCTTCTTGGGTGGATGGATAACATTTCTTCTCTTCTTCTTATAGAAAGATTGTAGTTTATACATGGGTACCTCATCAGGCGTAGCTGTTGGGACCCATTTCTTGTTTCTAACTTGTCACCTCACGCTAAGCTTCATGAAGGGGTGTTAGTATGAGGGATATTATTCACCTCTATTTATTTATTATGTGAATTTCCCTCACCCATGGTGAGTCATCTCACTTAGGTGAGATCATATGCCATTAGGTGTCCTAAGGGGTATGATAGATTGTTTCATACACATCGATGCATCATATAAGAGTTACTTTCCATTTCGGAATGTAACTCCTCTTCTCCACTTGTGGAGGTATTATTATCATACATTGGGAGTTACACAACACTCTTATCGTACTTTTTTATCTATGAGAATGTTAGACCTTTTTCTTTGTATGAAAATTTCATGGTTGAATGATTGCTTCCTTATGAAACTTCATCATGGATTCGTTTGAGTGCAACTTGGTTGATGTGCGTGTTATCTCGCATGATCCTCATTCTCACTTTCTCCGTCACTAGCAACCAAGAATGAAATAGGTATGGTAATAGGACCGAAAATGATAGCTAGTGTGATGCGATAGTAGTGAGGATTAGAGTGAATGCAAGCTTAGAGTAGAGATATCTTTGAGAGGTTGAAGTAATGACAAAGAACATACATTATATTTGTTGTGTGGATCAACCAATACACCATGTATAGGTATTTGATGAATAGAGACAAGGATAGACAATGTATCAAAAATAAATGTGTCGTCTATATCAAATTCATCGAAAGTAATGCATGATGTAGAAGAAGGTATACAAGTAATTGTACTAGTCATAACATCTAAGGGATGATCATAAGAGGGTGGTAGTGGTACCGCAGATGAACATTATGCGGTTAAAAAGTAGAGGTATAATTAGTATGCTTAAGAAGTGGATCATTGAATATTTTTAATTTATAATTATTGTTGGTTGACTTGGAATATTCATCGGGATCATCCCATTTAATGACATTAGAGTCAATAAGATCTTGGATAACATGATGAAGTTTAATACACCGATGTGTGGCATGACCAACACATCGGTGATAATTGCAATAGGATTTTGCATCAAACTCTTACTCTGAGGCTTTCTCATGTCAACCTCAAACGGTGGAGGGAGACACACAAGATTGAAATCAAGAAATTCTTTTGGAAAAACATTATGAGGACATGGTAAATGCGTAAACTATCATTGGGTGGGTTGTAATCGTAGATTAGTAGGTTGATTAATAACATTGATCATTTCTTTGGGAGTTGTAGCATCATTAGTCTTTCCCTTAAATGTAAATTTTCTTTGAGATTTAACGTGAGATGGTATAGGTGTGCTAGCAACATACTTGAGCTTATTCATATGTTACCATGCACTTAATGATATATCTTACATTAGATGTACATGGTTGATTTGTGGCTATCATAACTTCTTATCATGATGTACCTCTTTCATATATGTTATAATATCATTAGTGGGTCGGCCTTCGTGATGGCCATAGTGTAGGAATTGTATATATATATGTATATATATATATGAGTTAGTGGGGAGTATTTAATCATTATATTGAGCACTTGAGTCTTATTGTATGGTTTAGAGGTTGCCCCTCGAAGTGGATAAGTTATTATACTTGCATCTTGTGATCATTTCTCTACATTTTGATGTTATTTTTGTTATATATTACTTGTTGAGATTTAGATCTATCTAAGTAATTTCATTACAAGTGGTATCAGAGATTGATCTCAACTAGAATTATGTCAAAACCATAATTGTGAATGTTCACTATATCTCAAAACTAGCGGTGATTTTTTTGTAATTTTTGGTGGTGTTGTGAAATTAGTCAAGTAAGATCCTCTCCAAATTTAAAGCCTTTGATGTAGCCTAGAATTTACTATATAAAACCGAGAAAAACTCAGGTGCATTGGCACATCACCCACCTCGGGTGAGCACTCACCCGAAGCGTCAAAGGTATCAGGCCCCTCTTTAGAGTTGCGTGTGCAGGATGTTAGTGTAATGAAGATACAACATATTTAGAACCGTAAATAAGCATAAACATTCCACTGAGCATATTCCAGATCTAGATCTTAGAGAATAATAAGATTAACCATATAAGAACCAGTTACATTCATGTTTAAAACCATTATCCATCCAATATACTCCATTATATTAAACATTGTAATACATAGAAGCTTCTTACATTACAAAGCATCACCATAAGTTATGTGTGCATCATATTTAACATCATAATTCTATAATAATTCACTACTCGGTATATCTAACTACATAGTTCACCACATATTTATAGGGTGGGACTTACCCTTCACCGCCTACACACTTCCCAAAATAGGTCGCATGTTGATAATAGCCATGCACCTTTACAATAACACACACACACACATGCAAGTGCACTAATAATAGACATCCTATAGTTAACTGGAAGAAGTAATCCTATTATTATCTTGAACTCATGCATGACGCTTATCAAATGCTCATTCCCAAAATAGCATTTGCGTGTCGCACAAGTCTCCATCTCAATGTGTGCTCCATACGCTATCTTCCAAAAATAGCCCGCATCCATGAAAATGGCTAAGTCTCGAATTAACTTATCGTGGTGCACGTTTCCTTTCCTATCCTTCTATGCCTTCAAGTATGCCTTGTTCCCACATGCGAATCCTACGTGTGTCTCCTCCTTAGGACAATATTGTCTACTCAAAACTTTTTATACTTGTTTCACAAAAGTTATATTAGTTTTAGGTTATTTCATAAATTCACTCTATAGGTTACAAATTGTGTGATGTAGAGCCTTACATACACACCTTATTCAACACTAACCAAATCTTTAGAAGCACCAAAACCAACTTGAATTAGTCACTTTACTTAAAATCCATCACCTTTCTCAAATAACCAAAACTTGTTCAATAGGCCAAAAATGCATAAAACTCGAACCAAAGACAAAAATCACATTAGACATGCTTATATTCTTAAAAACACGAGCAAACCTAACAAGTTTCACCCTATCATTTTTCATTCTTTTCCTTTTAAACCTCAATTTTGCCTTGTAGCCTATAAATTTAGTTTTTCTGATAAAATTCACAAAATATACATCTTCATGCCTGAATGGTAAAATTTTTGGATACCCTTTAATCTCATTTAGGTGCATACCAAATTTCAAGGACTAACTCTTCACCATTTCACTTTTATCCTCAAAATACCATTTTGACTAGGTCTCTTTATTAGCCCTTCTTAGCTCTTTGACCTTCATGTCTGGAGAAAACCATAAACAACCCAAAAATATAATTGTATATACTAGTACACTTATGGAGTTTGTGCTTTCTACCAATTTTATCCTCCAACTCCTTATTCTCTTCACCCAACACCATCTTTCACTTTTCTAGGCTTGTTCAAACTAGGTCTCTCAAGAACTCAAAATTGAAACTTGATCATATATTTTTCCCATGTGTGAATTTAGTGCTAAAATTTTTCACACATATTATTAGGGGTATAAAGACCCTACAATCCAATTTTACAAGAACCCACTTGATAAAACCAAAATTAGAGAGTTTTTAGAAATTTCCCAAAAAAGCAGATTCTGAGCGCGTATCATTAAAAAATCCATAACTCGAGTTGTATAAACTTTCAAAACTTCATTCCACTTGAAAATTTCTATTTTGATGAGCATAAAATTTCATATTTAAAGTTTTTTGAGTGATTATGCCTTCATCAACATGATTCACAAGATTTTGTGATTGTTTTCTTACACAAAACAAGGGTTTATGACTGTGTTTTCAATGTTTGACCTATCAAAACTCCTCCATTTGCTCTGAAACTTTATGAAACCTTCTTTAATGTCTCACAATACCTTCACACAAATTTTAAACTTTTTTATTGAGTAAAATGCCTTTAATGCATGTTTTTCCTTTCCAACACAACAAGGAAATACTACAAACAATTTGCATACCTCATCCGAATGAACTGAATCAATTCTCCAAATCCTTCATAAGATTTCTCAGATTTTGAACACCTATAGAAACACTCATACCACATTTTAAATGGAATACAATCATCATTTCATAAACATTCAATGCACAACATCATATTAAACCCTCATACACAATCATATTCAAACCAAGAAGCTTTTTTTGATTAAATCTTGGATTTACAAAGCTTCAATAGCCATTAGGGCTCAGTTACATATTTGTTCCACCCTTCTCACTCTCTCTACCAACCTTCAACAACATCTTATTCATTCAAATACACAAAATTTTGATGAATTAAGAGGTAGTTAGGTTTCCACCACTTGACTCACACATGGTTTGGCAAACTAGTGAGTTTACACCTTGGTAAGGATGAAGTGAGAGAGTTCATTACATGTCCACCTCATTTTATTAATATCAAGCCTAGATTAACACCTAAATTACCAACATACTAAATCCCAAGCCTACTAACTCACCAACACAACATAAAGAATATTCAAATATTCAAATGAGCCATTTTGGAGGGAAAACTCCATATGAGCTCTTATTACAAGTTCATGAGTCCAAATGGACTAAAATACCTTCTAAACATCCTAAGACACCCTATGAACCATATTCAAGAAAATATATATACACACACACACACACAAAAAATGCTCTACATCATAGTGGAATTTCTAAGTTCTTTACATTTTCGAAAAAAGGATAAAAAATAGTTTGAATTTGTTCTTTGAGTTTTTTCATATTTGGCTTAATTCCTCTTGAAACCCCAAACCCTAATTTTCAGCCTTGATCCCTAAATCCTACTATTCAAGAGCATCATGGTGGGACCTTCCACAAGAAGAACACATATTTCTATCACTATGGGTAAAACCCTAGACAAGGATGAGGTAATATTTGAGGATTTGGAGTCAGAAGGGGTAACTACAATATCCTCAATGTTAGGGTTTACCTCGGTGGGTCATAAGGTAATCCAACTTGAGTATGATATGTGAATCCAATCTGAGATGGCCAATAAGGGAGATGTAGAAAATATCAATCAATGATTGGATGATATCATACAACTTATTACAAATCTAAAGGTTCATCATCATCTTCCAAATCAACCACAACTCATCATACTCCGATTAACCAAAGCGGGTCTTCAGTCACATAATCACAGTAATAGAAAAACTAGCTAGGGTGGATCTTCTAGCCAACCAAATCTAAATCCAAAACTCTCTGTGTAGGCTCGAACATGTTTTCAAAATTTGAAATGTTTAAGTTTGGTGGATAATATCCACTCAATTGGATTAACCAAATGTATATATTTTTTATCTACATCGATCCCATCTAGACAAAAACGTGATTAATGACATCCTTATATCTTGAACCTAGCCAATTTGTTTGGTATCAATGGTTATGTTCTCAAAGATATAAGAATGGTATTAATGCCACATGAATAGTTTTTACTTGAATAACTAAAATTGCACTAAAGTTCTAGTGTGTTAGAGAATTACTTCAGCCAATTAGCAAAGTTACGACAAACATGATCAGTTAAGGATTATGTTCATCAATTCCAAAACCTATCCTTGTGTGTGGAGAATATTATGTAAGGAAGCTAGATGAATTATTTCTTGGGGTCTTAAGGACCACATTGAGCATGAGGTGCATATGTTTAATCCACTTAAGGTTTCTGATTCTATTATCATGGCACGTAGGGCAGAGGAAAAATTTCTTTCCAGCGGGAGGCAAACTTTTTCTAACATTAGAGAATGTAGCACCTCAACACCAGCATTCCCTCCTCGACAAATTATACCGACACCACAACAAATTGAAGAAAATAGAACAAAAGGGATATGTTTTAATTTTGATAGCAAATATGAACTAGGGCATAAATGCGTTGAAAAGAAGTTGTTCTACATTAAGGGGCCCAAAGAAGAAGAAGAGAAAGAAGACGATGAAGAGATAGAGGTCATTATTGAGCCAGAGAAGGAGTTAGGAGATCTCCATCCACCAATCTCATGTCATGTAATTTCATATATTAGAACAGCACAAACCCTCAAAGTGGTTGGATTCTTAAAAAATAGAGGGTAACAATTTTAATTTACTTGGGAAGTACTCACAAATTCATCTATAATAAGTTGGTGGTACTCATGAACTGTTTTATTTATCAAGCTCCAAACTGTCAAGTAATGATCGCCGATGGGGGTATTGTTTTTTATTCATGAAAATTCCATAACATTAAACTTTCCATGGGATATTAATTTCTAAATAGCCCTATGTATTTCATTGTCATGGGTTTAGCTAACATTGTGTTAGGAGTTAAATGGCTTACCACCTTAGGAACCATTGAGATGAACTTCCAAGAGTTTTTCATGTGTTTTTAGTCGAGGGAGGAATTTTAAACTCAAAGGATTAAAAGAAAAATCCCCACAATTAGTGATCTCTTAACATATGAAAAAAATATTTAAAAAGGTGTAGAGGCGTTCGTGGCACAACTTTTTTCATTAGAAACACATCATTCAAATGCATTTATACCATCAAACATGAAAATAATTATAGATGAGCGCTCATTTGTGTTTGGAGATATGCCAAAGGGTTTACCTATAAAAAGTGACCATGACCATGCCATCAAGCTAGTACGGGGAGAGAAATAATCAATGTCGGACCTTATAGGTACCAATATGTGCAAAAGAGTGAGATTGAGAAGATAGTACAAGAGATGTTAGAAGCAAGAATTATCTTTCATAGTCAAAATTATTATTCTTCTCTAGAAGTGTTGGTTTGTAAAAATATGATAATTGGCACATGTGTCCTAATTATAGGGAACTCAATAAGTACACAATCAAATATAAGTTTCATATTCTTGTAATTGATGATTTGCTATATGAGTTACATGGTGTTGTTTATTTTACAAAACTTGATCTTTGTTCTAGATATCATCATATCATAATCAAGGATGAGGATGTTCATAAAATAGCCTTCCGGATACACATGAAGGCCATTATGAATTTTAGTAATGCATTTTGGACTCACTGATGCACCCTCTACATTTCAAATTTTGATGAATTCTATCTTTAATCCATTCATGTGGAAGTTTGTTTTAGTGTTCTTTGATGATATATTAATCTACAACAAAACATGGGAGGAACACTTGCATCATGTAAATAAGGTGTTGGAAACTCTTGAACAACATCGAGTTTATGCAAAGCTCTGTAAGTGTTATTTTAGATTCAAGGAGGTTGAATATTTGGGTCTCATCATCTCTTATGAAGGTGTTAAAGTGGATCTTAACAAGATAAAGGCCATGCTTGAGTGGAAGGTTCCCAAAACCCTAAAAATTCTCCGAGGAATTTTGGGGATTACATGTTATTATCAAAGATTTGTAAGGAATTGTGGTATCATAGCAACACTGTTAAAAAAATTATTAAAGAATGACTCTTTCCATTGGATTGAGGAAGATACCAAAGAATTCAAGAAGTTGAAGGTAATCATGCACATCACTCCAGGTTGTGGCTACACCAGATTTTTCCAAAACATTCATTATTGAGTGTCATGCTTCAAGGTATGGTATGAAGGAAGTACTCATACAAGAGGGTCATCCCATCACCTTTGAGGGCCATCAATTAAAAGGTAATAATATGTCAAAACTAATTTATGAGAAGGAAATGCTAGCCATACTTCATGAAGTAAAGCTATATCTAGTGGGAATACTTGATAAAAACTACACAATAAAATAAGAAATAAACACCGAATATTATAATATCAAATTTAGAAATTCATCTGGGATGTCAAATACAATGATAGAGGTTACATTTTATAATGTTTGATCTCCTACAAAGGTGGAGTCAAAATTCATCTTCAATCCCTCATATCACTCTCCATGAATCTCTCAAACTTATCCCTAGGATATCTCTCACATCCCTCACACACCAAAATAGCTACGTGAGTTGTTTATTCAATAACTTCACTCACACACAATTATTAACTATATTATTAATATGAGTTGTATTAACTCATTATTAATAATATTACAATTTATTAATAATGTCACAATATATTTGTAACATTCACTCCCCTATTGTTAACATTATTAATTCCTAATATACACTCCCCTAATGTTGACAAGGTAGAAAAAATAATCACACTTCCTTCTGCAACTTTTCACCTATGCGTGATCATGATCTGGATGGTTTTGTAGGACAACCAACAACCTGCAAGGATGGTTTTACAGGATAACCAACAACTTGAAACAAAGGATGGTTTTACAGGACAACCATCAACCTAAATATCATGTTGTTGCTTTTCCTTTGTGCTTTCATCTGTCTATTATGTATTTCCTTCAGGGAATATGTAGGAACCACTACTTACTGAATATAAACTGAAAAGAGGGAAAGTTGAGCATTGAGACCATGTTCCAGTTCCCCCTCAATGTGAACATTTCACTTATTCAAATAGGAACTTTGAAATCAAATCTGAAATAAAATAAAACACACACACACACACACACACACACACACACACACACACACACACACACACACACACACACACCACCATAGCTTTGTGCGGCCCCATCGTTGGTGACTGATGAGAGGTCATTGATTGACCTCTAGCCTCCATTGCCTCCGTCCTCCATGAAAATGCACTCTTTACTTAATACAAGAAGTCTTCATCACTTTGTTGAGCATTTGTTTCCTCATTATCAGAGTGGGGAGACTTCATATCCCAATCACTTTCTTCATCTTTGTTTTCAGAAATGAAGGCTTTATCCTTCAATTTACCATCAAGTAAATCTTGTGCTCTTTTCTTACAATACATAATACCATGTCCAGGAACATTACAATAGTGACAAAGAATTTTTGTGGAACTTTGGAGGTTGATTTTTGTTTAAAAGAAGGTTTGAATCTTCCTTTAGCATATGATTTATTTCTAACATACATTACAGTTTCTTCTAGATCAATCTTCTTGGTTCTATTTTCTTCTTCTATCAGAGAAGAAATTAAATCCTCTAGACTCGATTTATTTTTCTCAAAGTGAAGACCATATTAGAATAGCTAGGAGGCATGTTATTAAGTAATACTACTTTTGCATCATCATCAAGCACATCAACTTTGATTCCAGATAATTGATTTGAAATAGAATGAAACTTACTGATATGTTCCACCATACTTTCTCCTTCCTCCATTTTGAGTCTGAACAACTTTTTCTTGAGTGCCACTGTTGCACTCTCTCTTGCTTGTGACCCAAAAATTTTCTCAATGTCGTCCAGATCAAATGTGATGTCTTTGTTAGATCTATGTGATGCAGGTAGGCATTAGATAAACCTAGGCCAATAATCGTTGTTGCTTTTTGATCCTTGCTTTCCCATTTTTTTGCTTCATCTACGTCGCGTGGTTTATTGATTTTTCCTTCTACAATCTCCCATAGATCTTTATTAATCAACAATAATTGAGTTCTAACCTGCCATGTATGGAAATCTTTGCCTTTAAATTTTTCAATTCGATTCAACTTGTCCATGTCGATTTAAAAAATTAGACGTCGGATTCCACCAAAAATGTGTCCGCAAAGCAATTTTTTCTTCGTTTACAATTTTTGATATGATCAATGTAAAGAGCTAAAAAATACATTTAAAAAAGCATCATCTCAATCTGAGTTACCAACTGAAAGTTATGACATCTACAAATTTTAAATCCAATACCTTTTCATACCCCTTTCCAAAAATGGAAATTTTATTTGTACTTGTGTTTTTTTTACTACGTCCAAAAATGGAAAAAATGGAACAAAAGATTTCTAACTCATGATTTCACGATTTTTGTGATTGTGTGAAAACAAACATGAAAAAAACAGTGAAGTTGAAGGACAACAATAATTATAACTCACAATTTTCATGATTGGGTGAAAATACAATGACGCCGAAGGAGCAGATCACGATGGAGGACGAGTGTGTGCCAAACGCAGCAAAAAACGTCATGTAGTAGAATGGGCACTGGAGAATCCGCTGACCAAAATCAATTGTCCACCATTTTGTTGTGATAGATTTTCACACGGGATTCAATGGCAGATGGTTGAAATGATTTGACTACATGGAATATGGATCAAAAGCTGCTTTGATACCACGGATAAAAACTGCACAATAAAATAAGAAATAAACACCAAATATTATAATATCAAATTTAGAAATTCATCCAAGATGTTAAATACAATGATAGAGGTTGCATTTTATAATTTTTGATCTCCTACAAAAGTGGAGTCAAACTTCATCTTCAATCCCTCATATCACTCTCCATGAATCTCTCAAAATTATCCCTAAGATATCTCTCACATCCCTCACACACCAAAATAGTTATGTGAGTTGTTTATTCAACAACTTCACTCACACACAACTATTAACTATATTATTAATATGAGTGGTATTAACTCATTATTAATAATATTACAATTTTAATAATGTCACAATATATTTGTAACAAAGACACTTCAAAGTAAAGATAGATCATGATAGTTTGAATTACTTCTTAGAGTAACATCTATCAATTGAAGAGAAAACAAGTCTAAAAAATGTTGGGGTATTATTTTAAGATAATCTACAAGAAAGGGAAGGATAATGTAGTTGTTGATGCTCTATCTTGAAAGAATGAGTCAGGGCGAGGCATTTTTGTGTGCCATATCTATATTACAAAAATATTGGGGAGAGGAGGCAAGATATGAATGGTGAGATCAACCAAGTACACAAAATCTTATTTAGAATCTCCAACACAATCCAAACATGTTAGAAATTTTTATGGAATGTGAATTTTTATGGTGTATGGATAGATTATACTGTGTAAAAACTCAACCCTTAAAATAGGGCTATATATGGGCTCCATTTTTCTCCAAAGAGGGGGAATTTTAGCTTCCTTAAGACTTATCATCTAATCAAATAAGATTTCTTTAGGGAATGGCTAAAAGGGTATGCCCAAAAATTTGTGGCATAATGGATGGTTTGTCGAGCAAAATAAGGGTGAAACAATTAAGTCCCGGGTCTTTTACAACATCTATCTATTCCTAGCCGAGAGGTGGGAAGAGGTTTCCATATATTTCATGACATGATTGCATAAATTAGAAACATAAAATATAATCATGTTTATGGTGGATAGACTCACAAAATATGCCCATTTTTGTGCCTTGTCACACCCATTTATTACAAGTGGATAAATTTTAGAAGGTACATGGGATACCAAAGATTATAGTAAGTGATAGAGACCCTATATTCACTAGTAATTTTTGGATTGATTTGTTCTCATGTTTGGGTTCTCATCTAGCTCATATATCTTCTTGTCATCCCCATTCATATGGAAAAATTGAGAAGGTAAACTAGTGTGTTGAGGGATATCTTTATTACTTTACCTCATATAAACAAGTGATATGGGTCTAATGGCTACCACTTGCAGAATGGTGGTATAAAAATTCCTTCCATAATTCATCTAAAATGTCTATTTTTGGTATTATATGGGTACCATCCTTTGTACACCGCCTCATATTTGAGATTCCATCCAAGGGTTATAGTAGTTAAAGAGCACATTCAACATCAACAAGAGGTAATTTATAGTCTCAGGGAGAACTTGGCCATGACACAAAAAAGCATGAAGTAGCAAGCTAATCAACATCACAACGAAAGACACTTTGAAGTAAATGATTGAGTTTTTGTGCATTTACAACCATATAAACAAATGTATTTAAAATAAAAATAAGGATAACAAGATTTCACCTAAGTATTATGGCCCTTATCAAGTGTTACATAAGATTGGTAATGTAGCATACAAATTGGAACTCCCTCATGCAACTGAATACATCCAATCTTCCATAAAGTGTTACCTACGCTATATGAGGAGGGATGAATCATATTTGAACTATAATTCATCCTTTAGATAAACATTAAACGCTTGAGGGCAAGCGTCATTATCGAGTATCTAATCAAGTGGAAGAATCTAGAAAATGAAGATGCAACATGGGAGGATGCAACACTCATGCAACAACATCAAAAATTATCGGCATTGGGAGCAATGTTGCTCTTAAGGGGAAGGGAATGCTACACCCTTAATCTTATATCCTACATTGGATGTGTATGGTCGACTTGTGGCTATCACAACTTCTTATCATGATGTACATCTCATATATAAATTATAATATCATTAGTGGGCTAGCCTTGGTGATGGCCATAACATAATAATATTATATATAGGAGTTAGTAGGTAGTAATTAATTGATCCATAAACTAAGTTCCTTATAACCAATATAATGTGCATAAAACAATCACAACTATACTGCAAATCAAGACATAGAATGAAAAGGAGACACAATAAAAATACCTAGAGAAACCCAAGGGGGAAACTCTAGTGGGCAAGAAAATTGCTTACCTCTCACTAAGTAATTCTCCCCAAAATATAATGTACCGCCAATTTTCCTTCAAGAAGGATTCACACTCCTAATTGTATTTTCTTGCTCACAAATTTTCAACAATGTAAAACTCATTGTAGACACAAAATCTATGCACTTGGGTACATTTCTAGGTCCTAAAAGCATGTTAGCATTGTTATCACCGAATCATAGCACCCTACGATTTTCACAAGTGTGTGTGCTTGAGCTCATGGTGTGACTGGGTAACATGGGTACTATCTCCAAGTTGTGGGACTTACTACTTGAGATAGACCTCCAGAGAAATCTAGTTCTTACTCCTAAACTACCTAGCCACAATCTACTCTAATGCAGGAAAAACTATCTTATCCTAATCTAACTTTCTAAGGGACCAGGGAGAGAGAGTGCATGAAAACAAATCCTACACTAAAGCGGTGATACACTAGAAAAGGAGGGTATGAGAACAATTTCCAATGTGTGAAAATGGAAGCAAAATGCAGATCAGAGAGGGTGATGACAGTTCTCCACAGTCTAATAACAACATTCACAACACATTTCCATGCATACATAATAATAATAGGTCCCTACAAGAGTATAGAGTAGACACAAACATTTGCAATAACATTAGAGAGGCAAGGAGAATGCAACAAACTCAGCAAGGGAAGATACATCCACAAACTTGAATCTATTACTTCATTAATATGCACAATCCAAAACTATTACAAAGGAAAGGCCTAGATCACCATGTAAGGATTCCACTACAAGGGCTTACAACACATTGGCTTCACAAAACCAAAATGATAAATTTTTGCTACTCAAAAACTATCCCCCTTACAATGAGCCCAACACTTCAATTTATAGAATTGGAAGAGAGAGAGAGAGGAGATGCAATTCCTGAAATCCCTTTCCCATCAATTACAAGTCATGATAAATGAGTGTGGTTGGTGGTTTTGGACCTGCAAAATCAATCTCAAGGTTCCCCATAACTTGCAGAATGAAGAATGACTGCCATGCTCATTAAATGCTTCTCCAACCACTTTTAAAATCATTGTTCAAAACCTAGCACGTTTTCCTTAAAATCATCATCAAAACTTAATCAATTTATGTATTTCTTGATTAATGTGCATCGCTCTCGAACACTGATTCCAACGAGACCAATTTTTCGAAGATCCGTTGAAAATTGCTCAAGTTATGACCCTCTGAATGTGAGTAGCTATTTTGAGTTTTGTAGGTTTTCAAGAAACTTGTGGCAATTGGGTACAAGGGCCACCGAAGTCTACCTTATCTACAACATACTTCATCTTCTTGATACATAGAAATTTCACCTCCATGGGGAACTCGCATCCTCTGCAGTACTTGTGTCATTTGGGCCTTCTTTCTCCACGTCACCCATCTTGGGCTCTTTTGTCCTCGCACATCCATCGTTGATTGGGCCAGGTGGGTCTTTGACCCCACCATACCCACATGGCATTGCCTCTACTAATGTACGGTGATTTTGGGTTTGCATGGAACTCATGTCCCCATGGTACTTGGATCGCGCGGGCCCTGAACTTCTGCCTTATCCATAACACATAGGCTTGCGGCCATTTCATCCTTTTCACGCATCCACATCCCAACTCACCCAGAATGTTTGGGTCGTCCAACTCTGCCTTATACACAATACACTGGAACCATCTCAAATCCTTTACAAATTAGGAAAATCAAGATTTTGGGGAACTTATGGCCCGATGGAACTTGGACGCGTGGGCCGCGGGACTCGATTTAATCGCAAATCATTGTTTTGTTAGAATTTCGGACTAAAGTCAGTACGAACAACCCTAATTCCTTCCGTAATTGTTCCACCCGCAGCCCCAAAATCCATGCAATACATAAAAATAGGCCCTTTTCCCCATTTTTCCAAATTTTTAGCAAATTTTCACTAACTCCTTAGATTTTTCTTGAATAGGGAGGTTAGAGAAAAGAAAAGGGGTGCCTTCAAAATCCAATTTTCTTGTTTTCACCATTTCTTCCTCTCCAAGTCTAAAGAAATTGTGTAAGTTATCAAAATCACCTTGGGGTAAATTTCGGATAACAATGACCATAGAGTGATATCGGTGGATGATACGCAATGTACCCAGGGCCTATAGTGAGTGGTGTGAAGTAAATCAATGGGTGTTATTATTTCTAGTTGTCATAGATGTGGTGGGTGGACCGCCGCTTAGAGGAGTAGATGGGGCAAGTACATGCCCCAGATGGAGATGGCCTAATAATGACATTAGCTAAGTGTAAGTATTGTTCGGTGGAATGCGTTGATTATTACTTGGTTGTTGTATATTGACAAATGTGTGTGATAACTAATGTGGTATTAGATGGTTACATGTGATGCTTATTGGTCATTTATTCATCGATTTGCACATTGATGTGGAATGTGCCTTTAGATGTGCTTGTGGGAGGTGGGATGTTAGAGCGAGTGGATGTTATTACGGGCAAGCATGCCCATTTTCCGAGCTGGTGGTGATAGTGAAAACCACATGCATTATACTATTTGAGGAGCCTGATGAGGCTTGCATAGAGACTCAATGAGCTAGGAGGCCATAGGAAGGAGCCCAGCCCAAGATGTATTTATGAAATATGTGGAGTTGCGGGGCTAATTCTTGGAGCAATCAATCGAGGTGGCCTTATTACGAAGGTAAGTGGAGAGATAAAGAAGGTTGCGACCAAATGATGTAGATTAAGTGGTGAAGCATCTAGTTCTAAAGGTCCCACGATTGTAGATGGTGATAGTGAGGACGACATATGATGGATACGATTGTATGGATGGATGGGGGCTTGCCCCTAGCGATTGTATTTTTGAAACTATGATTTTGTCGATATAGATATATATAGGTATTATTGTGTTGTGTTGATGTTCATTAATATGTGATGCGAGGATTATTGTTTATATGTTGGTTTGTGATGTTTGATTTTTGGGAATTAGGACTACAAAATAGTGTTATGATTCAATAACAAACAAAATCATGCACACAGAATCTAAAAAATTTCCCAAAATTTACAAAGAGTCAAGTATAAACTAGAACAATCTAAATCAAAACAAAGTACACACACATAACACAACATGTACCATGTTTCACCCAATGTGGGCTACGTCCACCAAAGATAGACATCTCAATATATATAATAAACAAGAGTACAAACCAACTCTTCATACAAGAGTACAATGCATCTCTACATGAGTGCCATACAACCGTGCCTCGCAAACCAACATCGATCTCACATACCATGAACTACTACATCTCCCACTGTGTAACCAAGCTCTCATGTGAATCTATAAACAAGACCTCTCACATGGGTCTACCAATGTGTAACCATAACTCTGCACCAAGAAGTAAGTCTCTCCTCCATCTCTGCATCTGCCACTGTGCAAACAAGAAGACAACCTCCTCTACAATACTAGATCTCTATGGATAAAAATACAACATGATCTCATGGATCTACAATACAAGATTT
Source organism: Taxus wallichiana var. yunnanensis (assembly GCA_018340775.1). Classification (NCBI taxonomy): domain Eukaryota; kingdom Viridiplantae; phylum Streptophyta; class Pinopsida; order Cupressales; family Taxaceae; genus Taxus; species Taxus wallichiana. Next base: position 64,907,767 of record CM031238.1, on the reverse strand, counting down.
CACAACAACCTTGTGGATCTACAAGATTAAAGACTTTGTGCTTTGCATACTATGCAAGCCATTACATTGAGACAAGGCAATACAAAGGAAATACAGTAGAAGACATAACACTCTTCTCACCATTCAAATGTATTTGTTATTTCCTTCATCACTTTCTATTGATCAAGCTATGTCTTTATGCAACCTTTTTCTTATTTTTCTTCTTCTTCATCTTCAACCAAGGAGAATTAACATTCTTCCTCTATCCTTATGTTCTAACCCTATTTTTCTAGCTTATATAAGCTTATACAAACTTAGGGCACCTTAGCTATGCATTTACAACCATCCGATCACTTTTACAATCAACCTGTCAAATCAAATACCACATCTAAAATAAAAACATAAACACACAGGTAATTGGTGTCAATTCCCGATGTTGACTAGTGCGGGTTCCCGACCAACATGTTTATGCCTCTAAAACCAAGGACACCTCAACAAACAAGACACATTCCATGCATCTCTCAATTTCTTCAGATCTGTGATTTTTTGTTTAAGACAAGATTGCTAAACCGACCATGGTCACTAAAACCAGATTGCCAAGTAATCCCACCATGGTCACCCTATAATCGACCATAGTCACCAGAATCGACCATGCTCACCCTACCGATGAAGGTTACCACCTAACCAATGTCGGTCATTGTATTCTCTAGCAACCTCACATTTATATCTTCCACTTGAGATTTAAATCTCTTCTTATGATTTTCACATCATGCAAAACAAACCCTGCTCTCATATACCTATCAATAAACCACTAACAATATACTTAAGCAAAACCTTTCTTTGAAAATACCAATCTATGATGCCAATTGTTGGGAATTAGGACTCCATAATCGTGTTATGATTCAATAATAAACAAAATCATGCACACATGATCTAAACAATTCCCATAAATCTATAACAATGGAAGTATAAACTAGAACAATCCAAATCAAAACAAAGTACACACATATAACACAACATATACCGTGGTTCACCCCATATAGGCTGTCCACCAAAGATAGAGATCTCAATATATACAATAAACAAGAGTACAAACCAACTCTTCATACAAGAGTACAATGCATTTCTCCAAGAGTATCTCCTCTCCTCCAGATCTCTAAAGAGATCTACATGAGTGCACTACAACCATGCCTCCAAACCACCGCTAGATCTCACATACCAAGAATTGTTTCATCTCCCATTGTGTAACCAATCTCTCCTATGAATTTTCAAACACGACCTCTCACACGGGTCTACCAATGTGTAACCATAACTCTGCACCAAGAAGTAAGTCTCTCCTTCATCTCTACATATTCCACTGTGCAAACAAGAAGACAACCTCCTCTACAATACTATATCTCTATGGATCAACAATACAACATGATCTCATGGATCTACAATACAAGATCTCACAACAACTTGTGGATCTACAAGATGAAATACTATGTGCTTTGCATACTATGCAATCTATTACATTGAGACAAGATAATACAAAGGAAATACAGTAGAAGACATAACACTCTTCTCACCATTCAGATGTACCTACTATTTCCTTTTGTCCAGCTTCTCTCCATTGAAGCTTTGTCTTCATGCAACCTTTTTCTTCTTTTTCTTCTTCTTCATCTTCAACCAAGGAGAATTAACATTCTTCCTCTATCCTTATGTTCTAACCCTATTTTCTAGATTATACAAATTTAGGTCACCTTAACTATGCATTTACAACCATTTGATCACTTCTACAATTAATTGCTGGATCGAATCACACGTCTAAAATAAAAACATAAACACACAGGTAACCGGTGTTGGTTCCTTGATCTTTGACCAATGTCGGTTCCTAATGCTTGACTTGTTTCGGTTCCCTAATGTTGATCGGTGCTAATTCCTTACCAATGTTAGTTCCTCCCGGATGACCGACGCGTCGATTATTGTGTAAACTGCAAGATGTAAAACATGCTACTTGTGAAGCAATTTAGCTCCACAACTCAACATGATTTGCATTGCGTAAATGATTATGTTGATTGGAGATAGATGACGATATAGATAGGAAATACATAAGTAATGCTTTGGAAAATTAGATTGTATGTATGAATGAAGATGGATAGTATGTGGTAAATAGTAATAGATGTATGTAATGAATAAGAACAATGTGAATGAGATGATATGCAATAGTAAAAGATTGATTCATTTCTAGTTATAGGGTAAAAATGATGTATGTAATTGTACATGAGTATGACGAGGAGGGGGAAGAATAGTGATGTCCCCGAGCATTTGTGTGGAAAAATGAGGTTCATTTATATAAGACCCCTCGACAATCAATAATAAACCATAGAATACGAGTGCATCATTGGGAAATGGATTAATAATGTATTCTAGAAGGATAGAGCATGAAGTGTAGAGCGTGAAGAATGAGTGAGGTTCTTATTGTAACAGATCCCTCAACACTCATGTGATAACCTTAAGAGCATGAGTGTGTCATTATATAATTAGGCAAGCATACGTAAATCACTTACCAAAGATGGAGAGGCCTGTGAGGGATGGTGGAAGCATGTGAAGTGGTGACAACATGAGTGTAAGATCCAAACTGAATGTCAGATGAAATGGTTCCAATGATGGGAGATGTAGTGGTAGGTAGCAAAAATACCGATGAATTAGGAATCCAATGAGAAGAGGTAGCACTTTGTGAGGTGGGTGTGATGATGTCGCGATGGATGAGCTAGGTGTAGGACACAAATGAATAATGATTTCGGGAGGTGTATGAATGACAACCTTAGAGGTAGGTGGAGGAGACAAGTGAACGTAAGTGGAATCGTGAGAGAGAGAGAGAGACCTTTGTCTTTTAATTGGTGTAACTTTTCAGTAAGGGCACAACAATCATTGTCATGGTGGCCATTGATGTGGTGAAATTTCAATAAGGGTGATTGTGTTGGTGATGCAAGCGATGAGGTGGATGATGTTCATTAGAGGGTAATAGAATTAAGCGCTTAACAAGAAAAGCATGCAAAAATCATTAGGCTTAGCATCATACGAGAAATGCGATGGCTCCTGAGTAGGAGATGGATGAGACTTAGGTGGAGAGTGATGTGGTGGAGGAGATGGAGGATATTTATGCGGTGGAGGGGATGGAACATTCTTGCGAGGTGGAGGAGATGGAGACCTTAGAAGATGCTTAATAGATGGAAGAGGAGAAGAAGTAGAAGACGATGTAGTAGTAAAAGGAATAGAAGGGGATTCTATAACATGTGCAACAATTAAATCTTGTTCTAGATCAATAAATTTATAGCATAAAAGCGTAAATGATTCACATGTATCATATTGTAATCTTTCTTTCAATGTAGGAATCAAGCCATGAAAAAAGATAAATTGCTTTTCTAGATCAACATGCTGAAATAATAACTGATGCATGTAAGAATTGAAACATAAAATGTAATCTAGAATGGGTTCTTTATTTCCTTGATGTAAGCTAGGTAAGTGATCATGTGTAACTCTAGGACCATTGTTAAGTATAAAGAGTTTCGAAAAGCATCTTCTATTTCAAAATATGTACTAATAGATCTCCAAGGCATATGAGTGTACCATTAAAGAGCATCATCAACAAGACTATGGAAAAAGATTTTAGTAACAATCGATCATTAGAATAAGAATCCATTGTTAAATGATAATGCTTAAGATGCAAATATGGATTGTCAGTGTCATTAAAACATGAAAAGATAGGCATAATAAAATCCTTAGGAAAATTTGAATTTTGAAATATCTTTGGAATAGGATTGCCATGAAGAGATTTATTGTCAATGGAAGCATAATAGGATTTTCTTTTGAGAGTAAGATATTGAACTTGAGATTGAAAATGACCAACAACATGCACGAGTGATAAAATATCATGTGAAGTAATCATAAAAGAAGTGAGAGGCACATGAAGAGGTTGAATTTTGCCATTGTGAGTGATCATAGGAATGTGAGAAGAAGAAGCGGAAGATGAAGGCTCTATGGGAATGCTAGATGTATATAAAGAATAAATAAGAGGTGTACTAGCATGAATGGTAGAATCAACATGAATAACATCTAAAGGAGAAGAAGAAAGAGGTGGAAGAGGAGGAGAGGAACATGGAATTGTGACAAAAAGGTTAGAAGGAGAATAAAAAGAAATGATAAGAGGTGAAGTAGTAGGAGTATCATGAATTCCATTGGAAACAAGCTCGAAGAGGTAGAGACAAAGGAGTGGAAAATTCACATTCAGTAGTCTTAAGAGAAGTAACATCATCACTTGCCTATTCATGATCAAAAATATAATCAACATCACTATCAGAAAAATTTTCGCATGTAAGTAATTCATCAAGAGAGTCATCAACATATAAAGAAGTAGTAGGAGAATTATCATAAGATGTATCTTTGTAATCATTGGAAACATTTTCAGAAATAGAAGATACATGAGATTCATCTTTACATTCATCTTGACTAGTGTTAGAAACATCGTCATGCACATGTACACTTTCAACATTAGAAGTAACATTATTTGCATCTACAGTGGCACAATCAAGACCAAACATATAATCTATAAGAGCATCATCATGTGTTGTAACAAGAATAGAAGAAGGTGGAGTAGCCTTGGTGACTATGGAAGAACAAGGAGATCATGCAGCAAGTTTTGGTCAAGTGAAACGATGCTCATGCTAGAGTTGTAAAAACTAGTAGGAATAGTGCTTTCGTGAGCAATAACCAGTCGTTGAAATTAGTCATCAAATCAAACATTGTGTTAAAAGGAATTAAGCTCAACCTCAATAACATGATCAAGGATAGGATTCACACTAACATGATGCATAGCTTTCCTAGGAGAGGAGGATATATTTTTAGCCATGAAGGTTTTGTGGATCATAGGGAAAGAAGTTCGACTAAGGATAGGGTTCACCAAATGATTTAATAAAATCTGATTATTAAATCTATTTTTAGGTTGACTACTATGATAAAATATAATAGAATACAAATGTTAAGCACTTTAAAGATGTAACTATCTAGGAAAATAGGTGAGATAGGGCACTTATTTGATTTACGCTTATCCCGAAGTAGATATGAGATTAAGAAACTCGATGAACAAAGCTAGGCAGAGTGTCAAAAATGCTTGATAGTAATTGTGGAGCCGGTGGACAGAGCTAGACACGGGTACACAGGATAGGGCAAGGCGCATGGGCACCGAGACCTCCTCTGTAGGTGCCTATGACTATGCACAGGGTCAAAATTTGATTTTTTTGTGTCATTAGGGTTTTGTCGTCACTTCCTGTTGATCACATGATATTCACACTTGGATCACCAAGGTACCTGTAATCTACAAAAAAACCCTAGATACCTACAAAAGCTCACAAACACATCAAATTAGAATGAAAATGCAATATGTGAAGTCGACTAGCCTTGGTGGTCATATGAAGGATGAACTTATGACCGAGCGTTGCACTACATTTCGAGACTCCATGCGCTTCTATGTGTTTGTGTGTGAAATAACGTCCTTAGATTGCCCTCTTACAAATGATGCCAAGATAGTAGGTTATAACTAGATAAAATGAAAATGTGTTGGATGGAATTCAGAACTTCCCCTTCTTATGCAATGTATGCAGAGTAATCAGCCCAAAAATGCAGTCCCTTGATAGTATGTAGATATTTTTTCCCTTTAGAATTTCCCGTCCCTATAATGGTATGTATGTTGTGTATATATAGGGATCTCTTGTTTGAATTTTGACACTAGTGACATGACATGTTGACTAGGACCTCGAGATAGGAGTAAGAAAATTGAAAAGGCCAACCACAAATGTCAAAAATGTGAACAATAACAAAGAGGATAGGAGCGCCTAGATTCTAGTGTCCAAATTGGGTGTTAATGTCCTAGGATAAATAAAAACAAATGTGAAAATACTGAAAGATAGGGATCTATGTGACCTGACTAGAACTGGGTGTAGAAGTGACAAATGTGAGAGAGAAAGACAATGGAAACAATCAAAGTAAGTAGATGGACTAGGGAGTGTGTCACTAGTGAATAATTTTCTTACTTAAGATCCATATATATAACAACATACTTAGCAAGATAGTAAATTACTAATATGTGCATGATTATGTGTCTACACCCTACTCATATCAATTCCAAATTACACGAATATTAGCTAAGTCATCCTTTTTCTATCTCTTGCTTAGGGTTTCATATTTATATCTTAGTTTGCTTATGTCATTTCGTATTTTATCATTTATACATCAATTACTCTGTAATACTTAGATTTAATTAATTCAAATTAAATTAAATCATTTGGTGAACCCCACTTGTGATCATACACTTGGATCCTCATTTTCTTATTTTATCCAATCTTCTTTCATGGCTCCTAAAATTTCTCAAATCTCTTTGCATGACTTACTTCAAATGCATCCACCTTGCAAAGTTGTTCTCCAAAAACCCTAGACACTATGTACCTCCCTAACAATATACCACCTGCTCAAGTAAGTGCCATTTTCGATCGTCTATCTAATGACTCTATCGGTCCTAATCCTCCATCCAATCAACCTATCTTAGAGTCCATCCAAGATTTATATTATTTATTTCAAAACAAAATTCAAGCTATGGAAACAACGATTACGTCTCTTATAGCTGAAATCCAACATCTCAAGAATGCTTCCCAAGTTGTAGTTTTTTTAATTCCATGCAAATGTTATGTGTTTTGACAACTCATTCGAGATAGAACCAATGCTCACCCGAAGTGCGCGAGGCTACCAGGTTCCTCCTTTGTGTTGCTTGTCAAGTTGTTAGGATGCGATACATGACAATAGATAACCAAATGTTCATTTAATCATACTTAACCACTAGATATATCCAATTAGAAACACATGCAATATTGAATCATACGATCAAATAATTACTAAGATCAATTACACCATGTATTCACCATATTTAGACACATCAAAAATCGTGATCCAACCACAATGATTCATTCATCATAAAAGTATCATATACCGAAGTTGAATACATAATAGTTTATACAGAGTCATGCATGTTAATATATCGAGAAGCATAACACTATTATATAACTGGTGTCTTATACAATGAAGTACATCAAATATATATAGGGGTGTGGGACTTTTCCTTCACAGCCATTGCATTCCCAAAATAGACTACATGCTCAAAATATCCATGTGTCAACAAATTGCATGCTTTTTACGATAAAGCTAATAATAGATCATATTATAATTAGAACTTGTTCTATCCCTAATGATAGCCTCCATGCATATGTTTGAACTACATATCCATTCTCCAAAAATATCCAATGCTTGATTTCCAAGGCACCTTTTGCATGATGCGCACACTAAGTATATTTTTAGCTCTGTCTTAGGAAACGGCTAAGTCCTCAACCTATTTGTCCCCCTGTGCGCTTTCATGTGCATCCCCGATCACCCTTACAAGTGCTCCTCCCGATCTCATACGCACACACATATTCCTTCATGTTTCATCACTTAGTCATTTTCCTACTCCAACATTACCCCACACTAGGTATGTTTTCCATCCTCGGCAACACCAGGTCTTCTTGTGCAAAATAATCATTGAGAACTCATCATGAACTAAAGAATGAAATATTAATGAATACGACTTGTGCCAAAGATTAAAGAATTATGTTTCCTTAGGTGGAAGAAGGACGGGAACTCCTTAATCAATATTTTATCTAGTTCATTCCACCCATCCAATTCCTTATTTACCTACACCGGTGTATTATCAACAATACTAGGGACTTCTACAGATTTAAATCATCAATCTTCCTCGTCATTTGTTCAATCAATGTCTCCAACTACTTATCCCCATCATTCAGCGCATCCATTATGTGCGTAATTTGCGGGAAGATTTCCTTCAGCCTATCCTTGAGTGAGGTTTTTAACATATTTATTACTTCCCTCTTTTGTTCTACCTCGGCCAAGATCTTCTCCCTTTCTTCCCTATTACTTTTGTTTTTGGCCTAGAATTATTTTAACTTTGCCTCATCCCTGACAACAAGTAGACCCATGACGTGATTGAAGTCCCCATAATGATCATATACAAATTTGGCTACTTGCACATCCGCTTTAACCTCCACTTCCAACACATCATATTGCACTAGGTGTGCTTCACTGCTCCCCTGTCACTATACCTCTGTCATGCCAACATTTCTTCTATGGATTCTATGGAAAGAGGTCATTTTTAATGTGCATCAAGTGTTCCAAACAGTGTAGGGCTGACTCATATGTAATATGATCTTGAGGAACCAGATTTGGTTGTCTTTAGCGTAATTGTATATGTGATGTTTTCTTCCTTCTTGTAAGTTGCAAGCGTCCACCCTTTCTATTCCCTTACTTCTTGATTTAGTTTCACGATGATCTTGTCCTTTTCTTTAATCTTGTTATCCTCTGTCATATCTCCTCATCCTTTTCCACCATCTCCTTGCGCAAGTTCCTAATTTTGTAGTCCTTATAAAAAATTCAGACCCCTACATCCACTGATAGTTTGTTAAGTGCATTACATGCTTGTTCATCTATTAGCATCTATGAATCCACTACTAGATAGGCCTTCCCCGGTGTAGACTTAAGTCGGGTCTTAGTCGGTGATTGTGTGCTAACTTTGAACTTTGGATCTTCCATATGTGATTGAAATGCCCAGGAGACCATCTTCCATGTGCGCAGAAAGGCTTACTCCTTGAAAAATGACCAACATAATAAGTTCTATGTGGCCACTGTGCTTTGATATCTTGTGCACAACACCTTGTTTGGGTCGAAATCATATTACATCATGGGGCCATGGGGCATATGTATTGCCCTCTTGGTCTTCCCACAGTCCATATTGGAAAACTTAGCACAAGAGAAGTCTCTACACCACCGAACCTATCTTATCATCGCTCTTTTATCCTTCTCCACACTCCACTTCCTCTTCCATTATGTGCTCCACAATGCGCTTAACCTCTTTTTCAATTTGGCGCTCAACTTCTCGCCCAAAGAAGATGCTCATTATTACATTATTTAGTAGGCACTTGTTTATACTCCAAAATCTAACCAATGGGTGCTTCAATCCCTTCTATATATGTCTCCATAACAAGGATTTCTTCTGATGTGTGTTGTCTACTCGTGCCTTATTCCTCAACAATATGCACTTGTGGACTTAGTTGCACCATTTCTTCTTAATTATTTTCATTCCCCTCTTATTTAATCTTAGTATCCTCTATGTCTTAACTAAACATTACCTTATGCTTCTTCTTTTCTGGAAACTTCTTCTTCGTGGTTTGTCTCTTGGTGCTTTGCGCTTTGGTTCTGGATCTTTGCAGGCAGGCGTTCTCTTTGTAGTTACACTCTAGACTGGGGGTTCATCTTCACTTTTTTCTTCCTCACTGGCTGGAGGGGTAGCCTTTTACACTCTCTTATGCCCTACCGTCTTCTTTCCTATAGGATCTTTTGGGATTGTCAAGTCATCATCTACATATCTCCCATAAGTTACCCTTGGTTTGAGATATATATAAACGCGTTTACAGACCACCACATTTGCAATGGAAAGGTCACTTGATTTTGACATGTTGATATAATCTAATATCATGTGTTCTTCATACATGCTCTTATTTGGGTAGACAAGCATTTTGCGCAATGTATGGCGCTCATAATCTACCTTATCCATGTCAATCCTCGGTTTGCGCGATTATGTGAATCTGTTCATAGTAGTCTGAAGTAATGTGTTGAGAAGGGAAATGGGAGTTTGCACCAAGGACTTTTGGTTTTATATTTCAAAGAAAAATGACTGATCTTTGGAGTGTTGATAGACAATAAACTCAACTGTCCCTCAAAATCCATAGGTATTTCACTAGGAATGCGCCATTCTATCTAGAACACATTGTGCATCCTCTTATACCATTTATACCTTCTAGCCTTGTATGTAGGAGTGATGGTTTCTAATGTGTATTTAGCAAAATTTTCTACGGGATATGTAATTTCCTTGGGAACTCCCATATTTAATCATTGGGCCCATCCAAAGACCCCAATTTAAGAAAACACAATAAGTAACAAAATATTCTCAAAGGTGATTTCTATCTCCTGTTTGCATCTCTTCACCGATCTCTTGGCTATGAACATGACAAGATTGTAAATTTTTCCTTCATATATTTTCTTAGAAATATATAGCCATCATTTGTTCACTTGTCCCCAATGCTCTTGTCTATTCATCTTGGTAAGTAATCTAAGAACCATTACGATTACTAGGTCATCAAGCTTCCCAATATCCATTATGCACCCCCCTCTTTGGTAGTGAAATGCCTTGGCGGTCTTCTTTAATTCATTGTCATCACCCAACTCTAGATAGATTTTTATCATTGTGCTCTGAATACTAACGAACTTACTAATCAATGTCACGGTCAAACACATCCTCCTCCCAACAAAGTAAAAGAAATCTTCATAGATGTACGATATGAGCCACCGATACAAGTGTTCGGATATCTGAAAAAGGGATTTCATATAACCGACTCATGTTTACATTATGTAAAATGCACTCTCCCTCATCATCATAGATGGGTTTTCCCTCTGTGGTCCTCTCTCTTATCTTCCGGACAAGCTCCTTCTCTATTTCACGTGTATTCACGTCAATACAATGGTTGTAGTCATTGATGGTCATTTTTCATACGTGTGATACCCACTCCAATCCCATCAGTACTCCATCGGGTATTACATCTCTAGAGTACCATTCTTCTTGAAGATATTTTGCCACGGGATTTTCCTTTCCCTTGTTCTTTCCTTTTCCCTTAGGTGATGTGGTTACTACCTTCCTAGGTGTCATTCTTGTGCACAAAATCAAAATTTGAAATTTTTACCTTGATGTGTCTCAAGTGTCCCAACCTTCTTGCTTCGAATCGACCACACAGAGCTCTTCACACTTGTTTCACTTTCCTCCAACCGGTGCCCTAATCCTATAAACCCTAACCAAAACCCTTCAAACTACCGAAAATGCACTTCCACGTTGCCCCAAGCTACAAACCTTCTTCCAAAGTATCTCTTTGACTTGAATTTGTCCCAGATTCGATCTGGTTAAACAATTTCTTTGGATCTATACTTGATTTCACAAGAATTCACACAATAATCACTCTTGAAAACACACAAGTTCTTCACAAGGTAAGGTAAAAATGAATTTACCTTGACACCCTTTTATAAATTTTCAAAATTTTACCGCATTAAATGTTTGCAACCTACCATCATACGATAACATTAAATATGTTTTTTCTTCTTGTTCACACACTTTTTCCATTGTTTTCTTCCTCGCGCTACAATTGTAACCTTCCGACACACTCACTACTACCCATGCTACAGACTTACTCATGCATGCTCCTCTGCTGCGTCGTAGTACATAAACCTCTGTGCCTCATATTAAGTAGTTCATCTTGTCGTTGCCTACCTCGTGTTACATTGTGTGACCATTCTTCGTATGTGGTATTTTCATTATGAGAAATTTCCTTATTATCACCATCCTTCTTACTTCACCTGACACCATTTTCCTTTTTCCGTGCTCGCACCCTATAACAAACACACCATTCTCTTGGTATTGCGTGCATATATTTATCCATATCAACTTGCCTTAAAACATCCTTTAGATCTCTTTTTAGTGTGTATTTCTTCTGGTTCACCCCACACTAAAAGTATGTGCAATCCTCTGTGGATTAACTCAAGAGATGGTAAATAGCTTCTTGCATGCAAGCACACTTATTACAACAAAGCGGGAATATAAAATAACAAAACATAACAACAATTGAAAAGAAACACATGAAATGGAAATATAAACTAAATGACAACATTGCCTTATTACAAACACCAAGAATAATTAACTTTGATGGGGCCTCCAAGGGGAACCCTGGTCTTTCGGGGTGGGGTGTCTTATTAGAAATGATATGGGTAAGATGGTGAGTGCAGGTTCCTTCCATTTGCAAAAAGGAACTTGTAATCAAGCTGAGGCACAAGCTCTTCTCTTCGGTATCAAACTTGTTGTGCAAAGTGGTATTTCTCACCTTCTTATCAAAGGGGATTCAATGATTATTACTCAAGCCATCAAAGAAGGTAAAGCCCCAAATTGGAAACTTGATTACTACATATCCAATGCAATTTTCTGGCTGGCCAAATTGGAATCATGGGAAATACAACATATTTACCGTGAGGGTAATCAAGTAGCGGACTTCCTAGCCAATTTTGGTGTGACTCAAGTCTTTTCCTCTTTATCAGCTAATGATTGTGCAGAGTGGCTAGGCTTGGCCGCCATATTGGAGAATGATGCTCTCTCGTCTATGGCAGATTAGACTTCAGCAACACATGTGGCATTCACTTTTAATTCTCACCTAGCTCTCATTTTTACTCATCTTGCCTTTTTGTTTTGGCTTTTCAGTGTTTCCACATTCTCTTTAGCTATGCATTTCAATACTTTTCTAGGGTTGTTTTTGTGTGGAGAAACACAAGAAACGACGTTTTATGGGTATGTCTCTCTTACCACTTGAAAAATGTGTTCAAGCTTGAATCCCCTCAGATTCATATGGCAATAAAAGGCATAATAGGGGATGAGTATTTGTAAAACATAGGTCATCCACGGTCAATGCTGAAATCACCTCTCTTTTTGTGACCCATGTGTTGCTAATTGGTGAGGACAAAGCGGAGGTGGTGAAAATTGCTCGACATTTCATTTTCCCCAACACTTGGTTGGGCTGGAAGAGGTGGTATGGGGGTTTTGTCTGCCCTCCTACTTCATGCTTGATGGGGAGAATGTGGGCTCGAAAGGGGTGGCCAGGGAGTTGGTTCAAGAATTACAGAGGAGAAATAAGATTCTGTGGAGGTTTGTCGTTGTTGTGCATGTGAAATGCAGGTCCAGAGCGTCGGAAGGAGCTTTTATCTCGTAGCTTGACCTGGAGGATTTGGATAAACCCATTGGTCTGATTCCCTCCCGCATGGATCGTCTTTGAGAACGATGTAGTTCGGTTCATGCCCTCTTCTATAGGCCTCCCGTTGAAAGAACTAGTCTAATGATGTAACTTCGTGAGCGATAGGTTGTACTGTGTGGAAGGGGACATTAAAAGTCCCAAGATTGAAATTGTTGATGTTTCAGTTTAATGTCATAAGGCCTCTAGTGTGTGTGTGTGTGTGTGTGTGTGTGTGTGTGTGTGTGTGTGTGTGTGTTTGTGTGTGTGTGTGTGTGTGTGTGTGTGTGTGTGTGTGTGTGTGTGTGTAAATACGCTTTTTTTATTTTTCGGTTCAAGGTGACATAGTTTCACAATGTCAATACAATTCACCCTGAATTGCTATTTTGAATCTGGTTTTTGTATCAGGGTGGTATTTTCTTCATGGTTGCATTGTAAACCACCATGATAACTTCATTTTTACTATACATACTGTAAAGGGAGGGGACCTAAGAACACCTTGGTTCATAGCTCTGGTAAAAAACATTTATCTTATTAAAAATGCCAACAATTGTTATTTATAGGAGGGCTTCAACCTACTCCCATTGAGGTAATCGGAAACATGGTGTCATCCAAGGTGCTTGCAGTGACATGTGTCTCGATTCAAGTATCTTGGTTACTATAAAAGGTCCCAACTAATACACCTTCAATTTCCTGGGTGGCACACAAACTTGGAGTCATAGAGAAGGACCATCTTTCCAACCTCAAATTTCTTGTTCTTAATGTGCCTATCATGTCATGCCTTATGTCTTGCCTTCTCAGTATTCGCTCAAACGCACAATTACACACCACTCATCTAATTGCATTAGTTTATTAATGTGCTCTTCAACATCTTATTTATCATCAAGTCCTTCTCGCGCATGCAATACGCAGGATGGTAACATAAATTCAACTCGGGAGTACTTCTTCTATGCCAAATACCAATTGAAAAGTTATGGCCTTATTCAACCTTTTCTAGGTGGTCTTGTATACCCAAAGTACAATTGACACTTTATCATCCCAGTCTTTCCTTCTAACATCACAATTTTTTATCAATGTATGTCCCAAGATCTTGTTGAAAGCCTTTGCAATACCATTATCTTGAGGGTGATAATGATTAGCTTTATGGTGTGCCACCGTAAATTCGGCCAATAGGATTCTTATTGTCTCATTCAAAAAATGATTTCCTCTATCAATTATCACACTTAAAGGACAACCATAGTTGCTAATAATATTTTCCCATAAAAATATTTTTGTTTTTGTTGTTGTACAATACTTTGTAGGTGTTACCTTTGCCCACCTTATCAAATAATTTGTGTAAATAATAATGTAGCGCAAGCCAGTCCTACGTGCAGGTGGTGAAATAGGCCCTACAAAGTTGATAGCCCACTTTTCAAAAGGTTTTGCAATAGGTCGTAATGACATTTCATCACTATGTCTAGGTTTTCCAAGGCGCTGAAAATGATCACATGCTTGCACATACTCCTTAGTATCCTTGTAAAAAGTCTCCCACAAAAATCCAGCCATAAGGATCTTATGTGTGGTAGTATCACCTACATAATGTCCTCCTAGTATCCCTCCATGAGCCTCCTCCATAATGGCATTGTGCTCATGCTCCAAAACACAATGGTGTAAGACTTCATCATGACCCAATTTATACAAATCTCTACCAATTAACTGATAAGGCATCGCACATATTAAAAGTTACTTCTTTTCCAATGTCTTCAATCCTCCCGACACCATGTCGGTCACACAAAAGACTGTAATATCTTCCAAATATGTGGGCACACGCTTAATATAAACAACTATGCATCCAAAATTGTGTCCTCAAAGCTCTGTCCATCCTCACAAAATTTAATCCTTAGTAAATGGTCGTGCCATGAGTTACTTTTTCTTGGTTTCACAACAATGGTGAAATCAAACTCTTGAAATAGAAGTATCCATCTACGATGCGCCCTTGCAAAATAGGATTGTTGACCAAGTACTTGAGCGCCATATGATATGTATAGAAAATAAATGGGGTTTCCAACAAGTATTGTTTGAACTTGTGCAACATGTAGATCATAGAAAAAGCTTCGCGCTCAGTGGTTATGTAATTCTACTCGGTGAGTATCAAATTCCGCTCACAAAACAAATAGGATGATCCATTATTCTCTCTCTAGTTGTGCCAACATTGCACCTATCGCCATGCCAGAAGCATCAACATACACATGAAAGGGATTATCCCATGAAGAAAGCACAATATAGGTACAATAGTCATCCTTTCCTTCAATGTCTCAAATTCTTTTTGTGGTGCATCACCCCAATAGAATTTTCCCTTAGATTTTAACAATTCTTCCAAGGGTGCAAAATCTTTGCATAACCCTTTATAAATTTCTTGTAGTACCCTGTATGTCTCAAGAATCCGGACACCTCACTCTAATTGGTAGGTTCTTCTAGGCCCAAGATTACAACTATCTTGGCTGGGTCTACCAACAATCCCTCTTTGCAAATAATGTGCCCAAGTAAAGTGCCAAAAGGTATATCAAAAATGTATTTCTTGATGTTGAGAGAGATGATCAACTGTCTACACCTCTCAAACATAAGCCTTATATTATCACAATTATCCTTGCATAAGTCATACACCATCCAATCATCTAGATATACTTGTAATAATTTATGAATAAAGTCTTGAAAGGCCTACACAACAATGTAAGAGAACACTTTGTTGGCACATTTTTCATCCAATGGGCATAATCGTATGCAAAATTTTCCCATTCCATAGTGAAAGTTGTATTCTCCTAATATTATTTCGTGATGTGCACCTGGTGATAACTTTAGAATCCCTTTGTAAATGAATATATCTCACACCCAAAAACTCCTTCAAGTATTTCCTCTGTAAAAGGGGTAGGAAAGGGATCTATGACACACGAAGCATTGAGCTCCCTAAAATCTACACAAATCCTTATCCTCCCATCTTTCTTAATTCTTATGACTATGTGGTTGACCCATTTATATTCTTCAATAGGCACAATGATGCCATACTCGAGCATTTTATCAATTTCTTCCTTCACCTTCATGCACATATTAGGATTCATCCTATAAGGCCACTTCCTAACTAGGTGCGTGCCTTCTTTCAACTTTATCTTCATCTCACCTAATGAAGGATGCACACCTTTTAATTCATGATAACCTCATGGAAATAAGTCCTAAAATTCGTAGAAGAGTTCTATGATATTTTCTACTTCCTATTTTGACCAATAATCACATATAATGGCTTCCTTGGGCTCATCTTCGATATAAATGTTAACCTACTTTGTCTTCATGGGAGCATGGTACATGCATGCCTTTTCATTTGTAGAATCCATTACCTTGTGCACACCTTCATTATGGTTAGAATCCAAGTTATCAACTTCCTCATCATCAATCATGTATACCAATTTACCCTTATTTTTCTCTCTCTAGGTCCGGCCCATCTCGTACCTCTTCTATCTCCTCAAGATCAAGGTGCACCTTGAGATCGGAGTTCTCCAAATAGCTATAACATGAGCTCTTTTGATTTCACGTTATCCCCAATGTGATGTGCTTCATGATTTACAATACTTCATGGAATAGAGGCTTAGTAGAAAAGTAATCAAAAGTTTGAACCATACCAACAAATCATCTCTTGTTAGTTTATTGTTTCCATTTTCAGCTCAGTATGGACATATTAGGCACATGTGCATCCGCGTAATGTGGAGTAAAACTTATACACCCAAAGTGATGAAAGTAAGGCTTCTTGCCCCTATTCCCATGATCTCTCACACTCATGGACGTGATGTGAAGCCGAATCCTTACCATGAAATTCACAAATGTGTGTAGGTACATTAATTTGGGTGAACCTCATGGAAAAGGTGATTCTCACCTCTCACCACTCCAAGAAGTTATCTATATGTGTTGCCCAACAATGCACTATCATCCCACACAAGGTATAGACCAACATATTTCTCCTATCTCCTTCATTTGGCCACTGAGTCTCCATAGTGCACAAGAATGTATCAGCTTCCCTTCACTAGTATATCTTGGTACCTGAGTTGAGCCTAAATGCCTCACCATGTGTGGCCTAATCATCCTTGTGACTCACCCTTTAACTTCACACCTGACCATTTTATACATGATATGCACCCATTTATCACAAGCAACACTAGTAGTATCATTGATAGAATGCATGTCTTCCCACTAAAGGATGCCTTCTTTTAATGGTTCTAGGTTCTCTGGATCACATACCATCTGAGCATAAATGCGATTAAGTTCTTCCTCAATTAAAGGCTCAACATAAGGCTCTACCTTCTTTTTAAACAAAGGTATAATGACGCGCTCTCTTGTCATCCTCAAAACTGATTTACTTTTGATTAAAGCATAGATCTGCATTGTTTGCATAGCACCAAGGCCGCCCAAGTAATGTTGGGAAGTTATCTGCTTTAGCAAGTTCCAATACCTCAAATTCCCCATTAAAATTGACTCCCTGAATGGTAATGAATGCATCTTTTAGTAGCATAATAGGCATATCCCTTGTTTTGTTTGCCATATACAACACATTTGAAGATGGTTGTAAGGTTGGTCTACCCATCTGATTCCAAGCATCCAAAGTTAACACATTCACCTCTATGCCTGTGTCAATGAGAATATTGTGTAATAACCATCCATCAATTACTGCATCAAGTGTAATCTCCTTGTCAAATTCATGGTCCTGAGGTGGTAGTTTCATGTGAAGTATCTTCCTTTCACAATCAACCCCGCATGCATGCGGTACCTTTTCATGTAACCATTCCCCTAATAAAGGAATGATATTCTCCTGGCGCAACATCCTACACACCTCTTTTAAGTCATCCACATCCTTCTATAGAAATTAGACATTATTTGTCCATTCCCTCACATGTTCTTATTCCTTCAAGCATTATATTTCTCCTTGAAGGTCCCTGATGACTCCCATGGTTTCTTGGTAGACTTCCTTCTGGTGTGCAACATCTAGATATTTAGCATGTATTACTTCCTCCCATTTGATGAGTGGTTTATCATTCGAGGCTCGCGTGTGTGCACATCATCAATGCACGTGGTAACTGTTGGTTGCTCAAACGTGCACCCGCATCTCAGATCTTCGAAAGGGACGAGGTGTTTGAGACCCCAATGGAACCATCCCCAAGTTGTGGGACATTGTGAGCTTGGGACGGATCTCCAGAGAGGTTTGGTTCCTCTACCTATCTCTACTGCTACTGCTACTCCTAGTGCTGAAAAGGGGAAACTAAGCTATGAATGCCAAGGGACCAGGGAAAGAAGGATAACATGAAGTAAACTACACTAAAAGGTGATAACACCAGAAAAGAGGGGTGAACACTATTTGTTCTAAGCAAGAATGATAGGGAATGTGTGAAAGGAGGCTAGGCACAAGTAGCATAATGAAATACACATTCACCAGATCATCCTCATGAAACACAACTAAGTATGGAACTAAAGGGGACTTGAAATAGCACAACCAACATACAACACAAAAGAAAAGGCAAAGAGAAGGAATGCAAACACGTTAGGACAGAGAATAGTCACAAAATGATGCTTCTATTACTTCCAAAATACACAGAACTGTTACAATGATGAGGAGGCCGATATCCACATGCAAGAACCAAACATGGAGGTCTACAACTCAGAATACAGAAAGTATGGAGTCCTTAGCAATATGCGTAAGGATCCAGAGTGTCCAACATAACAAATGAGCCTTGCTCTTACATATATAGATGAATTCATGGAGGAAGAAGAGGAAAAAAGGGGGAAAACATCCAAATTTGAAATACATTTTCCCGCTTCTCTCCTATCAGATCTGCCAGAATTTGAATTTTGAATTTCAAGCACTATGGTTGATGTCAGCATCCTTCCGACAAGCCCATGTGCGTGTTGATCTCGAGTACTCTATCAAAAGGTATGGTCAGTCGGAAGATGTCAAAGTTGTTAGTGCACGTGAAACATGTGGCACGTGTGGATTGGCTGAAATGAAGGCCAACTTTTGTGAATGTCTACTATCATTTTCCACCACGTGCCGCCCACTGGTTCGTTACAGAGATTGGTGCCTTGTTGGCATGCTTTGACTGGTTGTGCATGGAATACTCAAGGAGGTCAAGATGACTTGGAACAGAAAGGTGCAAAGGAGGGCATGGGAGGAAAAGCACATGGAAGAAAGAGGCACGGGAGGAAAACAGTGGCGAAGGAAAGTGTTCGTGACATTCTCGGGAAGATGAGGCAAACAGGTGAGCAGAGAACGCATGGTCAAGGCACAACTATTACAAAGTAATAGGTGTGGCATGCGAAGGGTCGGGAACTTGTCTAATTAAAGAAAATGCAAGGCACGTGGGAGGATATGAAACAAGAGGGAAAAGGAGAAAGGAGAAGGAATGAATTGGGAAGGTGCGTAAGAGGAAGCGCGAGAAGAAGGATGGGGCACGCAGGGAAAACTGTGAAAGAAATGTGCCAAGTGAGTTGAGTGCGCGCAACCATGCAATTGATAACTTGGAGCTAGAATGTGTCTACAAGTTATCCAAATCATGTAGAGAGTTATTTGGATAACAGTAACCTTAATTTTCTATAAAGCAAGATCAAGTGTCTTCTTAGGGAACCACGATCAACAATGACACACTTTGCACCTTAATCATTCCCGTGCCCTTTTCCTTCTTCTGAGTCTTGCACATGTGTTCATATAGCTCTCGAAAATCCTCTAACTTGTGCGGTTTTCCACACTATGAACAAACTACATTATGTGGGTAGTCACACTGATAATGATCAAGGGATCCACAAGTATAGCAAGTTCCTCATGCGAGCCAACCTCTACCACCACCGCGACCTCGGACTCTATATCCTCCTTGGAAGGCTCCATTCCTATTATCTCCATGGTTATTCCCTTTATGATTATGGCATTTTTCTTCCTTTGATCCACTCGCTACACCAATATGGTGCACTTCGGATCTCAATGGCTTTGTTGATGTGATCAATCAACATGTGGTCAATGGTTTCATGAGTGTGGGACTTGTAAATTTTACAATATATGGACACCTTCTTCTGGATTGCGCATTGTAAAAGAGGGCAATCTCAAACATCATGGTTCAAGTGACAAACTTCACAATCTAGTAATAATGTGGACACTAACTTGCGTGGACAATTATCCTTAGTACGTCCCTCTACTTCATAATCAGGCACCATATTCCACTTGTAAGCGTCTCATGAGTTGAGTTGGCAAAAATCTTCTCCAAC
Organism: Taxus wallichiana var. yunnanensis; assembly: GCA_018340775.1. Classification (NCBI taxonomy): domain Eukaryota; kingdom Viridiplantae; phylum Streptophyta; class Pinopsida; order Cupressales; family Taxaceae; genus Taxus; species Taxus wallichiana. The sequence goes on along the minus strand of CM031238.1, from coordinate 64,887,566 downwards.
TGTTTCACCATAGCTGAAATTTGTGCCTCTAAGAATGGTCTCACTCCAGTATCAACACTTCCAACAACCTCAGCGTGTAGAGCAACTTCCAAGGCCTTGCATAGATCCATATGTCTTATGAGAGAGTACTCTTCGGAATGGAGTCAACAATCCTCTAACGAACCATATTGCATGCTGATAAGGATTAATATCATAAGAAAACTTAGACAACAAAGTCTTAAAACATGTTTCATACTCCCTTGCACTTTTAGCTAAACCTTACTTGATATCATTGAGCGCGTTAATGCTATGTTGCTCAAATTTTGAAATGTGAAACATTGTCGAAACACATAATGCAAAGCATTGTAATCCTCCACAATTTGATTTGGGTCATACTTCATGTACCAAATATGCATGTGATCTTGTAGCGTAGTAGCAAACTGACTATCCTTTCTATCTGAAGTTGTAATTCCCTTAGTGCGCCAAAGTAGTTCACACTTATGCACATGCTCGCTATATCTTCAATACCCATATACTTTGGTAAATGGAGAGATATCTCATAGTAAACCTGAGGTGTCAAATGAAATAGTTGTTGATTTGGTGGTTGATTCGGAGGTGGTTGTGGTCCCCGTCCACCGCACTCCAAAGCCGAACCTCTACCAGTATTTCATCCTGATCCACCTGATTCTCCAGAGCCCCCTACTGCGGGCTACTGATCCGATTGACGTACTTCCTTGTGTCCCAAAGAGTGGTACTTAGATTGGACACCATCGGTCTTCATCGCCGCAAATGCTACCGTAGTATTTCCAATGGTTTACGTCTAACATTATGTCCTCGATGACATTCCGTAAAACAACCTTGTAATTGAACTTCAAAACAATGGTGCTGACTGTGATGCCATGGGTGTGCTACTAACTTTATCTCCTAAATTTAATACAAAGGGATATCTGCTCATCTCTATTTGCTTACCTGCACTAACCTAGTTCTCAATGAATACTTATGGATCTAGAACACCATGTGTAAGGGCTGGGTAACTAGGTGGGTTCAGATGCTCGCATGCAGTCCTCATTATCTCCTCTGACGTGCTCTCATCCAAAGACGAAGGGGATTATTTACTACGCTTACCCAATGTCGGGAAAACCAAATGTTGTGGCTCCTTGTCTTCTATGAGAGATTTAAATCCTCGCGAGCCATCTCTCTCCTCAACTCCGTTGAATTCTCAATCTCCCTTTGTTTCACCATTTCCCTCTCTCATGCTTCATTAAAATTGAGTCATCTTTCCTCTCTCTGCATTGCTACCACAAAGTAGTCCATCTTCTCCACACTTTCTCCTACCCTTGTGCACGATGGAGGTTTAGCTAGCCATGGCTAGGTGCTCTAATTCTAGTTCTATTATCAAAATATTAATTGATAATGGTATAATGTGCAAATAAGATCCTCTGGAATCACGCAAGAACATGAACTCAACTTCCTCTGGACATAAATAAGTAGAAATAGCGTATTCCAAGGTATAACTATGCAATACTCTAGCCCACCAATAATCTATAGTTCTAGTCCACTCCACATCAACTTCAATAAGATTTTGGTAATCCATTTGCATTTAAAGTCTCGGCCTATATCCCCAAAACTTTTCTACTGCATATGTTTTCAACCACTCATATAATTATACTGGAAAGAAACTGAAGAATGTCTCATAGAGCTCATGATAAAGATTATCTTCCACCCAATGACGTGCATTAAAATCAGGTCCAGTCTATATCTCTCGTGAAAAATGATCCCGATCATTCTCTACCTAGCTTTCAATGCTCTCCAAAGTCAATCGACACGCCATCTATAAGCAACCTCCTGACAAAAACTTAAAAAGAGGTCTCAAAAATAGACCCAAAATGTACTCTTGTTATTTCCACGTAACTATTATGTGTTCCAACACCTCATTCAAACATAATTGAACACTCACCCGAAGCACGTGAGGTTATCGTGTCCCTCCTTTGTGTTGTTTTTCAAGTTGTTAGCATGCAAATACATGAGGATAGATAACCAAGTGTTAATTCAATCATACTTAACCATCGTGATACATCTAATTAGAATCACATTCAATATCGAAACATACATATCGAATAGTTACTAAGATCAATTGCACCATGTATTCACCATATTGAGACACATTGATAATCATGATCCACCACAATGATCCATTCATCATAAAAGTATCATATACCGTGGTTGAATACATGACAAATCAATACAAAGTCATGTGTGCTAATATATCATAGCAACATAACACTACCATATAATTGGTGTCTTAAACAATGAAGTAAATCAAATATATATAGGGGTGGGGACTTGTCCTTCACTGCCAATGCATTCCCAAAATAGATTGCATGCTTAAAATAGCCATACGTCAACAGATTGCATGCTTTTACAATAGAGCTAATAATATATCATCCTATAATTAGAACTTGTTCTACCCCTAATAAAAGCCTCTATGTATATGTTCGAACTGCATATCCATTCTCCAAAAATAGCCAATGTTTGATTTCCAAGGCACCCTTTGCATGATGCCACACTAAATCTATTTTTAGCATGTCTTACGAAAATGGCTAAGTCCACAACATGTTTGTCTCCCTCCGTAGTTCCATGTGCAACCCTGATCATCCTTACACACAATCCTCTTGATCTAGTGCGCACACGCACGTTCATGCCTCTTTCATCACTTAGTCATTTTCTCACTCCAACTAGCCACCCATTCAAGTAAGTACCACTTTCGATCATGTATCTGATGACTCTACCGGTCCTAATCCTCCATCCAATCAACCAATCTTAGAGTACATCCAAGCTTTACATTGTTTATTTCACAACAAAATTCAAGCTATGGAAACAATGATTACATCTCTTAAAGCTGAAATCCAACATCTCAAGGATGTTTATCAAGCTCATGCTAGTTATTTTTCTACATATCATCCTACTTCTACATCTTCTATATGTCTTCATATCGGTGAACCTCAAGTTGTACCACTACCTCGCACTCTTAAGTTTGATCTCAATACTAAGCAACATGATATTCTTCTTGGGCTCCTTAATCATTAATTGACTAATTTTCCACCTACTCATTACTACCCTCCTTATTGGCTTGTAAAATACCAAGGTCACCAATTTTTCAATTATCATCGATCAATGGACATAATGAAAATGATTTCTATGCTTTAAAATGAAGGATTAAGCATCTTGTGCATTAAGGTTTTATTTCATTTTCTTCACAACCCCCTGCTACATCTCCAATTGCTAAGCCCCATTGGGCTCCTAAATTTGGTCCTTCCATGTCTAATGAGCATCATTCCATCATTACTAATGTTCCTCTTCACCAATCAAGAGCCGCTTGTCCAACCCATTTCAACTAAGACCCTTCCTCTAAGAACCAGTTCATGCCCTCCTCCTCTCAAGCCTTCTACAATGTTACCCATTCCAACTAAGCAACCTCCTCTCAAAATCAGTCCATCCCATTCACCTCTCAAGTGTTCTACAACGTTAACAATTCTAACCAAGAAACATACTCTAAAAATTAGTCCAACCCCTCCTCTCAAGTCTTCTACAATGTTATCAATCCCAAATAAGCTACCACCATTCAATATCCCTCTCCACCCTACTCCACTTCCACATCCAATTATCTTTGTCAAACAAGGTAATATTTATATCAATGGTCGGACACATTACGGACTCTATCACCACCACAATATCTTGTTGGCATCATCACACAACTCTCTATCATTGGCACACTTGGGGTTATTATACTTCCCCCTTCCATTATTGACAGCTTGTCTCTAGTATCTATTATCACACTTAACGCTCAACGCTTCATGTCTCATCTTTCCTAGCACTTTCAAACCCTTTGATACACATAATGTATTGTCATTACCCTATGATTTACTCTAGTTCCATGGTTCATACTCGAATGCTGAGGGTCTAAACCTGAAATGAACCTCACTTTGCATTCACTTTTCACGCTCTATGCTTTATGATCTATATTTGTAGCACACATTCTCAGACCATTTCCCGATGACACATTCTCATTCTATGGTTCATTTTTTACTACTGAGGGGGAATTTATAAATGAACCTCATCTCACACACATCCGTTGGGGGCACGTTGCTCCTTCCACCTTCACACCTTGCATTCCATTTTATCACACTCATACAATGCATTTGCATATCTTAGTTGCACTTACTCTTGCTTGTGCACTTGTCTTATTATGTTAATCGGATAATCAATATGTCATTATCTTTTTATATGTACACACATGCACATTCAATTGGTAGTTTGGAGTGAATGCAAATCTTTTACTGATTTCCGTACATACGTCAGTAATGATGATCAACACTATATCCTTTACCAATCCCATCGAGGCTCTTGGGAGCTGTTAGTGCAAATTCACAACACCCCCAAAATGACCTATGGATCTGCTTTTCTAAGGCAATGTCATTTGGCATGAATGCATAACATTGAGCTTTCCCAAAGTGTGGGACCTTTACAAATGGGGAAAGCTCTCTAGAGAAGGTTGGTTCCTCTTCCTAAACTACCTGCCACAAGCTATACCAAAGTGCAGAAAAACTAATCTAATCCTAATTCAACTATGCCAAGGAGACAAAGAGAGAGAAAAGAGGAAAAAACAGAGCCTACACTAAAACAAAGTGATACACTAGAGAAGGAAAATGTTGAACATCTATCAAAACTCGCCATGGAACAAGAAGAGGTGAGAAATGGAAAGGATGGACAAGCACATCACAAAACCAAGGATAAATTTCACACAAAAATTTTCCAAAACTCCATAAACATAGCTCCAAAACCTGCAATGAACATTCAAACATGCACAAACACCTGCAATGAAGAGAGGCAAGAAGAAGACAAGGAAAATGAGCAAGGATGGACAAATGCATCACAAAACATGTTTTTATTGCTCCAGAAGTTTGCACAAAACATCATTTTATTGGTAAGAGGAAAAAATGCCCTTACAGATCAAGGGAGGAGGTTCAAACTCTATTTTTGACCCTGGGGAAGAAAAGAAGGGAGAGGTAGAGAAGAATGATGAACAACCTGTTACAAATGAGCCAAAACTGGCTTTTAACCATGAAGTAGAATGGAAGAAAGGAGAAAACACGGGAAAATCTGATTTTGGACTTCAACCATTGACAATATTCATTAAAACAGTAAGGGAACCTCTACAAATCCACTTCCCAATGCATTCGAGCCCGCAGGACAAGAAATTTCCCATACCTCATTAAATCTAGTAGATGAAAATCTGATTTTTGTCTTTTCCAGTGCCAGGGACGTTTTTCCAAATTTATCCTATGAATATTCACCAAAATCCAAAATTGAGGGGTCCAACATGTAGATAATTTCACCAGCTTTCCAATGACATAAAGAACGTGAAAATCTGAGCTCGGATTGAAAGTTATGCCCCTCTGAAGATTTAGGGCAAAAATGGCAATTTTAGGGCAAAATTCGGGTTGGCAAGGGCCAAAACTTTAAAATTTTCCCTTTTGAAATTTTTTCCCAAAAACCTCCACACCTCCACCACTCTAGGACACGTGTCACTTCCTGGTTTACCGATGGGATCGTGGGCCCAAACATCACTTTTCCCCTTTGATTTTTGCATTGGGAAAATTTCCCAAAATTAGTTTGTGCCCCGCTCTCTCCGTGACATGTGTCGCTTCTGGTTTGCCAATGGGATCGCGGGCCCAAACATTGCTTTTCCCCTTTGATTTTTACATTGGGAAAATTTCCCAAAATTAGTCCGCACCCCACTCTCCCGGTGACACGTGGTGCTTTCCCATTCGCTGATGGAAATGCGGGCCCAAACCTCACCTTTTTCCTTTGATTTCACATTGGGAAAAATTCCCACATTTTCCCGTGCTCTGCTCGCTCCGGTGGCACGTGTCGGCTTCTGGTTACTTGGCAGGGGTGTGCTTCTTTTTCTCCATTTGTGCCTCTGTCACTTTGGCAAAAAACCAAAGTTTCCTCCACGCCTCCGACTCTCGCCACTATCATGGACACGTGTCGCTTCCTCATTGGCCACGGGCCTTCCGCAACTTTTTCTCCATCCTCCTCCGTGGCCTGCGGGCCAAAATTTTCCCTTTGTGCCCTTTGCCCTCTTCTTGGAAAATTCTCCAACTTTTCTCCGCTACCCTGACCTCCGCCGCCACGTGGCACCATTTCATTGGTTGTGGGCCTGTCAAGGGAAAATTTCCCCAAAAAACTCCGTCGGGCCATAACTTTCAAAATATTTGGAGTTAGGAGGAAAATTTTACCTTTCTGGAAAGGGGAAGAAAAATCCTATCTGATGGAGCCATTTCCAAAAACCCTTGAGTGCTTGAAATGTGTGAAAATTGAATTTGAAGCACAAGGAAGGGAAGAATGAAGGAAAGTTAGCCAAAATAAGCAGGGGGCTCATTTTGGATAATAGAGCATCTACATTTCCTACTCTCACACATTACATGTGTTATTATTTCATCATTTACTAATTTTACTTTCTAACACATTAATTTCAAAGTGATACATACATGCCTTGAAATACTATTCATTTTTATAAAATGCTAACGGGTTCTTCATGTGTAGCATTTACTTTGCAGGACTATATGTCACCATGGTTGTCTGATACATTTTGTTTGGCATTGATTGCGGGCTATACAATGTGTCTTTTTTTATCACTTTGTTTGTATGCTTTTGGATGGCCTTGATTGTCTGATGACATTGTGAGTGATGTACCATGTTTGAAACCCACTTTTTGTGGTCCACTTTGTTTGCACACTTGCTTGATTACATTGTCTTCTATTGCATGCTTGTACTTTTTCTACTAATACATTTTACTAGTCACTTTGTTTGCATGTGCCTTGGTTTCTACCATGCACATCCCTTACCCCCTGCAGTGATACAATACAACACATCATCAGGTCCTCTCTTTTGGGCCACATACTCCTACAATTGTTGCATGCACCCAAAACAAGGGGACATACATTTGGTGAACAAATCACCCCTACAACAACTCAAAGCTACAGTCAAAGAATGGCCCAAAATCTAACTTGGGTCCTCATAATAACACAAACACCATTTCCCAAACTTGGATGGTAGCGCTTGGGCACTTGTGTCCTTTCCTAGGTGCTAATGTTTTAGGGGCACATACAATCAACTTATCAGATCAATACAATTCACAAAAATCTTCAAAGCATTACTATAATTACAGGGCACAATCCTATAGTCATAGAATGCATTCTATAAGTGTAATTTGGAACTAATTCGTAAACAATCAAGATAGCAAGAACAACGGGAAAAATCATGGACGTACCATCTGTAATGGTGCTTATCAGATAGAGTCATGGATGGAGAGTAACACTAGAACTCTCTCCCTAAAACTTACTCTTCGGCATGAAATCACCCAAAAACTTGCACTTGCCATGAGATTGCCCAAAAAATCACTCTTGGCGTAAAATCACCTAAAAACTTGCACTTGATGCGAGATCACCTAAAAATCACACATGGTGTGAGATTGCCCAAAACACTCGCACTTGGTGTGAGATCGCCCAAAAAACTTGCTATTGACGTGAGATCACCCAAAAAAATCTCACTTCACAACATTTTTAGGGCATTTTTATATCCTTTTATACTCTTTTACATCAGTGCATACTTTACTACCACTTTTACACATGTTTACATATTATTGCATACTTTGCTCAAATTTTTCATATACAAGACTTTGACTACTCTTTCACTCTTCTTTTGCAAGTTTGTCCTTAATAAGAAGCAACCTAAAACAACAAATACAAACACAACAATAGGTACAACACAATGCATACGCTTCACCCCTAAGGTCACTTTCCTTTCCTAGTCTCCACGCTTCACTTTTACATCATTCCACACTTCACTTGTCCACTCGACACGCATTTCGTTGCATGCTCTATAAGATCATAAGGTACGTATCTCTTATCTACTTTATGTTATCGAGTATTCACTCAACAACATAAATTGGGGGAAAATGTAGACACAAAATCATGCACTTGGATACATTTCTAGGTCCTAAAAGCATACTAGCATTTACATGATTTCTAAGAAAGAAAACTAATAATTGACAACTATCTTTAGCCTCTTTATTTGTCTCTTTTTTTCTCTTTGGTCTTACACTCCCTACAACCTAGTCAAAAATTTGCTTGTTTATATTTTATGGCTTCGTACACCAACACCTAGCCAAGACAACAACACCCAGTGCTGCTCTGTCTTCTTTGGGCGCCCCCGACCCTTTCTTAGTTTACTCGCTCCTTTTGGGTCTCTTTTATCTTCTGGGCATCTTTTTCACTTATGGGTTGGCCTTTCAGTTTGTCAGTTACGAAATTCAAACAAGGGAATCATATAAATACATAGTTATGTGTTCAAAATAAAGGACCAAGCACTAAGAATTACTATCATCACCTAAGATTGCATTCAAAAGGCACCTAAAACATTCCAAAGCCTCCATCTAGCATCCACTCAAGGGATAAGGGATTGCGAACTCCACATACACCGCATAGAAGGAGAAGTTCATTTTATTCCATCCAAATTAAGAAAAATATTGAAATAAATAGATGCCTAATATTAATTACATAACAATGTTGAATGTATGCAATAAAGTACGAAATTGACCAAAGCAAAATAAGCTAGAAATTATAAAAAAACCTACTTACAGAGAAGAGATAAAAGAATTAGTTGATTCACAATTAATTATGAATTTTGTCAAGTGATGAAATGATGAACATGGAGGGAGAAGTGTTGCACATAAGCTTAGAAAATTGTGCAACCGCATTATTTGCTGGACTGGGCACTGGAATGGGTTAGGGCGCCACGAGCATTAAAGACCTATTTTGGGCGCCCGTGACTACTCGTAACCTTAGAAAATCTCCTTCGGAGGGTCGTGAGATATCCATTATCCTTCGCTTCCTATCGCTACTATGTTGCATCAAGTTCACAGATTTTGCTTGTAAACTGCAATGAAGAATTGACCTTCAAAACCCTCAAAAAGTGCATCAAATCCAAAAAGAAAATAATGCAAGTGAGGGGTTGGACTATCCTCATTTTTCAAATGATTGATCTTACGACTAAGTGCAACACTAAATTTTAGACCCAATGTAGTTCTATGTGTGTGTATGAATAGATTATTCCCTAAGTGGATCGTGTGTGTGTTGCACTTGATAATGAGCAAGTGGCTAGATGTATAAGATGTAAATAGATGTGTGCATGAAAGAATGAACTTCCCTCCTATGAAGTGTATGCAGAATAATGCATTCCCTTTCCCTTGTGTGGATGTTAGATGGATGTTTAAATGTTCTTGATAATGCGTTTGGATGATACTTTAGGTGATGATAGTTAATGATTAGTGCTTGGTGTTTTATTATGGCCACATAACTTTATATTTATATGATTCCCTTGATTGAATTTCGTAATTAACCCCGAAAGGGCCGACTACTAAAAAGATAAGATGCCCAAATGGCTAGAAAGGACCCAAAAGAGACGAGAAAAGTACAAAGAGGTTAGGGGTGCCCAGAGGGGATGGGGTGCCTAGCACTAGCGTTCGGGCTAGGCGCCGGTGTCCAAAGTGATAAATGTCAAAGTGTGAAAAGATAGACTGGGATAGAAGGAGTGTGAGATCAATAGATGCAATAAAAAACAAGTAAAGATGGCCAAAGACATGGGTTAGTTAGTACTTTTCTTAATTAGGAATCATATGAATAGTATTATTTGGTCAAGACTAGATATATACACAAAGTATATGATTTAATGTCTACACATCCACACATTCTACAACATTATTACATTCTAGCTACAACCCGCTATCAAATGCAAATTGCACAAGAGCATCCTAGGGCACAATTTCTACACAAACTCACTAGAACTACATGGAGTCTCGAGATGTAGTGTGGTGCTTGGTCATAATTTCACTCTCGGGGTGCTGCCGAGGTCTTTATGACTCCCATTTTGAATTTTTATTTTTAGGTTTTATGTGGTTTGTGGGCTTGTAATAGTGAATTTATCATTTGCAAGTTACAGTGTACCATCCACGATCATAGTGTGAACATTAGGTGATCAAAATAAGGAATAATTCCAACACCCTTTTGGCACAACAAAAAAACCGATCTAGAGCTATTACGTGGTCATGGGTGCCCAAATCAGGTCACCAGGCGCCAGAACCATTGTCTTGTTACAGGCGCCTGTTTATCCTTGTTTGTGAGCTCTATGATTTACAAATATCACTAACGATGTTGCTTACATCTTGTTCAACACTTCTCTCTCGCTTAGATCAATTCCATATTACACGAATATCGCTAAGTCATCCTTTCTTTATCTCTTACTTGGGGTTTCATATTTATATCTTAGTTTTCTTATGTCGCTTATGTATTTTATCATTTATACATCAGTTACTCTACAATAATTAGATTTAATTAATTTAAATTAAATTAGATCAGTTTAGAGAACTATTTGGGAATGCTAGGAAGAATGTCTAAAGGCTTGTACACTTGCAATAGATGCAAATTCGAGAAAAATGGGCATCGGTTCTCCGCTTGGAACAACATGGACCCTAGCCTTCAACTTCATGTTTTACAATTCTTGACTCAAATTGGGAAATGCTTACTACAAGAGTGAATCCAATCTTGCAGGCCAGTCAAGCATGCAATAGAAAATAAACATAAATGGGGCACACTATCAACTTCCCCAAAACATTTCATCTATTGTCAAATACTTCCCGAGATTCCTAAGAGAGACATTTTTCTCGTAAAAAGACATGACCAAAATAGAAAAAATAAGATTTCTATGTGAGTAGGTAGCGTGTTTGGAAATCCTGAAAATTTAAAATGGCCCATGATCCATATTACAAAAATGTGTTGATTGAAAATGACACCCTATCTTCATTTACGAATGACCACACACATGTATACAATTTTTTTTTTTTCGTATTCCATTATATCCGAGTTGAATCTCTTTGGCTTATCTCTCATGTGTACTCTAGATGTTTAGAATTCCCACTTTTTATGCTTTTCAGAATGTATGCAATGGATGTGAAATGATAACAAAATGATTTCTTCTTTTTGTATTTCATAATGTTGATATATGATGATGTAAACACAATGTGATTTTAAACTTAGTTTCTTTTGCAATCTTTGGTACTTCGTATTTGTTCGACAAAACGTGATGATATAATGATATGATGAATAGATATGCTTGCCCCACTCCTAACCCCACACAACTAGTAAGATGCAAGGGCTCAACACCGAGAGTTAGAAAGGGCACAAGCCATGAAATTTGTTGAATGGTAGTGATGAGAGAAAGACAAAGGTTTGACAGAACCAAATTGGGACACTACAACCTTACCCTACTCATGCTACCTCATAGTTTAGAATGTGAATTGCTTTGCAGTTTATCTAGACTTAGATCCGTAGATGGCCACTTGGTTGACAAAATATGGTTTTAGGGTTTTGAATTCTTCTTGGAATTTTGAACATCTAATTCACTTTGTTTTGACTTAAGATTTCACAGTAATTGATTTAATTGTTTATGAATTTCAGGTTTGTCAAAGAGACCCCCTATACCTTGCCCCATGCTACCAGTAGGAAGCACGAGCTTATCACCATGGACAAAGCATAGGTGAGTAAGGGAATTTCCTTCCTTTCCCAACCCTACGTCACTAGTAAGAGATGTAAACTCAACACCGAAGGTTGGTAGGGAAAAGAAATGTGTAAAATAAAAATTTTCTGTTGATTTACATTTGACTTACTTATTTGGGAAAAATGTTTAGAATGTTCTTATTTCCAAGGAGATGTATGTGGGATAGACATGACACTATGAAGCTTCTAGAATAGAACATGAACAAAAGACACCTATCGTAAGAAAAGACCAAAAGAAGAACTAAGTATGCAGGCCTTGGTATGGTTACTGTCAAAACTTTGTCTTATCTTGTTTGGATTGATGAGCGATACAAAAATAGTTGATGATACAATGAAGATTTGAAGAGACATGATTTGAATGTTTTGCCAATATTTTCAGAAGTTTTTAGGAATTGCTACAAGAATAAGCTCCTTGATCATACTTTTTACAAAATGAATGGACAGATGCAAATGTAATGCAGATGTAATATTTACATATGAGAATGTTGATGGATCATGTGTAGTATCGCTTTAGGTGAAGAGAGTTCATGGATTCGCTAAACTCCTCACCTTCTAGAGTACACAAGTGGAATGCGCCATTTTTATAGTCTTCCACCACTCGATATGGACCTAACCACCTAGGTCTAAACTTTCTTCCAACGCCGATCTTGTTGTCTATTTGGCTAGAGAGTCTTAATACCAAATATCCTTCATAGATCTCACGTTTGTACACCTTTTTATTGTATTGCCAAGACATATGGTCAGCGTATACATTGTGTCATTGCTCAGCATTCATTCTAGCTTCGTCGAGGCTTTCTAATTGGGAGAGACGAGCTTCTCGATAACCCTCCTCTCCCAGGATCCCATGTAGCGAAATGCGGAGGCTGGGTATTTTGACTTCAAGTGGCAGAACTACCTCAGCACCGAATACTAAGGAAAAGGGAGTTGCTCCCGTTGGTGTTCTAACCGATGTTCGGTAGGCCCACAAGGTGGAAAAAGCTTTAGATGCCAATCTTGTTTATTCTCCTTAATGGTTTTTAGAAGAATGGATTTTAAAGTCTTATTGGTAGCCTCAGCTTATCCATTAGCCTGAGGGTAGTAGAGAGAAGCCATGTGATGACTTATTTTGAACTCTGTGCACAACTCACACACCTCATCATTTTTAAAAGATGTGTCATTCTTAGAAATAATGACCTGTGGCACCCCATACCTACAAATGATCTGGTTCAAGATGAACTTAGTGATTACAGAGATAGGGATAGTGGTAAGGGGCATCACCTCTACCCACTTGGTAAAGTACTATGTGGCCGTGATTATGAAATTATGGCCATCTATTGACGAGGGAGAGAATTTCCCTATCAGATCTAGGCCCCACATGGAGAAGGGCCATGGAGTTGCGATTGGTTGTAAAACTTGTGCCGGTATGTGGATCTCGTGGAAAAAATCTTGGAACTTGTGGCATCTGCGCACAAACTCTACAGTGTCATGCTCTAGGGTGGGCCGAAAGCAGCCATCCTATGTATCTTTTGGGTAGTGGCATGGCTGCCAAAGTGGCCACAACATACCCCACTGTGTGACTCAAAAGAATCTTCTCAAACTCTTGAAAGATCAACACATCTCAATAGCATTCCGTCAAAGGCTCTGCAATAAAGCACATGTTCCAGGATAACGTACTTAGCGGAAATTATGTGTAACCATCTTCTTTGTTATGACATTGCCCCTTCTGGGTATGTGTGGTCCATGATGAAATTGATAATGTCAATGTACTAAGGGCATACAGAGACATGAGTCCTGGTTTCAACGAAATATATGCACTCGTCGGGAAAGTCCAAATCTACCAAATCACCCTCGTCTAATGGATTATCGGCCAACCAATCTGTAATGATTTGACCCTTAATAGATTTTTGATTTACAAATGTCAACTCAAACTTGCCCATTATTGCAATGAAATGCCCAACCTTTTTAAACAAGGACCCTGCATGAGGAATGTTCGTAAGTGGTCTGACTTGATGATGACCCTTGTTTCTTGATTGAGCATATAATGTCTTAAGCACTTGGTTGCAAAAACTATGGCAAGGCATTCTTTTTCTACCTGCGTGTAGTGTGTCTCATAATCAAGTAACGTCTGACTGATAAAGTAAACAACCCGTTCTTTTTTTGTTGTCCTCTTGAGCCAACATACAAAGCTAATAAACGTTTGTAGCCTACGAATATAAGATCAAAGGGTGATCTAACCTAGGTGGCATTAGTGTGGGAGGGGATAACAAAAATCGTTTAACTGCCTCGAAGGCCTCATCACATTCCTCCATCCAATCAATGCTATAATATTTCTTCAACAAATTGTTGATTGGATGAACAACAAAGGTTAAGTCAGGGATGAACCTTCGGATTGCACCGAGTTTCCCAAGAAAAGATCTAATACTAGACTCGTCTAATGGTGGAACCATTTCTAACACACCTGGATTTTGGTCGGGTCAACATCAATTCCCCATGAAGATATAATGTAACCTAGGAGCTTACCACCTGTTACACCAAATACACATTTTTTTGGATTCAATGTGACACCATACTCAATCAAGCGCGAGAGAATGATACGAAGCACCTCTGGGTGATCGTAGCGCTTCCTGGCCTTGGCCAGCAGGTCATCTACATAGGATTCCACAATTTTATGAATAAGATCATGGAATATGTAGGTTATTGCTTATTTATATGTAGCGCCAACATTCTTAAGACCAAATGGCATGACAACATAACAATAGGTTCCCAAGGAGTTATAAATGTAGTTTTAGCTTGATCCTCAGTAGAGATTTTGATTTGATTATATCCCGAAAACCCATCCATAAGAGACAACAACTCAAATCTGGTTGTTGCATCAACGATAACATCAATGGATGGTAGTAAAAAACCATCCCTGAGACAAGCCTTGTTAATGTCCCAGTCTATACAAATACGGATCTTTCCATTCTTTTTTAGGACGGGGACAATGTTAGATACCCATTGTGAATAATCGATGGGCTTGATAAATCCTACCTAGAGAAGCTTCATTACCTCTTCTTTTACCATAAGGGCCACCTTTGGCTTCATAGGTCTTGATTTCTTTTTAATCGGTTTGGTGTCCGACTTAGTGACGAGATTGTGAACTGCGATGTGTGGTGTAATTCCCGTCATTTCTTTGTAACTAAATGTGAAGGCTCTCTGATTTTCCTTGAGGATTTTGGTATGAATTTTTATTTCCTCCGGAGTTAGAGAGGACCCAATCATCGTAAATCTTCTTCTACATCATAAATCTCAAGATCTTTTCCCGAAGAGGACTCAATCATTAGATTGCCAAAATAAGAGGAAGAACATGGGATTAGGGAAAAGTCTACCTCTTGACAAGTAAGATGCAACTCTGTTAGAGCGTTTAAGTAACTTAAGGTTGACTCATCCCTATCAATAGGGTCTAAAGAGTCAAGTTGGTCTTCAGCTTCCACATATGTCAACATTGACATTACTGGCACTTTGTGAATCAATGATTCAACGCGAGTGAAATTGTGAAGTTGGTGTCCTGTAAATCACTACTTGGGGTGAAGCGTGAGGTGAAAGTTACTATAGAGTCTGCCAGAAGGTTTTGTTCACGTGAAACTACCTCAATTGATATAAAATAAAACTCCTTAGTTAGGCCCAAGACGACGGTTTTGTAGAGTTGTAGGTGTTCAACCCTAGTCTCGTATACCTCAGATACCTAATTTGCAACTAATTGTAAATTGCCCAACACCCTAATGTTGAGGATGACCATTCTCTTAGCTATAATGAGACATAGTAGAAGAGCCTCATATTAGGACCCATTGTTTATACATTCGAAATTCAATTTGAAAGCAAAAGGTAAAACCCTTCCTTCGGGCGAAGTAAGGATTGCACCTACCCCTGGCGCAAAGTGACACTTGGCCCCATCAAAATGGAGGGTCCAAAAATTACTCGAAAAGACAGATGTCGAGTCATCCTTTGTGAGCTCTCCTTTTATCTTAGTTACATCTACCATTCAAACCTCATATGCTTTGGAAGGGAACCAAGCCCCAAAGCATGTCCCATACCCATGAAATCAAAGGGGAGAAGGATAGGCAAATCCTTTTCTAATAGTTCAACAATATTTGTTGTAGTTCCTAAAGATACTGTCTCTACAACAAAACTTTCATCCTTGACCGCCGAAATACCCTTGATCAAACCTGTAACCTCTAATTCCGTCATGGGAACCAACTTTTCTTTTGGTAACGTGCTTGCCAATTTGTTTAACTGGTTGGTGGGAAGCTCAAATTCAGAGTGGACCCTTGGATTTTTCCTCAAGTTGGATAGATGTATATCAAAGGGCTTTAGATCACCTTGGGCAATAAAGACCTTCCCTAAATGTAGGAATTTGACTTCTTGGAATAGGGTGAAGGGGATTGCCTTCATCCAGTGGATCCAAGGGCGACCAAGGATCATATTATAGTTAGTTTCTCGATCTATAATATAAAACTCAGTAAGCACCGTCTTGGGTCCAAGAGTGATTGGTAATACTATGGTTCCGATCGAGGTTACCTTGAGACTATCATAGCCCCTCAATGTGTTTTGCGTTAAGGAGAAATTAGTCTCCCCATATCCTAACTTCTGAAGAAAAGAGAAGGGGACTATATTAACGCTTCCCCATCATCGATCATTATGTGCTTCACATAGTTGTTGTAGATCCAAACCTGTAAAAACAAGGTCAGATCGCCTCTACGAGCTATTTCAGCATCCGTAGGCATCTTGCTTATGTCAAATACAAACCCAATATCCCTTTCGGGCTGCCCTGGAGGGAAAATGTCAAAGTCTATATGGTTTATCTCGTGCCTCTAGCGGTGGGGTAATGTTAGCCAAATGGTCGAGACCAAGCGCTTCTAAGAGAGCGGCTTGATGAGCGGGGAATTATTCAGTAGATCTAAAAGGAAATGTGTCTAAAGGTTTTGGTTAGATCACTAATCAAGTCATAAGCTCCTACTAGCTTGCTTAGCGTGTCATGAACACTATCCGACACAACTAGATAAATCGATTGGCTGCGATGAATAGTCTTTGGCTCTTGTTACAACATTAATTTGGGGTTCAACGTCTAACTCAACCAAACCTACAATCTTCGTTTGTTGACGACCATCCAAAGGAGGTGCCACCTGCGGGTTTGACGAAGTTGAGGCTTCATGATCATGAGTCCCTATTATAATACCTTTATTCGAACCGTTAGGATCCAGTCTACCATCCTTTGGACATGTGGGGAGAGGATCATTGAAGATTCCCAACGGTGTGTTCTATGGAGACACCGGTCCCATATAGGTGTTACGATTGGGTGCGATCGGGTTAGCAAAAACATTTTGACAAAAAGCGTGTTTGGTCTTCTGGTAACTACTGCAAAAATTTATTACAATCGCGACAGGTTCTTGCGTCATGCCCGTGGACCCTATGGAAACCGCAATATAGGTCAGGATCGTAATCCCAAGGCCTTTGGTTTGTCCCTTGTTGTGGTTTGAAACCATAGTTATTTTTTGGTTGTTGACTGTTATAATTAACACTTTGGAACCCTTTCCCTTGGTTTTGGAATTAGTTGGGGTATTGACTAGGGCTTGGGATTGGCATTTGTCTTTGTGGGTCGAGGTCATTCTATTGTTGGGGACAATTAAATTCAACAGCATTTATCGAGGGTGAGAAATTGTTATTTCCTTGATTGTTGCCATTGTTGTTGTTGTTCGTATCACCATCTTGGTGGGAGTAACAACATTAGGCTTTTTGGGCTGGTCAGTTACACCGTCGGTCATGACTCCATGATTCTTATTAAGGATCTTTGCTCCTTGATTGTTATTTATATTGTTGGAGTAACCGGGAGTGTTTTGAGTAGGGACAACTAACTTCCCATTTGTTCCGTAGGTCTTACGACCACTGTCGATGGCCGCTGTCGATCTCGAAAAGCACCCTCTAAAGACCTCTTCATAGCTCCTTAACGAGAACTTTTGAACCTCTTCCTTCATCTCCCTATTGAGGGAGTGAAGGAAAAAATCACAAAGTTTTGTTTGATCCATGTTTGGAGCACTTGCGGAAGAGTAGAGAACATGTCGCCACCTCTAAATGAAGTGGGTTACGGATTCGTTATGTTCTTGTTTGATATGAAGAAATTCTCTGATTCTTGTTTGCAACAACTTGTTCATATCAAAAGATTTGATAAATTTTGACACGAGTTATTTGAACAAGTGTATTGAAGCCTCCAGTATCCTATAATACCATTCGAGAGCAATACCTTCAAGTGTCTTAGGGAAAATCTTTGCAACGAATGCATCCCATGGGAGCAGCTCTCGAATGGCCGTTGCATAAGCCTTGATGTGGGCATTTGGATTGCCCTCCCCTTTGAACTTCGGGAGATCAGGAAAGGGTCTCGGAGCATGACTTCTGAATAGAGAAATCTAGGGGTTCTTTGAGATATGCGAGATAAGTCCCCATTACATATGTTTCTACCATTAAAGACCCTTATTGTGGGTGGGGGTTGCATTGGCTGCTAAAATGGGACAACATAGACATTTGGTGGGGCATATGACATCCCCTATGATTGTCCATATGGACCTGGGTAGGAGTATATGTCCCCTGTGGAGATTTAGATTGTTAAGCACAAACTTGTGTCAATGTTAGTTATTAGCTCTCACCCGTTGGGTTGTGGGACCAGAGGATCGCAACTGTAGGTCTTTTCCTGTTGCGGACTATTGATGGTAATGCAAAATGAATTGATTTGTTTCCTGTAAATAAACTATCTATCAAAGGAAATCTAAGCTATATTTTTGGTGTTTTCTCAATATATCAGAACAAAGCAATAGAACAAACTAATCTATGGAAATAAATATTTTTGTGCTTTTCTAACTTTTCGAGATGCATCTAATCTAATAAACAATTTAAAAAAACAAATAATCGGCCAAATGTAGCTAGCTATCTATACAGAGATGTGAATCTAACTCTAAGATCTATTCTAATTCAAATAAAATCTTTCCAACCCTACATCATAAGTAAAGAACAAATCATGAATCTAACATAGCTATCACTCCCCCACAACTTCCTGTCAATATTGAAGAGAAAACTTCCTATTGATTTGATCTACTCGCAACTACCGATTAATTTAAATGAATTGTTTCTCTACTCTATTTGGTATGCAATTGACAATTTGACACAAACAAAGCAAATAAATACACAACTCAAACTTGGAAGAGCAAGAGCTTTAGAAAATCCAAGTAGTATGAGTATCCGTCCCTCGCCTCTTTCCTTTCTTTCTTTGAGTGTTCATGTGAGTCTAAGGATTGGGAATGCAAAGAGCAAAAACAAGAGGATGGCACTTGAGCGATGGCAGCTTGGAAGCGATTCGGATGTAATGAAGGTAGAAGAAAGATAACACAAGAGATTTGAAATTGGCTATGCAATTCCTAGCAATATTATGGCAGCGCAAACAATGCAAGATACACAAAATTCTCAGGCCCTTTGCTTGAATACAAGCATGGAATATATAGGAATGAAGGATAGAAGGTTACTTCATGCACAAGGAATTGAAGAGGTAGTTCCACTCATTAAATCTATTTAAAAATAGAAGGAATAAGGAGAACTAAGAAAACAAAGCTATTTTTAGCAAATTCAGCTCACGGATGCACTCAAAAGGTAAACTTAAGTGAATCGTCGCATGTAATTTCTCGCATGAAGATTATGGAAAATCAATCGGGACCGCCGCCTAGGTAGGGTGGTGGTCCTGCATTGAAGGCCAAAACAAGCACAGAAAGAAGGGGGAAGCTGGAAAAATGCAAGGAAAAGATAAGTAAGGCTATCTAGGCTACAAATATATACTGTGAATGGGTTTTTGGAGCTCGAACACCTTCTTGAAAGGATTTTGAATCATCACTGGGGACCTTTTTATCATTCTCTTGACAATGTAGCACATGTAATTTTACGTGCGTACATATTACCCCCTCAGAGAAGCATCTTAGCCATGAAAGAGGCGTAAAATGTAGAGTTCGAGTATGGCATTCCCAAAGTGGGGAGTTAGAAGCTATACTTGACATGCCTGTGTGTCAAAATCTCATCCTCCAAACTCCCACTACCTGCAAAATAAAAGGAAGACTCAAGTGCAGATAAACAAAACATCGAAAAATAAACATTAAATTAAAATGAAAAGAGGACTTACCATTTGTGTGGGGACATAGAAATATACTTGTGCCAATGCTCTAGCCCTGTAAACACATACACTCAAAACAAAGTTAGAAATATCATATATATATCAAAACAAATTCATTTCTCAATTCATTTGTGCATTGTTGATTTGGATTGTTTGATTGATTTGGAGCTCGATTCATGGTGACCGTTCTCGACGAGAATACAGTCGATACGTTCGTGCTTTGAGATCATGATCATGCCTCCGTGAGTGGGAGATCGACCAACGCGCTCCCAGGTTAGTTATTTCCTTCTTTGTCTTTTTGTACCCTAAAAGTTTAAATGTTGAAAACTTCACCTAGGGGAGATTTTCAAAATTTCTTGTCTTGAATGGGTCTTTAGGGGGGGACCCATAGGGCATGCTTTTATTTTGTCAAAAATGGTCAATTTTAACATTTTTGGTCCTTTCTAGGTTAAGGGCACATTTTGAAATTTGTTCAGGACCACCGCCCAAAGCAGGGTGATGGTCACAGACCGCCGCCCGCTGACCGGGCAACGATTTTGGACAGAATGTCAAAACATGCTCGAAACTTAACTTTTTTGGATTTTTGAGAGTTTACCATGTTTTTGATGAGCTTATTGTGTGATGTGCTTTACTAACTTGCTCTTTTCTCATGTTTTGGTGGATGCAGAAGAAGGTGGAGTACATATGCTAGAGTAGAGAGAGAGTGTGTGATTGGCTCCCTGGGATTTTAGATCAGCTAACCCAGGCTGAGATAGATCTTTTGCAGTGGGTAGGTATCTAGCGGATAGCATGAGTGCCCCATGTTGCTCCTGCTAGTCACATTCTGTGTGACTTATTCTCTTACTAGGATGTGGACCGAAACACTTTCTCGGTTCCCAGGTGTCGGGGGAGTGTGGACCATCACTCTAGAGGATGTTTACCACATTCTTGGACTCCTGGTACTTGGTAGGAGACTGACATTATCGACAACAGGGTCTAGGGGTGTGATGACACAACATGTTACATACATGGGAGATGCTATTGTCTCTTCTGGCTCAAAGAAGGGAATGAAGGTTTGGTCTATTGCTATTGCTCCCATTCCTATCCTTCGTAGAGCCATCATGGGTATCCTATCCTTGAGATTGATCGAGGACAAGGGAGGAGATACACTTTTGTATTGTTGGCCCCCGTCATTACACAGATCGAGGCTCATGGCCGCAAGTATACCTAATGAGTAGATATTCTGGGGACCAAGTACCATGACTTATATAGAGTCGTTAGATTACAAGGACAGTCCTTGAACCACCCCACTCTGGTCATGAGTTGGGTCTATGAGCACTTCATCCCGTATGGCGGGGGTGCAGGGTATTAGATCCGAGCTATCCGAGTAGCTAGATGGACAGGGCATGTCATGTTCTCGAACTCCACATCAGTTAGTGGCCTCTTTGACTACAAACGACATGATCCCCACACCCTATCAGGACATGGCAGGGATATGGGGTGAGGAGACTACGATGATGGTAGCTTGCTCTTCCATGATCCAGCTAGTTGATAGAGCTAGGAGACTAGAGATTCACCCCTTTGACTGGGTACCCTAGTAGTTTGGTCTTCCATACCTTGTCATGCTTCATCTAGTGATGCCTGTTTAAAAGACTATTCAGGAGGCATGGAGAGGTCCTAGAGGGGATCTTGGTTGAACAATTATTACTCCTGGTGTGCCTATTGTAGTTAGGCACATAGTTAAGGCTCGAGGAGCAGTTGGTTCTCCTCAAACACCCTTACTTAATTTTGGGGCAACTCCTACTCTCAATAGGGAGGAGGATGAGCCGATTGATTTGGACTCTAACTCTGAGGAGGAGGCGGGAGATGATACATAGGGTGAGTCGGGTGGAGATGAGGATGAGGGGAAGGACCTTCGGAGGGAGATGACAAAGTGACACTGAGTGGCATGACACTTAGGAGATCCTCATAGAAATGCGTGAGGAGGCGAGCACGGAGAGAGAGACTCTAGTCTCGGAGGAGACACATGGAGGGGAAGACGAGTCTATGATGGGACAACACCATGCCTTCGAATTTGTGGAGGCTCCATAGCCACCAAAGCAGAAGACTCCGCCGCAACAACCACTTATCCCACATGGATGCCTAGAGACCTAAGTATTTTTCAATACTCCTTTCTCTATTTTTGCTATCGATTTTCACATGTTTAGTTTAGCATTCTCTTTTGATTCGCGTTCTTTGGTTTTCTCTTAGCTCACTATCTCTTCTTTTCTTCCTTTGCAGTGTCCGCACATGAGTGGCGAGAGCTCATTTGTCGGGTATGTGTAGATACCTTGTTGATCCCTTTAGGGAAGACTTGGGCCGAGTTGACTACTGATTCAGGGCAGCCTTTAGCCGCCATCTGACATACCGACGTGTTTGCTCCCATCTGGAAGGTTGTGGAGATAATGTCTTCTCTTCGTACCATAGTGGATGGATATAAGACTGCCGAGTGCTTAATGAGGCAAAGCGATTCTCATAGTGAGGCTACGGGTAGCAGGCACCACCATGAGCACTCACACCATTCAGTCCATTCTCAGTGCCATCGCATCTGCAGCAGGATCCCTAGGTGCGGCCGCGCACCATCTGAGGGATCCCATAGGGATTGATAGGCCGCTGAGCCTTTATTGCTTTAATACCATTTTTTTGACATTATATGATTTTTTTGTATGTTTCGGGCTCGTTGCGAATGTTTTTGACCATGCCTAGCACATGATGACATTGTATACAAACTTGATCCACTATGATATATACATACTTTTTTTGGTTCGACATTCCATTATATCCGAGTTGACTCTCTTTGGCTTATCTCTCATGTGTACTCTAGATGTTTAGAATTCCCACTTTTTATGCTTTTCAGAATGTATGTAATTGATGTGAAATGATAACAGAATGATTTCTTTTTTTGTATTTCATAATGTTGATATATGATGATGCAAACACAATGTGATTTTAAACTTAGTTTCTTTTGCAATCTTCGGTACTTCGTATTTGTTTTGACAAAACGTGATGATATAATGATATGATGAATAGATATGCTTGCCCCACTCCTAACTCCGCACAACTAGTAAGATGCGAGGGCTCAACACCGAGAGTTAGAAAGGGCACAAGCTATGAAATTTGTTAAATAATGAGTGATGAGAGAAAGACGAGAGGTTTGACAAACCAAATTGGGCCACTACAACCTTACCCTATTCATGCTACCTCATAGTTCAACATGTGAATTGCTTTGTAGTTTATCTAGAATTAGATCCGTAGATGGCCACTTGGTTGAAAAAATCTGGTTTTAGGGTTTTGAATTCTTCTTGGAATTTTGAACATCTAATTCACTTTGTTTTGACTTAAGATTTCATAGTAATTGATTTAATTATTTATGAATTTCAGGTTTGTCAAAGAGACCCCCTATACCTTGCCCCACGCTACCAGTAGGAAGCACGAGCTTATCACCATGGACAAAGCATAGGTGAGTAAGGGCATTTCCTTCCTTTCCCAACCCTACGTCACTAGTAAGAGATGTAAGCTCAACACCGAAGGTTGGTAGGGCAAAGAAATGTGTAAAATAAAAAATTTTGTTGATTTGCATTTGACTTACTTATTTGGGCAAAATGTTTAGAATGTTCTTATTTCCAAGGAGATGTATGTGGGATAGATGTGACACCATGAAGCTTCTAGAATACAGACCATGAACAAAAGACACCTATCCTAAGAAGAGACCAAAAGTAGAACCAAGTATGCAAGCCTTGGTATGGTTACTATCAAAACTTTGTCTTATCTTGTTTGGATTGATGAGCGATACAGAAATAGTTGATGATACAATGAAGATTTGAAGAGACATGATTTGAATGTTTTACCAATATTTTCAAAATTTTTAGGAATTACTATAAGAATAAGCTCCTTGATCACACTTTTTACAAAATGAACAGACAGAGATGAAAATGCAATGCAAATGTAATAATGTACATATGAGAATTATGATGGATCATGCATAGTATCTCTTTAGGTGAAGAGAGTTCACGGATTCGCTAAACTCCTCACCTTCTAGAGTACACAAGTGGAATGCACCATTTTTATAGTCTTCCACCACTCAATATGGACCTAACCACCTAGGTTTGAACTTTCTTCCCTCGCCGGTCTTCTTGTCTATTCAGCTATCAAGTCTTAATACCAAATCTCCTTCGTATATCTCATGTTCGTACACCTTTTTATTGTATTACCGAGCCATGCGATCAGCGTATACACTATGTCGTTGCTCAACGTTTAGTCTAGCTTTGTCGAGGATTTCTAATTGGGAGAGATGAGCTTCTCAATAACCCTCCTCTCCCATGATCCCATGTAGCGAAATGTAGAGGCTGGGTATTTCAATTCAAGTGGCATAACCGCCTCAAAGACCGAATACTAAGGAAAAGGGAGTTGCTCCCGTTGGTGTTCTAACCAACGTTCGGTAGGCCCACAAGGCCGGAAAAAGCTTTAGATGCCAATCTCGTTTATTCTCCTTAACGGTTTTTAGAAGAATGGACTTTAAAGTCTTATTGGTAGCCTCAGCTTATCCATTAGCCTAAGGGTAGTACATAGAAAGCCGTGTGATGACTTATTTTGAATTTTGTACACAACTCACACACCATTATCGAAATAATGACTGTGGCACCCCATACCTACAAATGATCTGGTTCGGGATGAAATTAGCGCTTCAGAGCCGGGGATAGTGGTAAGGGACATGGTCTCTACCCACTTGTAAAGTATTTTGTGGCCGTGATTATGAAATTATGGCCATTTGTTGACAAGGGTGAGAATTTCCTATCAAATCTAGGCCCCACGTGGATAAGGGCCATGGAGTTGTAGTTGGTTGTAAAGCTTGTGCTGATATGTGGATCTCGTGGGAAAACTCTTGACACTTGTGGCGTCTGCACACAAACTCTACTGCGTCATGCTCTAGGGTGTGCCAGAAATAGGCCATCCAATATATCTTTCAGATAGTGGCATGGCCGTCGAAGTGGCCACCACATACCCCACTATGTGACTCATAAAGAATCTTCTCAGAATCTTCAAGATCAACACATCTCAATAGCATTCTGTCAAAGGATCTACGATAAAGCACATGTTCCAGGATAACGTACTTAGCGGCAATTATGCGTAACCGTCTTCTTTGTTGTGACGTTGCCCCTTCTGGGTACGTGTGGTCCATGATGAAATTGATAATGTCAGTGTACCAAGGGCATACAGAGATAGGAGGCCTAGTTTCAACGAAATATATGCACTCATCGGGAAAGTCCAAATCTACCAAATCACCCCGTCTAATGGATTATCAGCCAACCAATCTGCAATGATTTGACCCTTAACAAATTTTTTATTTACAAACGTTAACTCAAACTCACCCATTAATGTAATGAAACACCCAACCTTTTTAGACAAGGATCCCTGCATGAGGAATTTCATAAGTGGTCTAACTTGACGATGACCCTTGTTTCTTAATTGAGCATATAATGTCTTAAGCGCTTGGTTACAAAAACTATGGCAAGGCATTCTTTTTTTTCCTGCATGTAGCATGTCTCGTAATCAAGTAACGTCTGACTGATAAAGTAAACAACCCATTCTCACTTGTCATCATCCTCTTGAGCCAACATACAAGCTAGCGAAACATCTATAGCCCGTGAATATAAGATCAAAGGGTGATTTGACCTAGGTGGCATTAGCGTGGGAGGGGATAATAAAAATCATTTAACTACCTCGAAGGCCTCATCGCATTCCTCCATCCAATCAATGCTATAATCTTTCTTTAACAAATTGTTGATTGGATGAACAATGAAGGTTAAGTCAGGGATGAACCTTCGGATTACACCGAGTTTCCCAAGAAAAGATCTAATACTAGACTCGTCTGATGGTGGAACCATTTCTATCATAGCCCAGATTTTGGCCAGGTCAACATCAATTCCCTATGAAGATATAATGTAACCCAGGAGTTTACCACCCGTTACATCAAATACACATTTTTTAGATTCAATGTGACACCATACTCAATCAAGCGTGAGAGAATGATACGAATCACCTCTGGGTGATTGCATCGCTTCCTAGCCTTGGCCAACAGGTCATCTATATAGGATTCCACAATTTTATGAATAAGATCATGGAATATGTAGGTCATTGCTTGTTGATATGTAGCGCCAACGATTCTTAAGACCAAATGGCATGACATCATAACAATAGGTTCCCCAAGGAGTTATAAACATAGTTTTGGCTTGATCCTCGGTAGATATTTTGATTTGATTATATCCGAAAACCCATCCATAAGAGACAACAACTCAAATCCAGTTGTTGCATCAATGATAACATCAATGGATGGTAGTGGAAAATCATCCTTGGGATAAGCCTTGTTAATGTCCCAAAATTCTATGCAAATACGGATCTTTCCATTCTTTTTGAGGACGGGGACAATGTTAGATACCCATTGTGAATAATCAATGGGCTTGATAAATCCTACCTGGAGAAGCTTCATTACCTCTTCTTTTACCATAAGGGCCACCTTTGGCTTCATAGGTCTTGATTTCTACTTAATTGGTTTGGTGTCGGCTTAGTGACAAGATTGTGAACTGTGATGTGTGGTGTAATTCCCGTCATTTCTTTGTAACTAAATGCGAAGGCTTTCTGATGTTCCTTGAGGATTTGGGTATGAATTTCTATTTCCTCCGGAGTTAGAGAGGACCCTAGTTTTAAGATTTTTGGTTCCTCCTTTGTTTCAATGTTTATATCAATATTTCCCTTGATTACGAAGGTGTTACCCTCCTCAAACTCAGGTGGGGCTGGAGGAAAATCCAAATCCCCTTCTTCTTCTACATCGTAAATCTCAAGATCTTTTCCCGGAGAGGACTCAATCATTGGATTGCCAAAATAAGAGGAGGGATGTGGGATCGGGGAAAAGTCTACCTCTTGACAAGTAAGATGTAACTCTACCAAAGCGTTTAAGTAACATAAGGCTGACTCATCCTTATCAACGGGGTTTGAAGAGTCAAGTCGGGTCTTGACTTCCACATATGTCAACATTGACGTATCGGGCACTTTGCGAATCAATGATTCTCGCGCGAGTGAAACTGACAAGTTAAGTTGGTGTCCTGTAAATCATTACTTGGGGTGAAGTGTGAGGTGAAAGTTGCTATAGAGTCTGCCAGAAGGTTTTGTTCACGTGAAACTACCTCAATTGATACAAAATCAAACTCCTTAGTTAGGCCCAACACGGTGGTTTTGTAGAGTTGTAGGTGTTCAACCCTAGTCTCGTATACCTAATTTGCGACTAGCTGCAAATCTCCCAACACCCTAATGTTGAGGATGCCCATTCTCTTAGCTACAATGAGACCTAGTAGGAGAGCCTCATATTTTGCCCCATTGTTTGTGCATTCGAAATTCAATTTGAAAGAAAAAGGTAAAACCCTTCCTTCGGGTGAAGTAAGGATTGCACCTGCCCCGACGTCGAAGCGACACTTGGCCCCATCAAAATGGAGGGTCCAATAATTACTCGAAAGACAGATGTTGAGTCATCCTTTGTGAGTTATCCTTTTATCTTGGTTACATCTACCATACAAACCTCATCCATTGGAAGGGAACCAAGCCCCAAAGCATGTCCCATACCCATGGAATCAAAGGGGAGAAGGATAGGCAAATCCTTTTCTAATAGTTCAACAATCTTTGTTGTAGTTCCTAATGATACCGTCTCTACAACAACACTTTCATCCTTGACCGCCGGAATACCCTCGATCAAACCTGTAACCTCTAATTCCATCGTGGGAACCAACTTTTCTTCTAGTAACATGCTTGCCGGTTTGTTTAACTGGTTGGTGGGAAGCTCAAATTCGAGTGCACCCTAGGTTTTTCCTCAAGTTGGCTAGATGTATATCAAAGGGCTTTGGATCACCTTGGGCAACAAAGACCTTCCCTAAATGTAGGAATCTAACTTCTTGGAATAGGGTGGATGGGATTACCTTCATGCGGTGGATCCAAGGGTGACCAAGGATCATATTATAGTTAGTTTCCCGATCTATAATATAAAACTCAGTAAGCATCATCTTGGGTCCAAGAGTGACTGGTAATACTATGGTTCCGATCGAGGTTTCCTTGAGACTATCATAGCCCCTCAACGTGTTTTGCATCGAGGAGCAATTAGTCTCCCCATATCCTAACTTCTGAAGAAAAGAGAAGGGGACTATATTAATGTTGCCCCATCGTCGATCATTGTGCTCTTTACATAGTTATTGTAGATCTAAACCTGTAAAAACAAGGTCAGATTACCTCTACGAGCTATTTCAGCATCCATAGGCATCTTGCTTATGTCAAATACAAACCCAATATCCCTTTTGAGATGCCCTTGAGGAAAATGTCAAATTCTATATGGTTTATCTGCACCTCTGGCGGTGGGGTAACATTAGCCAAATGGCCGAGACCAAGCGCTTCCAAGAGAGCGGCTTGATGAGCGGGGAATTATTCAATAGATCTAAAAAGGAAATGTGTGAAAAGGTCTTGGTTAGATCACTGATCAAGTCATAAGCCCCTATTGGCTTACTTAGCGTGTCATGAACACTATCCAACACAACTAGATAAATCGGGATTGGCTGCGATGAATAGTCTGGTTCTTGTTGCATCGTTAATTTGGGGTTCAATGCTTTATGTACCTTGGGATATAATATTATAATGTATATGGGTTGATGGAGATGCCGACATGTGGCACACATCCCCTTATCTTATTATATCATTCATTTATGATTTATTATGCTTAGGAGGTCAGCCTCAGTATTGGCCATAGGTTAGAATGGTATATATAGGGGTTAGAAGGTTATAGTTGATCATGATATTGAGTATTGGAGTGTTATTGTATGGTTTGGAGGTTACCCCCTCGAAGTGGTATTGGAGGTTGCCCCCTCGAAGTGGCAAAGCTATTATATGAGCATATTGTCATCATTTATCTATATTTTGGTGTTCTCTCATGTTATTTTGTTGTAATATCCTTACATTCAACATCTAACTCAACCAAACCTACAATCTTCGTTTCTTGTGATGACCATTCAAAAGAGGTGCCACCTGCGGGTTTGACGAAGTTGAGGCTTCATGATCATGAGTCCCTATTACAATACCTTTATTCGAACCGTTAGGATCCAGTCTACCATCCTTTGGACGTGTGGGGAGAGGATCATTGAATATTCCCAATGGTGTGTTCTGTGGAGACACCGGTCCCATATGTGTTACGGACTGGGTGCGATCGGGTTAGCAAGAAACATATCGATAAACGATTGTCTTTGGTCTTCCGCAACCGCTGCAAAAACTTATTACAATCATGACAGTTCTTGCGTCGTGCCCGCGGACCCTATGGAAACCGCTATGATATAGTTTAGGATCATAATCTCGGGGCCTTTGGTTTGTCCCTTGTTGTGGTCTGAAACCATGGTTGTTGTTTGGTTGTTTATTGTTATAATTAACACTTTGGAACCCTTGCCCTTGGTTTTGGAATTGGTTGGGGTATTGACTAGGGCTTGGGGTCGGCATTTTCTTTCTTGGTGAAATTTAGGTCTTTATTGTTGGGGATGATTAAAATCCACAATGTTTACCGAGGGTGAGAAATTGTTATTTCTCTTATTGTTTCCATTGTTGCTTTGCCATTGTTGTTGTTGTTCGTAGCACCTGTACTAGTGGGAGTAACAACATTAGGATTTTTGGGCTGGTCAGTTACATTGTCGGTCGTGACTCCATGATTCTTATTAAGGATCTTTGGTCCTTGATTGTTATTTATATTGTTGGAGTAACTAAGAGTGTTTTGAGTAGGGACAACTAACTTCCCATTTGTTCCATAGGTCTTACGACCACTGTCGATGGCCGCTTGGTCGATCTGAAGAGCACCCTCTAGCACCTCTTCATAGCTCCTTAACGGGAACTTTTGAACCTCTTCCTTTGTCTCCCTATTGAGGGAGTGAAGGAACAAATCACAAAGTTTTGTTTGATCCATGTTTGGAGAACTTGTGGAAGAGTAGAGAACATGTTGCCACCTTTAAATGAAGTGGGTTATGGATTCGTTATGTTCTTGTTTGATATGAAGAAATTCTCGATTCCTGTTCGCAACAGCTTGTTCATATCAAAAGCTTTGATAAATTTTGACACGAGTTGTTTGAACGAGTGTATTGAAGCCTCCAGGTATCCTATAATACCATTCAAGAGCAATACCTTCAAGTGTCTTAGGGAAAATATTTGCAACGACTGCATCCCATGGGAGCAGCTCTCGAATGGCCGTTGCATAAGCCTTGATGTGGGCATTTGGATCACCCTCCCCTTTGAACTTCGGGAGATCAGGAAAGGGTCTCGGGAGCATGACTTCTTGAATGGAGAAATCTAGGGGTTCTTTGAGATATTCAAAATAAGTCCCCATTGCATACGTTTCCACCATTAAAGACCCTTGTTGGGGGCGGGGTTGCATTGTTCTTTGAAACGGGATAACATAGACATTTGGCGAGGTGTATGACATCCCCATGATTGTCCATATGGACCTGGGTAGGAGTACATGTCCCCTGTGGAGATTTAGAATACATGTGCATATAAGGGGGTTGATTTGGAGCTGAAGGCGCAAAGCCAAGGAACGTCACATTTCCAAATGGTTTAGAGTTTGAGAACACACTTCCGGTTGGCGCCTATTGTAGATATCCATATGTAGCTTGAGGAGGTATACCCAAGGTACCCGTCCTAGTTAAAAGGCCCCCGTGATTTGGAGTATTCATGTATACCGTAGATTCGTGTGGTCGACACTTGCCTCTAGTTCTGTGGGTAGGAAGGAGCCCATGCCTGCCCGACATATGAATTATGTGTATTCTGGACAAGCACTAACTCCTTAACTTTATCAACCAAAGCTGAAATGACATCGCCTGTTGACGGGGTGATACCTTGCTTAGATACCTTTGGTTGATCCCTTGGAGGTATTTGAGGAGTATGGTATCCCGCTATGAATTATTCATGATGTTGCCACCCCTCATTGGTTGTATTGTCAGTTGGTGGAGGGGTAGCATTGTAATTTTGAAGCAGGACATCACCTTTTCCTTGCAACCTGTCGAAAGATTGGTTCATTTGTTGGAATTGTTGCTCACTCATAGCATACTGTGCTAAATAATCCACATCGAGATGGGGGAGTTTATCAAATTGTATGGTAACGGGCTATCGAAACAACACCCAAGGAGATGAACTCCCTTCACCACCAATGTCATGTTATTTGAACTTGATTGTTCAAGAGGATAAGTCTGAGTGACTTGATCCAATTCTTTGATGTGTACATAAGAACCAACATTAGTTCCCTGAAGCGGAGGGTTTTGGGTGGATGAGCGGTTGTTTTCTCATGTTGAAAGTGAAGGTGATTGTTGTGGTATATTTGATTGGTATTGGTACATGTCAAAACCTGAGATGGGTCGACCATACTCATCATATCCTGACATATTTGGGGGGTATAAGAATACCTACATAATAAAGGAAAGACAAAAGCATAAACACTTAAAGACTAGCTCTTCACATTGGGTTCACCAATTTGTATGACAAAAAATCAACACGTGACCTTCTTCGCACCCGACCTCCCGAGGTCGTGCCGAGACAGCTGGTGTGGAATTGAAATGAGAGTGAAAGTGATGGCGATGACCAAGCTAATTGGGAAACCTTATGTCTTCGACACACAATAACAAAATCTGTGAATCTAAGGAAAAGAATTCTCTCCTAACCTAAAGGGGTGTGATTTCTAGACAAAGTCATGGAAATTGAGACAAGAGATGTAGTGGAGCTGCAGGAACTAAAGGGTGATTCTCTGGGTCTTGTCCGTAAAAATCTTAGCTTTGATCGATCATTATATTCAACAATGAAAGTTGTGTGATAATATCAGGTGGAAGTGGTGAAGATATGAATACCTGTGTGTGTAAGCTAGTGTCGATATCTAACTGACTAGCAGGCCCATTGGGTTGCGGGACCTGTGGGTCACAACCAAAGACTCGTTGAGGCTGAGGCCCTTGTATGGTCATGCATGTAATCAAATCCTATTTCCAGAGCATTCCAAAAGTCATAGGCTTGATTAGCAGCTATGTTCAAGGTCTCTAACTGTCTTATTTTCTCTACGTATGTGGCGGTGTGCATAAGATTTTTAAGCGCAAACTTGTGTCAATGTCAGTTATTAGCTTTGGCCGTTGGGTTGTGGGACCAGAGGATCGCAACCGTAGGTCTTTTCCTATTGCAGACCGTTGATGGTCATGTAAAATGAATTGATTTGTTTTCGGTAAATAAACTATCTATCAAAGGAAATCTAAGCTATATTTTTGGTGTTTTCTCAATATATCAGAACAAAGCAATAAAACAAACTAATCTATGGAAATAAATATTTTTGTGCTTTTCTAACTTTTCAGACAATGCATCTAATCGAATAAACAATTTAAAAAAATCAAATAACTGGTTAGATGTAGCTAGCTATCTCATGCGAGATGTGTGAATCTAACTCTAAGATCTATTCTAATTCAAATAAAATCTTTCCAACCCTACCTCAAAAGTGAAGAACAAATCATGACTCTAACAAAGCTATTGTTCCCCCATAACTTCCTTGGGAATATTGAAGAGAAAACTTCCTATTGATTTGATCTACTTGCAACTACTACTGATTAATTGAAATGAATTGTTTCTCTACTCTATTTGATATACAATTGAAAATTTGACAAAACAAAACAAACAAATACACAACTCCAACCTAGAAGAGCAAGAGCTTTAGAAAATCCAGTAGTATGAGTATCTGTCCCCTCAGTTCTTTCCTTTCTTTCTCTGAGTGTTCATGTGAGTCCAAGGATTGGGAATGCAAAGAACAACAACAAGAGGATGACACTTGAGTGATGGCAGCTTGGAAGCAATCTAGACATAATGCAAGTAGAAGAAAGATAACACAAGAGATATGAACTTGGCTATGC
This sequence comes from Taxus wallichiana var. yunnanensis, assembly GCA_018340775.1. Lineage (NCBI taxonomy): Eukaryota > Viridiplantae > Streptophyta > Pinopsida > Cupressales > Taxaceae > Taxus > Taxus wallichiana. The sequence continues at coordinate 64,854,789 of CM031238.1, read as the reverse complement.
AATTCCTAACAAGATTATGACAGCACAAAAATGCAAGATACACAAAATTCTTAGGCCCTTTTTTTGAATACAAGCATGGAATATATAGGAATGAAGGATAGAAGGTTACTTCATGCACAAGGAATTGAAGAGGTAGTTCCACTCATTAAATCTATTTAAAAATAGAAGGAACAAGGAGAACCAAGCAAACGAAGCTATTTTTAGCAAATTCGGCTTGGATGCACTCAAAAGGTAAACTTAAGTGAATCATCGCATGTAATTTCTTGCATGAAGATTCTGAAAAATCGATCAGGACCGCCGCCCAACGCAGGCGGTGGTTCTGCGAACCACCGCCTAGGTAGGGTGGCGGTCTTGGCACTGAAGGCCAAAAAAAAAGCACAGAAAGAAGGTGAAAGTTGGAAAAATGCAAGGAAAATATAAGTAAGGCTATTTAGGCTACAAATATATACTTTGCGATGGGTTTTGGAGCTCAAATACCTTCTTGAAAGGATTTTGAATCATCACTGGCAACCTTTATACCCATTTTCCCGACAATGTAGCACATGTAATTTTGGGTACATACAGAACCTCAACATTATTTCTATCCCTCATCGTGTTTTTGTTTACTTGCACTAAAGATTCACGATCTTTCGTGAACAATTCGTGGGAAAACACATTGACACCCATGACTATTGGTACATGTACTCTATTTTCCTTCTTTTTGCACTTAGTCAAAAATAACTTTAGACATGAGTTACCCTCATGTTTGTAGGTACAAATGACAACATCGAGGTTATGTATATGTGCATGGCTTCATGTGGCTTTGGAATGTTGCTAATGTTGATATGTTGGATTAGACATGATTCCTTTACTATAAACGAAACAAAACAATAATTTGGCCAAGTCATTTCTACATAGAACCATCGTCCTCTTTCCCGTCAAATGCGAGAATGCATTCATCGATGCATCCAATATGATCCTTTCATGTTGAAAAAATCACGAGATATTGACAATTGATCTTATCTCGGACACGGAAGAACTACTAAATCATGTCCAACACCACAACAATTGCTCGGAAAAAACATGATTGTGCAAAAACAAACAGGGCTCCAATGTTGGTACAACGCACCTTGGGAAATGCACACCCAATCAAAACTACTCATTGGCAATGATGGGAAGGTTTAATATCAAACTTGCAGGAATAACGACAAGCTTAACATCCACAACCAAACCATGATATCCATTTGAAGAGCTAATGTTATGCCCTTAATCATATATCTTACATTGGATGTATATAGTCGACTTGTGGCTATCATAATTTCTTATCATGATGTATCTCTTTCATATATGGTATATTATCATTAGTGGGTCTTCTTTGGTGATGGTTATAACATAGAAACAATATATAGAAGTTAGTAGGTAGTAGTTGATCATCATATTGAGCATTTGAGTCTTATTGCATGGTTTGGAGGTTGCCCCCTCGAAGTGGCTAAGTTATTCTACTTGCATATTGTGATCATTTATCTACAATATTGTGTTCTTTGGTGTTCTCTTGCTGTTGATATTCTTATTTATCCAAGTAATTTCCTTACAAGTGGTATCAGAGCTTGATCTTGGCTAAATCGCATCAAAACCCTAATTTCAAATAATCGGATATATCTCCAAATTGGTAGCAATTTTTCTGCAATTATTTTTGGGGTGTTGCGAAATAAATCAAGTAAGATCCTCTCCAAATTTCAAGATATTTTGACTTGTTTTGCAAAAGTTACATCAATTTTAGGGTTTTTGATAAATTTTCTCTATCGATTGCAAATTGTGGAATTTTTCCAAGTTCTTTACATTTCTAGAAAGAGGATAAAAAATTAGTTTGAGTTCATTCTTTAAGTTTTTTTCATATTTGGCCGAATTCATATTGAAATCCCAAACCCTAAATTTTGACCTTGATCCCTAAATCCTACCATTTGGGGCATCATGGCGAGGCCTTCCACAAGAGGAAAAAAGAATCCCATCACTCCAGGTAAAACCCCAGATAAGGATGAGATAATAATTAAGGAGTTAGAGTAAAAAGGGTAACTACAGAGTCCTCGGGGCTAGGGTTTACTTCGACGGACTATAAGGTAAGCCAACTTGAGTTTGAGTTACAAAACCTCGAGTTTAGAATGGCCAAAAAAGAATATGTAGAAAAGATTGGACAATGATTGGAGGATTTCGTTCACCAATTCAGCTCCAATTTAACGGGTCACCATATTCTTCCTAATTAGCCACAACTCAATCATACTCATATCAACCAAGGTGGATCTTCAAGTCAAAGCAATAGACAAACTAGCCAGGGTGGATCTTCAAGCATGCCCAATCCAAATACAAACACTCTATAGAATTTCATGTAACATGATTCTAAAAGTGGAAATGATACACTCGATTGGATTAACCAAATGGAGAATTTCTTCGATATACATCATATTCCATCCGAAAAAGGTTATCATGACATCCTCAGTATCTCAAACTTGAACAATTCATTTGGTATCAATGGTTATGTGCTCAAAGGCAAAAGAGTGGTCTTAATGTTACCATTGAAGAGTTGCAATTGCACTGCTTTGTTATCAGTGTGTGTCGAGAATTATTTCACCAATTAGCAAAGTTGAGATAAACATGATCAATCAAGGATTACATTCATTAATTATGAAACCTTTCCTTACGGGTGGAAAATATTACTGAAGAGAATCTGAATGAATTATTTCTTAGGGTTCTTAAGGAACACATTGAGAATGAGGTGTGTATGTTTAATCCTCATAAGGTTTCAGATTCTATTATCATGGCACGTATGACAGAGGAAAAATTCTTTCAAGTAGGAGACAAACTGTCACTAATATCAAAGATCGTGGCACCTTGCCACCATCATTCTCTCAAATGAGTTAGATCAAACCTCAAAAAATTGAAGAAAAGACAACCAAAGGGTTATGTTTTAATTGCGACAACAAATTTGGACTAGGACATAAGTGTGATGAAAAGAAGTTGTTCTACATTGAGGGGCCTAATGAAGAAGATGAAGAGGTAGAGCCAAGAGGAATTATGAGATCCCCAACCAATGATATCATGTCATGCAATTTCAGGTATTAACACTCCCCAAACTCTCAAAGTGGTTGGATTCTTAAAAAACAAAGGATAATAGTGTTGATTGATTCGGGAAGTACTCAAAACTTCATCAATCATAAGTTGATGGTACGCTTGAACTACTTTGTTTATCCAGCTCCAGAATTTCAAGTAATGATTGTTGATGGGGGAACTATTAGTTGTTTAGGAAAATGCCATAACATTAATCTCACCATGGGAGATTACTTGCTAACTAGCCCTATGTATGCCATTGCCATGGGAGGAGCAGACATTGTGTTAGGAGTTCAATGGCTTACCACCTTGGGAACCATTGAAATGAATTTACAAGAGTTGTTCATGTGATTTCAGTCAGAAGGGAGGACTTTTAAACTAAAATGATTAAGAGAAAAGTCCCCACAGTTGGTGAGCTCTCACCGATGCAATTTTTTTTTAGAAAAGGTGCAGAGGGGTTTGTGGCACAACTATTTTCATTGGAATCACATCAGTCAAATACATTTATACCCTCAAATATGCAAGTAGTTATAGATGAGCACTCAATTGTGTTTAGAGATATGTCAAAGGGTTTACCTCCAAAAAGAGACCATGACCATGCCATCTAGCTAGTACTAAGGAGTCAACCACCTAACATCAGGTCTTATAGGTAGCCCTATATACAAAACAGTGAGATTGAGAAGATAGTACAAGAGATGTTAGAAGTAGGAATTATTCGTCATAGTCAAAGTGCTTACTCTTCTCCTATAGTGATGGTGTGGAAAAATATGACAATTAGCGCATGTGTCCAAATTACAGGGAACTCAATAAGTACATAGTCAAAGATAAGTTTCCTATTCCTATAATTGATGATTTTCTAGATGAGTTGCATGGTGTTGTTTACTTTACAAAACTTGATCTTCATTTTGGATATCATCATATTAGAATTAGGGATGAAGATATTCATAAAATAGCCTTCAGGACACATGAAGGTCATTATGAGTTCTTGGTAATTCCTTTTGGAATAAAAATGCACCCTCTACATTTCAAAGCTTGATGAATTCTATCTTTAAGCCATTTCTGAGAAGTTTGTTTTAGTGTTCTTTGATGATATATTAATCTATAGTAAAACATGGGAGGAACACCTGCATCATGTAAATAAGGTGTTGAAACTCTTGAACAACATCAACTTTATGCAAAGCCTTCTAAGTGTTCTTTTGGAGTCAAGGAGGTTGAATATTTGGGTCATATCGTCTCTTATGAAGGTGTTAAAGTGGATCCTAACAAGATAAAATCCATGCTTGAATGGAAGGTTCCCAAAAAATTTAAAAATCTCCAAGGATTTTTAGGGCTTACAGGTTATTATTGTAGATTTGTAATGAATTATGGAAACATAACAACACCACTCACAAATTTATTGGAGAAGGAATATTTCCATTGGAATGAGGAAGCTACTACTACATTTGAGAATTTGAAGGAGGCCATGTACACCACTCCAGTTCTAGCCACCCATATTTTTCCAAAACATTCATTGTTGAATGTGATACTTCAAGGTATGGTGCGGGGGCAATACTCGTGCAAGAAGGTCGGCCCATTGCCTTTGAGAGCCGCTAGTTCAAAGGCAAGAATTGATCAAAACCACTTTATGAGAAGAAATACTAGCCATGCTTCATATAGTGAAGCAATGGAGACCATATCTAATGGGTAGACATTTCAAAGTAAAGATAGACCATAATAGTTTGAAATACTTCTTATAACAACATTTATCATCCGGAGAACAATAGAAATGGATCTAAAAATGTTGGGGTATGAATTTGATATAATATACAAGAAAGGGAAGAGAATGTAGTTGTTGATGCTCTATCTTGGAAGGATGAATAAGACGCAGGGCATTGTTGTGTGTCATATTTGTATTACAGGAGGATTCGATAGAGGATGCAAGGTCCGAATGGGAAAATAAACCGAGTACACAAAATTTCATTTAGAATCTCCAACAAGATCCAAACATGTTAGACAAATTTGAATGGAAAAGAGATGATTTATCATATAAAGATAGATTATACCTATGTAAGAATTCATCCCTTAAAAATGGGTTCTATCTAAGCTTCATGTTTCTCCAGTAGGGGGACATTCTTGCTTCTTGAAGACTTATCATCAAATCAAGCATGATTTCTTCTAGGAAGGGCTAAAAGGGGATGTCCAAAATTTTTGGCCAGAATGCATGGTTTTTCAGCAAAATAAAGGTGAAACAATTAAGTCCCTAGGTCTTTTACAACCTCTATCTATTCCCGGCCATAGGTGGGAAGCGATGTCCATGGACTTCATCACAGGATTGCCTAAATCAAAAGGGAAAAATGTAATCATGGTGGTGGTGGACAGACTCACAAAATATGCCCATTTTTTTGCCTTATCACATCCATTTTTTACGAGTAAAATAACAAAAACATTCATGGATACAATTTAGAAGCTACAGGGGACACCAAAGATTATAGTAAGTGATCGAGACCCTATCTTTACTAGTAATTTTTGGATCAAATTATTCTCATCCTTGAATACACAACTAGCTCAAAGTTCATCTTATCATCCCTAGTTTGATGGGAAAATAAAGGTGGTAAACAAGTACTTAGAGGTATATCTTTGTTGTTTTACCTCAGATAAGCAAGCGAGATGGGTCCAATGGTTACCACTTGGCAGAATGGTGGTATAACACCTCCTTTCATACTTCATCTAAAATGTCTCCTTTCTTGGCATTATATGGGTACCATCCACCTTCCATCACCCTATATTTAAGAGTCCAACCAATGGTTCGAACAAATTGAATAACATATTCAACACCAACAAGAGGTGCTTTCTAGTTTCAAGGAGAACTTGGCTATGACACAGGACCACATGAAGCGGTGGCGGACCAACATCGCAGTGAAAATTTTTTGAAGTCAATGATTGGGTTTTGTGCATTTATAGCCATATAAGAAAATGTCCTTGAAACAACAGAAAAAGGATAATAAGCTTTCACCTAAGTATTATGGCCCTTATCAAGTGTTACAAAAGATTGATAGTGTAGCATACAAACTGGCACTTCCTCCAGCCACTCGAATACATCCAGTCTTTCATGTATCTTACCTGAAGAAGGTAATTGGACAAATAATATCAGCTCAAACAGTGTTACCAGAGCTTGACGAGGAGGGAAGAATCATCTTAGAATCATAATGCATCCTTCAAACATGCACTAAGTGATTGAGGACATAGGTAATCACTAAGTATTTAATCAAGTGGAAAAAACTAGATAATGAATATGTAGCTTGGGAGGATGCAAATTTCCTGCAGCAACATCCAGAGCTTCTCAACATTGGGGACAATGTTGCTTCAAGGGGAGGGGCATGCTACGCCCTTAATCATATATCTTACATTGGATGTATATAGCTGACTTGTGGCTATCATAACTTCTTATCATGATGTATCTCTTTCATATATGTTATATTATCATTAGTGGGTCAAGCCTTGGTGATGGCCATAACATATGAATAATATATATAAAGGTTAGTAGGTAGTAGTTGATCATCATATTGAGCATTTGAGTCTTATTGCATGGTTTTGAGGTTGCCCCCTCGAAGTGGCTAAGCTATTCTACTTGCATATTGTGATCATTTATCTATAATATTATGTCATTTGGTGTTCTCTTGTTGTTGATATTCTTGTTTATCTAAGTAATTTCATTACAACTAATATTGACTTGTCATCTTGTACTTTTTAGACATGTAGTGTTGAAATACATTAGAAAATATGCTTCAAAGGAATAACATCAATCATAGACCTACCATCAAATGCTCTCAATAATTGTGGATGTTTGCATGACCCATACCAACTAACATATGTTGCCTTTCAGAAATACTAACTAAGACTATTGTTGAACATATATGAGCTTACAAGAAACCTATCACATGTTGTAAAAATTGCCTCTTACTATTTACAACCTTTCTTTTGTTTCGTTGAATGTAGGAAAAAAGGTCTTACAATGTGTCGCTAAAATAGACAAAGAGAATGTTGAATCAACTCACTTTCTTGATGCTTACATGGAGTGACCATCAATTATGGAGTCTCTTTCAGTCATTTAGGCTTCCCAATATTGGTCTTTCAACAAAAAACATGTTAGGGACAAATGGAAGCAACACTCAGTAGCTGTAATTGTCAATGCCTCACCCAAATTTTATCAAATTCCCACTCCATAATCCACAAGTTTTATTTTTTTGTTAGAGTGAGCTCCTTTTATACAAGCCATTCCATAACATTTCTTTAGATATAGGGACCACATACTAGCAAATTATTTCAAATTGGGAGCTTTTACAAAACCATTACAAACTTTGGCATGTCATCTCGAGATCCCACTATACCCTACCACTAAGTGGAAGAGTTTTATGATGTTGAAGATCAAATGGGTAGAACTTCCACTCTAATGGATGAATGAGAGCTTCTTTCCCAACTCCATCCCAAAAATCACATGGCCCTTGATATCTTAGTCATGTTAGGTCACTAGAAATTTGACATACATAAGAATTGGTTTCAACATCATGTTCCTCTTACTTTATAGAATTTTGACCCATCTTTCATTGAAGCGTGCAAGGGTACTACTAAAGTCATTTTCAATCAATCAACCTCCACACCAACTTCTCTTTCTCTATCTCCTGAACAACAATTGGCTTTTAACATTATTCTTCATCACTTCATACACATACACCAGTTGTCGCCCAGTTGAAATTGATAATTCAAGGTACTCCAAGGATTGGCAAGTCATATCTCATAAATACTATTAGGTCATCACTCTCATCTGTAGTCCTTTTAAATAAGTCACCTCTATTATTGCTTGCACATATAATAGTGGCTGCATTCAATATTTCTGCATCTATTGTATATGATTTCTGCGTATATACCTATTATTGAAATCAAACCTCTTGAAGGCTAAGACTATCATCTTTTCAAGATTTGATCCAAAAACATGTGTTTTATTTTTTCCACTTTTAATCGTTTTCAAGGATCATTAATTTTTAATCAACTGAAAGTATTTAATACTCTAAAAATTGATTAAATTTTGATTTAGGACTAATTTCAAACTGAAATTTAAATTCCTTTTTATTCAAAACTCATTGTTTGATCAAAGCCCAAAATTCATTGTTTCCGATTTTAATTGATTTTCTAAAGTTGTCAAATACTGATTATCATTGCATCCACATTATTTTTATGAACTTAAATTATTGTAAATAATCATAAACTGAAAAATCAAAATAAAAAAACAACATCGATTGTTTACGGGGTTCGAAATTCCTACGTCCCTGGGTTTGTGGTGAACCGATCCATTAATAATGTTAAAATGCAAATACAATAACCTTTACATTCAACCAATAATGAATCAAAACCTGAAAAAATGTGATATCATACCTTCAAATGACATTAATGGAGCTTAGTCGTTGTCCTTCACCTTCCTGATCCACTTAATGTTTGTGTTTCCTTGGGTTCTACACCTTTGTGTGACTTTAACAGCAAATAACTCTATCACAAAAACTCTAAATTGGAAAAATTATCACACCATCATGATCATCTCAAAATTTTAAACAATTTTCATATATAACTCAAGATCTGGTTTTGAGTGGAAGTGCCTCAAAAATCAGGTTTTCTGCAAGTAGGTCTATTCTGCCCTCTCACAGACCTATCACTTGTCTTCTAAAAACCCAACAAGCTCCTTTTATATTACTTCTCCAAAGGTGCCAGGTTGGTAAGTCTACTTAATCTTTTGGTGCAAGTCAAGGGTTCGAATCCCTTTGATTGCATTATCCACTATACATAGCAAATGGAAATCTTTTATCCTTATATGGGAATCAATCCCATAGTCCACGGGAGATAATTTTATCCAAACCTTTTAATAAGGCTAAACCATCCTATTTTCATGTGGAATGGCTACACATAACATTTTTCTACCAAAATTGGAGGTCCACGTGCTCAAATGGATTGGTGCCACGTGTCAACATGTGATTGGTTCACCTTTTGCCACATCACTTTTTCCTGCAAGTTTGACTGAACTTTGACTACCATATCTTTCGCATACGGACTCGGATTTGGTCTGTTAAAAATGTGTCGGAAAGATCATGACAAGCTCTATGCAATAGAAGTGATTTTGTGAGATTCTAAGATAATTAATTTTCCAATTTGACCAACTTTGACCTCGGATTTGGTCCGTTAAAAATGCGTCGAAAGATCATGACAAGCTCTACGCAATAGAAATGATTTTGTGAGATTCTAAGACAATTTTTTTCCAATTTGACCGAATTTGACCACCTATTGACCAAACTTTAACTACATGTTGACCAAACTTTGACTACATGTTGACCAAACTTTGACTACATGTTGACCAAACTTTGACTAGCTTTGATCGAACGTATTTAGAGCTCGAGTGTCTATTTTTCACGTTCTTATAATCATCGAAAATCTCTCTCAAGGCTTTACCATTGTTATGGTTTAGGGAAGTTTAGGGAATATATAACATTGAAATTGATCCCCGATCAAGATTCCCTCAAACATGTTGAGTATATTCTCATAGATGAGATGAACATCATCACCCCAAGTTACCAACTAAGATCAACTAATGCCTATGTGAAACTTTACCTCACTTCGACATCTATTTTTGGTAATAAATCCATCATTCTCATTGGCGACCTTGTTTAGTTGCCTCATATCAAGGACGCGTACCATTGTATGCGGAGTCATTCATATGGGGCAAACCTTTGAAGGAGCTTTCCCGCAACCATTACACTACAAATATTGCTTCACAATAAGATCCACTCCAAGCCAAATGTCTTTCCTCCAACTCTTGTTTAACTTTCAAATGTAGACAACCAAATTGAGGATTAGGAAACAATAATTTCTGGCACCAAAACTCGCCCTACTAAACAAGAACTTGCTCCTTTTCCACTCCGCTCCACATTTGTTGGCTAAAAATGAACTCATCGATCGCCACAACCTCAACATGTTCAAGTCTTTGAACCTCCCCATTGCCCGTTGTATTGCCCATAATACACGACGAGGCATATCAATGGATCTCGATGATGATCGACTTCAACACAAAGTACTTATATGCAGACATCAAAAGGTAATGTTGACAACAAATTTGTGGGTTGAAGTGACCTTGTGAACGGTTCAATAGGCACTATCATTGACATTGTTTACAACAACTCCACTTTACCGCCAAATCTTCCACTCTTTATTGTCATCAAATTTGATAAATACATAGGCCCTTGTTGGGATATTGCCAATCTTTTGTATCTTCCCATCCCGTCGATCTCTAGAGGTTATCGTAGGAAATTACCTCTAAAAATGGCTCAGGCATTGACTATCCACATGTCCCAAGGCCTTACTTTAGAAAAGGCCACTATTGATATTGGAAACAACAAAAGGCGGGGGTTGACATTCATTGCCATATCCAAAGTACCTTCCTCAAAGACCACCTCATTTTACCTCCTTTTTCTTTCGAGCGTTACTCTAAGATGTCTCTTGATCTCTTCTAAAAAGTAGGAAACCCGATGAAGGTCCTCTAACAACACATCACCATTTCCCACTTCATTGAACAAGTGTTTCTAATAAATTCACTTTCTATTACTATATAACTCATTATTAATACTTTGTCAAAACTATGACGAAATATGTTTATTTAAATCTCACTTTTTACTCTAATGTAATTGCTATTAATACATTCTCAACACTACAAAAGTCTTACTATTGTTTTTTATTCAAATTTCCCGACCTAATCGCACATTCCCCACATCCGAATCCTTCGATCTTTTTGATTTCATATTTATGTACTTCTTATAATACCATAACATCGCATCCTTCACTAGCTTCCCCATCACGTCCCTTTTGGTGTTCCCATCGCACCACGCGTGATTGCTAGTTTGTTAATTAAATTGTAAGTTTGGACTTGTCAAACATTATATATTTTTTTTAAAAAAGGAGGGGTGCTTTTCCAAATATAATAATCACTAGCAATCACATGTGTATAATGCAATGTGAACGATAAATGGTATATGTTATTAGATTTAGAAATACAGTTATTACTTTTGTAGTTGATGTTGATAAGGGGTGTGATTGACAATATTGATTTTCTATTAAAGCCAAAACAAATGTTGCAAAATACATTAGAAGGGATGTTAGATAATAGTTAGGTGTGTAATAATTGAATACAAATGCAAGTGAGGCATGTAAGTTTACTAATACTCACTCTCAAGAATGTAGTGAATGTGAAGTGTTGTTGTCAAAGTAGATTGAAAGAATGACTAAGTGCTTTAACATATTATCTCTCCATGAAACTAAAATGAGTCGAATATGCAATCATATATAAACAAATCTGAAATGGTTATGGTACATTCCAAATTACTTTATTACCTCAACGAGTTTGAGAGCATCATTGTTAGAGCTATTTTGTGCATATCTTACAATCATAGCATTCCATGAGACCACATTTCTTTGAGGCATTTTGCAAACAAAAATGGTATATGTTATTTGTGTTAGAGGGATAGTTTTTACTTTTGTAGTTGTGTTTGTTTAAACTATGGGTGATTGATTTTGTATGTGTAGAAAAAAAGTGATATAATGTACAAAGCTTTGGATGGAAACAACTATAAATTGCATTGCTCTTTCTCGGCGTTTTAAAATTCTAGGTATTTGTGTGCAGATGAAGACATTAAAAATGTGTTGTTGTTGGTTAACATAAAGAAACGAGCAACAATAAAAAGGAAAAATCGAACATGTATGTTGAAAAGTGTAATTTTGTAATTGTAGATATATAGACGAACCACTTCATTTTGTAATTGTGTAATTTTCTTTGCACGTTTCCTACAGAGCTGAAGATGCTGATTTTGCAAGGGTTGCCTATTGTGGATATTGCTAAGATGGTTTGTGTGTGCATGAAGTTTCGGTATCTGGCTTCAAATGATGAATTATGGAAGCAAAAGTATTTGGATGGAGAGGAAGAGGGCGGGTCCGAGGAGGAGGAGCTAAATGGATTTGATGGTCATATTGATGTGGATGATGATCCAGATTTATAGCTTCGGAGCATATAGCCTTTGAATTATAATAAAGGTTAGGAGTATAATAAACACTGGAATATGTGATTTTAGTTTTTGTTGAATAACTACTACTATTGTGAATTCTGATGATATATATGTATCAAACTCTTATGACATCTTTTGTATATATATATATATATATATATATATATATATATATATATATATATATATATATATATATATATATATATGTAAAAGGAAAGTGCTAGGATTTTTGTATTTTACTATCTTTGGATCAATGTGTTGTATGTATAGAGCTCTGTTACGTTCTTTGTGGGTTAAAATTCACATATGACATGCGTAATTGAAAACTATGGATTTGAACTCCAAATTCCAAATGCATGGTAAACTCTGGATCATTTAATTCTTGTTTATGTTTAATAATCGAGGGTTCTGAATGTTATTTGTATCATGCACTTGCAAAATCACCTCATGCAGAGAGCTTTGAATATCTATGCCATATCAATACATATTATATTTTTGTGCTTGTGTATAATTTTGTATGTTATACAGATTTGAACCTTTAGGAATCTTTTTGAAAATTTGAACTTTGGTGAACTTTTCATCTTCCTAGCCTACCAAATGTTCTAGGTCTTTGTTATATGGCCTCATATGCTATGGGAATTGCATAAAGAATCTACATTCCTGCCGCAACACTTCCTTGTGCCTCCTAAACCAGCTGGGGTATCAACCTCTTCAGTCTATTGGCCATCACTTCATTGCAGAGCCTTTTCGAGTTTCATCCAACATCAAAACTGAGGAGGAGATCCGATTCAATATTTTGCAAAGATTGAACTTGCATTTTGTTTTGTTTTCTTCTTAGCTGGAACATTCGACAACCTTGGAGAACCTAAATGTAACAAATAGATGTGTCAATAAAGAAATTCTAATAAGATATTGCTTTCTGATTTGTTGTTTGATAATCTATACAATATGAAATCATGTCTAGCCATGTAAGTTATATCACCTTGCTCCATTTTGTTTGCAGAGCCTTTTGTAAATGCCTTTGGATGATTTGAATGGTACATAGTTATAATTATGCACAATAGGCATTGAGAAGAATGCATCCCATGCCCACTCCCATACTGATCGTGGTCTGGATCGACACCACCAGATAAAACATCCAACCGGACCCTGTGCAGATAATTACAACACATTTAAAAAGATTTGTTTTTGTTTAGATGTGAATGCGGAGATGAAAAGATCTTTTTTTATGATGTGGATGCGAAGATGAAATGATCACTGTCGAGGATGTCACTAGCGAGTTCTTTGAAGTGAATGTAGCGACGGTCATGCTTCTCGCAATTATCCAACACTGTGGACATGAGGAAATAAGAGTAAAATGTGATTGCCATTGCGGTGGAGAGGGAAAACATTCCGAGCGGCCATCTCATTCCACGGAAGGTGTAAGGCAGTGCGAATAGTCACCCTATTATTGCAGTCGTCAACTACAAAAGAAATAACTATCCCTCTAAATCAAATAACATATACCGTTCGGCATTCACATTGCATTGTACACATGTGATTGTTAGTTTTAGATACTACATGAGTTAATGACCCAACGACCTGGGACACTTCTTGGTACGCTATTGTAGGGCGAGTCCTCCCAACCAGATGTGTATTGAGAATTGTACTTCATGTTTTCAATTTATGGTCGCATTATATCAAATTTACATCCGGCTTCAAATTTTATTCACACTACTTCAATTTACTCATGTATACTCATAAGAGAACTCAATTTCCATGAACTCTTTGTACCTAACAAAAGGGTATACCATACCTGACTACTAGCTTTTATCAATTCTCGACTTTCTGCGATTCTTATTTGAAGAGTTTGGCATATCGATGGTATATTTTAAGGCCGTGACTAACAAGATTCATGGAATTACCGCTGGGCCTTCAGCCTTGAGATCTCATTTACACCCGTCCAACGTGGCTCAGAAATGGATTCATCAACATTGGTGACAAAACCTTAAATTGGGTTACAAGAACCTTAAATTCCCTTTATACTTGGACCTTGGCTGGGCCAGCCTTGCTCAATGTGAACACTACCGTCCGGACTCTGCGGAACCACCTGTTTAAAATCCTTCTTAACGAATGGAGCCGAGTTGTGGTGACTTGAGAGACGACGACTGCTTCCGGAGAAGAGAGCTGCTGCTGATGATGATCCCTCAGAGAAGAAAAGTTATCGAGCCTTCGCGACAGCATGTCGAAAACAATTATGTCCATCGACTTCCTTGACGAGCTCCCTTCGACCAAATTCAAGCTTGACCGCAAACGAACCCGGTTTCTGTCGACAGTAATGGAAACAACCGAGACTTGTTCTTCACCCACGGTGCCCAACGACTCCCCGACTACTATAGCCCCAGTATGGATCAGACTTTTAGTCTTGCCGCATGAACTATGGGATGAATATCTTTAAAAAAATAGGGATTTCATAGGAGGTTGCATATACACAGAAAATATAGTCCTAGGAAAAGCGTCACAACCTATGAAAGAATCTACGTTAATCTAAATCTTAATCATCTTTTTTTAGAAAGAATCACTTTTAAGGCGCATGAGATCAAATGAATTCAGCCAATTGACTATGAATTTAAATGCATACCTGTAGAATTCAATTTAACGCAGGGGATTGACTGGAACTTGGAGAGCCTGAAGAATGAAATTATAGTGTTAGTGACCAGTATTTAAAGGTTAATGCATGCAAAAGCTATAAAATAAAATTTAAAAATATTAAAGCCAAATCAACATGCAAAATCGTAGAAAAGCAAAAAGTAAAATTGTTAAAAATAACAAAAGCAAAATTGTTAAAAATAGCAAAAACAAAATTGTTAAAAATAACAAAACCGTCATTTAAGCTGTCAAATTTGACACAGTCCCATGAATACGGTTGATTCCATTTCCAATCCAACAGCTTTCTTCCAAATTCTTGCGATTCCAGGGAGATGTTCGCCTCCCACAATCTTCTGGCTCGACTGCTCTCACTTACAAAGCTTTTTCAATGACTCAAATACACATGTATTCATCTATCTCATCAACAATTTCCCTGTACTCGCTATCTAAGAATTTTCTATTAATGCATTTCTCATTTAAGATTTCATCCTCCACAGCCTTAGTATACCATGAAATATAGTGTTTAAACATGGTTGAAGGTAGAAAATAAAGCACGAGTACCGTAAGAATAGACTTATTTTTCTCTGAGATGCTCATCACTGCCGGTACCCTCTGCTCCCTTGTATGAGAAGTGTGGTCTCCAAATATAACTTTACCACCATATTTCATTGCTTCTTTGTAGGCTTTTTCGTAGGCTCTGCGAATATCTGAGTCTTGACGAATTTCCTTAGAAAACTTTGTATAAACCAATGAAGATAAAAATCGATATAGATAGTTTTCTTTTCTCCAAAAGCTCCTCACCGTACCAATAAAATTGGACACCACTTTAAGTTTTGAGTCTCGAGGGGCCAACAAATTTTCAAACCTTTCTCTATCAAACCCCATAAAAACAATCTCTGGTTTCAACAACCTAACAATATATTTCACATCTCTGAAACTACGGGGAGAGATATAACATATGCCAACCAAATAAACATTGCAAATTCCACTCGGGATCCGCATTCACATTGCAAAAAGGTCACTCTTTTCCTCAACTCCTTTAGTGAAAACCCGAGGTCTTTACTGGATTAATCCACCTTGCAAAACTTTTGCTCGTCTTTCTTATTACGAGAGCCATGTTCAAACAGTTTGAAACAATCAAACTTCTTAAACTTCTACAATCTCTTGAATCGTGAAATGGAAAAATTTGCATGTAATTAAGTTAACTCCCACAATAACTGGAAGATGGTACGTATGTGAAACTTTCTTGGACTAAAAGCAAAGGTCTTAAAAAGAACAAAACTTTAAATTTATTAAATGGAATGAAAATAGTAATTATCTATTTAAAGAATCAAAATTGATTTAATAATAATAATATAATTTTTTTATCTATTTAAATTATTAGAAAAGCTATAAAATAAAATTTAAAAATAGTAAAGCCAAAGCAACATGCAAAATCAGAAAAGCAAAATTGTTAGAAAAACAAAAAGTAAAATTGTTAAAAATAACAAAAACAAAATTGTTAAAAATAGCAAAACCATAGGGGTTAAATTTAACACAATCCCATGAATGTCCGCAAAGCCTTTTCCCATAGGGGTAACGCCTTCGGCGTAATAAATACGGGGTAGTTTAAGAAAATAGATTACATAAACATAAGTACAAACAATAATAACTCAAAGTGAAAATGGTAATAAGGATTTAAAATTTCTTTTTTATTACTTAGATATAATTAGAAGTAATCTATTTTATTGAAAGAAAAAACTTGTATATATGCCTATCTGTCACTAACAAGCGCCCAAAGGTGATGTTAGCTCGTATTAAATTTATGAATCAAAATTTCTAAACCTAAATAGTACGGTTCTCTAGCCATTTTGACCCGAGTAGATTTCTCTCTTTCAGAATTGCACAGTTTGATCGAAGAATCGAGGGGTACCTAGCAACGTTCTATCAGATAAATTGATTGAAATCAACGGAGACTCTAGCCGTTCCGTACGCCTGAGCAGAGAGATCCCAAGGCAAGATGGAGGAAGCATCATCGTTTGAAAGCTAGACAATCAATCTGGAAAGACAGAAATAGAAGATCTGTAGAGTAGCGTTTCAAGCTGCTATCTTCCATTCGGGTATAATCGTTTTAGATTTTGTATTTTACATGTGTAATTAAGCTAAAAAAAATTTAATATAATTCGTGATTCGGCACTGTAGGGAGAGGGAAGCAATTGTTTTAAAAAAGAATAAGTTTAAAAATAGAGATGAAACGTGTTTTTCGATTGAAGAACCTTAAATAATCGACCATATTTGAGTATATGTCCGGTGTTTAGGAATTCATATCGTCAAATTTCTCTGAATATAGGGTTTATTTTTGAAGGGGCAAAATGTCGGTGACGGCGGGGTTAGCGATGCAGTGATTGCGATCAGAGACAAATTAAGAGGGAAAATTGGGCAAACTAAGGTTAAAAGATATTGGCCTGGTAAAGCGCCTGAATGGGCAGACGAAGCTGATGAAGAAATTGACATTAAAACGGCCAGGTCTGTTGCCCTAGAGAAAGCGTTCCCTTCCACAGAAGATGATGTAGAAATTGTGGAAAGTAAAGCCGATGCCAGGCTTCGGCGTATTGCCGAGAGTAGAAAAGTTAGAGATGAGGCAGTTGCACAGCACAGACTTATTCGCCAGGCTGAAATTGTTTCCACTCAGGAAGAAGAAAGAAAGGTCCAGGAGGGTTTGGAAGCTGAAGAAAATGATGAAGATGCATTAGAAGAGAGGAGGCGTAGGATCAAGGAGGTGTTGTTGAGGCGACAAAAAGAGGACGAGAGTTTACTTCAGCCTGAAGAGGAGGAGGAAGAAGAGGAGGAGGAAGAAGAAGAGGAATCTGAGTATGAAACTGATTCTGAAGAGGAATATGGCGCTATGGCAATGGTCAAGCCTGTTTTTGTTCCAAAGGCGGAGAGGGACACAATTGTGGAGCGAGAGAAGCTGGAGGCAGAAGAGAGGGCTATCGAAGAGGCCATAAAGAGGAGAGTAGAGGAGAGAAAGGTTGAGACAAAGCAGATCGTTGTGGAGGAGATTCGTAAGGAGGAGGAGATTCAGAAGAATATAGAAATTGATGGGGATGGAGGTGAAATTGACACGGATGATGAGGTTAATGAGGCCGATGAGTATGAGGCGTGGAAGGCCAGGGAAATTGCGAGGATAAAGAGGGATAGAGATGACAGGGAGGCTATGTTGAAGGAGAAGGAAGAGATTGAGAAAGTGAGGAATATGACAGAAGAAGAGCGGCGAGAGTGGGAGAGGAAGAATCCGAAGCCTCTGCCACAGTCGAAACAGAAGTGGAAGTTTATGCAGAAGTATTTCCACAGGGGAGCATTCTTCCAGACGGAGGCAGATGACCGCACTGGGACAGCTGGGGAGAAGATATTTATAGGAGGGATTTCTCTGCACCCACTGGTGAGGATAAGATGGACAAGACCATATTGCCGAAGGTTATGCAAGTCAAACATTTTGGACGAAGTGGGAGAACTAAATGGACTCATCTTGTTGCAGAAGATACTACTGATTGGAACAATCCGTAAGTGTCTATTGCCTATTCTGAAGAATGGTGAATGGTTGTTTGCTTTCTCCGGTATATAGATTTCCTTTAAAAAAGCAAGTACTGGATGTCTACATTAAGTTGTTTTTAGTCTTTTTGCAATTTATAACAGTTTCAGTAAATATGTGTCTTTGCATTCTGCAGGTTTTATTTATATTCCCTTACAAAATGTGATTATTGTTGCAGCCTTCATGATTGTTTACACGCCTTTCCTTTTGTGCAGATGGACTTACAATGATCCCCTTAGAGCCAAGTACAATACTAAAATGGCTGGGATGAACAGGCCCATTGAGAAACCTAAAGGGAGCCGAAAACTGAAAGATTGGGAATCGAAGTAGAATATTGCTTTTATAGGCCATGATCAGGTCATCTGGCGGGGCACAAATAATGTATTACAAAAGTGACATGACACTGATTTTTATATTGAGTGGAATCCAGGTGCACATTCATGTTTGTTTTTCTATTCATAGGATGTTGCACAAACATGTGTTTGCATGTTATTGCTATATAATATCTCATATGGCTTTATTTGCTTGAAGCCCTAATATAAATATTTTACTTTGCTGCATAATTTGGAGCAATGCCACACACAATTTCATTTTTGTATATGCAACTTTTCTTTTCCATTTGAAGCTTATTGCATACAATTCGAGTTTCCTACTGACCTTGGTCACAGGGTTGAACAATATAGAATTTAACATTGTAAATAATCCCTTTGTGGGCTTCCACATGGGGGATCTCATACACCAACCTGGTGTCTCACTTGGAGGTGGGCTCGGTTTGGAGCTCCATCTTAGTGAACCATATATGGAAAAAGAAATACAAATATGCATGTCCTCGAATGTCCAAAGCAGCCAATGGAAGTGAAAAGAACTGAAAGAGTAGGTAAAGCACTTAAATGCTTCTCTAAAGCAATAAGAGTACATAAAGCACTTAAATGTTGCTCTAAAGCAGTAAGAATACACAAAGCACTTAAATGCTGCTCTAAATAAATAGTTTAAGTAAAAAGGAAGTGAAAGAGGAACAACAAACACATGTCAAATTAAAGTAGTTGTAGACCAATGTGAGGTGTCCAAATATCTGCACAGACAATTTCCTAGGGTCTGTCAAAGAGTATCTTTCGATAATTTAAAATTGTCCTCATCACTCTTACATGGTAGCCGAGGAATATCTTGTGTAAATTTTGAAAATGTAATGGTGTTACATGAAGTATCTCACATCATTTGAGGCTGATATACATGCACTAAACAACAGTCTACAATATGTAGCTTTTTGCTTTGGGAATGTTGGAACTTTCAACTTTTGAAGTATCTGTGAGCTACGAAGGCTGTAAAAATCTCTGAACATCAATATTTTTGGATTTTCACTTTCGTCTGGCCAAAGATATAAAAGGTGGTGTTATGATATCATAAAACATGCTAACCATGAATCCTAATTATCCTCTGCAGGTCATGTTAACATATTTCCAAGCCAAAGGTATTTGCGCCAAAGGAAGACTTTGCATGGAGGTGCAAATAAAACAAATAATATGGTTGTTGTTCCAATGTTGGCGCCAAGGAGAGATAAGGAGAGATAGGGTGCATGCAATAAATAAAATAAACAAAAGGAACCTCCTATAGTTGGCGCAAGAGGAAGGTGCATGAAAGAGTAAAATAAATAAAAGAGCTGCAGTCCTAAATTTGGCGCCAAGGAGGGATAAGGGTGGAAATAAAATAATTTATTAATTCCTATTTCAGGCAAAAGGATGAAGATGGAATTAAATAAATAAAAATAGACTACAGTTGACTGAGGACCTTGCATGAGTCAAATTGCGGTTGACTGAGGTGCTAAGAATGGAATAAAATAAAAATAGCTTGTTGCTGTTCCATGCGCCAAAGATAGAAGGAATTAAATAAATAAAAAGGTCAACTGCTGTCCCATGCGCCAGCCAAAGATAGACAATGGAATTTTTATAAATAAAAAGAGAACTGTTGTTCTCATATGCAAAAAGAAAGAAGGAATTAAAAAATAAAGGAAAGAACAACACTCTATTCTAGGATTGAGCAGTCTATATTGGCTGATTTATATGGAAAATTCATATACACTTGGAGCAGCTGATTTGCTTGTGCATCTTCAGCTATTGTACTTGCACCTTTGAATAATAAAGGTTCATTTTGCCCTCTCTTATTTCTGATTTCAGATTTTTCATTGTGTTGCATAGGATATTGTGTTTTCCTTAGTGTGGAATTCACTCCCTCTACCGCTGTCATTTTTCCTAAACCCTTGAATTTATTATGCAAATAGTCTAGAGTTGTGCAGGTGTGTGGATCTTCAAATTCTCTGTGTGCAGAGTTACATGCAAGTGTCAAACTTTTGGTGTATCACCCCTATTTCCCATTTTCCGCATTCCTTTTCCCTTTTCCTTGTCAAAGTTTTTGTTTTTAGGTGATTCACAAGGGAACCAACCCTCTCTGGAGGTTCACCTCAGCCATAGGTTACCCACAGCCTTGAGGTGTTCCAATTTTGTCAACAGGAGAGAGAGTACACACACCATTCTCTATTAAGGTGCAATTTCTGGGTGACAACATATCAAACTTTATTGAAGAAATAACAGAAAATTAGTTTCACCCTTCTCTATCGAAAGGAAAAAACACATTAACAGATTAGCCTGAATTGCCAAAGAGACAGTAAAACCTTCTTACTGGCCATTTGAAGATGGAACTCCTTTAGACTTTGCTTCCAATTGCAAATGATTCGAATTGGATCATGCAAGATAACAATTTCATCTTACTAAGCCTCTATTTTCATTCTCTAGTCAAACCGGTTAACTACGCCCCTCGAGACACACTCAAAGCACTCCCTATTCAATGATTCTCAGCCTGAACAGAGTATGCAAAGTTTGTAGAAGAGTCTATAGAGGCTGCAGATGGTAATGAGGTGATCCGGATACCTAGGAGTTGAACACAGTAGAAGTAGTTTCATGGGAAACAGAGCAGAAACAGAAAACAGCTTTGTCAGTGACAAATCCACCGAAAAAAAAGCAAAGTGGCGGTTCTGTTTTTGTCACAGCAGTTTCAGATGTGTCAGGGAAGTTTTGGAAGTGTCCAGGTTTGGCCTTGTCACAGCAGTTTCAGATGTGTCAGGAAGTTGCGGAAGTGTCCAGGTTTGGCCTTGTCACATCATTTTTGCCCAAGTGAAATGTACAGGCACAGTATCAGCTAGATACAGTGTCTCTTCCAGTTATCTCAATTTTTGGCTTCTTGTTCAAGCTTCTCTTGTTGAATTTGTATGTACTCCTATGAAGGTTCATCGTAAAAGCACTCTTTTATTCTCTATTGCAGAGATTGAAAGTCTTGGTTGATAGTGATCTAGGGAGCTGAGTGCAGTAAGAGAGTATGCATTTGAAGCAAGTTGCAGAACAATTGCAAGTGTTAGGATACCATTTTTATGCTGTTGGTATCCTCGAAGGCCTCAAAAATGTAATAAGCTTGTAACATTGCAGAGGAAACAGTAAGCTTGTAAGGCCTTATTCTTTTGGAATTTTCGCACATTGAATTTCTCCAGGTAAACATCCCTTGTTGAGCTCTATTTGCTGTCCTTTCTTGAGCTGTTCATAATGAACTCTGAATCACGCTGATGAAAAGTAGGCCGTAAGAGCATTTTTATTAAATATATGGTGAAGTAACTGGTAAATATCTAAAGGAAAAAACTTACATTATCAAATGCATTTCTGAATATAAGGCCTTGATAGGAAAATCCTGTCATCTTGGGTGCAGTCCCAATCACTATATGTATGAATTACTACAACAATCTCTTTTTGGCTAAAGGCATTACATAAGAAGTTGAATCATGTTCTGAAGTAATGTGGAGACCTAGGCACATGCCAAATGATATCTTTTGGCTAGGTAACATCCATTGAGAAGTCAACCTGTGTTATGAAGTAATGTTGAGACCAATGCAAATACCATCACCAACTATCTACAATATTCAATCTCCAAGAACCACAAAATCATGTAGGGATGTGGATCCCTTCCTAATTTGTTCATCAAAGGATTCAAACTGAAGCAAACAGACAAGTCAGAGAGTTGGTTTGCAAATACAGGCATGCAACAACCTTGTTTAGACAACACATTGTGGAATCATATGCTTTTATGAATGATGAAACTTAAGGAGGCATGAACTTTGCTTACACTCTCAACCAAGACACTGGCATGACAGACAAATTTTGGATATCGAAATGCCTGAAAGTGTAACTCAAAAGTATTACTTCTCTCGCATTGCTATGGAGATCTATCATTATCAACCTGAATCTAAAGTTTATTACATGAGGTAAGACATTTAAACTGGAAATCCATGTAGGGTTATGATGTAGATGTCTGAACATCCTTTCCCTGACAGGCTAAAGGTGCCTTTATAAAGTGTCTCTGAAGGAGTGAAAAAGCCATCACCTATGTCCTATTAGCATTGACCATGGAGGATGCAACCTGCATCCATGCATGTGCCACTCGAGGAGTTGCTCATATTCACTTATTATAAAAAAGTGAAGGTAATGTTTATAATTAGGACTTGGTCTGCTAAATTGGTATATGGGATGGCCTTGCAATCATACTTTTATTAAGCTTGCGAACAAGCAAAGGTGTGAACCTGCCATGTCCCACTCTGTTGGAACAAGGAGACCTTTTTGCTTTACTATATATGTTGTTAAAATTTTGTGCTCCCTTAGGGGATGGCTTTGTGACTGAGATTGGGAGTGATCCAGGCCTTGCCAACCCACCTACATCAAGAGTAAAACAACAAAGAGCCTTGAAAGCATAGTTACAAGGAAATTCCAGTATATGGATGAGGACTGCGTCCCTGTCCCTGTACCCACATTTTTAGCGACTACATTTTTATACAATATAACAGTGCCCTTATTCATTTACTCACATACCCTGATTTGAAGGGTGCCCCCATACCAGTAACTATACCCCCACGTCTCCTAGTAACTATACTTGAAAGATAAGGCATATCTACGTGACTGCAATTATATTTTAATGAGTTTGCAAACGAGTAAAAATGCAAATCCACCTTGTCATTATTTGCTGAGTGAGGTTAACACATTTAAGAACAATTTTAAGAGGTTTCAGAAATTGTTGGATTGCCATCTTTCCAAATTTTCTAGAAGCAATTCTAATTGTTAATAAAGTTGTTTATATGGGGCTATTTACCACATCATGCTCAAGCGCTTTTATTATCACAAATCATTTGCACATACATAATTTCTGCATTTACATGGAGCGAATTTTTATCTCGTTCTTCACCCTTGGATGCAAGCTTATAAAGTAGTGGTATACAAAAGAACATCTAGTGCTTTTAGAACCAATACTCTCAACGTGGTTCTGATTGTCTGTTGTTTACTTGGATTTTATGCAGGTGAATATTTAAAAATTATCCGCAGCTCACTTGCAACTCACAAAGTAGTTTCTGTACCAAACACAATTGCAATATTCTGGAGGTTCTGAAGACTACAATTCATTTAATAAGTTGATTCCATATTCAAAAATATGAGGATAGAACTTAGAAGCAAATGGTTAACCACCGGATCATGGTTTAACTAATCTTCTTCCAAATTCTAAGTTTCAAAAACCGTAAATCAATGGTTGGAAAAACAAATATTGTTTTTAATTTGGCATGAAAATTTCAGTGATTCAGAGATGTACCTTGCAGACGCACCAACCGATTTCTCAGATTCCTCCTCGAATTTTGCTAAGACCTTTACACTCATTTTCAGCAGAACTCAAAAGTTCTTTTACCAAAGCTTCCATGCTTGGAACTTTGCCAGCCTGCAGCAACAAAAAAGGCGTCAAAATTTAGATTGTATGCTTTATAAAACAAATCATGAAATGAAAAAACACTGACATAGTTGAAAGTTTGATGCCCTACGAGAGATGTCAGGTGGCCCTGCCCATCACAGTTTGTACCAGCCTTTTCGTTAGTAATAGCATTGAAGTCATCCAAATCATGACCGCCATTGTAATCTTCATCAGCTGTAGTGGCCTTTGGAATGTTTTTAAAAGTTGGAAATCCACCAACACCATACCTGCCAACTTTGTGGTAAAAATCTGTTGCTGGTTGTATAGGACAAACACAGTCAAATGAAAACAATGTATAGTGTATGTTGGGTCACCAGCGTTTGAACCATGTGTGTGGTGTTGTCATATTTGTGACAAGAGCCAATGGGAATCTTTAACACATTTCCATCTATCCACAAGAGAAACACATGCAAGATTACTATATCTGATGTTATTATGGCATTCTGAAAGTCTTCTCCTTACTAATCTTTATTTTAAATCTGAGATAACTCTTCTATTGCACACTCTGTAATTTCAATATTCGGCATATGCTTCACAAACTCCCTTCTTAACCTTCGTCCTTACATTATTTACCCTATAAGCTGTATGGTTAGGGCATCCTTGTAAAACGAAGATCTGCTATTATACCTGATGTTATGATAGGATTCCAAAAGTCTTCTCTCCACTAATCTTTATTTTAAATCTTAGATAACTCTTCTATAGTCCACTCTACAATTTCAATATTTGGCATATGCTTTCCAAACTCACTTCTTAACCTTCGTCCTTACATTGTTTACCCTATAAGCTGTATGACTGGGGCATTCTTGTAAAACAAAGATCCGTTTAAAAGAATTAACCTCAAGATTTATATAGGTGGTACAAAATTATAAGAAAAATGTAAACCTATCAAAATGTTTGGCAGTGCATCCCTACAAAAATTTCAGACATATTAGAAAAGTAGTTCTGCTGTCTGCAAACATCAGAAAACAATTACAACAGCAGCTCATGTAAGAAATGTACAAAAGAACCTTAAGTTCCTGCATGGTCGTTATGTTTATCAGTGTCAATATTTGCAATTGCTACATCTTTCTCCAATCTGAATGCTGTAGCAACCTTTTCATATATCTGCAATTAAAAAGACATGAATGTTATAAATAGAAAATTATCCAGCATCTTGAGCACAGAGAACAATTCCTTAGAATAGAATTTTCTTTCTAAATTATATCAAGTTCAACCATTTATATTGTGAAGAATTAATAGTACTCTCCATTGCTGTATAACAGTTTTTAATTCCAAACGACATTCTAATTCCAATTTTTCTTAAATCTTCCTCAATTTATAGAGTCTTTGAGGAATGTAATTACATTCATTTAATTCTTTCTTTCCTTGTGTAATGATTTTTGAACTGTTTAATCCAAGGAAAAATTGTATGCCACAAAATATGATGTCATTCTAGTGTATTAGTTTTTTTGGTAATGTTGCGACATGTTTCACTCATGTACAGGCATATCTGATCAAAGTCATTCCATTGAAACATGTATGCCATGACTAAGGTAGAAATTATTTCACTTTTGAAAGAGATATTATAATGTTGAAGACAACCATTAGCAGCTAATACTTGCATATTTTTAGACATGGCTGGCTTTTGGTTAGAATCCACACAATTGATTGTTCCACATTGAAATGTTAATATTTGTTCAGATTTTGTCAATAAGCAGTCATGTCTTGAAGGATAAGAAATTGGATGCGAGATATCTCCTGTACCTATACCCTTCCATGTCTTGTCTTTCACTATTAGCAAAACTTGTGCTCACTAAAATTAGGGTCCTCCTTAGAAACGGTAGTTCTGATTGCGAAGGTAGCTTCATAATAATCTCCAACATCCTTTCCAGTATCCAACACAAAAATCCTCAATGATTCAACATAATCGTTATAACTGTTTTCAGCCTTTAACAAACACTACAGAACATTAGCAGAGCATTTTCAACTTCTGGACCCCTGGATCCATGATCTTGGGTGTTGGCTTTGTCCATTCAGTCCCCAACATGTTCTACATACTTCGTGCTTTCTTTTTGGTACCCATACCTCTTTTGACATCTGCTCATGATTTATAACTTTCATCTTCTATATCCAAGTAAGTTTCGTCTTCTAACCTGAGGCAAATCCTAAAATTTGGTTTGTGTTTTCATTGCAAGAAGGCTTTGATTATAGCTATCAAATACTTTCAAGGATGCCCTCTTTTTAAAGCACTGTTTTTTGTGTTTAATATTCTGGACAAAAGCTACATATATGTTTTTCATTCAAAACAATACATTTTCCATCTAGAAGTTTAATTACAAAGAACAATACTATTTTTTTAAGGAAAACTCTTTGATTCAAATTGCTATTTGATGCTTTGTATCCCTGGATCTCAGCATTAGCCTGCATTGGAGGATTCATTGAATATCATTTTGACGAATTATGTAAAGCAGCAGAGCTTAATTTGCGCTACTCAAGCCTGGCAAAGGCAGTGTTTCAGTGAAGCCCATTTTCATGACCTGCGGTAAGTATAGTCATGTTGAATAGTCTGCGGTTCTCGAGAATCACAAATAGAGATTTGTGGTATTCCCAGGATCATCAATCCACCTTCATCTAAACCTGCACACACCTCTACAGTGGTGCAAAACAAACTGTGCTGTTCTTGGTGCCAGCTAGGCACATGAAACCATTTGTGGTCTTGACCAAGGCTTTGTCATGGTTCCTGACACCCGCAAGCCACGCCACAAGGGTCAACTCATATTGCATGGTACTGAGAGCAATCCTATGCTCAGTTTCAAGGGGGCAGGGTTCATAACAAGCCAAGTGTGCAACAGTGAAACAAATAATAACACTCGTGTGTAATTTATTCAATCTTTGAAGTAGTATATCTACAATAGTCGTGTCCTATCTTCTAGGATGCAACCTTATCACGTCCCATTCATCTCTCAACTCCTAATTTCTATGTGGTTGTTACAACTCGTCACCAACCCTATTCATTGACACCATGATAACTTACCAAACTATAGCATATCAAGTGTATTATGAACTATATACTAGCAATTGCACATAAGTTGCAAAGTACACTGAAAAGGACGTGCATGTATAGCTTTGTATGTGTAATTCAATCTCATACAACCATAATGAGACGCGTTCTCCATCATTTCACAATATGAGATTGACTGTAAGTCTTTCTTTCACATTTCCTTATGGCGGAGCATTCTCGCATCTCCTTTAGGGGCAGCACTCTTTTCCTTTTTCCTTTTCTTCACCTTCCTAATTTAGAATCTTAGATATGCAGTTTTTTTCAAGAAAATGTAGATTATACTTGGTCCATTATCACTGCAGGTTTGACATGGTGCGCCTTGTTAGAGTGCCAACCTATGTCTACAAATTGCTTTAGCATTACCAATAATCTCCACAAGAACATTGTGCTTTTTGAAGTGATGGAGCTCATCAACATCTCTCACACCGATCTGTCTTGTACAATTTTGGAGATAAATTTGGTTACAATATGGCAGTCAACACATAGACAAAAACACATACACGAAGTTTCTCGACAAACCCGATAGTTGTCTTAGGGGGCATGTTTAACAATCCAAACACAGTTGCCAACGTCTCACTATGGTGGCAAAGGAATAATTCTTCTTCTTTGCCTACATCACTCAATACACGTTCAGAATTTTAAATCTCGCAAGACATTTTTTCCAATTTTGCATAGGTCTCCTATATATGTGGTGTGGGTTGTCTCCTCCACAACGCACATGCACCATTTTATGGCCTTTAAACCAATTACATCCATGTATCATTTTAATTCCTTTATCATTCACCAATCGCCTTGCCATTTGAACCTTACCCTACCTGCACACTGTTGCATAGATGTTTGATAGTAGAGCATAAGTTGCAGCATTTTGAAGATCAAACTCAAAAAGTAATGTTGTTACTTGTTGAGGCTCCATATTCTTATGTGCTTTATAGGCACCAAGCAGGCACATCCATATAACTACCACAAGTTTGATTGCCCTGTTTGATGATAAAGTTTAGGGGTTCCTCAAGTTTGCAAACACATCTTGGAATGTTAATCATGCTGAAGTAATGATCAATTATATTCATGATGCTATAAGAAGCACTCATGCGATTCCACATTTTGCTTACACATCTACCATGGCACCCACAACTAAAACGTCTCGACAACAATCTATTCTCCATAATGCTTTAGTGGGTGTCATTACCCTGTTTCAAAGATCCTATTTTAGCACAGGGTGGGGGTATGCTAGCAAAGGTGAAATGATCAGTTTGGACATGCATTGGCTGCATTTAGTGAAATAGTATCAATGCTTCATGAGGACAACCATGTCTTCTTTCAACTGCAATTATGATATTCCATGAGAAGATGTTGCAAATTACAAAGCAATTTTTTTGTACATCGAACAATGATGACAAAGGACCAGATATAGGCAACGAATACAAGGCACAAAACCAAAAATCTTAGTGATTGCAAACATGAAGGAAAAAATGGATCAAATTTTTTTATTACAAATTCACTTTTTGATGCATACACAAACGTTGCCTTTTAAATAGGCTTTATAATAGAGGTGAAATCTAACAATCTCAAATTTGTTTAAACAAAATATTGTTTAAACAATATGTTTGAGGGACCAAGTTGTTAATAATTAACAATTTGGTTACAAACACATAAAACAACCAAACAATAATTCTTTGCATGGAAATTACAGAGTGTAAATGTAAGTAGTAAATACATTTTTACACTAACACCCTCTCTTAATCGAATGCTAGGGATTAAAGAAGATGAAAGAAGGGGCTACTAGGCATGATAAGGTACCCAATACAAACAAGAAAAAAGAAAGAACTTCTTCCTTCACCCCAAGCTTTGCCCGTAACTCAAGAAAATGAGGAGAAGCCAAGGGTTTAGTGAAGATAACTACAATCTGATTAGAAGTAGACACAAACACCAATTGAACAACCCCATCTTGAATTAACTTTCGAATGAAATGCATCTCGAGACTCAATATGTTGTTTATGTTGATGCTCAATCGGATTATTTGCTATCTAAATAGCACTTTGATTGTCACACCAAATAACAGTAGGAGACACATGTGGAAAGCCATACTCACCAAGTAATTGTCAAAGCCAAAAAACTTCTTGACTAACCTTGACTGCACCTCTATATTTTGCTTTGGATGACAATGCTACTGTAGTTTGTTTCTTACAAGCACATACAATTAGACCTGAACCAAGGTGAAAGAAGAAACCAAAAGTGGGTCGTTGTGTATCACGACAACCTACTCGATCTGAATTTGTAAAGTTCTCAATATCACAAGATCCATGTGGTGAATAATGAATGCCAAAATTCAAAGTCCTCCAAATATAACGCAAAATACGCTTCACCGCTTACCAATGACTCTCATGAGGCTCATGAGAAAATCAAGAGACAAGGTTTACAACAAAAGTGATATTGGGACGAGTATGAGTGAGATACAAAAGACTCCCAATTAATTGTCTATACAAAGTGGCATCAACTAAGTTATACTGACAATCAACTATCAATTCAATACCTGACTGAAATGGAGTGGGAGATGGCCTACAATTAGCCATATTGAACTTCTGCAACAAATCTGAAGCATACTTCTTCTGTCCAATATAGATACCTTCTGAAGATTGATGAATTTGGAGACCAAGGAAATAATGTAACAGACCCAAGTTTGTCATATCAAAATTTGCCTTCAACTTGTCTTTGAATCTCCTAAATTAGAGAAACTAAACTGTCAATGAGGATGAGATCATCAACATACAAAACCAATATCAACAAATCATCACCACTCTTTAGAACATACACATTATGTTTGTTTCACAATGATGAAAACTAGTAGACAACAAAGAATCATCCATCTTCTCATACCACACAATTCCACTATGAGCCTATTCCATTATTGCTTCACACTCATACTCCAACACGTATATGCGCGATACCTCATCTCTACCCATGTTATTTAGGTCTCCTCTCATCAACTAATAGGGTTTACCGCGTATAGCCAATTGCTTTTACTCCATTATCTTTATTCCTTCAGCACAATGCCCGTGCATAAGAATACCGCTACATCCTCCAAATTTGATGGTGTGTGTTGCAGAACTGAATAGTTGGGCATCCAACATATTGTCCTCGATACTCGCACATCTTCTCTAGAATTAATGCACGAAAGATGGTCATGTCCCAAATTACTCTTTCTAGGCTTTACTATAACAAAAATTCAAACTCCTGAAATAAGAGAATCCATCTACAGATGTGACCTTGTAAATCTGGGTTCTTAACCAGATATTTTAATGCCATGTGATTAGTGTAAAAAAAATGGTGTCGCCAAAAGATATTGTCTAAATTTGTGTAGCGCGCTCACCATTGACAACGCCTCACGTTCGGTTGTAGTATAGTTCTCGCCAACAAGTGTTAATTTCCTACTCATAAAGCAAATTTGATGATCAACATTCCCTTCTC
Source organism: Taxus wallichiana var. yunnanensis (assembly GCA_018340775.1). Classification (NCBI taxonomy): domain Eukaryota; kingdom Viridiplantae; phylum Streptophyta; class Pinopsida; order Cupressales; family Taxaceae; genus Taxus; species Taxus wallichiana. The sequence continues at coordinate 64,824,107 of CM031238.1, read as the reverse complement.
CAGGATGTGCCAACATAGCTCTAATTATTTTCCTCGAGGCATCTACATGTACATGGAATGACAAGTTCCATGAAGAAAATGTAAGATGAGCGAATAGTTAATCTTTCTTTCAATTGTTCAAATGCCTTCTTGCACATCCCTCTAATAAAATTTCCTTTAGCCTTCAATATTCTTCCAAAGGTGTTGCAACAATCTTAGCATAGCCTTTGATGAATTTCCTGTAATACCATGTATGCCCAAGAAATTTACGCACCTCACTTTGATTCATTGGTTCTTCTAATCCCAAGATAATTGCAATCTTTGTCGAATCAACCAAAAGACCTTTCTTACATATGATGTGCTTCAAAAGAGTGTGCCAAATGGTGTCGCAAATATGCACTTCTTGATATTCAAGGATATATTCAATTGCCTACATCTTTCAAACATCAGTCTTAAACAATCACAATGGTCTTTAATTAGACCATACACGGTCTAGTCATCAAGATACACTGCAATAACTTATGGATAAACTCTTCAAATGCTTGGACAATAATACGCACGGCATCTGTTGGCACATTCTTAAGCCCAAAGGGCATAACTATATATGCATAACAACCCCACTATGTTGTAAAAGTTGTCTTGACCTAAAAGTTGTCTTGACCTAATCCTTGCACGCTATACGTACTTGATGGTATTTGGAAAAACCATCCATGAAAGAGTAAATCTCGCACCTTACTACACCTTCAAGAATCTCTTCAGTAAAGGGTGTAGGGAAGGGATCAATAACACAAGAGGCATTTAATTCTCTATAGTCCACACATTCTTATTCTTTCATCCTTTTAGATGTTGATGACCATTGGACTAATCCACTATGATTCTTCTATTGGCTCAATGATACCTACTTTGAGCATCTTATCTATCTCATATTTCACCTTGACACACAAGTTGGGATTCATTCTATAAGGCCTCTTTCGTATGCTGGTCTCGTGCCCTCCTTAGCTTGATCTTCATTTCCTTGAGTGAGGGATGAACACCCTTTAACTCATGGTAGCCTCGAGGAAATAAATCTTGGAAGTCATGTAATAGTTTTATAATCTTTGCAACTTCGGACTCTGATCAATAATCACCAATTATTGCCTCTTTAGGTGCATCCTCTATTTCAATGCTATTTTTGTTTTTGTTTTTAAAGGTTGGTGATATATGCGCGCGTGCTCATCTCGTGATAGCCAAAACTTTGTGCTCTCCCTCAGTGTGCTCAATCTCTAGATCCTCAACCTCTTCATCATTAATCATGTACACTAACTTACCTTTATCTCTTTCCTTCCATGCGTGCTCCAGGAGGTACTCATCAAAATTCATCTAGGCACAAGCGTTGGCACGCTCAATCAGAAGAGTCTCACCATATAACTGAGTTATAAGCTCCTCTCCTTTGTGCTATCTTCTAGAGTGATGTGCTTCATCAACTACAAAGTTATATGCACATGGGGTTTAGTAGAAGAGTAATCAAAGACATGTATCATACACAAGTCATTGCCTTCCAATTTGCGGTCTCCTGTTTCAACTCAATATGTATGTACCATGCACGTGCACACCCGATCAATGTGGAGTAGAACTTATACGCCCATATGGATGGTGGTAATGTATCAGTCCCACAAGCCAACTCTTTTTTCATAGGTTTGAATGTGAGCCAAGGGAGAATTCGCTCCATCATAACTTGATATCCTTTGAAGGAAGGTTACTCTTAACAAACTGAGTTAAGAAGGCAACCCTATTCTTGTGCCACCCTAGTCTCTCTATGCGTAGCAAACCATCGCGTTGTCATTCCTCTAAGTGAGTAGAAAGTAGATTTCTCCTTTCACCCTTATCGTGCAACTAATCCTCCATAGTGTGTAAGAATGTTTTTGGTTTGCCTTCTCCAGTAAACTTTGGTAGCGCGGTCATCTGCAATCACCTAACTGCTCGTGGCATGATCACTCATGTGACTCTTATGTGACACTCATGCCCAACCATTTCATACGTACCATGAACCCAATTGTCACAAGCAACACTAGTAGTGTCACTTGATATAATGTGTATCACCCCATTTGAGGATCCCTTCCTTTGTTAGCTCAACATACTTTGGGTCGCACACTATTTTCACATAGATCTGGTTAAGATCTTCTTTGTTTACAAGTTCAGTGTATGGCGCAATATTTGTACCATCCATAAGAATCACTACCCACTTATATGCATTCTCAAAACTAACATAACACTTGTTAAAGCGCAAGCCTGTGTAGTTTGCATAGCTCCAAGGATGACCAAATAATGCAGGAAAATTGTTTGCTTCTGCCAACTCTAGAACCTCGAAATCCCCTTTGAAATTTTATCCCTGAATCGTGATGCTTGCATCCTTCAAAACACTAATGGGCATGGCCCTTGTTTTGTTTTCCATATACAACACACTTGAGGATGGCTATAATGGTGGTCTACCCATTCTATTCCAAGCATCAAGGGTAAGGACATTAACTTCCACACTTGTATCAATCAAAATGTTACTTACTAACCAACCATCTATAACCGCATCTAGGTAATCTCCTTGTCGTATTCATGGTTATGAGGTGGTAAATTAACATGTAGGATCCGGCGTTCCTCTTTCTATATCTACGTGCGATACCTTCTCCATGAACCATTCTCCTAATAGGGGTATGGTATTCTCTTGTCTGAGCATTCTGCATACTTCCCTAAGGTCATCAACATTCTCATCAAGTACCTCAATTTGCTTGGCACACTCCCTATCCCACGCTTGTTCCTTCAGAAAAGTATCTCCCAATGCAGTTCTATGATTAAGCCCATGGTCTTTTAGAATACTTCCTTTTTTGTCCCGTGCATTTGGATACTTAGTTTGTTGTACATTCTCGTCCCGTTTGATTAGCGGCTTGATCTTCCTTGCTCATGCATGTGCGAAGCTTTTAAGCACATGTGTAAACCAATAATGGTTGTTGCTTTGCCACAACTAAAGTCTTAGGTTGCCATTGTTCTTGCCTAGAGTGCTCAACCTGTATCATTGCGCCCCCTATCCTTTTTATTTTTGCACATGTGTGTGTATAAGTCTAGGCAATCTTCTACTTTATGCCCCTTTCCACAATACACGTAAGATTGGTTCTTTGGACACTCACGCATTGATAATGGTCTGTGACCCACATATATAGCATGTTCCTTAGCTAAACCTACCTCCTCCACGCCTCTACTATGATATCCTCCCCTATAGCCTCCATTTCGTTATTACCTATGTCATTATTCTGTCCCTCGTGTGCCTGTGAACCGCCTTTTGCACTAGTTTGGCACAACGTCGTCTCACAAGCCTCATGGATATGGTTAATCACCCGAGAATTAGTTATATCGTGTGTATGCATATCACAAATCTTGTAGTAGAGTGACACATTCTTTTGGGTTACGTCTTTGAAGAAGTGGAAATCTTGGACATCGTGATTCTTATGGCAAATCTCGCAAGTTTGAGAGTAATGTGTGCACATTCATGTGCAGACAACTATTCTTAGTGTGCCCCTCTATGTCGTAGTCTGTACACCATTGTCCACTGTGAGTCTCATGCATGCGAGAATTACCAAACAACTTTCTTGAACTAGGTGGCCATAGCTATAATCTATGGTTTTATGAATGAACTTACACTAGTATCTACTCTCCCAACTGCTTTTGCACGCAAGCAGTGTTGCTCCTCAGAGCTTTATGCAGGTGTACAAATGTTTTATGTGATAACGCCCTTCTAAATGGTGTAAGTAGTCCACCCATGGACCATTGCACATGTTGGCTTTGATGGATATCATACAAGTTCTTAGACAATAGAGTCTTGAATCACTCATCATATTCTTAGACGCTTTCAAATAGTCCCTATTTAATCTCCTTAAGTGCACAGATGCTCTACTGCTCGAACTCAAGTATGTGAAATTCTTCCAAAAGGCGGCACAATGCGTCATAGTCCAATGCCATATGATGTGGATCATGCTCTATGTACAACTATGCACGCGGCCTTACAATGTAGTCATAAAATGACTAGCCTTCTGTCCAAAGTTTTAATTTCCTTGGCTCTCCATAAGAGCTCACATTTGTGTATATGCTCTGCAACATATTCTACTCCTCTATACTTGGGTAAGTGGAGTGAAATTTCAAATAAAATTTGAGGAGGTTGTTGTGGTGGTGGGTTACTTATTTGTCTTGGATTGCTTCCGCTTGGGGGATGACCAAATCCCGACCCCGAACCTCCACCACGGTTGCTCCCACTTGGGGAGGACTAAATCCTCTCGAGCCTCCTCTCATTGGAATGAATGGTGGTCTTGAGGAAGAACTGGTCTGCGTGTGGCCATAGTAGAACCAAATTGCACCAACCGTCTATCCTGGTATCCCACTAATGGGACTATTTCCACCGAGTAGTGTGACAACGCTTTGTCTTGATGTTGCACATAATGGATTACTTCTAAATAGATTTTGTTGTCCGACAACGGAGCCTCGCTATTCTTGTTGACATATGTGTTTTCTTCATTTATTGTGCCTCTGAGATGATACTAACATGTATCTACATGTATCTCCGACCCAATGTGGTTATCCTTGATTACCTTCTTGTTCTCCGTCACTATGATGATCCTCTATATGAAATCTCAATTCCCGAGTACTAAAGGTAAGGGCTAAGGGTTTGGGGTGGGTCAGATGCATGCCAACGGTTCTTCTCTCTTCACTAGACTCACTTTCATTAGATGTCGAGGGGTCCTTTGTTGTGCTTCCCAATATCAAAGGGACATGGTCCTACGTTCCCTTCCTCTCGTAGGGTCCTCAAAATGTCTACTGCTCAATTCCTCTTTGTCTTAGCGCCTCTTCAACTTCCATGTCTCATGCATCATTGTATATGCACAATCATTCTTCCCTATTCTTCTCCATCTAGCCCAACCAACCTTTCTCAATCCCCTTCCTTTCCCCTGCATGGGATGGGGTTTTAGTCAACCACCATTGAGATTTTCCAATCCGAGTTCAACCATTAAGATATTTATAGCTAATGGTAGTGCACGTAAATATGATCCTCTGGGCTCAAGAAATAACTAGAACTCTGCTTTCTTTGGGCACGAAAACATTGAAATCGTGTACTCCAAAGTGTAATTCCTCAAGACACCTTCTCACCAACGATCTATTAAGCGCACATCCATGGTGCATCCAAGTCATCCAAGCATGATACTTATTATCACTCCAAATCTTCTTTTGTCCAATCCTACTTCCTCTGTTTTGCGCATATGCCACTAACCACTCATATAATTCCCACAAAAAAGAAATTGAAGAATGTCTCATATAGTGAATCATACAGGTTGTCTCTGACCCATTTGCATGGATTGAAGTTAACATCGATGTTGTATCTCTACACACACTCCTCTTCTCCATCTTGTATCCACCTTTTAACGTTCTCCAATGAGAGGAAAAACTCCATAAGCCCGCCCCATCTTGAGAGCATGAATGAAAGAAGGTCCCAGTGATGGAACAAAAAATGTCACGCTGGAGTCTATTAAATCAACATAACATAGTCGGGCGCGTTGGTAATTCACTTAGACACGGGTCAAGTGCTCACCCGAGCGTGTGCAGTAACTCTACCAAGTCCCTCCTTATGTCCGATTGTCAAGATGTATTCCTGCAAAGCATGGTTAACTTGACATGTAAATATGTTTCATATGAATGTTATGTCCTACGACAATATGTGCAAAAATAATTGATCAACCAAGAGAGCTTGTATTCATTATATTCGTGATGCTTTACAATATGATAGGCTCAACCAACCTCTATTATAGACTCATGTGTAAGGCATGACTCATACATAGACTCACTCATACACATACGCCTACACACTATATCTTTCCTCCTCTCTACATGCACACCTATATCTCTCTCTCTCTCTCCCCTCTTACACACATATATAGGGTGGGAACTTGTCCTTCACCACTTTACATGCTTTAATATATTCTTAGACTACTCCTATACATAGCTTGTGCTTCCCTATATTTAGGTGTCATCTTGTGGTTCTCCATGTGTTGTTTACTTTAAATATGGAAGTTCCATCTTTATCTTGTGCATTATAAATAGCTTTTCCCGCTTGTTCTATATTTAGATATGTCATTATCCATGCATAGGTTGTGTCTCTTTATATCCCTACATGTGCTTTACCTTGTTCGCCATGCCTTATCCATGCTTTCGTCTATTTATAACTTTCTCTTATTCCTCACGTCAACCCATGTTTTTCCTATTTATAGCCTTTCTTTGAAATTTGGCTAACTTTTGAGTCTCGATGTGCATGTGCATGAACCTTCCTGCGTGCTTTCTTCATGCCTCCGCGGTACCTTCGCCTACTTCTTTAACTTGTGCAAATCCTTATTTTATGCTTCCGCGTGAACCCTAGTGCATCCTTCCTTCGCAAATGTCTTCATACTTATTCATTATTCATTATAAATTTAATTGTGTAGGTTGACATCATCGGGAGATGTGATGATGACATAGATGGGATCTGTCATGCAAGAGCATTTACCTAGGGACGAGCATTTATCCGAATCTGTGGGGTTAGGAATGGAAGTTTGTTTGTGAGAATTTTGGTGTGAATATCATAAATAGATGAATCTATACGATTTATCCCAAATGGAGGAAAGATAGGAGGGTTCGATAGAGGTGATAATACATTTGATACCATCCATATGAATTGCGCTCTCCACGAATGCACTAGTAGAGGGATATGAGGTGTCAATGACATTGGTAGCTTTATTGTTAGTCAAAATAGGACCATGATTAGATTTTTCAGATTTGGAGTGATCAAGAAGGGAATATTTGTAGATTTTAAGACATTCATCAGCTCAAAGAACCGCTTCATGTCAATCACGTTGTTGGGATTTATCATGTTCTTTGATGGCTTCATTTAGCCTTTCTTGAGTGATAACCTCATGATCAAAGTTGTTGCCAAGGAGGAAGGTTTAGGAAAAATATCGAAGGGCATAGAAGTTATCATAACAATGGCACCAATTAGCATGCTACTAGGAAAAATTAATTCCATCATGCCATTGAGGAAGAGGTTGAGAAGGCTCTGAACCATGGTAAATGGTCGAGGTAGGTGTCATCTCAAATCTTCAACGACAGAGGTTAGTGATAGTTAGCATATGAGGAGGATAGAGAAATGCCTTGTGATTTAGAGGTATATTGATTGATGTTATGGATAGTCTTATTAGAAGAAGTGCTTTAAAAGAGTATATGTGACTCACATCGGTGGCATTCTCGTTTCTAGGATGCACGAGGACTTTAATTTTCTTAGGTGGTTGTTGCTTTGGAGAAGGATTTTGAATTCCTTCATGAGGTAATCTTGGCACTTGGCTTTCTCAAATGATTCTTCCAAATAGGTAGGGGAAAAGGATCTCACCTTGTATTGAAGGTGAGGTTCGAGTGCCTTAAGAAATAGCTGAAGCAAACTCTCATCAGGTATGTTGTGCTCGGCCTTAGTGGATAAGGTCTTCCAACGTTTGATGAAATATTGAGTAGATTCATTTTCCCTTTATTTACAATTGATGAAAGTGTTGATGTTGTTTTTAGGAAAGCCGTGATACTAAAAATCATTGACTAAGGCGATTCTAAAGCTTTCAAGCTTGACAATGGAGTTGTAGGGAAGAGTATGGTACCAATCCAAGGCATCTCCTATAAGTGTCTTAGCTAAGTGTTTGGTGGCAATGGACAAATTGGTTTTGACCTAATCTTTGTAGAAATTTCCAAAATATTTGATATGGAGAGTAGGGTCAATAGAACCATCATAAGTGATGGAAGGATTTATGCCTCATATTCCCACAAAATCAATGTGGGGAGTGAGAGGCTCTCTTTGAATGGCTTGATGACCTTGTTATGGATAGGAGGCTGGTAAATGGGTGTTACATTTATTCCAAATAGGAGAGGAGTGAGTTAAACTTGGTTTTTCATTCCCTAAGAGATCATTTGAGTTTAAATAGCAAGCTAAGCTAGATTGGTTTGCATTTACAAGAACCGCTGATTTGTAATCATAGTTTGTGGTTGACTCAGCGATCAATCACTTGTGTAAAGAGTTGAGTAGGATTAATATGTGGAAGAATATTTGAGTTATTGGTTGGATTAGGATTCACTCCATTTGGAGGAGGCTCAAGTATGATTGATATCTAAATCCAACTTCTCGAGAAAGATAGTATTTAATGCACTTGTGTAGAATTTCAAGAGATTGTCCTACATACTCAACAAATTGTTGAAGAAATTTTTGTAGGGTAGATAATTAGACTTATGAAAAGATTTAGGTTCCCCTTCTTCAATTTCAAAAACAAGGTTTCAAATATTATATCTAGTTTGTACATTTCAAGGTGGAGGTTTTGGCTTCTTAATGTTAGCTCCTATGGCAAAATAGCTGGTTTATTCAGAAGTAGCGTAGGAAAATCATCACCTTAGGGTTCTTGTGTTCACACATAGATGGATTATTAGAGGGCATAGTAAATAACCAAACAAATACTCCATAGTGAAGCGGAATGCTTGAAAGAGGATTTCTAGAAATGCTTTTCCAATGGGATTGACCATGTAGGAATCTTATATAGGGGTCAATGGTGTTAGAAGAGATTAGTTGTGAGATCGAAGGTGTTTGGAACAAGATCGGTCATGCAAGAATCTTACACGGTTCCGATGGTGTTTGAATAGAGGGATTGAAGGTATTATAGGATTGGTTGTGTTGTAGGGTTCTATACGGGGGCCATGGCATAGGAAAAGTAAGAAAATTTCAAAAACATAGCGAATCTAACCTACTTTAAGGTAGATTAAGTTTCACATCAGGTTCACTAGAGTATACGACACACAAAAGATAAAATCTTAGTTGGGTTTTCAAATGTATGGATCCATCGATTCTACACACATGGTGTAGATACAAAGGTGCTCGGGGAGGGCTAGTGTTGTGATTCTAGACCCTAACCGTAAGATAGTTATAGGTTTTGAATATCTATATCTAAGATAAAGATAGGTATCCTACTAGGATTCAAGCTAAGATTAATCAAAGGTTGGATAGGGCCAAGGGGCGTAATATACTTGAGACAATGAAATAGATCAAAGAAAACATACTTCTACTCTAGTGATTTATAACAATGAATGCCCAACCTACAATATACGTGTGCAAGATAAAAGACCGACAAGGGTTAGAAATGATTACTTATAGTGTGTATGTGACCATTAATGCATAATTCTCCCTAGAGACAAATTCACCAAGAGATAATCACTATAGTCTTTGAAGGGGAAAGCTCAACAAGAAGATATTCAATTTTAACTCACTATGGTGACCCAAATGCAAAAGAGGTAAGCTCCAAGATTCCAAGTCCAACAAGTAGGTGAAAAATAGTGTGAAAATAGGTGACCTATAAGTGTCATGTACATCAACAACTATCAACTTCGAGTTCGGGATTTTGGAGACTTTTCCCGCTCTGTAACTTTTTGAATTTCTGTTGCATCTGGTTTCCTTGTGGCGATGTCGGATCCGTTGGAACTGGCCCCTGACCCACCCCCTAATGCTGTTGGTACCCCTCTTGTCATATCATCAAGCTCCTTGAGGGATGTGAGTTATGGCTCTCCAAAACCCTCTCCACCTGGGAAGCTACAACCAAAGATCGTTGATGGGACCTTGTCATTACAGATTCCTGCATCGATTACTAATGTGACTCGGGCATTGAGGGAATTGTCACTTATTGGTAAACTCATGGGGCCCAAACCTCCATTGGAAGAAATAAGAAAATGGGTTCGGATCAAATGGCCCCCCTGTGGCCCCCTAGAAATCAGTAAGCGTTACCTAATGGATTTATCCTCTTCACCTTCAGCCACAAAGAAGATTTTGCGAGGGTGTTGTTGGGAGGGCCCTAGTTTTTGGGAGGAGAGGTTTCTACCTTCGAAGGTGGACTCCAAGATTCAATCCACAACCGAAACCATGACTCAGGCGTCGATATGGGTTCGTCTTCCTGACCTCCCCTTGGAATTCTGGCATTTGTAGTCATTGAAGGTATTGCTTTATCCATGGGAACTCTCATTGCTATAGATCAAGCAACTAGAGTTGGTTCTAGATTCATCCATGCTAGGTTTTGTGTTAATGTTGACATTAGTATCCCATTACCATCTTCTATTGAGCTCTATTATGACCTCGGAACATGGGTGCAACCGATTGAGTATGAATACATACCTCAGGCTTGCTCAATATGTAAAAGCATTGGCCACAGAGCCCAGCTTGTCCCTCCAAGCCAGCCCCAAAACCCAAGGAGCAACTACGTTCCCCGAAGAACAAAGGGAAATACATCCCCAAAATCACAAAGGAAGTTAGCACCTCCAACCCTTTTGATGTTTTACAAGAGAGGGTGAAATCCTGCTTTGAAACCACCGTCTCTCACCCACTTCCATCCTCATCACCCCGTAGGCACCTCAGTCTGAACAGATAGCTACTTCCTCTGCTCATCCCTCGAATGTTTTGCCCTATTAGTAGCCTCTAATGGATCATCCTCTTGTTGTGACATCTTCTCTCTCCTCGGAGATCCTCTTCATTCCCATTGTCTGAGCATGCTTCTTGTTTTACCACCCCCCTTCCTCACCTTCTTTTGAGCTTCCTAAAAATGATGTAAATCTTGATATCCCCTTCCAGTCTGGACCAGAAGAATCTCTTGTTTCTACTCCTCCACCTGATTTTCCTCTTTTGAGAGAAAAGTCTCCTCACCCCTCCCCTCAGCCTCGGTGTCTGCAAAGCTCAACCCAGCCAAAAAAACTAGAAACAACATTAAACAAAGTATAGATGTGGGTAGCAAAAAGCAAAAGGAAGACATACCAACCAAGCTAAGCTTCAAGAAGAAGCATTTCAAAATATCACACAAGGAACACAAGGAATCCTCACCTTGCAGGGGGAGGGAAGCATAAATCCAAAAAATGAAGCTCTTCTCTTGGAATGTAAGGGGAATAAATGCTCCCAAAAAAAAAAATCCTTAAAGATTTCAGACTTAAACACAATCCAAACATTATGATGTTACAGGAAACAAAGTTGAAAGAAGATGATTTGTTGCATAGGATATGGCCCAATGCTTCCTTTCTTTGCTCGACTTCAATTGGTAACTCTGGTGGCATATGTACGTTTTGGAATCCCAAAATCCTTTTTGGGGAATGCATTATCAAAACACCACATTACCTGGGAATGTTTTTTCAAGAAATAGGATCTAGTGTTGGATGGATTGCAGTGAATCTTTATGCTCCTAATCAGAAAATCATAGGGAAAAAGTTTGGAAAGAATTGTTGGAATTCCATAACACGTGTAAGCATCTTCCTTGGATTATTGCAGGTGATTTCAACACTCCCCTCTATATATCAGAAAAGCAGGAGGGACCAACATCAACACAAACAACATGGATTCTTTGGCTGATTTTATCATGCAAGGTGAATTATTTGACTTTGATCTTCATGGAGCCTCTTTTACCTGGTCTAATCAAAGGTTAGGGAGCAACCATATTAAAATCAGATTGGATAGGATGCTTGCTTCTATGGATTGGATTGCTCACTTCAATGATTTTTACATGATGGCACTTCCTAAAATTGCTTCTGATCACCGCCTTTGCTTCTAAATGTTACTCAAATGCAAAACCCGAAACACCCTCCATTTCGCTTTGAGTTAGCTTGGCTTCAAAACCACAATTTAGATAACCTCATTGCTTGAAGTGGTGGAAGACTGATTTTTGGGTTCAGCCATGTATAGATTCTCAAAAAAGCTTAATCATGTTAAGAAAGAGCTCAAAGCTTGGAAACTAAATGCCTTTGGAGACATCCGTAAAAGAAAGGATCAACTCATTGTTAAATTGGCTAAAATCTCTGCTAGCATAGAGCTTGGAGGCAAAACTCCTACTCTGCACCAACAAGAATTAGCACTCCTCGGTGACTATCACAATACACTTGCTGAAGAAGAAATATATTGGAGGCAAAGATCTCGGGCAATTTGGTTATAGCAGGGAGACCGAAATACAAAAAAATTCATACTACCGCCACCAAGCACAAAAGCAGAGTTAAAATTAAAGACCTCATAACTATGGATGACAACTATTTAAATTTTGAAGACACCATTGCAACAGAGATGGTCAATTACTATTCTATTTTTCTCCAAGAAGATAAGCCTCCTTGTGAGGAGGATAGTCAGGAGAAGTTGCAACATATTCCTAAACTAATCTCAGATGATATAAACACTAAGCTCACTAAACCTTTTTCCTTGGAGGAGGTTCGTAGAGCTGTTTTTGATATGAAGGGAGACAAGTCACCTGGCCCGAGATGGCTTTCCTGCCGCTTTTTTTCAAACTTATTGGCATATTATAGAGTCAAATATGTTAGTTATAGTCTCCAATTCCAACAAAGTGATCTTCTACTTAAGGAATGGAATACTACTTTTGTGGTTATTGCTCCCAAGTCTTTGGGATCTAAATTAGTCTCGATTTTCATCCTATAAGTCTTTGTAACACTTCCTATAAGATAATTACTAAGATGATGGCCTCTAGACTCAAACCCCTTATGGACAAATTAATCTTAGATCAATAGAATGGCTTCATTGGCGGAAGACTGATCCAAGGGGGAGTAATAACAGTTCATGAAGCTATCCATACAACCTCTCTCACTAAAACAACTAGTATGATTATTAAGCTTGATATGCAAAATGATTTTGATAGGGTGAGTTGGACTTTCCTTCTCAAAGTGCTGAAATTTTTTGGATTCGGGGATAAATGGTGCTCTTGGATCCATAATTGCATCTCCTCTCCTAGATTCTTGATCCTTATGAATGGCATCCCTCAAGGATATTTCGCCACAAGTAGAGGGATAAGACAAGGTGACCCACTATCACCTTTTTTTTTTATCCTCATGGTGACACACTTAGTAGAGCATTAGTTGCAGCTAAAAGATCTAGCAAAATTACGGGTATTACTATTACTTCTAAGGTCCCTGCAGCTACCCAAAACCAATTTGCAGATGATACTCTCTTGTTAGGCGTTGCTTCGATGGTGGAGGCTAAAATATTGAAAATAATATTGGATTGCTATCAATCTGCTTCCAATCAACTTATAAATTTCACCAAGAGCAACATTGCTTTCATAAATACCCCCTTTCCGACAAAGAAATATCGCTGCCATTTTTGGATGCAACATCATGGACTTTCCTTCTTCGTACTTGGGGCTCCCTCTCTTTAAAGGAAGGCAACTTAAAACACTCTGGAATCTGGTCATCGAAATATTTAAGAAGAAGCTTGCAGGATGGAAAGGTGCCCTTCTCAGTCAAGCTGGTAAGTTGCAACTGGTTAAAGCTACTCTGCAAAGCCTTCCCATATACTTTATGTCTCTTCTTAAAATGCCTTCCTCGGTTGCTGCTTTGGTATTGGAAAAATTTAAAAACAATTCCTTTGGTCTGGAGCTGAGGAAAGAAAAATATTCCACCTTGTCTCTTGGAATGTGGTTTGTACACCTTCAGCGCTTGGGGGTCTTGGTTCACACATAGTTGTTGAAATGAACTCAACTATGTTAGTCAAACTAGGCTAAGTTGTGGCTTCCAAAGGTGAATCCGCTTGGATTCAGATGTTGATTTCTAAATACCTATCTCCATGTTAAAATTTCTTTTCTGCAGATATTTCGAGTGGAACGACGATCTAGAATTCTATAGTTAGCACTCAAAATTTGCTACAGTTAGGTACTAAATGGAAAGTGGGCAATGACAGGCAGATAGATTTTTGGAAAGATTGGTGGATAGGGGAGAAACCCTTATCCTCTAACTCATATTGGGATCCTATCGAACACCTAACTAGATTATGTGGCAAAACTGTTGAGGGTTATATAGACATGTCCAATCCTTCTCGTGGCTTTGGCATGTACCATTTTGCAAGATGGCAGCTCAATCCAGATGCAGCGATTGGATAAACTAAAGCTTTTGCTTTCCTCATAGTACTTATAGTTTTCTATGGAGGAAGATGCTCGTATTTGGCCACTATCAACTTCGGGAGAGTTTTCGGTCAAGGCGACTTATCTATCCCTCCCACATCATTCGGAAGGTCCTCCTCTAAATCATATCTAGCCTCCACAGGTGGTTCCCAAAATTGGTTTTTATACTTGGTTGGCATTCCAAGACTCTTTCCTCTTAGGTGAGAATCTTAAACGAAGAGGGATCCCTCTTCCAAGCAAGTGTGTATTATGTCTCAATGCTCTTGAAACTTCAGTTCACTTGCTTTTCCATTGCTCTTTCTCTCATTCTATATGGAGTCTCCTATTAAATAGCTTTGGGGTCTCATGGGTGTTTCCTTCCACCATTTCGATGCCATCCTTCAATGGAAACCCTTTTTTAGACACCAAGTTGTAGCTCTTGCTTGGAAACTCCTCCTCCCCCATGCCTTATGGAATATCTGGAAAGAGAGGAATAGAAGAGTTTTCAAAGACCAGTCTCAAAATCCCTCCATATTTACTCCCTTGTAGTCTCTAGTTTACAAGAAAATTTAAATTGCTCCATCTAGAAACAACATAAGCAAAAATTGCTCTTAACCAAAAGGAACCTTGGATTAAGAAACTTCAGATCCATTTAAAGTTTCCCTCTTCGGTTGCATCTAGAGAAAATATCTCTTGGATCCCTCCCCCACTTAGTAGGCTTAAAGTAAATACATACGGTATAGCTAAAGGTAACCGAGAGCCTCAGGAGGTGGCACTATCATCAGAGATGATCGAGGTCAACCAATGACAACAACTATGGTCAATTTTGGTAATGGGACTAATCATAGAGCATAAGCACTTGCAATTCTCAAAGGGATGGAGTTGGCTCTTAGATTTGGATCAATTAATCTCATTGTGGAAAGTGACTCCCTCAACTTGATCCGCATTCTTAATTCTAATGAACCTACAAGCTGGAGCACAAGCAATATAATAGCTAACACAAGAAGCCTACAATCACGCTTTCATAATATTCTTTATCAACATACCTACAGGGAAGGAAACAAAGTGGCTGACCAGTTGGCTAACTTGGGATTTTCAATTGAAAAACAACAGTTTGGATTGGGAATTTTTCTGAAACTCTACTCTTGGTGTTAGCAAATGATCGACCTAAAGATACTCATTATGTTGTTGCTTAATTTGGACACCTCATTTTTGCTTTATTGGGTGTCGAATTATCATTACCTATACCTATCCCGCCGAGGATATAATTACGACTTTTTGTAATGATGGGATTCATGCGTGGGAGGGGGAGATCTTAATAATAATTCTCACGAAGGAGATTTATAATCATCAAAGTGCACATTCGATCTCCAGTTGGCACGTGGGAGGGACGGTAAGGGTCAAGTTAAAGAGCCTTGGCTTTATTCCTTCAATTCAAATTTTGTTTCTTTCACAAGTTCTTCTCTGGTCGATATGGGTGGTTCTTTGGTCAGAGTGGAACCTGCCAACTATGATGAATTACACAAGGATCTTGATGTGTGGAATTTATTGCAGGAGAAAGGGTCACTCCTTTCATTAAACGCCTCTCGGGTCACTCTGTAATTGTCTCTAGCTACATTCTAGCAACATGGAAGAAGGGGAAAGTGAAAGTGGGGCGGACCAAGTTCGAAATCACAACTAAATCCATCGCCGCTGCTACGGGTCTTCCTCATGATGGAGATATTTACTTTAAACATTCGCTTAAAGTGGAGATGGGTGCTTTTCTAAAGAAGGAACAAGTTAACAAATATCAGTCTGGTTTTGAGCGCGCTTCTCTGCCTACACCATGGGACAAAGTCATTGGGCGAGATAATGCGCTATTTTAAGCTCGAAGAGATACAAACGGTGTATAGACCCCATATTTTCCTCCTGGCCCATTTTCGTAATGATATCAAGGTAAATTTGGCTAAATTTTTGTTTCAGTCATTGGATCTTTCCATTAAGCAAGCCCGTGTTGGTGAGGGTCCCCTCCTTCATCAGGGTTTACTCTATTTATTTTTAAAATTGTTCTTGATCCTACTATTTTAGCTCGTTACCCCATTGTGATTGGCTCGGCCCGTCGTTGCATCCCTTCGCCGCCCCTTATTCACTCTTCGCATGTCGTCTCGCCGCCACCTCATTCTCCATCATGTCTCTATTTCGGAGGTGGTGATCACGAGACACCGGGACGATGCCTTTCCCCCCCTTCTCCACCTCCGTCTTCTCCCCCTCCATAATATTTATCCCTTGGTGGTGGCGGACCAACCACCACCCAAATTTTCTCCAACACACTGCTATTTATATGTAAATTTTGAGCCTGTTGGTGACAAAGTGGAATCCCCGATGTTCTTCTCAACCTTTCAAAGGCTTACTCTGATTCCCCTGCTCCTTCTCAACTGGATTCACCTTTCGACTTTGCTGATGTTGTGGAGGAGGAAAATGATGATGTTGTTGGCGTGGAGGGTGAAAATGTTGTTGGTGATGTTGTTGTGGACACTATTGAGGTTCCTGAAGAGACTGTTGATGCTTTGAGGATTCTACTGCGATGTTGTGGCCACTAGTGATGTTGATACTGACACCGCTGAATTTCTTCATAGAGTGCTTGAAAAAATCAATAGAGCCTTCACAGTAATCAAAAGTTGGAAGGATCACACTGACAAGACTTGGGAACATATGCAAAATGGTTGTAAATATCTCATCACTTTGGCTGAAGCAATGGCTGACAAGAATCCAAATGTTGCTACTTATGAAGTGAATGTTCTGAAAAATATGATAGATATGTAACCCTTTTGTGGATTTTGGTACTTTTTGACTTCGGTCTTTGTATCTTATGTACTTAAATGTTATATCTGGCCTTTTGGGATTTTTGTAAAAGGATGTGGGTCCTTTCAACACCCTAAACATTTTACCAATTTCCAAAAATAAGTGTCATGTACGATAAAATCGATTGTCTGGTGTGGTGGTTTGAAAAATAAGTGGTGGGGTATATATACCCGATGTCATCACCCATGGGTGATGACATCAACCATGAAAAATTAAAACTAACACCATCACCCATGGGCAATGGTGTCAGCCTTGGGGGGAACTCTAATGTCAAAAGGTGAAAAGCATGTGATATGGGAGGCCATAAGGTAAATAAAGGTAAATGATAAAGGTCTAGGGTGATCAAAAGTAGGTATAATAGTGTGCAATAAGAAGAAACAAGTAGACATAATGGGACAAGTGGACATAATGAATGTAATATGTGAACAAAGGGAAGAAATGAGGTGAGGGTAGGATAACTATGACGTAATAACAACGTATCTCAAATGTTGTGGTCTATCCCATGTGAGCAAGTGTGGTCACATCACAATCTCGACAGTCCCTTAAAGCACTCGCTCAAGAAGAAGATGCATCAACAACCCCTGCACAAAAGAAACGATTAGCAAGCGTTAAAAATGAGGTGTATAGTATACCATCTTTGAGCATCTCATTTGCATCTAATGTTAAGGAGGGCATACATTACATGTTTAAAAGGAAATATTGAGTTAACATAAAATCTTGAATGATAACTAATTAGAATGTGATAAAAAGACTTGTAGTCATTCATACATCTAAACATTCAAACTAGCATTCAATTTAAGACCCCTAAGAAAATCCAATTTGAATATTTTTGGAGAATCTGCAAAAATGGATTTCGTGTTGATGATGAATATGATAAAAATGTATATAGTGATGGAGACGAATAATTTATTCGGTAAAATCCGTGATGACGCCCGCTTTGCGTATGTAGCTAAGTTTTCGTACATGCGGTCATCCGACTACATACGCACTCGCCCGCTGCATATGCAATAGAGCTCTGCATGTGTGAGACACCCGACTACATGTACCACCGGTCATTTGTGCATGTAGTCACCCGATTGAGTATTCAGATCGGGCGTCCGTGTAGTTGCCCGATTGCATATGCAAAGCGAGCTGTGCATATGTAGTTGGGCGTCTCGTGCATATGTAACCGGGTGGCTGCATGTCAGAACTTCGATTGTATATGCGAGACGGGATCAAACCCACATGTCGGGTGTCGTTTAATGTCCCCTTTATGTAACGTCCCCTTTTTCCTACGCCAAATTTCCCAAGGGCCAAGTCGGGTCCAAAATGTGGTTAGACTAGGGGCTATGGATCTTTGGAAGCTTTTGGGAAGGGGCCTATGGTTTTAATATCCTAGTTTTGCGTTTGGGGTCACTTTTGGACATGGTGACTCAAAAAGGAAAAAAGTAACTATAGTTACTTTTATGTTAGTGGCCCCTCCATGGAATGAAATGCGCCTAGGGTTATGGGGGCTCGTTTGCCAAGGAAAAGTATATAAGGAGACGGGGAAGGAAGAAAAGGCACTTTTGTCACATACTTTTTAGCCTCTTTCTTGTGCAACTGTTGTTGTTGCGTATTTTCAGCTTGTGGAGTCAAATCCCACAGGGACCCTAGCTTCGGTGGTGAGAGACCCATCCCTAGTTAGTAGGACTTTCTTCGGTAGTGAGAGATCTACCCTAGTCTGTCATTCTAGAGCCGCTTTTTGGGCCATGCTATAGAGATATTACCAAAGGGTTTTGAGGATTTCTGGGGCATTTGGGGAAGATAATCGAGGGCTTCGGATCGGACTTATGGCAGCCATTTGGGGTGGGCGTGGCAAAGACGTTGAAGGCACCTCCATCATTTTCTGACCCCATTCCAAGCGAGGCGACTTGCGGCCTTTATTTGAGTGTTTTCCAGTGTCTGCATTTCAGATCTAAGGTGGACATACTATTTCCTATATCTCAGTAATTGTTATTTCCAAAGACCCTTATTTTGCTCTTGTATTTAAAGGGTCACGAATCTCTCGAAGGTTTCCACCGCCTAGGGCATTCTCAGTAATTTTCTCTGCAATGTGATTTGATTTGTGTAAAATTCCCAAAAATAGTTTTATTATGTCCTCTATAATAATATCAAGCTCTCTTTAAATTTTCAAGTGATTTGAGTGGATATCTTGGGAGATATTGATTTTATTTAGTTTGTTGTCCTTACTGTAAAAATCTGCATAAATCAGTATTTTATTTGGCTGCAAGTTTTCAATATTTTGTGCATTTTTAAGTGGTATCCCACAAGGGATATTTCATGTCTGTGTATGTAAATCGCCTGCTGGTTGCATATGCGGCGGGTGTCTGAATGAGATCACGTGTTTGCAATTTTAGGTCGTGTTTCTGGACTATGTTGTTTAGTCACAAAGTTTTGGAGTTGGTTATTTTTGGAGATTATCGTGAATGCTAAATCAATCAACTAGAGTTTAAATATGGTGTTCGATTGAGAGGAACTATTCTAGGAGTTAATTGATTTATTTTTTTAGATCAAATAAATGTAAAATAGGAGTATGTTCCCATATTTAGTTTTTTCAGTCTGTATTGTCTTTAGTTAGTTAGTACTTCTAAATTTAGTTGTTTTAAGATTAGATTATGTATTTTGAGAGTTCCAAAACATGCAAAGAGTAGTATAAAATCCACTACTTTATAAATTTGTGTAATTTCATTGTAAAATCATCTAGAGTTGAAGTCAATACAAAGAGCAATTTTGTAGCTTTGCAAGTTTTGTAATTTGTTTCTTAATTGTTGGTTTGTGTATTTAGGACCCGATAATAACCTCTCTCAATTTATCAACTAGAGTTTGCACTTCAATTTTCAGTCAATTTTGTAAGGTGATAGATTGTGTTATGTTTATCTTATTTTCATTAGTGGGTGTTTCTAATGCTTGATTTTGTAGATGTACTTTGTAATCTTGCAATTTTTGGCGATTTAGGAATGTTTGCAAGTGATAATTATTGTATTTTGTGTGTGGAATCTAAATAACGCCAACTAAGCTGTTAGGTTATTCAACCTCTCATATATGTGTTGTGGATGAACTATTGTTATTTGTTTAGATGATGCAAAATTATGGTTCCTCTTATATTATAATACCTCCTTAGATTGATTACCTAAGGTTTACATAGAGATGAGTTAATACTAGTTCTAGTTTGCCTTGGTTTTGCATGTGTTTGACTGAGATATAAAGTGTCTTTAATATTTATAAGTTGAAGGAGAATATAGTTTTCTTTTTCGTCGTAGCCTTCCTTTCTTTTGAGTTTTTATGAAGACCCACATTATCTAGAACCATTATAAATACCAATAGGTTGAACCTCATTTCAAATCAAGACTTTCAGGTCTAGAATATAATAAAATGAATGACCATCTAAATAAACAATATCTAAAATCAGAATTGTAATAGGCGTCTATCAAGACAAATTGGTCCCTCCACACATTAACACTAGGTTGCATGCATCCCAACTGAAGTTAGACGTCTTAGAGTAATCTATACCTTGAATCTACACATCTATCTAAGGTTTTAAAATGGGTGGGAGTGAGAAATCCAATCCCTTTCTCCCTATTTGATAATTGTTTGTTGTTGTGCGCAAAATATTGATCAACAATTTAATTGGCACTAAAAGGAGGGAAACTAAATTAAGATAGTTTGTGAGGACATTTGTGTAAAAATTTTATTCATCATATAAATTTTAGTTGCATGACTATTGTGTGTTCTTGTCGATTATATTCTTAAAGCAATTGGTTTCTCTATTGATTTAAAAGATTCATTTCTAGGCCATTCACACTCATTCCCTTGTTTTCAAGTAGTTATGTGGTCATGGCTTATTTGTATCCTCGTCTATTCACTCCCAATTTTCTCGAACAACATTGATTTGAAGCATATTATGATAGATATGCTATATATGGATTTTTAACTAACACCGATGATTTTGGAGGATAGGGATATGCATTATGTGGAGATAGCTCCATCTCTTATTCTGATCCATATTGAAAGATGCCAAACCTGGATGAAAACATGAAGGAAGCTCAAGAAATGATTGCAAAAATGAGAACTAGACATACGGATTTCAAATAACCATGTTCATGGGAAGATCCTTCACCAAGATGGTACAGTCCTCATAAAAACTCATAACATGGAGAGAAACTTAAAGAAGATGCAAGAGATGGTTAAAGAGATAGAGGTTAAATAATCTAGTCCAAGACAACCCTTTCTATGGCATAATATTTCACCAAAATTATATGGTATCTCCACCCAAACACCAAAACCACTGCCACAACAGTTAAATACTCAATCTTTCCTTCATTTTTTAATTCCAAATCCATGTCATTATGCCAAAAATTCCTTTATCCATTCAAATACATGACAGTACTCAACCTTCTTCCACTCATGAGTACACGCAGATATAAACCTATGGCAGCATATAAACGTTTCACCATCTAAAAAGATGAAGAAATCGTAGTAACTTTGGAGAGGTGGCCTAAATATTTGGTAAATAAACAAGAAAGCTTGCAACATTTAAAGGTGTGGGATAGAAACTTTGAGATCCCTAATGTTCATAAAGAGCAATCCATAAGCAAAGCGGTATTCGATTCCCGAGAGGATAGTTATTCAGATCTAAAATATGAAGAGGAAGAATTATTTTCTAATCTCGAAGATATGGATGAAGAAGAAGGACCGATAGAGCTCACAAGTATTGCATTTAAACTCAACAAAAAATTTCTTGCTAAGAAGATTTCATATAATGAACAGGTAAATCTAGAGGAGCACGAAAAAGAAGTTGAGACGGAAGCTAATCCATGTGACTTTAATGAAAAGATCAACCTTCTACACTAGAAAATTTTGAGAGCTTCATGCTTCCAATTGAAGGTGTATATGATGATCAAGCTTTATCTAAGCCTACATGGGAAGTAATTATGGAAGAAATAGTGGGTTTGACAAAAATCCAAGTCAAGGAAGATGAGTTTGCAAGATTTGACACTCAAGCTAAACACCAAAAGGAAGAAACAATGCATTGCATAGGAGTAGATTCTGAATAGATTTTGGAAACTCATTCATTAATGAAAGTTGTGGATTTCGTACAAGAAAATATTGTTAATAATGTGGATTATTTGAATGTAGATTTATTTATAGATTCAGAGGAGTCTTTAGAGACCAAATAGAAGGACAAGATGGAGTTTACCATTGTAGATTCAAAACATGTTAGGAAATCAGCCTTTACATTGGGTAATTATTATGAGTTAGTAATTATTGAACGGTAAATAAGCTCTATTGGTTATGTTGTTATGTCTTATATATTTACAAATAGTTTATTCTTGGGCCTTTTTCAGGAGTTGTTATAGGAGCTCCTATATTTTAGGAGTTGTAACTCCTATATATTTGTAACCTGTGAATATGAGAAATATGTGTGAATATTATTTCCATGATTTAATTCTGCAACTCTGCTCAAATTCTATATTTGGTATCAGAGCAATTTATTGTCTTGGTTTTATAATGGAGAACTAATTTTATATGCAGGGGCAACTCTAATATTCTGTGTTGTCATGTTCTATAAAACTCGTTTGTTGATTAAAACATCATTGTAGAGTGGTATATTTGTAAAGTTTGATTAGATTAAGGTATTTTGTAAGCTTGTGGGTGTATATTTTTTTGTCTCTCAGATTTTCCAAGCATTCAAGAGTGAAGCGTGGACGTCATTATACAGAAAGAGAGCAGCTTTGTAATTGTTAATTACCAATACACGGTCTCCTCCTTGGACGATTTGTGTCTTCATCTTCAACATTGCACTCCAGTCTGCTACGTGGTGGACATTATCAAAGATGCAACCCATATCTCTGTCTGATATATGCATTATGATGGGTTTTGCATGAGCCAATTATTTCCTGGGTAAAATTTCAATATTTCTCAGAGCATTGGCTTTGAGCGCATCTGCATACATTGGAACGGGTTGCATTACACTTTTGGATCCTTGATTCCTCTCACATCTTATTCGCCACCAACATTGCATTAGACGCCACATCATTTGCCAATCTTGGTACGTGTCATTCAACTGTTGTGCAAACTCGACCCGAGAACTCTAGTTGTTGGGGAAGCAATTATTTGTTGATCAAGTGAGAGTTGTTCAGTGGAATGTCAACAAACATTTCAAACCTTTAGTGTCGACATCTCTGAGCATTCACAAATGAAAAAGCCTAAAATGTCAGGTCTGATATTTGCGTGAAAAGAAATTCTTGATTCATGTTTTTGGTACATAAGTTTTTATACTTAATAACTACTAGCAATTGTACGTAAAGTGTAAGATGTGAACACCGAAAGGGATACACTGAAGAAGAAAAATAAGATCCAGAGGAACAAAGGAAAAAGAAGTGTAAATTTTAGTGGCTAATCTTTGTTAATTCACGAATATTTGGGTTTTTCAAAAATTGGATTTGGCTAATATTTGGGGGTTATGTTGGTTACTAATTTGCCTAAATTTTCTATAAGTTAGTTTTTAGGTTGATTCACCTAACATTTACAATAATAGCCAATTTTTATATCCAAATCGCTTTACTGTATGCACAAAAAAGGAACTTACTACTGGTCGGTAGCTTAATGCTACCAACTAATAGTTATTCTTGGTGACAATGTTTCCTTTCAATTCATGGCATTCACCAAGATTTCAAAAGTCATTTATAGAAATTCACCAAGTAATATCTATGGTTAGTTTTTAGGAGGGGTCTTAAAATTTACCCTAGTCAAAAAGGAAGAGGATATTAGAAAATGACATTCGAGGGTGGAGAAGTGAAGGGAAAATGGATGCGAAACATGGATCCCCAATGAAACTATATTGTCTACAAAGTGCATGATTTTTATGTCAATCAAACGCGATGGAAAAACTTGTGTTGTGGAAGACAATGACGACATTCTAGAGGGAGATATCTAAAATGCAAGGTGCGGAGATCATTTTCAGCGGGAAATTGTAGGTCAATAGTGTAGGCGGTGTTGTGATTCGGGGTAAATTTTAAGACCCTCTAAAAAAAACCATAGATATTACTTGGCAAATTTCTATAAATGACTCTCAAAGTCTTGTTGAATTTCATGAATTGAAAGGAAATGTTGTTGACCAATAGAAATTGTTGGGTGCTAGCATTAAGCTACTAAGCGATTGGTAGAAAATTTCTCTTTTGTGCATATGGTAAAGGTGATTTGAATATAAAATTTTGGCTATTATTGTAAACATTAGGCGAATCAACCCAAAAAATTAACTTGTACCTAGAAAATTTAGGTGAAATAGTAAGCGACCTAACCCTCAAAATTAGCCAAATCAAAATTTCAAAAACCCAAATATTCATGAATTAATGAAGATTAGCCACTAAAATTTACATTGTCGTGATTTCATTTTCAAAGCCAACATAAGCTTAGGTGTTTGTGTGTGACACATCTATTGGCTCCCTTCCCTGATTTTTCCAACAACCTCCACCACAACAAGTTTTGTTGCAGTGGTGCACACTAGTTGTTAGAGGGCACCTTCGCGAGTGCATTTCTTCAAGTTTTTGGCTCATTTGTGGGGGCCTTCGAACTCCACACCGAGAGCGGTCAACGTCCCAAGCCACTTATAGTCAATTGATAACCGACCACACAATTTCCACGACATCACATTTCGATGGACTCCAATTGATAATTAAGATTCGTCAGATGACATTGATACACTCCTCCACATCTACAACCTGCATTTGCTCGTGCAACTTGACTCTATGGGGGTAGCAAGCTTTCCATTTGTAAAATACCTTTCAACGTAAAAAGACAAAATTTAGTCAAATTTTGGAAATGATTTTTGTATTTCTTATATGAGAGTCGATAATGAAATATACACACGGAATTTGTTCCTTTCCCGATTACGGTTTTCCTCAACAAGGCCTTCTAGATACCTATATATGGTGGTTCAGTGTGAGCCTCCACAATTAGATCATAGATATATAGGAAAAGCTTCAAATAAATATTGACTTGGCACGTGTCAGTTATGTTTTTGAATTGCAAATTGTGCCACTCTTCGCGAAATGCTTTACAAGTGTAAGATGTTTGAAATGCATGCAAACTGTCCCACGCACAATCTTCTACTAGAATTACACACTTTAAATACCAATGCTACATCGACCTGCAATGTCATCCCAATTTCATCTAGGCACTCGACATTAACACATAAAAAAAACTATATTTGTTTGTACACGCTTCCCCTAAGCCAATTAAGCCAAAGTATGAGTGTTTTCTTGGGCATATTCAAGCCCGACGAGGGTAGGCTTCATTTTTGTATGCAATGCCTCACATGGGAGTGGCGGCGGGAATGGGAGTGGGAGAGGGAGTGGGAATGTGGGAGGGAATGGGAATGGGAGTGTGAAGTTGTGAATGAGATGAGAAAGAAGGTGGTGCTAGTGGTGGATGGATCTCCACAGTCGAAGACAGAAATGTCGTGGCCTCTGTCATACCTTGTGAATAAGGTGGACACGCTCATATTGTTGCATGTTCTGGACACCAAGTCCGAGCACGTCTCCCCCAGTAAATGTGAACATGAGCGCCTCTACCTTCGCGAAAAGGCTTAATTTTCACATGCAATGCCTCACATGGGAGTGGCGGTGGGAATGAGAGTGGGAATGGGAGTGGGAATGGGAATGGGAGTGTGAAGTCATGAATGAGATGAGGAAGAAGGTGGTGGTAGTGGTGGATGGTTGTCCACAGTCGAAGACAACAATGTTGTGGGCTCTGTCATACCTTGTGAATAAGGTGGACACACTCATATTGTTGCATGTTCTAGACACCAAGTCTGAGTGCCTCTCCCCCTAAATGCAAACATGAGCGCCTCTACCTTCACAGGTGCGACATTCTTGACTCCATGCGAACCCCGTGCGGCCGACTAACCCTCTGTGGTCGACTAACCCTCATGTATTCTTAGGCTGACGATTACTCCAACACATGCCGGTGGCAAAGGTGCCTATCCCTTTTGGCGTAATTACGACTACGCCACATAGGAATACAAAAATTCCACTTAGGAATACTAAAATTGCCACGTAGGAATACAAAAATTATGCCAAAATAGGTCACTTCTTCCCTATTCACCCATCTTTCATTGAATATTAATCGACACATATTCTGCCACGTGTACCCATTACACTCGGAGATGTCTGCTATTTTTTAACGATTTTACATGCTAAACAAAAATATAGCGTAGATTGGTCCATACGTTATTATTTTGGGTGCCCATTAATTACTATTGTCTTGCAAATATCTGAAGTACAAATTAAATGTTGCAGCGCTAATGTAAATGCGACTGAATGACTGCATGAAACCCCATTGAAAACACACTCTCCATGTGTTCGTTGTTGGATATTTGTGCACCACCTCATCATGCATCTTCTTGAACGATGAGCATTACTGCATACTGAACGCCGATGTACGACGCCACAGAGGCCACTGATTCAGTCATATGAGATGCCAATCCAGTTTGGAAATGTCTTTCAGGTAATTAGGTAAACGACGCCAGTGAAGCCAGCGGCTAAGCTTCACAAACGACCTAGGAATCTTTAGAAACAAGCCAATGCCACGTCACACACCACCCATGCGCCAATGTCACAAAGCCGCAGATGCATACTTGCAGAGTGTAACGTATGGAAAAGCAGTCCAACTTGTCAAACTTTAGTACAAATGACACGTCTGCGCCACGTCAGGGTGGGGGCCTTTTCTAGATCCGTATGGCGGAAAACAAAAAAAGACTTCCACGTCGACGTGTGACCAACCACGCATACACATCATCTCGTGACCCCACCTTCTCACTTTCACACAAATTACCACTTGTCAACCCATCCCTAGACAAAACCCCTAATTTATCTCCTTACCTAATCCAAATATTCCACACTTTTTTATTATTATAATTATTAAAATCGCTGTGTGTTGCACCATCAGGAGTTTGTCCTTAGTTAGAGCTTTGTAATTCTGAATCAATAGATAAATTTTAATTTCCTCAAGAGTAACATGTTCAAATCCTATGATTTATTTGCAACATACATTGAGGGCTTAGTGTGCGTTGCTCTAAGTGGGATTGATCGTTGGTGCTCATCTTGTGAATTAACAAAAATTTTTTTTTTTTTGAAGACAATATTAATTCCAAGATTTTAATGGCTCATTAAACCTACTCTTTACATTTTCTTTTATTAAGTAAAGATTATGGAAATTGAGTTTTAGTGGGTATATATGGGAGCAATTTTGAGTGATATATGATATTTATACTAAAATATGTTAGGTTTCACGATATTATTAATATAATTGTTGATTAATATATTTCGACCTCATCCCTTATTACTTAGTATCCCCGAGATTTATACTTTGGTAAGGCGACGAGATGTAGTGCCCACCTTTTACACACCCAAATACAACAAGAAAAATACCAAGATAATTTTTTTTTGACTTACATTGCTCACGACACACAACACAATAAGAGCTCGAGTACTGTAACTCGACACACATGCGACAATCACATAAGTCATCGACTCACATAGACACATGCAGATGACATCGGCATGTCGATACCACACTTTTCCCAACGAATGAATACTAGCAAAGACCCAACCACAAGAAACGTGACTTTAGGAACGACGAACCCACGACATATCATTACTTTAAATGTATTTTAGTTACGGCTAACTTTCCAAGATCCTTATTAGGTAAGCATGATTTTCTCCCTTTTTCCACCTACATGTTCTGAAAATTCGTTTCACAGATCACATATTGTTCAACCATTTAATTTGCTCTTTACCCTTATGACAAATCTTCATGACTTACATAAGTATTCTCCATATTTCAAAATGCCTACAAGATTCTAATTTTCTCATTCTTATGTTAAGATTTTGCTTCTCAAACTTTTATTTAGTGTATAAAATTTACTCTTGCTACACAAGAGATTCTAACGTGATGTCCAGATGAGGTATTGGGATTAAGGAAGACATAGAGTCGAGATAGCTCCCCAAGAACCTCCATCGATCACGGAATAGTTATTTCGCTACCATAGTTAATAAAGTTCAATAACTTATGGACTTCCTTTTATATTTATATATCTTTTGTTTGCTCGAAGTTTGGTCGCACCAAGATAATTTATATTCTTTGCAATGCATGAAAAAGTTTAATTAAGTGATAAGGACTCTAAGATTGACCTTAATCCTAATCTCAAATCTCGTGTGCAACATCATATGATATGCTCTTATATCGCACTAAGGTCTCGTTCTTAGCATCGTCTTAAAACAAAAGAGTTACGACAACACTTGTCTGACATCATAAGGAAGTACAAGGCTAGGAGCATTAAAACTACACATAACCACAAATGATCTATGTTCACGAAGATCTCATATCCTTGCATAGCATGTTTCCGCATAAGGAATATTCTTTATTCCTTAATGCCATAGAATGACATAACAAGGGATTATGAGACAAGAATGCAGTTTCTAAGGTTCTCTAAAAACAACATCTTTCAACACAATTTCGTATGCAAGGAGTTAGATTATGGTTTTCTAACCACAAGTGAACATCCTAGTCAATTAGGGTTTAGTCCCATTCCAATTTTTCACTTAGGGCTTTACGCTCTCTTATAGATTAGATTAAGGTTTTAAACATATTCACCCTATAAACCCTCCGTAAGAGATCAAAGCACTCTATTGTCACTAGCCAAAGATGGCACCTATAGCTAGGAGGATCTATTCATAAGCAAAATTTTAAGTGATAGAACCACTATTTCACTAGCTCCAAGATGTCATCTGGATCTCACAAGAAATTCATTCGATGCAGAAGATTTATTTGACTGTGTTGCTCCTATGTGTCTAGTTTATGTCGATGTCACCAAACGTACCTATAAGACGATAAACCCCTCTTCTTGGGATCTTATTTGCCTAAACCAAGGTGCTCCATCGGGTGAAAAGGTTAAGTTCGTTCTACTGATTTAAATTTCTTATAAGGTAAAAAGGATCACACATGCAGGCAAGTTAAGCACGAATATTTTATTAGGGTTCAGTGTTCCCATTAAAACTCTTTATTACGTTTACAAGGTAAGAAGATAACCCAATGATTAATTTAATCGTTTATTGAATGCTGAGAAAGTACTACAATATATTAACTTCAATTTCAATTTACTATGTATAAATCAAACACTTTTTGCCATACACAACTAAGAAACAAATTAAACCGGTGATTAGATGCACATTCCCTAAGTATCCCTAAAACTGGCATATCATGCATATTAACAAATTTCATTTATAACTTTTCGGTAACAAGAGACTGCATTAGACAGTTATTCATTTTACAATGACCTATAAAAAAATTACAATAATAATAATTAAATTACACATCGCCTTTTTCGTCGTCGAACTTCCATCCTGCAAAACCCACGTGAGCATGATATCAGCGATAAATCGCTGGCATGGCATCCACCCTAAAACAATCATAATTATCATTTTTCAGTTCCCATTTACATCTGACAATAATTACAATATGCAATCGAAATAAAAAAGGTCTAGAAACATGTAATCATTGCATTTCGTTTTTCTTCATTTTATAAACTCGAGAGAGAGAGAGAGAAAGGAAGAGAGAGAAAATATCATTTTGTCTAAAGTTCCAATACACACAACAAGTTTCATTCTAGTGTTTTAAATAGTTATTTACGTGTGTTAAAAGTTTCCAGGGTGATTTGGCAACCCTACGAGGGTCCGCAGCTTTCTACTTTTACATTTTCTCACTAGCTGCAAAACGTACAAAACGGGCTCGGAGGCTAAGAAACTGCTTCCAAAGGTTATCTTCCGATGAGCACGCACGTCATGATTAACTTTCTACATGTCCCCAGATATACCAAGAATTCATAGCAACTGACGGAATTGAAAAAGAGCAACGGTTTGCGTTTGGCGGTTAGTTCTCCGGGGCCACTGGTCGTAGTTCACCCAGTTATAAAATGCCAAAAGTTAACTCGAGGGCCTAGAAACCCGCGTCCATAACTGACGTTCGAAGGAGAAGCACGCAACGAGACATCTCCTACTAGTTCCCCTACATAAGGAGAGTTCATCAGAGTCGACGGGGCTGAGAACTAGTAAACCATTTTCAAATGGCGACAAGTTTTCTGGAGCGACAAGACGAAACTGGACCAGTTTGACCTCGTCAAACTGCGACCGGAGGCCTACAAAATGGCTTCGCCAAACTATCCCGAAAAGTTCTCTTTCCTATACTGAATGTCCCATGCATTTGTCTAGTATAATCGCTAGAGGTTTGTGAAGACGGGAAGTGATTTCTCTTTCCAGGTTTCAAATGGCGATCCAAAACGAAAGCCAACTTTCTAGTTTTAACAACTTTCTACTGTTGTAAACCAGTGTTACAGGGCTCCTATAAGGGCGTCAAAAGGATGTCATATGATCGTTTCGGGTCAAACCAAAAATCAAGGCGACTCCTCGTATACCAAGGTACCCGAATGAAACTTCACATCTCGTTTCTAGAGTTGCGAAGGGTACTTAGTGAGTCTCCGAAAATTGCAAAATTTAACTATTTTAAGCAGGAAGAAGGTCAACTTAATCAATGGAGAGTCAAATTTGTCTGGTCGATAAAACGATATTGAAGCGATCAAAAGAGTAAGAGTTTTCTAGATCATCTCGAAGCGAGGGTGATAGTTCATGGTTTAAAGTAGGCGAGTTATAATGGCTTCGAGAGTTGCGACACGACACTTTATTGTTTTGAAAGAGTTGAAGGGACATTTAACTATATTAAAAGTCCTAATGATTTAAAATTCTATTTAATTGCAAAAGAGAACTAAAACACGAGAATTATGAGAGGTAAGGGAAGAAGGACCATGCCTGGGAACGAAGTCGAAGAGGTACCGCAGGGCTCCAAGGTTTACACTCTCTCCTTGACACACCATCAACTAGACCACGAGTGTCCCTGACTCCACCATTTAACATACATGTCTTCTGGATTCACCCACCACTCATCCAGCATGATCAAAGGGTTTCTTATTGTTGTTGTTTTCATAGGATGATATCTTCCTCCTTTTGTGCGTAGCCTCAAATCTTGCATTTTTAGACCAAGATCTTTGAAGGCGTTTTTCAAACACTTCATATGCCTTAAGCATGCCTCCACATTTTGCACATTCTCATGTGCTCATCAAAACCAAAAACATAATGATTAATTTTCTTTGATTCTACAAAGGCACTCATTTCCTTGAAGTATTTACAAAGGCCTTTGCACAACAACACGCATGGTACGAATACCGCTTAAACAAAAATGAAGCTTCCATGGTCGGGGTAAGTTCTAGAAGACCACATCTTTTGAGAGGCATTTGTCGCCAAACACATTTCATCCCTTTCTTTACACATTCATTTTTCATACATATCACCATCATGGCATTCCATAAGACAACATTTCTTTGAGGCATTTTTATCAAACAGCAGATGCCTTCTTAAAACCCATTTTTTTGTTTATCCTCGCTTTGCACACATTCCCATGTGCTCATCATATCTTTCAAGTCAAACATATCCACCCAGGTTGTGTATGCCTTCACATTTTGTATATGTGCTAAATTTTGGCACTAAATGCATTTTTTGGAAAGGTTCCAAATTTTGCAAAAAACCATTTTGTGGTAAAACCCAAATCATTGCGATCCATGGAACCGCATTTTACGCCAACTTTAGTCGAAGCAGCGCATGTTTTCACGTTTTTTACATACGCCTAAAACTACTAGGCACTTGCGACTGCCACATCTGACAAGATTTCTTTGCGTTTTTGGCCTTGATGGGAGCCCACGCAGCCCTGGGCGCGGGTTGGAAGGGTGTTGGCCATGCACGACTCAAACAAACACAAAACCTCCTCATTTTTTCATTTATTTCCCACCACGCAGTGTGGCGCGGCCTGGGAGGAAGCTGAAACAAGGCATGGAGTCTCGGCTTGCATGAATCGCTGCATTTGCATGAAGTTTCCAAGGCCGTTTCAACAAACTCATTTTTTTTTTTGTGTGAGCAGATCTTGCGCCCCCAAACCAGCCGCCCATTCCCCAAAAGCAAAAACAAACCCTAACTCACGCCCAAAAGAATCACGGGGCTTTTTTATTTATTTTTTTTTTATGATTTCTTCCTTGCCCTAATCCACCCCTTTTACGGCTTTTCGATTTTATTTACTTTTAATTCCTTTAATATTTATTTATCTATTTCTTTTGTTTGTTTTTAATCTAAAAATGTCCTAAAACCCTAAATCGAAGTAGACAAATAAACAAAATATAACTTAAAGTCAATCCATTACCAGAGGTGGAATTTCGACACAAAAGCGACTGATCGAAGCGGATACGAGATATAACAAAGTATTACAAACATTATTATTATTATTTTTTTTTTTTTTAAAAAAATTTTATGACTTAATAATGATAATAATTATTAATCTGTTAATGTCGACGGCCCGACGAACTCAAGAGCCGAGAACCAAATTTTCTTTTAACCATATAACCTGTCCACGACGCTACGGGCCACACGGCTTGGGTGTCAAATACACGACCCGAAGGGCAAGAAGGAGAGAGAAAGTGAACAGTTTTACATTCCAAAAGGTTGAATGTTGAGTTTTTGGGTCCGTAAGTGACTTCTAACATATGATAGTGTCTCGTACTCCTAATATACAAGAAGTACCCGACTCTACTCCAAATATGATATGTACATATCCTACTACAAGATTCGATCTTGTGACCTCTTTTCAAAAAACATGTACGGTCCTTTTGTGTTACCAACTTATATACCAAAACTTACAATTAAAAAAATTGTCGTGGATCATTATAACTTAATGACTATATCCTACATTACTTATAAGTTAAAACTATAATGATTCTACTAGCAATTGCATGTGTACAATGCAATGTGAATGTTGAACGGTATATGTTATTTGTTTTAGAGGGATAGTTATTACTTTTGTAGTTGATGTTGATAATGGGTGTGATTGATTTTGTAAGTGTAGATATATAGATGAACCACTTCATTTAAAGGTTCCATCTCTACATTTCAAACTTGTTACAAATTTGTACATATACATTTGCAAATCTCATATCATGAGTGGTAGCGTTTTGCTGACTATTTTATTTGAACTAAACATGTTACATGAAGACTTTCGTACATGTGCAGATTTTATATCATGAGTGGTAGCCTTTTGTGGCCAATTTTTTTCGCACTAAACATGAATACATTTGATATCATTTTGGATAGTTAATTACTTTTGTAGTTTATGTGGTTTGTAATTATTTCGGGAAATTGGGTTAGTGTCATAGATGCTTATTTGGTTGCTCTTTTGTTGAAAAAACCTTTTTTTCCGAACAATCGATAAGGGTGGGATTGATAGTGGTAGTGTAGGAATATAGATGAAACATTATATTGATTTGTTCTACGTGTACATTTAAATTTGTTACAAATTCGTACATATATAGTTGCAAATCTTATATCACGACATCCATGAACTAAACATGTATACATGAAGACCTTTGTACATTTGCAAATTTTATATCATGAATGGTAGCCTTTTGTGGGCAATTTTATTTTCACTAAACATGAATACATTTGATACCCCTTGAATGACACTGTCGTGTTGGTGATTGTTCCTATAACACCATTTACGAGGCCTGTGTCAACACATAAATTAGCAATAAGCATGTTTTTTTACATAGCATAACTGTTCCAATTGATCATCATCAGGATCTCATGTTGAGGCTCACCTTTGTTACTTTCAACAATGGATTGGGTGATTGGAACGTTCAATGCTTTCAACATCTGAAGGTTGTGGGACTCCACGAGATCGTTTTTGCAAACAAATGTGGTACGTCCTTAAAAATGTTGAGCTCCTACTGAGTTAGGTGTGAGTCAGTGCAAGACATTAGGAGTTCCCAGTCCTCAATAAGAGGAGTTGAATCTCACATGTGGAGGAGTAAATTTTGGAATGAAACTTTTGCATTGGTTGTTCCTTGTTGCCGAAATATTGTTTTCAATGTAATGGAAGAATGAAATCCCTTCCAAAGGCTAGCTCCATAGGGATTACTTGCATAAAGAGGACTGTCCAAAACCGGTGGTTATTGGCTGAGATCGCCGAGGAGGATGACAGATTTGTTCCCAAATTCATATTTTTTTGAATGTGGGAAAGCTTCGCATAGTCTGTGTCAATTTTTCTTAGCAACTTTGGGTCGATGAAACTCATTCCATCAATAAGAATATATTCTATATGTTTTAGTGACTCTTGAAAAGATGATAATGCATGGCCTTCAAGGGGTTTCAGTTCTTTGATTGGAATACGAGGGTTGCATGGATTATGGATGCAGAGATGTTGAATGCTAAAATACTTTTGGTATCGGTAAGCGAAGGAGAGGTAAGGGAGATGTGGTTGTTGCTGGTGTGAATGAATTTTGGATTTTATTTATCAAAAATGATTTTCATGTGCCAATTGTTCCTTGAGTTATTAATCTTAGTGGAGGTAGAAGGGTTTTGTTTACTAAATGGTGTAGTTTGGTATCAAGAGCTAGTTGTTTTGAAGACAAAGGAAGTGTGGAAGATGGTGGTGTGGTCTACATGTTGGTGGTTAATTGTGTATGTCTTTTCTCTCTTGATGAATGATGAATCGGTTATCTCGCAAATTAGGTAGAATGTCATGTATGTTCCAATTATTGTGTATATCGAAATATCATTTCCCCAACATTTCAAGACTGTCAAGCCCTGTGTTGTTTCCCAGATGAAGTTGTGCGAAGACCTGTCATTCATGCAATGGTTCATGTTGAATACTGCATTCGACCTTAGAGTCAGAACTAACATCTGTAGCATGTCTTGTATCTGTGGTAGTGCGTAAAACATGCCACGGTCTGTAGTTGTGCTTGAACAAGTTACAAGCAGATGTTTTAACCAATTGTTTTTTTTGCAGATGTTTTAACCAATTGTTTTTTACAGATGTTTTAACCAATTGTTTTTTGCCTAGATTAACTACACACACAATATGAAAAATTACAAATCCAACAGAGTACAATAAAAGAGTTTGATAGTTTATTAGTGAAAAATATCATAAATCAAATCGTAAAGCACAGTTTGAATATTACCTCTGTTTAGATTAATAATGAAGAATGAAGGAAAAAAATCCCTTTTAGGTTTAAGGGGATGTAACAAAAAAGAGGAATCACGGGTAAAAGAAGAACAAATCTGGGCTTTCACAATTGGCACTTGCAAATATTCCCGAGAAAATTTGAAGTACCTACCCAAGAAGAGAGTCTCCAAGAGTAACTTGACTATGCCCAATCATGTATTCTTATTGGGTTCAATATAAAGGGAGCTAGTGGAAATTGCAAATGAAAAATTTATTCTCAATCAAAAATGGTCAAGGAGAGTGAATATATTAAATAAAGGATAAATCTTACTACTCTCTAATTTTAAATGATCTTTTTTCACAATTTATACAAACAAATGATTCCAGGCCTAAAAATTGACAAGATTTAAGGCAAAATAAGGGAAGTACTTGTTGTATATGCGACCGCTTGATATTCTTGGGATGAATCTCCATTTTTACTCTGAAGAAGACCCAGATGTCACGCCTTTGCGAAGGCAATCACATTAACTAATTAAATATCCATGAATACCTAAGTAAAGAAGAGAAAATGTTTTGGTTTGGAAAGGATCTGCATTCGAAGTCTAATAGCCATTATTCGCAGAAAAAATAAACGATTCCTCGGCACTTGGACCCTATGTCATCCCCACTTGTGTAGCAGAGCAAAGCCAAAATCATAGAGATTTGTAGGGTTTAGCCCTATAATTTTTTTGGTTGTTCCAATGGTGGATTTGCCCTGTGACGGAGATGCGGTTTGCATGCTTTGCAAGGTGGTGCTACCAAATTTTGATGTTTTACTATGCAATAGTTGTGTGAGCACCTAGCATATGCAATGTCTAAGGACCCCATTGATAGTTGTACCCGTTGGCGATCGGTTCTGTCCCGACTATTCAATCACCAATGAGGAACACCCAAATGATGTTCAATCTTCTTGTGTTGGGTAGGTAAAAATATATGCACTGTGTTGAAATCATCAGAAAACACATTTGTTGTGGAGGCAATCGGAGCTAAAGCTTTCCTCCACCAGAACGCTAGACGTGAGATTACGAGATCGAACCAAAACAGTGCTGAAGAATGCGTTGGATGCGTGTATTTAAAGGTTATTGCATGCAAAAACTTAAAAATAGCAAACCTGCCACAACATGTAAAATTGGAAAAATTAAAAATAACAAATCTGCAAAAATAACAGAAAAACTCAAAACTATCATTTAGGCCGTCAAATTTAACATAGTCCCATGAATGTCCGCAAAATCCTTTCCCATAGGGGGAACGCCTTCAACATAATAAAGAGGAGATTTTTTTTCTTAATAAAACATCCGATGCTTATAATAAAACAAAACTTTAAATTTAAAATTAATCTCAAATGATTACATCACCTTATAATAATAAAATAATATATAATTTAATGCTATAATAATTATAGTAGAGAAAAGTTTTTAAGTGTATATTTTATCAATTTTAAGAATTAAATTTAATCGCCAATGGGGTTTGGGTGGATCAGTTATGACGGACGGTTGTGTCCAGATCCACCCAAGTTCAAATCTTGCTAGGCGCGATCCCTTTGGGGTGGTTTACCGGTGGTGGTGGATGTTGCATCATTGATGGATGCGGCTCGTGGTTTCGGCTGGTGGTTCTCAACGATGGTGGAATTTGTATTGTTGGCATTGGCATTGGCGGAAAATTGCATCGTCGGTGCGGGCTCAGTGGCTGCAGTGGTTTGTGTTGGTCTTAATTGTAATATCTTGTCTGAGGACATTGTTGTAGGGTGGGGCCCCACCAACCCTCCAATTCATAGCTCTGGTCAAAAGCGTTTAACAATAATAAAAAAATAATTAAATTTAATCTTTAATTCTGTGTTGGTTATTGTTTTAAGTGGTTCATGTTGCAAGTTTAAATGTAATGATTTATTCGTGGTAAGCAATGAGGCCCCTGTGCTTGTTTCAGTTCTATAACTCGACGATTAGACAAACCTTAATTTCCTCTAATTATCTACGACCCAAAATTAATCTCACCAAAATTTAGAGAATTAGTATGGGTCAATTAAACACAGTAACACGGGAGTGTTTTACTCTGGTAAAAAAAAAGCATGAGAGACTCTGGGTGTACATGGTAACCATTACATTACAGCATGAACCTCTTATATTACATCTGCATTTATGGCATGCATCTCCTGCACATTCCCAAAGTGGGGCCTAAGAATTCACCTAAATTCAAAGGGATTTTTCAAATGCCCCTTACATATATCTTTACAATGATTACATTTTTAAGACTGCTAATTGATCTGTACACATAACTCTGCTCTTCATTTCAAGCTCAAAAGTTATGAGCTTCAAATGTGAATTATTGCTTATGATGTCTACAACTATGAATGATGTTCATTAGACATTTTATGGTGGTAGAAATTATTCTTTCATCTTCTACATGATAGAACAGGCATTTGGATTTTCATCACTGAATAGCTGAGGGGGATAGACATGTTCAATCACATATTTGGGAGCACTAAATTCATATTTCTTTTTTTCTGTAGTGTTAACCACCACTGGCTCATCAGCACCATCCTTCTTCTCTTCTTCTTTCACGGACTCCCCCTGCATCTTTTTCTCCTCCCCCTCAACTTTTTCACCATCTTTTTGGCCTCCCCTACTTCACTTTTCTCACCCTCTTTTTTTCTCATCTGGTTTTGGTTCCTCCGTTTTTCTTCACCTTCCTTTTTATCACCACCATCATCTTTCTTTTCTTCATCTTTTTGGTCTCCTCTGCTGGTTTTTTATCATCCTCTTTCTTGGTGTCATCTGTCATCTGGTTTCTTTTCTTTATCTGTTTTCTGGGGTGGTGGTACTATTTGGTCATGCTTCCCTGCCCTTCTGTACAGATATTCAACCAGTTTCTTGGGCTCCATTGTTCCCTTGACTGTGACATTATTGTTTGTGAAATCAGAATGTACAGCCTGAACACCTGCAGCAGATCACATGACAGATTATAATTCAACAATTGGAAGCAAAATAGGCCCAATGTACATGAAAAAAACATACTGTCATGGCCATATATATTTTCCATAATGCTTAGAAAGAAGAATAAAGAAAGAGAATTGAAGTTTTTCTGTCGACATCCACTACATAATTAAGGATTGCATTTTGGGTCTTGCTATATTGTCTGCTTATACAAAATAATGTACCAAACCTTGACCATGCAGGGCCTGTATCACCTCAAAATCTTTATAAAAAAATCCAATTAAGAATAACTGATATGATTTGCAGGAAGCCCCTATCTAGTCGGTGCATTCGCACTATTTTCAACTGTTTTCCACAGTCAATGCGTAAAACTCCCGTTGTTTACCACTTTTGCGTGTGGTGACGGTTAAACCACAGACAATCAAAGCGGAAGCATGGGTTTTTATGCTAGCCTGATTTGCAGCTCTAGTACATAGGTTTTCATGGATCTACACAAGCATCAAGATTACAATAACATCAAATAGGTACCGAGTACAGCATTCTAAAGACTTGTTAAAGCTTAAATGACCATACCCAAATATCATTATTACAGGTATAACTGCCACCTGATCTGAATATTCCCCACAGTAGCAGCCTTTCAGGTCTGAATTGTTGTAAGGTACACTTATGGGAATTCTGAATTTGAATAATCTCACAATATGCACATCTAATCAAGCATTACATGTCCAAAAGTAACAACACACAAAACTTTCGGCTAATATGAAAATTTGCCACAGTAGCAGTCTTTCATGAAAGAGTTTATCCAGCTGGTGTGTTTGGCTGATAATCTAATGTCGATGTTTATTCGATGGGCTGTTTACCACTTTTTGTACATTTGAGCGTTAAATCATGGAAAGCCAAACGAAACACACTGACGACTTATGCTCAATCGTCTTTCAGGCTTTCTGAATCGGTATACAATCTACTTATGAGAAATCTAAATTGAAATAAGCCCACAAAATCAAAATCCAATTAAGCAGCTCTGTTGTGTAATTACAACTTTACATGGGTGATCAATACTCAACATCAAATAGTTGTTGAGGAAACCATTAAAAAACTTATTCAAATTATACCTAAAAGTATTAATTTAAGCATATAAGCATGTCTGTTGTTTTGAATATATTCTCCACAGTAGCAGCCTTTCAGGTCTGAATTGTTTTATAGTCCACTTACCCATGGAAACACTAAATTACAAAAATGTATGCATACTAATGATTTTCAGAATATATGTATACTTCTTATACCTTTCATTTTAAAAATAGCCCTCTGCACTCTTTGAGCACACCCTTCACAATCCATGTTAACCTTCAGCACAACCATCACCACCTCCGGCTGGAACACAACAAAATTAATTTGAAGAATGATCAGAATACTCTCTTAAACATACCAAACAACTACAGAGAAAAAGATAAAGAAGGTCATCATAACTCAAAAAATAGTACTTGGGTTCAATAAAACAAAAATACCTCTGGTTTTTTACTCTGTTTCTCCTCTTCCACCTTGTTCTCCTTCATGGGCAATGGAGATAAAATCTCTGTTCTTTTTCCACACTTCTTTTGCACTCTCTCACATAACTTCAAAGGATCCACATTACCCTTCACAATAACCATATTGAGCTCCATATCAATCTCCACAACTTCCACCCCTGCTTACACACCAGAGCAGTTCAAGACCATTCTGATCCAAATACATGATCTGTCTCAAAATCAGAGAAAAATAGCAGAGAGCATTGAGAAACGACCTTTAAAATTATTGGACTTTCTAACTTTACGAGCACAGCCTGCACAGTGGATGTCAATCTTCAATACAACTGGTTCAGGCTTTAACTCCTTGTTCTCCTTCACATCATCCTTTTTCTCCTGCACACAACAACGTATATATATGTATAAAATACCACAGAAAACATGTACCAAAACTGGAGGAAAAAACTACTGGAGAAAAAGTACCTCCCCCATTGAAGCAGCTTGTCCTGCAAATCACAGACAGACCTTAAGAAATTCTTAACACCCAACACTAGAAATGCATTGCTCGAGCAAACGAGCAGAGAAGGGAAGGATTTAGAGTGCAGGAAACCATCTTATATGTTCATGGCTGACTAAGGATATCACTTTAGCATAAAAAACCATGTGTTCGTATTCTATTTGTGGACACACATTAATGTATAAATGTTGAAGAATACATGTCGTTGTGGCAGGCCATAAAGGAATTCTTTCAACGTAAGGTTTATTCTCCATTTTGAACCTGAAAAAACAGACAGTCCCAGGAAAATGGTGTTGGATTCAATGTAGGTAAACAAACCCACAAAAGAAAATCATCTGAATAAGATAATATCAGGTCTATGTACAGATCACAATAGAAAATCCGTATAGCATGAAATGGGTTTTGAAACAAGGGTTTCACCTGGGTATGTCACAGTAAAAGAAATTAATAAATGACCTAGACCTAGAAGAATTGCCTAACATGGTGTAGACATCAAAATTGGGTCACACTCCCCTTGGTCCCTAGTCAAATAACCAGCTCAAACATACTCACCTAACCAAGGCCCCTTCCACCCCACATCACTATTAATTTAATTAAATTCACACTTCCCGGAACTAGCATACGCTAGGCAGTCCACTGTCATATATCATTTAACTTCTCTTTTGTAGTCTTGTTTTCTATTATAGATAGTTCCTCCTAGCCAAAAGGAAGCTCTCACAATCGGCATTGGGTCAAGAAGTCAGAACACGCGCAACAACCATCAACCGACCAGCAATAACAAGTATTCCTCCTAGCCCTTACCCTTATCTGTTTCGTCATTCAAAAACGTAAAGAAAACGGTGAAACACGTGGAAGGAAACCGAGAGTGTCCTTGATCCATTGGATTCATCAACAGCTTATTGGGATTGTTGAAGGCCAAGAATATCGTACACACAAAAAGAGTGAACCCAAAAATGCTCGCAAACATTTTAGCTCTCCTGTTCCCCAAAATACTTGCGAGCTTTTTCCAATCCGAAACAGGGGCAACAGAAGAGTTGCCATTTCCAAACTGCCTAAACTCCATGGGAATCATTAATCAATCCACCAGATCTCGCACTTGGAAAAACTATCTGCAGATTGAACAACTGGCTAAATTTATAAATATCGGGTTCCTAATCAATCATGGAACCTCTGTACCCGTTCACATGTTGCCCTCGAAAAGAGAATCATCTGATAAGAGGACAAGGGCTAAACATGGAACAGAGAAGAAAGCAGCAGGGGAAATTAAAGAGAGATATTCTGCAGTTTTCTATGGAAGATTGTGTGCAGTTATACTGGGATTTGGAGTTTGCATGAAAAATCCCGAGTTTGAAGGTTCGGAATTGATTAGAGAGACATTAAGATAGTGGGTAATGAGGTAAAAGTACATGTCGGTGAAATTACAGTGTATGAGCAAAACCAACCACGCACACACAGGATCGCCAAGCAACACACGGGTGCGAACCAGCGGTGCAAGCAGCGCAGAGCAAGGCAGAGACGTCC
This sequence comes from Taxus wallichiana var. yunnanensis, assembly GCA_018340775.1. Classification (NCBI taxonomy): domain Eukaryota; kingdom Viridiplantae; phylum Streptophyta; class Pinopsida; order Cupressales; family Taxaceae; genus Taxus; species Taxus wallichiana. The sequence continues at coordinate 64,782,700 of CM031238.1, read as the reverse complement.
GAACGCAGAAACACGCAAAGAGAAGCTCAAACCAGTGGACAAGGGCGAGCACGGGTGTGGTGAGGCGAAGGAGCTCGAGTAACCGACGAGCCAGAGGCAGGCAGTCGAACAGGGTTTAAGCACGAGCGTTGTAGATCCACCAAACATGGATGCAGAGCACGAGCAGGGTCAGCACAAACACGTAGGCCAATGCAAGCACATGAATCATACGGTCAAAGATAGCAGAACGAACCCGTCTCGAGGTAAAATTTTTGACCACTGCGTGAAATTTTTGGCCCTAAGATTTTAACGCGACTCTGCCAAACAAATCTCCGCCATCCAATCTCTGACTTCTGTCAGACCCAACAGGTCTCATCTCACTACAAAACGCCTTCGACGTAAAAACATTATTTTTACCTTAAAAACTAGCAATCGCACGCGTGCAGTGCAATGTGAACACCAAAAGGGAGGCTGAGGCAGAATTTTGCTGGGGTAGAAATGTATACATTGTAGTGCGTAGAATTAAAAACCAAGGAATTTATAGGAAAAATACAAAGAAAAGGATGGAGCTATAAAGCAAGGAATACATATTTATGCTTAAATGTGGAGGGAGTGTGGGTTACATCATATTAGTGCATGCGATAGAGAAAGGCATCAAAGCCGATCCTCCTCTTTGGTGCGTAATTGAAGAAGGGACCATTCAGTCATTTTACAAAAGCGCTCGAAAGAGAAAGGAGGGGAGATGCGCAGATTGTGCAGGGATGGCACTCTGGAGAAGGCAGTGAATGTAAGACCTTGTCTTTTGGTTTCACCAATATCAACAGTAGCTTTTTGCTGGAGTAAGACCTTGGGCCTTGTGGATAGTCAAAGCCCACGCCATTTTGAGTGGAAGTTGCCTACGATTGCCTCTGGAGATAGGAGGAACTAGAACATGGGATGGATTATCTGGATCCCAACTTGGGCCAATGTATTTGTCAAACTTAATGACAACAAATAAAGGCAAGTCAGGCGGCGCTGAGGAACTGTCATAAACTATGTCTACTATTTTCCCTGTTGAACCATTTACAAGCCCTGCGTCAACCCATAGGTTAGATGTCAGCATGACTATCTAGTTTCTGCAAAGAAGAACTTTGAATTCTAGTTGTTCGTCGTCGGGTGATGCTAAACTGCCTCCTCTGGTGTTTTGTGCAATGCAATGAGCTATTGGAACATTCAAAGATTTCAACATATGCAGATTGTGGTGGTCAACCAAATCATTTTTAGCGAACAAGTGCGGGCATTCTTGGAAAGATTGCAGTTCATGTTGTGGGAGACAAGAATCTGTCCTTGACATAAGTAGTTCCCAGTCGTGCAGGGTAGGCAACCTGTTTCAAACATTGAGGAGCAATGCACGAAAGGAAAGCTTGGATCTGCATGCAAGAAGATTGTTCAAGCTCCCATTCAACCCAACCCAATGTAACAGACTCAAATACAAGGACTTGACTATCATGTCGTACTGCTATGGAAATTTCACATATCTTAGAGAAATAACCACTTTTGTTCCAATAGAAATGCATTTTGTTTCTTTGGAAATCTAGAGGAGGACTAACCTTGGTTTACTGCAATAACCTCTTCATTTCTTAGGATCTTTAAGGTCCTATTATTCAAAGATCTCACGTCACAACCAATCAGGAGAGGTGCCTAAATCCAGAAACAAAAGGCAAATACATTGAATAAATGGATCTACCAGATCAAGTTATATTTCAACCATAATAGATTGATGCATTGAATTGGAGATAAATAAGCCTAATCACAGTTCAAATTCTTGCATTTAAAAGCAAGTAACCAGAAATTTGTAGCCTAGCATAAAATAACTTCTAATAGATGACAAAGGTCAAGAAGAGGGAATGATCTTTGCAAGATCTTGCATGCTAATTACCTTCATAAGAGCCCAAATGCTGAAATGTGAGCGGTGCTCTTCTATGGTCATGTTACCATTTCCAACCTCTAACATATCTGGATCTGATGGGATGGTCATATACAATTCAGTAGTTAGAGAAAAGCAACAGATTGCAAAGACAAAGTTTGATTTCTTTCAGGTAAATGAAACATTACAAAATGATGCAAGTAGGTGAGCAAAGAAACAGGTTGTGGCATTGCTTATTGAACACAAGGAACATTAGTGGAAATGATTGAAGCGTTTATTATTAAGTTACCGAAACGTTTTGGATACGGGAGCGGGAGCGGAGTATCCGATACGCGGAAACGGCAAATTTTTTTGACCCTGGATACGGCGTAGGATACGGCAGTACAAAAACTATATAAAAATTAAAAAATATATAAATTTCAGCCTTCTAAATAAGAATTAACCACATGTTATGCATATGAAAAACAAAACAAGCTAAATAGCCACAACAAACTATTCATACATTCATAATTTCAATTGTCCCTATCATATCTAGTTGAGGTGTTTATTACATTTATGATTTATCTCATACATGCTATTTTTATCCATGTTTATGATGGCTTGTACTTGGTACTTTATGTAGAATAATGGTGTTGCGAAAACAGTAATTTCTGCTGTAATGATATATTAAATTTAAAATATGCCTTCTGTAGAATAATGGTGCTGTGAAAACTGTAATTTCTGCTGTAATGATATATTAAATTTAAACTATACCTTCTGTAGAATAATGTTGCTGTGAAAACTGTAATTTCTGCTGTAATGATATATTAAATTTAAACCAGAATTAAAAAAGAACTTTCAAATTCAGTTTTGGGCCAGGAAACGGCAGGAAACGGCTGGGTACGGCTGCAGAAGTATCCAGCCGTATCCAGACCTGCCTGGCCGCTCCCAAGCCGCTCCCAAGCCGCTCCCGCTCCCGGACGCTCCCGCTCCCGCTCCTGCCGCCTAAACCGGCGTTTCCGGTAACCTAGGTTTATTATTAGGTTACTGAGCATTATCACAGACAAATTTATAGAATTTTTTTATATGCAAACAGCAACTTAAGCTCCAACACAAAAAGACCTTTTAGATTGTCTGTAGAAAATCTTATTAAAATATGCTGAAATTCTAAGCTTTTTAAGAAAATGACAAATTCTCATGGAAAATCCAAACGTCTGACAGTGCAATATAGTAAATTCAAGCAATATAAAGAAAAGTCCTTACCATTCCATCCACCAGGTCCTGCATAGTCAGCCCAGTTGTTGTTTTGGTCTGCCCGGGATATAATACTGACCCAAACAGATAGTACTATCATCTATGAGCATTAACACTGAAATTGCAAAGAGAGGGTCCAAATCTTCCCACTTATTTTTACACACTGTTACTACAAAAATGAACTAAAATCATGTCATCTTTGGATTTCAAAATCCAACTCATGCATACCTCAGCATTAGTCAAGATTTCTAAAGGTCCAGTACATTACCTTTCCCACTTGTTCTCTATGTCTGTTGTTGTTCTCCAGCTATTTCCAACATTGGGTGCCCAAGTAGCAGGATTATCTACACCCCTGGAGAAGTACCAAAATGTTGTGAGAATAAGTAATAAAATACTTCTAAAATTTTGTGATTAGGTTTTTAAAATACAGAAATTGTCAAAACATTTAGTGGTATAGGCTTCATAAAACAGAACCTTGCATACCACTCACATATAGAGTAGAATATTGGACGGCCTGTCTTAAGAAGTGTGTCCCTCATCCTTGGATACCTGCCATGCACATAAAGCTAAATCAGTTTGACAACCAGAACTGAACTCAAGTAATAAAAATCGAAAGCCACGGGAAGAGGAGGTAGCTTACCTGAACTCAGATTTTGAACCATCATCAAAACAGTTATCATACTTGAGATAGTCTATACCCTGTTGACATATAATGGCTTAACGAGACACTAATTTATGCTGCCACCTATTTCCTCACCAAAATCTGCAATATGGACTCCAGCAAAGAAATAAATCTGAAAATAGTAGATACCCATTCCGCAAATGTATGGGCATCCTTTTCTTCAAACCCTAATGAACCAGGCTGTTTCTGGCATGTATATTGCCTAAGAAAAAGAAAATAAATAAAATTTTGGTTTAAAAAATACATAAAATAAATGTTTTCGCATAAGCATACTACTTAGAATAGCAAGAATAAGAAGTTTTTACCCTGCATCCGAATATATGCCAAGCTTAAGGCCCTTCTGATGCACATAGTCTGCAAGGGCACGGATGCCTGATGGAAATGTGGAGGCACGCGGAACAACTTTTCCCTGTAACAAGTTTTCTGGGTCGTTGTTGGCTCATGCATTCTAACCCACTTGATTTAACAAAAAAATCCCTTTTCATTATGCTTTGATGGATGCAAACAAACTCTCTGGCACTCTGAAACAACCGCATTTCATCTGAAAAACACGACCAATGTCTTAGGAGAAGCGTGTGGGTATTGCGGGCTCAAAAAAACCATGAAATCAAATGACAGAGGAGTACATTCCATTGCCAAAGAAAAATTGGGAAACTCACATTTAAAATAACAGCAAGCAACCGAAAGCACAACATCCGTTTCAATGAAATAAGAGCAGAGAGTCATTGTGAAAGAGGCGTCCAACTATGGTTTTCGGACTCGGAAAAATATAAAATTTATTTGTCTGCGGACGATGAACAATCCGCAGTAGTGCGAGGCCCTTTCTCTCTTGTAGAGCGTAATTAGCCAATTCAAAATATTTAACTATCTTATTCAAAATGATGTGTCGGCCCCTTTCCAACGTAAGAACGCCCTCTGAACGCCCTCTGAACGCGACCTGATCGCGCCCTCGGCCCTCGGCCCTCGGCCCTCTCTCTGCCCGCGCCTCCGGCCCTCGGCCCTCGGCCCTCTACCTGCGCCTCTCTGCGACCTCTCCGGACCCAAGATGGTTAAGCGAAGGCACGGCGGCCATGGCGGTCTGAAAAACAGCGGGGATGATGGCAGACGCGCTCAGGAACTATTGCGAACTGAAGCAGATCATGTCCTTTCGTGGATTGATCAGGCATTCTGTGATGCTAAGGCGGCTCCCAACCCTGCTGGTTCCTCTCATGGGGACGGATCTCATCTGACGCCTTTACCGAAGACACGATCTCCCTGTGCTGATCACTCTGCTGCTATTGGGGTTTGCAATAGTGGTAGAGCTGTAGGCGGTGGATCTCCATTGCAACCTCTGAACCGCTCTTCTTCAGTGGATTTACACACGAAGCTCACTAAGACAGACTGTCCTGATACCAGGGTTCATGTCCTGAATAATAACCCACACAAATCGACTACATTTAAAGATATTTTACAGGGCAGGAGCATCGCGCAAGGGACGAGCCCCATCACACCTTTGACCCCTGCGGTTACAAACCCCAGCGTTGCATTTGGGAATGAAGTCCTTGATTCAGAACGTTTCTACCTAGAGCATGCCCTGATCGGGAGATTCAGCGGGCTCTGGCCAAACCTAGCTACCCTTCATGACTGGATTACAAAGCACTGGATCCCGATTCTATCTAGTAAGTTAGATCTTTATCCATGTGCGAAAGGTACTTTTATTGTTGTTTTTTCCTCAATTCGGGATAAGGAAGTCATAGATAAAAAACTCTGGGCTTTGCAATCCCACTACTTGGTTTTGAAACCCTGGTTCCCAGCTTTTAACCCAATCACTGAATCATTTGCCTGCAAACCAGTCTGGATTAGAATGCCCCATTTACCGCTCCAATTCTGGGACCGTACTTGTCTAACTGCTATTGGAAATACTTTGGGTCATACCCTTTTCATTGACCCCCAAACCACTGGTTTCACGCACACAACCTTTGCTAGAATCCTTGTTGAGCTGGACACATCCAAAAATTTACCTGCAAATATAGAGCTTATAGTCCAAAACAGAACTTGGACACAATCATTAGATTATGAAGGCTTGCCCTTTAGATGCAGAAAGTGTTTTGCTACCGGCATACGGTGATGTTTGCGGAGTAGAAAAGCGAAAGAATGGAAGAAACAATCTGGTGGAAAAATGCCCTTCTGAACACCTAATTTTGAAGCCAAAGAGGAGTCAAGTATAGATATCGATGATGATTTTGTCTTGAAACCCCTTTCGAAAGACAAGTTGTTGAATGCGCCAAAGAATCTTATTCAGTTGGTGGCATTAAGAAAGATACAAAAGAAGATAATGAATCCGTTGTCCCAGTTGGATCTTTGGAGGATAAGGAAAATACGCCTCCTTGTTTCAATACCCTAATCACGGAGGCGGCTACAGGCTGGATTACGGTGCGTAAAAATAAAAAATTATTCTCCAAGAATACCGCTTCTCCGCCTCGCTAGTTTCTCGTCTTGCTTATCTTTGATCATCAATGTTTCACTTTCTTTGTCAGAGTGAAGTTGTTTGATCATTGTAAACTAGTTGTTTTTCTGCCGATTTGCACTGTGTCTGTCTTAAGTTTTATTTTGTGCAGGTTTTTTCCTGCTTTTGTTCTTGCTCTTGCGAGTGGGCCTTATTTGTTCACATCTGGCTTTTTGAGCCTTCTTGTATAAGGGTATAGTCCCTTTCAAAAACTATTTGCCAATAATAAAAAAAAAACGTAGGTGGTTGTCATCCTTCGTGAAATAAGCCAAGGTAAAATGCCGTTTTATTAGTCTATACTAGATTGCCTTTTAGTGTTTTTTGTTTAGTTAAATGTTGTTGCCAAAGTGTCAATAGTTTGAGTCGAGTCTTGTTATATAGTCTTGTAAGTTTATACTCAAAGTGTAGATCCATTGTAAATCAAGTTTGTGTTTGTAGTCATAATTTTTATTGAGAGTCTTCAAAAGTACAAAGGCAGTTTTGTTGAGTCAATTGTTGTTTTTAGTAAAATCAAGTCAAATCAAGTTAAATGTCACGAGTCGAGGGTCATTCAATGTAAACTTGTCAAGTATCAATCATATATAAGATTGTTATTAGCTTTTTCATTGTCTAAATATTTCATTTATTGTAAAAAGTTGTAAAAATAAATAAAAAATTGTCTCACGAATACATTTTCGATGTTACTCGACATCTAGAAAATAAACTATTTCACATTGCGGGGGGAAGTTACACAAATAAACTCAATGTCGAAATTGTTGAGCTTCATATCCAAATCAAGTTGAGCTAGCAGATTGAGAATGGAGGACGAGAGGCAACGAGAGGTTGGAGGTCAATCAACGACCTCTCATCAGTCGCCAACAACGGGGCCGCGTTTTTCTTTGTGGTGGCATCTCTTTTTCAGTTGTGTGGTGTTTGCAAAATAAATTGGTGTGTGATTTCATTCCTCTGCTATGATTGAAACACGAGAGAATGTGCATTTTGGAATATGAGAACAGAACATAGGAGAGAGGCGGAACTAGGAGTGATCCTTTGATTGCCAAGATTCTTCGGCAGTCGAGACTTTTTCAATCGGCCGAAAAAAAGAGCATTCACTTTGGAAGTGAAAGCAGGAACTGTTGAGTTCGCGTATATAAGTGTATTGGTGGAAGTGTGATCATTTGGTTCGATTCGCTATGGTGAAGCGGATGGTCATGTACAACAAGATCCAAGCCAAGAATATGCGAGGCATACGATTTTGTTTTCATTTTCTCATATGTGCTTCTTCCCATGTAAACACCAAGGGGGGAAGGTTAGGAAATTAACGTTTACATTGGGTAATTATTATGAGTTAGTAATTACTAAGTGGTAAATAAGTTTATTGGTTATGTTGTTGTGTCATACATACATACATACATATATATAACAATATATATTTATGAATAGTTTATTGTTGAGCATTTTGTTAGTTGTTATAGGAGCTCCTATATTTTAGGAGTTGTAACTCCTATATATTTGTAACCTATGAATATGATAAAGATGTGTGAATATTATTTTCGCGATTTAATTCTGTAACTCTGCCCAAATTCTATAAAACACCCTTGTAGTGCGATTAGTATAGATAAACCACGGTCATCTAAGAGCCAATAATGTCAACGGAGATGAAACAAACACATTTAATGTCATAACTTCTAGCAATTGAGAAATAATTGATAGACATACTCTACAACAACAAGGAAAAAGAAGATATGTAGGTTGCGAACAATTGTTGAAAACAAGTTTAATGCGAAAAATACCAACATAAGTTCATTGCAATATAATTTACTTGCCCACAAATCATCACGATTAAAGTAAAAGAGTTTTGTGAGTTTCAATGGTTAGATTTTGAGGTAACCTCTTTTGAACCTTATGTTGTTGTTTTTTGAGAAGGAATCATTAGTTCTTTTTTGTGAAATATTTGTTTTGATGGATTTTTGACTAAATAATGGATGTTAATGCCTTTTAAAGGACCATCACAAATGAAAATATGTTGTTACCTTACGCATGAGAGGTTTCTCGTTTCAAATTTTCAAGTTTATTCACCATCTTTAGTTTAACATTGTTAGTGTAGTAGTATGGTAGTTTTAGATTTGTCCATAGATAGTTTCATGTTTCATAAGCTTTCTTATATAATAAAAACGAGGGATATATTGTGGTCCTCACCCTTGAAACTTATGCACATTTTGTTGCAAAATAAAGGAACACTACATTACCAACTTAAAATTGCAAAATATGCCCAAGAGGAAAAGACAACAATACTAATGTGATGACATATAACACTCAAAAAAATAGATACATTAGGTAAAAATTGAATTTTAAACACAAGCGAGAGAACCATGAAATCGGTTCACTAGTTGGATCAACCTCCTCTTTCACACAAAAATATGCGTGTTGAATAGAGAATACAAGTGGAGAACCAAAGGTGTAGAGTAGTTTTTACTCTCTCATGAAACTCCCAATAATCATCCATGGCTCCAAAACATACAAGATTTGACTAATGTAGGAGGCATACATTCCCATCTCAATCAAACTCCTGCGGGAAGGACGAGAGCCACCGAAAACCTTCTAAAATTAAGTTTTCCCTTCATGGGTGGCCAACCAATCTCTCCTCATTCTTCCACCATGAAGGAAGGGTTGTTTTCCTCTTCTTCCCGGAACACATGATTCAAACTTCTTAGGCAAGGCCACGATTCAATATTATGCTTGCAGAGATATCCAATGTTCGTTCTAGTCTTTTGATCTTCTTGGTTAAATAACAAATGACTTCTATTAGCAAATCTCCATCAGGACTTATGCTTCCCACTTCCAAAATTTTAAGATGATAGTTGATCCAAACAGGTTTCTAGGATAGCTACAAAAGTGAAATATCATTAGAACAAAAGTTTATGAACAACAAATTGATACACATCAAATATGAGGGAAATACTAGCCTACCTAACTAGAAAACCAAATCGTATATTGTCAAAAAGTCCCCAATTGACTTTGTGGGATTGGGCAAGGCTAGGACATGACAGGACCAAGGGCAATTCAGATTCAATGGCATAGAAAATCTTATGTAAAAACTTCATGAAATATTGGCCATAGTGGGTAATCAGAAACAATAGACCTTGATGGAAAATTTAAGAATACCACAAAGAAGAAAGAATGTGAGCACTTAAATTTACATGCAGCTACAACTTGTACCTTTAACCAACTATCCTTATATATATTGCCATGAATGGATCAAAATAGTTAGTGAACTTAATTTTTAACTTGTGCGAATTGTAAATAGAGGGCACAATTGAGGATTATCTTACTTTTACGGGATGAATGTTACTAAAAATGGACTTTGAATTATCATTAGTTAACATTTATGTAAGTTTATCTTTCAAATTCCAACTCCATAAGGATGTGATTTTACATTTGTGAGAACTAAATTATTCATTATGCCTTCCTCGAATTGGTCACCCACTCTCCATAAAAATAAAGGCTCGACTTTCTCATGTGTATCCAAACGAGTGAGCACTAACTAAAGATAAACATCTTAATTGATTCCCAACCCCTAAGCTTTTTCAAGAGGCTATCATCTATGTAACATGAAAAAAAGAGAGAGGAAATAAATCAGATTGAACGGAGCAATAAAACATAAGGGGTGATTTGCGTGATCTCCATCAAGGCTATAGACGTTTGATTGATTGACAACGGAGCAAGGCTTTGAGCAGAGCCACGAGTACCTTTTTGGGGTAATAGAAACTTGGTTGGTAGCAAACAAATGCTTTAAAACTTTCATATGATATGGTCAGTGCATGACTTTGTAAGTTTTTGTTGACTTGATTTGAAGTTTTAAAGACGAATAGATTAACTTACTTATCACACACAATGAATTTTTAAAGTATGATTAACTAAGTAAATCTGAAAGTGAGAAACAAAAATAGTTTTAAAAGGTTTTTAATCCAAAAATCATTTGTTTTGTGTTATAACATTCTCCCGAAAGACAATGCCAAAGATTCTAGAATCTAAATGCTCTTTAAAATGTTTTCCCCAAAAGTCACCATTTGTTATGACCATAACACACTCCTACACAAAGCAAGGGACCTACTTGAAACTTTTAGAAAACTGTCATAGGAAAGATGGATGTTAAATCAAATGAAATCTATGATAAAAAAATTCAAAGTAATCTTTAAAAGACTTTTTGAGAACAAATCATAAAACACATTGCAGTATTCTTTCAAGTTTACATGATTTAGATGTGTATACAGTTATACCATGATTGTTTCTAAATTTTCCTTTATTTATCATTAAAGATGTGCTTTCATAGGTATATTTTAATTTCTTATGTTGTGTCGGTCATGGACTCAAAAAGAATGGTGAGTTAGTAAGCATTTTGAAGACAAAATAATCGTAAAACTTGTAAATGATGGCTTGATTTCAAAATTACTAAGGATTTTCAACCGTCAAATTATTCTCACCTTAATCTGCGATGTGAAAATTCAAGCTACCGATACCAAACACCGATATTGTCCGTGTGTTTGTTATTGACGAAATCTCGAGTTAGAGAATTCAACAAGCCACAAAGGCAAGATTCAAAATACACGTATGAACCAATTAATTACAAGTGTCACATCGATAGAGATGGTGTGTTTCAATAACAAAAATGGTTAATATACATGTGGAGATCATAACAACAACAAAGTCAAAGATAAAAAAGAGTAATACACAAAGACTTTATTGATGGGGTAATTAAACTAGCAGCTGCTCCATTTTGGGGGAGCAAATATACACCATGTAGATGAGTGTGGGTGGCCTAAGCAACGTGTGGTTCTATTGTTTTGGGTGTAGTTTTGGTAAGGGTAAAAGTTGTTGTAGAATGGCATTATTTGATGGAGAGTAAAAACATTGGGTTTTGGTTTGTTTGACATCATATTCATGGAGTAGTTTACAATTGTGGCAGTTGTATGTGTTTAGTGAGGAGTATTAACTAATGGTTATGTGTATTGAATTCTAAGATACCCTACACAAACCATATATGGAATAAACTATTCAATTATGTTTCTATATACTATTTCATCTTGTTCAACTCTGTTCTCGTGCCAAGTCATGTTCCGTTGGATTTGGGTGTATTTGTTTTTGGTTTTCATTGGCTTTGTAGGTGGTGGGTGTTTTTCGTTTCCTCCCATTTTGTTTTGGTTGCTTGCATGGCTGTGCCATTTTCTTTGCTTCTTACGGCTTGTTGGAAACATGCACCGCCTTACTTTCTCACACGTCCAACATGCTACTTCACAATCCTACCACCTGTCTTGGCATGTAGTCTTTGGCCTGATAGCTTCCCACCACGTGGTCATACCCTACCTATTACCATATCTGTCTCAGTTTTCTTTGCACATCAGATTTTTCGTGATGGAATGGTGAGATCTCGTATGAACATGACAATATACGGTCTCTCCATTTGTGACCTACCCAGTGTCGAGCTCTATGTTGCATGGGAGATTACCTTAGTGGATTTAAACCCTCAATCAATACATGTTGCAAATGCGTGAGGGGCGACTTGTTCTATGGTGGTTTCCTCCTTCCTCTCACACTTCATAAGTGAACAAGCAAGTCAATGCATGGCCTCTTTGCACTAAATCATCGAATCTACGCAAGCAAAGGAGTGTCTTGCTATTTTGTGCATGAATTTTCTGGACTCACGGTTGAGTTACGGGAAAGATCAAGTGTAAATATCTCGGGCTTCACAGAGATTCAAGAATATTTCAAAGAAAGATTTCCGACATGTTACAGAGTGAATGATAATTCTCACCTTAGGAGATTGGCCAAAGTGGAATTTATAATTGTATAAAAGCCATTTGATCCTATATAAGCATTTTTAATGTTTATAATATCATCTAGGCATTTTTATGTTTATAATACCATCTACCACATGTTATGTTTGTGGAGCCTATTTTCATGTTAGAGTGTGGTACACCTTCTATGTGTTACACTCGGGTATTTTTACGGCGGTCCCGCTCGCCGGTGAGCGGGTCGGGGGTTCGGGGCGAAGCCCCCGAAGCAAATTTTCATGGGTGGTTTATTAACCCATGGGTAATGGGTAACCGTTATGGGCTGTTTTTGGGCCCATGGTTTTTTCGGTACCCATTGTTTTGATACCCACGGTTTTGTATCAAACTGCTTAAGCAATTGTCTATTTATATGGTCTTATGCATATGATACATATACAAGCAAATGTATTGCATATGTGTTTTGAATTCGGGTGTGAATTCTATAGAGTTTGTTGAGCATAGCTCCAAACAGATCTGGGTATTGTATTGAGAGAGTGGAGGCTTGTAATAAAATCTGAGCAAGTGATTCTTGGTGGACGTAGCCCAAATTGGGTGAACCACGTTAAATCTTGTCTCTTTGTGTTGTGTTATTTATTCTGCACTTTTATTTGAGATCCAGTAATATTTTTTGCATGTTAGTTTCTCTTTATTGCGATTCTGTAAGGGATTATTCCGCATATTTTATCTCTTATTTCCTAACACCACAAGCTTTTGAGTCTATGATAAATCGAAACTGAGAAACTTTGAACTTTGTAACTCTACAATTTAGAAAATCAAACCGCTTTAATTTTTAGTTTCATGTGTGTAAATTAGAGAATATTTATGATTGTTTATGTTTTTAGTTTGGATTGAAAATTTATATTCCGTAAATATAACCATATTAATTATCGCATACTTACTATTTAATTTTATCATACACAATTTAAATATAATTAAGAAATCCGATCACCGAATATCATAGACAATGTCCATCTAGTCCATTATAGGCGATTTCATCAGTAGCCACCTCTTCTTATCACCAACAGAAGGGAAATAGTATTCAAGCGCATCATAATCCTTGCCATAGGGCATACCACAACCCCAACAATTATTCAATCCTACATACAATGGCCAACATCCTTAGAAGGCTTGTCACTCATAGAAGTGTGTAGGTCTTGGTCTTACAATGCACACATGAATGCCAACCAATGACGACCACGACCCACAATAGCTCTAGTACTTGTCTACCCCTAGGTACTCGCTTATTCCACTATGTGACTCACCAACATATGAAGTGTTCTACTTCAGTGAATTGAGTATGTCCAAACCATTTCAAAACATTTAAGTCAACATAGGTGCTACAACTTTTGAAATCTGCCGAAAATGGGAACTCTTTCAACATTCTTATCAGGGTTGGCCCATTCAAAGAGCATTCGTTGAAACCGATGTTCTTGCAGGAGAGCAAGCAAACTCCGACACCGATGTGGATAATCTTGAGATAGATGAAATGGAAGAATGGGAATTGTTTTCCCGCATCCACCCAACCGATGTTATATAGATAGACCACGTAGCTATCCTCGGCTTATGAGAATTTGACACCACGCACACTTGGGGAGAATGTCAATCGAACCATGCCTTGTAGGAAACAGGCCCCAAATTTATCAAAACAAATCAGCTTCAAATACCCCCACTTATGCATACACCCCACCCAATATTTCTTCTTTGAGGAAAACTTTTTTTTCTTAGTGTATGTTATTCATTTATTCCAACCTTTTATCCCTAATCTTGTATGAGCTCGACACCATTACAATCACCCTATAGGTTGAACCAAACAATGAGTTAATTGCAAGCAAAGAATAATGGATATCTAAGTTTACATTGAATGAATCACATTAAGATCGCAAAAAAAATATAAAGAATACACATTTGTGGTTGGGAATGCAAAGGTGGGTGTGTTTTTGGTGGTTTCTGTGGTTTTTTTTTGTTTTGAATTTAAATTGTTGATCAGTTTTGTGGGTGTATTGTGATTTTAGGTTAATTTTAGTTTGAGGCTTTCTTCTTACTGACAACAATATTGCGGGATAGTTGTTTGTATATGGTCATGAATTTATTGTAATTTCATGTTGGCTTCTTCGAGAAGATCACAATTGTTATTCAGGCTTGGATTTATTGACATGGAACAATTGTTGTTTTTAAGGTTGAACCTTGAGATGGGCACAAGTTTATTTGCTTCAATTTGGGTTTTTATGTAGCCAACTTGAACTTGGCTTTTCAATTAATTGGGCGAAGGGAAGTAAGATTGTAATGTTGAAAGGAATGCTTTCAATTGATTCTGATTTACCTGATATGAACTTTGTATGATGTAGATGTCAGTCTTAAGGGCCAAGAAACATATTTAAACAACATTGTAAGTGATGATTTTGGCATCAGTTGTTAAACATTCAGTACAGTGCAATTTTTTTTTTTTCACTTTTTTTGTAGATGTTAATAACAATCAATGGCATTGAATTCTACAATGTTTGGTTAAGTTGTAACAATTTGCAATCTGTAGAACAACTATTTCATAACTCTAAACATTTGTTTATTGAGTTAATTGACGTTGACAACATATTTTGGAGCAGTATTTCCACTATTGTTGACAAAGCAATGTAAGTTTTATAGTTTTTGTATTAACCTAGATCTTCCAATGCTTGATTCTTGTCAATAAGTAGGTAAGACATTATATTAATGTCTAAAATAATGTTGAAACTGAAAGAGTGGACTGGCTATCCTTGTGAATGTATGGTCATGAAAATACAGGCCTGTAATAGTTGATGAAGATATGTACCTTAGTAGGCATCTATACAAAATGTGGAAGCATACCTAATGCACATGAATTGTTTGAAAGAATTCCTAAAAAGATGGGGTATGAGGGACTGTCTAATGGTTTGTTAGTTGTAGTTGCAAGTGTTGTAGTGGACATATATACAAAATGTGGAAGCATACAACTGACTATTATGTCAGTCAAAATTCCTCCATCAAGAGGATGCTGACAAAGGTTGTGGAATTTGGCTTTACATCTGCCAATTGCAATTGCATGAATGTTTATAAGTAATTACAACGCATTTTCAGAAGATTCATTTTGGACATATCCTGCAATCGTTACTGTCCACGATAGTATCTTTTTTTAGGCATTCTGTTGAACAGTTCACGTGCTTTGTTTGATGTGCATACCATGTTCCAAAGCTCCCATTTTGGCACAGGCTGGGATTATGTTGGCAAATGTAGACTGATCGGGTTGAAGACCTGTTTGTTACATATGGTGGAACATTGTGACTGCCTTGTGAGGATAACCATGTGTTTTGTATGCTACAATAATTGTATTCCATGAGAAATTGACTCCTTCTTTCACTTGGGAAAACTCTTTATGGGCATCTATCAAAACTCTGATAGGAACATTAGATCAAAAACACCTGCATCAACCTCTTTGAATACCAATATAAAATCTCCCGGCATTTTCCATCAGTCTTTTCCTTTGGAATGTATTTTCTTAACATAACTTGCAGCAGGGTAAAAGACTTGCTAAAACAAACTCGAAACACCAAGCTACAAGGTCGTAACATGACAAGTGAATGTAAAATCCATAGTTGAGGGGCATTAGAGGTTGTTCTACCTTGTTTCCTGTGTCCAACATCAGTTCTGCTGTGATCAGTAATTGATCTTATCGATCTTGCATGATCCAATCTCAATCAGGAAATCATTAAGTTGATTATTCAAATCCCTTGGCGGGCTTTCACCTCTTCTTTCACCCAACTCTGCTTCAACTGGGTTAGTATCAATTTTTTCTTGTCCTGACCTATTTCTGGTGAAATAGTTGTGTGATCGTATCTCTGTAGAGTGCACAGAAACAGTTCGAATGATATGCAATAATCCACGTCACTACTGATAAAAAACAACATGCAATCCTCTGGGTATCCTTCAACTGGCATGCAATATTGGAACTTCAACAGGTTGGCGAGATCACCAACTCTGATACTACTGAAATACCCTTTGCTCGTTTTCCATGGTTTAGTGCTTAAATATTTGCAAAAATGCATGGGTATTTTTCTTTAAGAGTTTTCAGGAGGTTTGGACTAATTTATTGTATGTAACCATATCGATGTATAACGAATTTCAGAAATAGTTAATGCAATAAAGTTGAAGAATTTCAGGTACTTTTATTGAGCTGAGATACTACAAATCTATAATCAATTATCTGCAGTCATGAATTGAAGAAGCACAATAATTCTGAAGTGGATGGTTTAGGTGGGGATTATAAATAGTTAAATTATCATGGTAATCAAGGCTCACAAATAAATTTCAAGATAGCAACAAAAGAGGCAATAACCAGGGGCTTCAAAATTTATTTTGCTAGCTATCAGGAGTGGCCTTTCTGTCCTCGTCTGCTTATCGTGTACAATCATGAAGTCTACATTCTGATGTTTGTGCAATTATTTTTTTTGAACAAATTCAACGAATGGGCAGAATTGTGACTAATATTTGGCATTAACTGGCTAACAAAAAAAGAATAGTAGTCATATGTCTGATCTTGACTATAAATCAAAAGTGCTTCTACCATAATTATATAGTTCATGGTATGTATAATGGGGGGTACAAGGGTGGACACAAAATATGTTAGAAACATATTTAGAGGGGGATGGGCTATATTCATATTTGGGTTTGTCTATTTTACATTATTAGAGCAGTGCATAGAAATCGTATAAAATTATGTAAAGATATTTGAATTTAAGTGGGAATAATAATTTGAGAAGCCCATTCAATCCTATGAATAATTACACTTTAACCATTGCATACATTCTTTATGATTTAGATTAAATGAAGAAGAATAAAGAGAATGAATGAGGGTGTAATCAGCTTGTACTGGTATTTCAGGGGGAAAGAAATAGCTGGAGTACGTATAGGTATTTGATAAACAAATTTTATGAAGTTACAATTATCCGTAATAATACATGATCAAAATGCCATGCAATTAAAATGTTGTTTACCAAATAAACCCAAAGAGAATGATTAAAAATATGAAAGATGTAAAAGGAGCTTCAAGCGTAAAGGGGAATGAAATTAAATAATATAAGAACTTTTTACTGAGCTATGTAACACATGTAGGGAATGATAGCTTTTGATAATAGTATTTGGCCTTTTGGAAAGAAGTTAAATCATATAAGAAGTTTTTTTACTGAGCTGCGTAACACATGTAGGGAATGATATATTTTGATAAAAGTATTTGGCCTTCTGTACTATGAGAGAATATCATCGGAAAAACTATGTACAGTATTCAAATCAATCTGGAATGTTTTGGATGCATTGGACAAGCTATTAAAGGCAATTCTCAGAAAGATCTATAGTATATACAATGGGGAATACTTAACCTTGTGGAAAATTCAGGCGAAGAAGAGAAACACCTTTAGCTAGGACCCTTTCAGAAGGTACAAAGTGAATGCCTTGTATATGAATTTTTGAAGCATGTCATTGTAAGCTTTAGCTTTTATTTTCTTTTGTGTTGTTTGAACAACTACAATGGTTTGTTGCAGGGTTTGTTGTGCCACTTCAATTTGCTTCTGTGTAGAATACATCTTTGTGATGGTAGCTTCATCCACGGATGCAACTGTTTCATACTGAGAGGCTACGTATTCGCATAACAGGTAGTCCAGGAGGTTGGCATCAATGTTTGTGTGGGCAGCTAGTGTGGCAAAGTTGTCTTCCATTTGAAAGTGTCCTACAAGTAAAATTTGAGCATTAGTTAGCAAAATTTGAAGTGGTAATTTTAGCTTGAGGCTTTTTTTAGATAAATAATAAAAAGAAAGTAAGTTACTGTGTGGAGCATAGTTGTAAGCAATTTTAAAAATCAAGTTAAGGTTAGATGAAGTATTGAATCAACAACAAGTAGGTGAATTTTATGATAGGTACGTACTTATGTTGGAGCCAGAGGTAGGATGTGTTGTAAGTATGCTTCTGCTTGTAACCGAGTGCAACATGCTTTTCCTCCCGTAGGCACTTTATAAATGGTGTATGAGAATGCTGGGGAAATGCGAGGTCGGTTAGGGCCCGTACTCGGATAAGGCTAAGGCTATGAAGGTCGCCTTGTCGTTCTTTGCGCCCAATGTCGATGCTAGCTTTATCAAGAGTTAGTCCTTGGGCTTTATGAATAGTTAGGGCCCATGCCATTTTCAAGGGTAGTGTCGGCGGTTGCTTCTTGTTATAGGGGGATTGGTATGTACGTAGGATGCACCGGGTCCCAGGCTGGGCCTTTGTAGCTTGGGAAGTTGACAATGACATACAAAGGCAAGCTTGGGGAGTGGTTGCTTGCTCGTACAACATAGTGATAACTTGTCCTTGTGCACCATTAACAAGGCCACTTTGCACCCAAAGATTTGTTGTCAACATTGCTTGTTCACCTTCACAGAGCAATAGGTTGACCTCTAATTGTGTGTTACTGCTTTTCCCTGTGTCAGTTTGTCGGGACTGTTCAGCTATAGCTATAGCGATTGGAGTGTTGAGGGCCCTCATTCTGTATTTGTTATGTATGGATACTAATGTGTTTGTAGCATAAAGGTGTGTTGCCATTTGAAAAGTTGCTTGCTCTATAGGGCTGATATTTGTAGGAGTTCGCGACATTAGTAGATTCCAGTCGTTCTCTGTAGCAAGGGCATTTCTGACATTTAGTAGTAGATTCTAGAAATTGTGATTTGCAGGTGTGGCTCCTTGTTGGTGGAAGTTAACAGTGAGTGTGGTTGTATTCCTGAAAAGTGACCACAACATATGCCCGTAGGTACCTGGAACGTACAAGGGAGTATCTTTAATTGGAGGTAACTGGGCAAGGTCTCCAACCAGAATAATGGAATGCCCTCCAAAAACTTTGCATCTACAGTGGGGAATGCTTCTGTAGGTGGCTATTTATGTTGGACAACAGTTTTGGGCCAATAAAACTCATTTCATCGATTAGTATGTATTCCACATCTACCATAGCTTGTTGGAATGTAGCGAGGGTTTGGCCTCGAAGAGGAGTAACTTTAGCTATAGGTATGTGTAGCCCAGTGTGTATTGTTGTGCCAAATGTTGAATGCTGCTAGTCCTGTTGGAGCTAGGAGGAGTAAGCGGTTGGCATGGAGTGTGGTGCATGAGTAGAGCGCCCTTGAAATTTCCCGGATCAAATGTGATTTTCCAGTGCTAGTTGTTCCTTGTATTATCATGTACAATGGATTTTTTTGGTTGTGCACTTGCATGGGTTAAGATTCTCTGTAAAGCATCTTGTTGTTCTCGTGATAAGATACAATTATTTGTAGTAGGTAGGAAGAATGGTGCAGCTATTTTAGTGGTTGAGTGAGCAATGTCTATGAAATCTCCCCCTGTTTCATGTAAGTGGTTACTAGTAGTAGCTTGTGGCCACTTGTGTGCAAGATCAAAATCATGCTTCCCAAGTATGCCTAGGTCACTGATGCCGACAACCCCTATGTAGGATGCAAGCTTGAGAACACCTCCCATTCGTCCATTTGAGTTGTGGTGGGCACATCACATTCGCTCTCAGAGCTGGTGGTGGGGCTGCTAACTGTTTGGTGGGGGGTTGCCTGTGTACGTGCCATGCTTGGTAGGTTGGAGAGAATGTAGCCCACTGAAGCTAGAGTGTTTCTGGGCATGTGCCAATGTCATATGGAATACAACGAAAAGCTTTGTACAAAAGGAGCTCTGTGAAGCAAAAAGTGTTGTATGAAGGTGAGCTAACAGCAAGAATGGTTATTATTCACGGAAAGACTCTAACTATTACCTGTTTTTGGCATTCTTTCCATGGTTGCGCTTTCCTACGCTTGTCATAGGCCCATGACCGAGTGGCTTCTATTAAACAATAGTTGTCTAGGGAAAGCAGACGGGCTCTGTAGGCATCTATAAATGGTGTTGTATAATTTCTGAATTACTCTTTGAAATTTGCCTGTAGATGGTTTTGCCCACTGATAGTGTCACAAACACTTGTTGCATACGATAAGTGGTAATTTCAGCAACATGTGGCAAGTTTCTTGTGTGCCTATATCCCGATCAACAATTGTTTCGGAAAGGAGCTTGTTGTATGTTGTGCTGACTTTTTTCCCAGGCTCAGTGGTTGCTGAGATTTTGACAAGCATATGGTGGTATGTTTCGGACTTGTGCTCAGATTTGGATGCATATTTTGCTATGTACTTCAAAATAGCATGACGTGAAACCACGGGCTGGTAGTCCTGATGTTGGCTCGCTAGGTAGTTAGCATATCTTTGTTGTGGATGTTTAACCTGTCATCGTTACGAGTTGGAGTGTAAACTACATGTCCCAGTGTGTCTAGGCATAGTGTCGATACAACTTGTATTGGCCATGGGCATTTGTACCTACACTATAATTGGTTGCCTTTTTTCGTAAGCACGTAGCTGTAGTACATTTTTGTGGCACTGAACCCGGTTGACTAAAGCTATGTAGTCATTGTTGGCAGGTGCAAGCAATATTTCTGATGAACCTAGCAAACATGGATCATCTGTTGTTGCATGGGGTGTGTGAGAAGCATCTTGAAAGCTTAGAAGTGGGTTCCACGCTGTGACCTACCTGTCGAAGAATGATTTTGCAACTTCTACGTCATTGGGGTTCGCCCAGTCTAGGGTGTCCATATTTGGACTATCAGTGAGCCATATGAAACCATGAATATGTGCGGAGCCTCTGTGTTGCCATTCGAACCTGGTATAGTAAGTGTTAGTATGAAACATGTAGGGTAAAAGAGTCCACAATAGTTGTAACCTAAGCTTTGAAAGGTACATTATGTTACCTGTACCAGAAGTCTTTTGTGTGTAGATGTTTTTCTAAGATTTCTTCACGGAATATTGCAAACCTCGCAGCCATATATGTAGTTTTCAAGTGTGGATATGTAATAATGTTGTGGTTTCTCCATTTTTGGGCAGCAGAAGGGGTGGGGGGGCAAGCTCCTGGCATGAGGCGGGTGCAGTGTCCGGCCATTTAGTATCTGCAGCGCTTAGGGTGAAAAATAAGGTTGGTGTTCTAGTTGGGAAATCATGTCGTTAAGTTTGTTCTTGCATTGTGTCCAAAAAGAACAGGGTGCCTCTTAGGTTGGAGGCAAACCGCATAAGATGGTTGGCTATTTGTTCATCCGGCAGGGTTTCTAAAAATGTGTGGAGGTGTTCTATTGTTGTGGGTGTGTTGTCTTCAATCATTGTTTTGCAAAAACAATGGAAGTGGCTTGGCTTTTATGGCGCATCATAAGATTAAGAAGGAAATAGCGGAAATGAGGATGGCTTCCAAATCGGTTGTCATGGTAGCATAGCAGATGAAGAGCGTATTCATGCATTTCAATCTCAGAGGTGCGGGCTTGCAGAAACATAGCTGCACCCGATGGGAATAGAGTTGGGAAGGCCATCGAGAATAAACCCTCGGTTGTGTATTCATTGATGGGAACTGAACTGATTTGGGGCCATTTAACTGATGATGGGTATGGGTTTGATGTGGGTCGGGCGTAGGCCCTAATTTGGGAAACCTCTGTATCAGTAGGTGGGAGGCTTGCAACAAATGATGTTACAAGGGTTGGGTCTAAAAGACTGGGTTCAGCTTCATGTGTGTCAGTTGTTGGGGGGTTTGGGGAATTGGGTTGCTCAAGTATATGGGGTAGGCTGTTAAACATGTTAGTTGTTGGTATTGGTAAACTTGAAAGGGCGGCTTCATCTATGATGATGTCGTTGTAATATGGGTCATGTTGGATTTTGTAGGAAAGTGCATTGTGGATGTGGGCTCTACTAACAAAACATTCGTAAGATTTTCCTTCCATGCCTAATATTTTTAGGATTAAAATGTCTAGTGTTTCGGGGTGGCGGGGCAAGTACTGTAGTATGGATGTAATGTCTTGGGGAAAACTAATGGTGTGGCCGGTGTACATGTATTGGCCTCCACGGGCATGGGTAACTTGTAATAGCGGGGCTACTCTAGCTATCAACATTTCCTCTACTTGGGTTAAAATTGATAGCTCTATGGGTTGGGGGCCGGGGTCCATATTGTTCCACGAAGAGAAGTGGTGTCCTTTTTTTTTGTAGGAACACCTACGACAACTAATTCCATTTGGGGTAAGTCTTGATTGCATTCCTAGGTAGTGTTCCTTGCAAATTGAACAAACTTCACTAGGTAGGAGAGATTCTAAGCGGGCTCGGAATGTGTGTTGAATGTTGTTGAAAGGAGGCAAAGTAGGGTGTTCATCTAGGGTGGCAAAAGTTGGGGTAAGGGAATGAAGTTGTGTTGTTGTTTGTTGTGGCGGGATGTGTTGAGGGTGTCTTTGTGAAGTGCGTAAGTTTGGCATTTATAGCTTGTTTATTTTGGTTGTAGTGCAGGCGGCGTTGAGCATTTTCCATTTTTTTGATGTGTTAAGGTAATACCTACAATAACAGAACATGGATGTTAGATTCTGTAAGACATTTTACATTTGTTGTAATTTTACTTTTAATAATAGTAATTGGTGTTAAACAAATTCCCAATCTATAAAAACATAGCCTATACATCTTATGAAAGTTCACTGTGTTCCTCAACATATAAACAATGCAGCTCCAAATAAGAGAGCTGAAAGAACACATCACTTGTGAGAGTGAAAGATATGAAAGACAATTTTTTCTTTGGTGCAAAACAAATGGCAGCAACATTCTTCAGTTCATCCACAACATGCTTTGCTTCTTCTGTGGTTGCAAATCCAACAAATGCAAAACCCTTTTTAAAATTTGTTATTGGATTCCTCTGCAAGAGCACTTTGGCCACCTCTCCTACCTGGGTAAACACCTTACTGTGCCTGGCTCAACATCTTCATAATCATCCCACTCACCCTCTGTTTTTTTATTATTCTTCAGCCTTATATTCTTTCATTTTCTCACCTTTTTTAATCTAAATCTTCAAGATTCATTTCTTAGTCACCCTCCACAGCTTGAATTACAATATTTTTAGAGTGAATTACTAAAAGATAGGATCCAAATAGTACAAGTTCAGTCTTTGCTGCAATTCATAATTCTGATATAAGCTCAATGATGCATGTAAAACCTACTTCGTGATTGAATTGTTTTTTTAAAAGCAGACTTTTCCTCTGTTTTTTTTTTATTGTAGATTTGTCTATCGTTGTGAGTGCTTATGCTTGCTGTAACTTTATTTATAGGCATTTCGTTGAGGCAGTTGTGTCTTCTCGTAGTCATGTTGTGTGTGAATTCAATATTGAGTTGTTGTTGCTACGCTTGAGAAGAAGTTCTATGCAAAAATTCCATTTTAGCAGTTAAACAACAAAAGAGCTTTTATACCCTCCTTGTTTCATGTGGCTAGATTAATTTCCAAATAGGTTTGGATTCTAGGTTTGATGGTTGGACATGATATCACTCACATATTGCTTGATGAATATAAGAGACTGCTTTAGTGCAGTCAATTATAATATAGGTGCAAAAGTAGAATGTTGTTGTGGGTATAGATTTTAATATGATTCTCCAACAATAACAGATATCGGCACGTGATTAACTCCTTGATGACACATAATTTGAAAACATTTGATGGGCATTGTCATGGTGTAAGTAACCCTACTCATGTTGGTGATTTTATAATGTGTTAAAATAGTAAAAAGGGAGGTGTTGAGTTGTATTTAAAATAGTATAGGTCAGTAAATACAATAGTCATTGGTTATAATGCATGTGTAACTTTGATAAGGTGCCAAAGTATAGTAATAATGGTGCATAGAAGTGTTAGCATGAGTGGTAATCTGAATTGTTAAAAGTAGCAGATTTTTCCAAGTAAAATATGGAAACCGCTAGTGGGTGACAGAGGAATTTTGAAGGCATGTCTGAACCAGGAAAGGTATAAATGCATGGATAGGGGATTTTTAATGGACCAAACTGCAAGGAAACTTTTGACATCAGTTTTGAATTGATTGATGTAGTATTGGCAAAGATTTACATAGGTTTGTTTTAGTAGAAGTGGTTAAAGAGGATGTTTGTTAATTGTTTGACAAAATGAACAATGCATGATTGAAGAGTTTCAATGTCATCTCGTTGAAGACATTGTGGTATTGCAAAAATTTAGCTACATAGGTCTGGAGATCAGGTTTTATCTTTAAATGTACAAAAAAAAATTCCTAGACATTTGATGGTTTTTTAGCCTTATACTTCATAATTAAGTGTTTTTTTTTTACAAAACCCAGAGGGTATTTTAAGAGAGGTTATTTTTTTCAAAATCACGGTTTATCCATGTGTGCGATTAGTTTTGTTTGTGAAATTTGAAATTTTAGCAAATGGTCTTTGTATCATTTTTTTCAAAAGAGGATAAAATGGCACAGCTAAAATGGGGAGAAGAAATTTCATTGGAGAATGAACTACATGACATTATGACTGGGATCTTGATAAGAGTAAGGAGGATGGAAGATGTTTAGATAAACATGAGGTCAATCTATCTATTCTCAAGTTTTACAAAGAGTGTCTCTAAATGGATATAGCATTTTAAAAAAGGCTAATATAAATACATTTTTGGACCTATTAAATTATAGTCGAAAAGATTTAATTTTATGTTATTACAATTCTAACTATAATATTTGTTAGATAATTATAGTTTATTAAATACAAAGATGTTTTTTTTGTTTATGTGAATATTGGAAGTAACTTTTAAAATGGTTACACTAAGTATGTTGTAAGCATGGTTATAAGAATTTGTTTTATAAGCAGCAATCAGGTCTAGCTAGAATTAGTTGTACAACAATAAAAAGATGGATTGTACATAGAATACTTGTCTTCATATATATACATATATGTACAACATATTACAAACAAGTGAAGTCCTTTTTTAACAAGGGGTATATATAAAAATATTTGCAGTCATTTTGTGTCATCTAGAAATGTTTTTACCAGGCTCATGTGATCCACATATATATACAAAATATTTGTAGTTGTTTTTTCATTCTATGCCATCTAGAAATGTTGCTACCTAACTCTGCGTGATCCACGTCTTGTTCGGAAGGAGTCATGCTTGTGAACTATGCAAGAGAGTTGTTCCTTTCCTTTATAGGTAGATGGACTCACAAAGAAAATGAACCTGTACATATGAAACAACACCTGTTTAATAATGTTCCACAAGTCATCTGTACTCCTTGTTTGCTCTTTAAGAGCATTAGTAGGTACCCCAAGCAGGGTTAATGCTACATCATCAAAGGCCATCACCCATATGGTCCCATTTCGTCTTCCACCATCATGTGTAGAGCATATATATAATCACATGTAGTGTGGGCAAGTTGCATTTTTGCTGCAATGCCATGTTGAATTTGGGCGAATTTAGCTTTTTTCGGCATTGTTTATTATTAACAAGCCGTGAAAATGCAGGGTAACAATAGTTTTCCATGTTGAGATGTATAATAGTTGCAACGGTAACAATTTGTTGGTTAGGACTGGGGCTAGTACAAGCATGAATATCAACAATGTTTTTCTCCACGGTTACTGTGTAGTGAGCGAGTGTGTTTGGTAGATGCCTCAGTAGTAGTTAACCAAATTTGTAGTGATTTTGTCTCCAGTACTGCTGGTGCTACAAACAGCTGGGTGGAAGGAACTGACGTTAGTGTTCTTCCCCTAAACTTTGTGGTTTTAGCTTTTCTAATAGCTAGTATTGGCATTTGACCGCAAGCTGACCTTGTTGTGGTTGTAAGATGTTGTTTGCCTCATCACAGAGAACTCCCCATAGAGTAATTGTTATGCAATATCCGGTGTGGTCCTTCATAGTGATTGTAGAATGTTGTGTGCTACTTCCATCTAGTCGGGTGCTTGTAGAAATACCAGAGCAAAAAGTTACTGCGCCTAGAACATCCACTGTGGCTCCTAGAGGAATTTTTTGGACTATGCTAATTGGTGTGAAGTGGAAAGCAGTTGTTGGTATGTACGCAAATAGGTTTTGTACATATCTAAAATAGAATCCATTTCTAACATGATTTCCCATGGGCTGCTGGAATCCCTATAGCCTATCTTAACATATTTGAGCGTACCCTTTGAAATTGTGTAAATTGTGCCTTCCTAGATTTTTGCATGGTAAAAATCTGCAGCTTTGCCAAAGCATGTAACATTTATGTCATCACCAAGAGTGTCAATTACATTGAAATTGAGAATCTGGCCTTCTCCTTTTGCATTGTTGTAGTTATGTATTGTTCCTTTGCGAATGACTCTTCCTTCCAATATCCACGCCATATGATATGGATGTAGCTTGTTAATAGTTGTTGGTGCGCCAAGTGCTTTTCTTGGAGTGGTATTTGCCATTTCCGACAAGTCCTAGCACTTTATGGTTGACACTGCCAAAAGTGTGTAAAAGATAAGTACCGTATACAATTGTGAAAAGTTCTATGAGAATGGAAAAAACTTTTTTTAAACCTAGAATTGTGGAAAATTTCGTTTTAGACTTTCTATACATGCTAGAATCCAAACAGAAAGTGTATTTTGCCTAAACGGTATTTAGTTTCTTTAATGTAAAAGAGAGTAAACCATCAATATTTTAATGAGAATGTATGCAAAAGTTTGAATGATAATAGCTGCTACTTAGATTGAAGTGAATGAATTTTATGGACGTATATGTTATGGCAGGGTTAAGGGGTTTATACTAACATGCTTTTCTATTTGTAACTGTCCTTAATAACAAATTCTTACTCACATCAATCTGTAGCTACACAATTCTAGAGTTATGGTTTTTAAAAATTTGTATTTCCTTTTTTATTTGCAGTAATGCGGTATACATTGCTTAGTAACTATGGTAATAAGTATGAACCTGGAAATTTGCTAGGGTTGTGCTCAAATTGAGAGAAAGTTGAAGTTGTGTAGGTAGGAGTAGGAATGAAGATTTCCTTTTCGGTTGCTAGCTTAAAGTAAACAACACGAAATTATTGGTTCATTTTGGTCATTCTCGTTATTATGGTGTTTGTAACATAAAACTAACTCTGATTGGAACACATAGGGTTAGTATGGAAAACAATTGATTTGTTAGGTGATTGATGAAGCTTGATCCACCGTTATTGCCTTGTAGAATTTGTATAGCAATTTACGATACATATAGCATTAAAATTATTTGTTGTTCACTAAAGGTTTCTATTGAATTAATAGAACAAAAAGATGCTTCAATATTGTCTTGTATCTAATGTTTTTTTGTAGAGTTGGTAGTAAAGCTCAGATAAAGTGAGATTGGAAGGGCAAGTTACAAAATTCTTGGAAATTCTTCATGCCAAATCTGGGTGAGGGTCTCCCAGCAGATTTGAACAATGTTGTATGCCAATTTGTAAAGGATTATTGATGTTAGAGCAATGAAACAATTTATGTTATTGATCCTTCCATTATCTCTGCAAGTGTTTGCAGTTGGCATGTGAATATTGTTTAAAGTTTGTAGATTGTATTTTAACTCTTCCCATAGTGGCTTCAACCTTGAATAACGTAGTGAGAGCACTGTGCTTTCCACACTCAATCAATGACTGTGATAACCTTAATGTTTTGAGCTCAACTTCAATCTGATGGTGGTTGGTCAAGGATGACACACAAAGATAAATTAATGGTCCAAGTTAAAAAAAAATTCATCTCAGTTGCTTGCTTACATTTGCTAGCAACAATTAATACTCAAATTATACATAACAATCCATGCAGACTTTTAGTTACAATTCTATTGTATTTTAGGAGTGAGAAAGCTGGGAAGAGGAATCAGAGTTCGTGTCTCTATCTCTTGGGACAAATGCAGAATGAAATTTAAGTTGGGCTCGAACATAAAAAATAGTTTCAGATTCTGTTGAAGCCCTAGCTTTTGAGAAATATATCCAAAAATTGTCGTATTGTGGATAGTAATGGTTGCAGGATATGCCCAAAATGGATTTGTTGAAAATGTGTTGTAACTACTTAGAAACATTCATGCAATTGCAATTGGCATAAAAAGCCTAAAAGAAATTGGTACCATGATTCAAATCAATGGAAGAGCTAGGATAAGCAATCACATGAATAAGAAAACCACATCTATCCAACCATAATTCACTCAAGGAAGACACAAATCGCCTTAAGGATGTAGACTAAAGGTATCTGGGCATTACCATATGCATATAATTTTCTGTATTGAATTTAACAAAGTTGGCAATTTAGAATTGAGGGCCACTTCACTCACACTACATTGCAAACAAAAAAGTCAGAGATGAGGATAAGATTAAAAGCAAGTAGATGCTCTAGAGAAAGAAGGGTAGCCACTTAGATGATTGAGTGCAAACCAAATCTATCCAGCCAAAATTCACTGAAGGAACATAGGGATCATCTGAAAGATGTAAACTTAAGGACTACAAAAGTTCAAATAAAATTAAAACCCAACATTCCAATCTGATTTTTGCCAGACCATGGTAGACACACTAAATAAAATCAAAACGTATAGAATTGAAAACCAAATTCTTTGGGATACCAAGCCAAACAATTACATTTACTTATTTATGGTTTGATACGCAATGAACAATGAACCTAATTGAGGAAATCTATATGTGGAATTTCCTGAACCAACAAATAGATAAATGCATAATGAATTGATTCATGCGAAAAATTATGTTGAGAGTCCAATTTGGAGCTCTCCCTCACGAATGATTATCATAATGAATAGATTCAAATGAAAAATTATGTTGTCAGTCCAATTTGGAGATCTGCTCACAAATTATCTACATATACTATGATCTAAGGAAGTAGTAATAGTAGAATGATTGTTATCGCAGTTGAGGCATATAAATGTCTCTGGCAGCTCTGTATCTGAAAATACCAACACACCGAATGTGTAGCCACACTTGACATTCTTCACATTCAATCATCTTTTCTCCATCATCCTCTGTTGTTCCACAAGAGCAATCAACAGTCCACAGATTGACCCCTTCTTCTGTCCTAAACTACAGTGGCATTGTTTTTTCTTCCCAGAAGGAATTTCAAGCCCACTGAATCTTTAATACCCTCAAGTTCCACAATGGTTTTCACTCTCATATTTTTAAAACATATATAAATATCTTGAAACATATTTTCAACAGATTTTTAGATCGGCTATTGTAGCATCCTCTGGGAATTCCAACAATTCAGTGGGTGGTGGCTCTAAATGCTCTTTTTCATTAAGAATCTCAGCCATTATCCAGTATCTTAACCTCTTTCTGAATTCTACACTTGGGTGTTTTTTCTCATAGTCTTTCATGAATTGGTTAGAATCCAACAACATTCTTGTTGCATCTACTATCTCCTTGGCCAATCCATTATTTCTAGGCAGATCAGGTTCGAACAAGTTCTGATAAAGCATTTTCAAATCTTCCTAAACTTGATATTGAGTTGCCAAATGTTTAGATTTGTGAAGCATAAAACATACCAGCTCTTGGAGTGCCTCTAGTGGTTTCTTAGACATGGAGCAGTAGAACATCACTTTGTTTTCTTCAGGTGTGGATTATATTTGGTCCTCCTTGGTTCCTTGCCAAAGAAATCTGTTAATATTTTCATTATTGAAGGGACTCGCGAACCAGAACCCACAACCTCAACAACGTGGATCTTATCTGCAGTAAGCTCCGCTTCCAACAGAGCCCTCAAACATGGGATTCCATGAGATGACATCAGGTTGAGGCATTTCTTTGAAAATTCTGAAAGCCTCATTAAGACCACCATTTTGTTGATATTCTGCTATCATTGAATTTCATTAGACCACATTTCTTTGAGGTATTTGTCCAAACAGTTTGTGTGCCCACCCACACCCTGGTATAAAGCTCCTGTGTTGGCACATGCTAGGGGGATGATGGAAAAGGTTGTGGAGTTCGGTTTTGCATATCTTGCAACCATGGCACTCCACGAGAGGACATCTAGTTGAGGCATTTCTTTGAAAAGCCTTAAAGCGTCATCAAGAAAATCACTTTTTTTTGAGAAATTTTGTCAAACAGTTCATGTGCCTTGTGTATTCTTCCACATTTTGCATACATTTCTGGCAGGCCATTTGCAACTACGACATCTGACAAAAATCCCCTTTGCATTATGCTTTTAACATACATGTTGATAAGGTTATTTTGACAAAATGTGCGGGTAGCAAATGCAATGGAACAGGTGGGTAAAGCTGGATACGGGGACAGTTCATGGGCCTTTTCAACAAATCCATTTTGTGCATATCCTGCAATCATGGCACTCCTTGAGATCACATCTCTTCGAGGCATTCTATCAAACAGTTCACGTGCATTTTCAACAAATTCATATTGTGCATATCCTGTAATCGTGGCATTCCATGAGCCCACATTTCTTTGAGGCATTTTAACAAACAGTTCACGTGCCTTTTCTCCCAATAGCACTCCACAACCATCTCATTTTTTCCCATGGCATGTCCAAATTTCTTGCCATCCTACACCTCTAGGCTTGCGTTTTTTTTTCTCTAGAGGTACTATTTCAGCTTATTGCTTTGGCTTTTCTGAGTTCACCTTGCTTATTGCTTTTTTCCAGAGGCAAAGTCTCTGAGTCAGCTTGTGTGCACCCTGATTTCTCTTGCCAAGCTTGTTTGTCTACTATTTTTTTATATCAATTTGAAAGTAATGCATTTGAATGTTCATCGGGGAACTGTTATATGTAAAACATTATGGGGAAAGAAGGACAAAATGGAAGCAAACATTAAGACAACAAGCAACAGTTTAGATCATTGTATAAGAAAATTAATTACCTACAATAGAAAACAAAGAAACATGGAAAAATAGCAAAACAAACCTATGCCCGAAGGTGAAATAGAAAAATAGCAAAACAAACCACACATGCAAGCGAAGACCATACAAGAATAGAAGAAACCACACATGCAAGCGGAGACCATATTGAAGGGTTTGCAATAATCGAGAGGGCAATTGCGGCCCAAAACGGACACGCATAACACCAAAGAACCAACACACCGACACTCCTTGACAGGCAGGTGAAGCAGGAGGATCTGATGACAAGCAGCAGGAAGCTGCACACCGTCGTCGTTGGAGACCGAGTGCACTATAGCCACGCCTCCGGCATAAAAATAGCAACCTCCCATTACTGTTATGAAACAAATTATCCTAGAAACTAAACAATTGATCTATAAAATCTGCCATGGTCATGAATAAAAAGATTGCAACCAATCTCCTGGCACCTGAACATCCTCCCCTGTTTTGATATGCTTCACAAAAACTCCCTTAGGGGCAATATTTTCTAAATCTTTCTTCTCCATTCGGGAAGGAAAATATCATCTAACTTATCCTCCAATTGGGTTTTGAAAATCTCAAATTTCCCCTCGATTTTATCAATCCAATTCTCATTTCTTTCCTCCAATTGCAATTTTTGCAGCTTCTTGCAAACTTTTCTTTGATTCCTTCAGTGCAGAGACAAATTCTTCATCCGAGAACTGAAATAACATGTTGTCATGAATAAGAGGTTGCCTGGGCACAATACAGAACATGTGCACAAGCTCCTCTGCTTCATCCCCAATAAGATCTCTCACTTTCTGCCTGTCAACATTGGGCTCAAAAATTGCAAGATTGACATACGAATTACACCTTGCAATGGAATCAAGAGCATTCCATAGCTTGAGAATTCTATAAACATCCATGAGATGTTCAAAGAAATTGCCATGTTTTTTTATGACTCGGATTTCTTTTTCATTGAACAGAGAAAACTAGTCTATTGATTAAAATTTGTACAAGGAACAAATGGAGTAGACAATCACATAAATTAAGACGAAGGAATAGATATCTCTAACAAAACCTCTTAGAGCCAAGATCCCAACAAATGGTACCAAACAACAACGAGATGCTAAATGTGAAGAAAAAGCGTATTGTTGTGTATTGAGCATTCTGCCAATAAGACCAATGCTGCTTCCAAAGGCAGGCCATGAATTGCTTATGGAAAGGCTGAGAATACTGAGTAGTGAAATACAAGTCCTCTGAATCTTGAAGGGGAGTGCTGAAGCTTTCAACCAAGGCCATGTTTTCTCTATAACAAAAGTAAACCAATGAGTCATTTCAATTTGAAGACAATGGTAAAATTACATTGTGTGATATTAATTTGTAAGTTTTGAATAACATAGTGATACATATGAGTCTATGACAATAAGGCCGTAGTTTCACAGAAGGGGGCTAGCTAAATTTGTTGAGAAAATTTAGGAGCCTCGTTCCATGTACTGTACAAATTATTTTCAAAGAGCATAGTTGAGAAAATTTAAGTAATAAATTATAGGAATGCAGAGTTAAGGAGCAAACCAAAACTTAAAGTCTAAATGCCAGGTACTAGGGGAACAGAAAAAACCCTAAACAGTACAGGGAAACTTCCAACCCCCACCTCCCAAACAACCATAGAAAATTAGCAGACAAATTTATTGGGATCTATGGCTGCATATTGTTTTTCACAAAGACAAGCCCCTCCATGGGACCCCGACCTAAGTGTATGTAACACTTGATGCAATCTCTACTTTTTGCCTATTACATAATAGAGAGGCAAATGCGAAAGCGATGTCTGGTTATAATGTGTGCGGTAAACCTTATTGAAACAAATGTGAATTATGATAAGTCTCAGCTAAATCAATCCCAAGATGAATTTCCTCTGTTGTAGATGTTACCTCCAACTTCCATGTTGTTGGGTTACAACATTTCTCCATATTTAGAACACTATCAATTGACTGCATAAACACATCATAAGTAGTTTCCTTTTTTAAGAGAACTTGTTCCAAAACGGATTCTTGAATCTTAACTTAAAATACTCCAAGAGTTTGTTACAAAGGAAACCTAACAATCCTACATATATGATCTTGCCTCCTCATTTCATGAAGAAAAGCTTCAATTGTATCCATTAGTTTCAAG
This sequence comes from Taxus wallichiana var. yunnanensis, assembly GCA_018340775.1. Classification (NCBI taxonomy): domain Eukaryota; kingdom Viridiplantae; phylum Streptophyta; class Pinopsida; order Cupressales; family Taxaceae; genus Taxus; species Taxus wallichiana. Next base: position 64,749,775 of record CM031238.1, on the reverse strand, counting down.
ATAAATGACCTTTGCAGTCTACCCTTACAGTATTTTTCAACTCTCAAGATTACATGCAAGTAATAACCTTGTCAAAGGCTTCAAAGATATCAATGCTTGGTTGATGAATGGTACAGACAATTGTTCGTCCTGTATCTACAATATTTCTAACCGTTCACATAACAATGGCTGCAGAACGTGCATCCAATCCCGACGTCAGCTCATCCATGAATACTATAGAAGGATTTGCAACAAGTTCTACAACAATAGTCAATCTTTTGCGTTACTCTGTAGACAAGCCAGTCACTCCTGGGAGACCAACGAGAGAATTTCTCAAAGGATCTAGCTCAACAAGTTTCATCACCTCTTCCACAAACATCTAGAATTTCATATAAAGTATTAGTAACCTTAAGCCTTGAATAAGGAAAGAGCTAATTTCACTTAATTCTATTGAACCTATATGACTAACCTTTCTTGTTTCTTGGTCTATTTCAGCTGGCAGACACAACCAGACAGAGTAAATAAGGGATTCATGAACAATTACATGGGGTGAATGAATGTCATTTTGTTCACAGTATCCTGAGATCCGGGAAAATGTTTCTTGCTTCTTGGGATGGCCAGATATAGTAATGGTGCCTTCAATATAACCATCAGTTTTTCTTCCAGCCAAGACATCCATCAAAGTAGTCTTACCAGCACCACTAACTCCAACCAGTGCCGTAAGAATGCCTGGTCGAAATGCTCCACTCACATTATGTAATAGCTGTAGCCGATCTTCTGCAATGCCCTGTTGTTTCATTTCCTGTGTGCAAAGCATTGACAATGTCACTTGGTTCACCCTGAATTTGTTGTTAATATTACAGGATATATGTCAACTTGCAATGAGAAGTATCAAGGAAGGTTTTGACATACCTTAGGCATGTCAACATAATAGTTAATATTTTTGAAGCAGAGAGATAAAGTCTTAAATGGCAGGACCATGCCCTTTTTTTCTTTTGGTAAGGCAACAACAACATCAGAAAATAATATAGGGTTTGTAGGTCCTGCAAATGCTAAAAATTGATAGAATTGTTGACATTTGCAGATCCTATGAGCAAATCCAACAAAAAATTAGGTTATTGTGTTGAAAAACAAAATTGATTTTTTCCATCATTTACCTTTAGAAGTCGGCAAATCATCTCTTACAATCACTGCTGTAGGAGCATTCTTTGCATCACAATTTTCTCCTATTGTATTCGCATATATCTCATGCAACGCTTCTTCAGAAACCACAAACTGAGGTTTTCCAGGAGCTGCAGAAAAGTTTTATCATATACAGCTTAGCCTTATACCACTTACTTTCTCTGATAACATAAACATTTTCTTGAGTAGTCTAACACTTACCTTTGAGGAAGTCTAAAGCCAAAGTATACAATACATTAAATAAGATATCATATCCCAGTAGAGCTCCAATAACGATCCAGTACCACCATTCATGTGGAAATATCCCGCGGGATCTCAACACAAGTTCCCCAACAGTCTGGTTTGAGACATTCCCTGCAGGCTGCAGTTGCCACCGATAAATGTTCAAAATAAATGAGGGTAGAGGCGTGGATCTGGAAACAACATGTGCAGGCAAACCCAACTGATAGCCAAACATCCAACCCGTGCAGAACCTGCAGCGTGGCTCCACAACAAGCCAAACGGGCCACCCAGGTACCACCGCATGAGTAGCAAATTTGACGGTAAAACCCAGGCATCACCACCCACAGAACCAATGGCAAACGAAAATTAATACATGCAAAAGAAAACGGATCAGGACCTGGCATTGGAAAGACGTTGCAGAAGCTGGACAACAAAAACGGCGCAAGAGCCTCTCACTATGAAAACACCTACGACGTAAAGATTGAGACAAAGATAGTCCGAGAACTGAAAAAATGGCTCACGGAGATATTCGAGAAAAAAATTAAAGCTATTTTTGGAGTATGTTAAGGAAACACATAAACAAAGGTAAAATAAGTCAATTTTACATTGATTTAAAATATCAAGAACTCCAATTTTGACATTCATGCAACCCAAAAATAGATATAAAACAACAGTTTTCCAATTTTAAAAAGTCATGCAGAGTTTTGGATTTGGTTATTTGAATTTCTAGAGATTAATGTGAATGCTAAATCAGTCAACTGAAGTTTAAATCTAACATTCGATAGAGACAAATTATTTTGGGAGTTAATTTATTTATTTTTTGGATCAAATTAGTGTAAAATAGGAGCATGTTTCCATATTTAGCTTTTTCGGTTTGTATTTTCTGTAGTTAATTGGTAGTTCTAAATTTAGTTGTTGTAGGATTAGATTATCTATTCCAGGAATTCCAAAACATACAAAGAGGGGGATAAAATCTATTGCTCTATAAATTTGTGTAATTTCATTGTAAAATCATTTGGAGTTGAATTCAATACAATGAACAACTTTGGACCTTTGCAAGTTTTGTAATTTATTTCTAAATTGTTGGTTCATGTCTTTAAGACTTAGACATTAATCTCTTTTAATTTATCAAGTAGAGTTTACACTTCAATTCTTAGTCAAATTTGCAAAGTGATAGATTGTGCCATGTTGATCTTATTTTCATTAGTGGGTGTTTTTAACGCTTGATTTTACATATGTGATTTGCAATTTTGCAAGTTTTGGTGATTCAAGATTGTTTGCAAGTGATAATTAATTTGTTTTTGTGTGGAATCTAATTAGCTAAAACTAATCATTAGGTTATTCAACCATATATATATGCTTTGTGGATGAACTATTGTTATTTGTTTAGTTGGTACAATTGTGGTTCCTCTTGTGTTTTGCTTCCTTAGACTGATTGCTTAGAGTTTACAAAATTTTGAGTTAATACTAGTTCTAGTTTGCTCGATTTTGTGTGTGTTTGACCAGAGATACAATTGTCTCAATATTTGAGAGGAAAGTCTAATATTCTTTTATGTCCTACACTTCTTTCCTTGTGAGTTTTTAAGAAGACCCACATCATTTAGAACCATTGTAAATACTAATAGGTTGAAACTCATTGCAAATCAAGACTTTCATGTCTAGAATACAATAAACTGAATGTCCATCTAGATAAACAAGATCTAAAATCAGAATCATAACAGGTAGTCTATCAAGTGATCCATAGGGATCCAAAATGACTCTACTTCATCAGATCAACCAACAACAAAGAAGGAAAATGAAGAAACAAGGTTTTGTTTTTATGTTAACAGAACCGCCGCTCTGTGCGGCAGAAGCGGCGGTTATGAACCCACCACCCAACCTAGGTGGTGGTCCTATAACCACAGCCCACCTGGGCGGCGGTCCTGTGACTGTCGGTCTACATTGGCGGCGGTCCTGACACTTTCGAGACAGAAAAATAAAATTCAAATGAACAATCCCAAGAATGGAAAGGTTGTCTGTGTCTCTTCTCCTCCATGACCTTTCCCATCCTCCAGTGCATGGGAGGACATGAGAAAGGCTATAAATACATGTAGGAAGGAGAGTTTTGATCATCGAAGCATGAAAGCAAGTGAGCAAGGAATTCTTAGTGTTGGAATTGTGTTTGTAGAAGAAAATGAGTTTTGAGGCAGAGCAAACAAGTAATTGGGAGGAAGTGTGAGATATTATCTACTTCTCTTTCATACTTATTGTAAATTATGTACTTATTTGAATTGGCCAATAAAAAGTGGGAAGAAAGAGCGTTTTGCCCTTCCCGACTGGTTTTCCTCCTTCGAAGGTTTCTAGGATAAAAATTGTTCGTTTTCATAAGCTTACACTCTTGCCTTTCTACCGATTGTTGATTCTAAGCATAAGCAAATTCATTCAAGATAATTATATCTGTCATTTTCTAAATCGAAAGTAGAACAACAATGTTTAATTGTGATTCTGTGAACGATTCCAAAGTAGAGATTTTGCAGATCATTTTGGTATCAGAGCTAATAAGTATCCAGGACTGTGGTATTCGTTCTTGGATTTGTATGACAATGATGAGATCTAAAGGCGAAGAGGCTTTACCTTGCGATCTAGATATTTCTACAAGGAAGTGAAAATAGAGAATTCGAGGACAAATGGAGGAAGAGAACTTGGTCCGTAGAATTGAGATGTCGAGAGACCATGATGGATAGGATGTTTAGATGACAAGAAGAACTTGCAGATTTGCAGAAGACGACTTCTGTTAAGCAAGACTCCATGGACTCAGTGGTTCGTGGCTAAGCCGAAAAGTTTGGCATAGGGAGGAGCCGCCATGAGGAAGAATATGGGGAAGAGCCGACTTCAAATGCAAGAGAAAAGGTAAAATTTGATCATGCGCCCTTTAAAGTTGAGACAAAAGCTGAAATTAAAAGCATTGAAGGACAAGAAGATGCAAAGTTGCTTGATAAATGGCTAAAACAATTCGAAGTCTACTTTAGCATCCACAATGTCACTGAGGCACAAATGATCACCTTTGCACGTCTCAAAATGGAGGGACACACTCTGGTTTGGTGGGAAACCCATCTAGCCACTTGTGAAAAGAAGAAACTTCCTATTGTAAAATCTTGGCAAGAATTTAAAGAATTACTTAGAGCTAACTTCTATCCTATTGGCCACAAGACTGACCAAATGATTAAATGGCAGTATTTTAGACAAGGAAATGGTCAAAGTGTGTAAGACTATACTACGAAGATTCAAAGGATGACCATGGTGTTGAACATGGACTTGGAGGATGATGATATTCTGACTAAGTACTTGGGATGACTTCACACTCACCTTCGAAGAAAAGGCATCTCCACGAAGCCCAAAGATCTCAACAAGGCGTGTGTGCAGGCATACTATATAGATGATGAAAAGAAGCAAGGAGAAGCAGAGGCAAGGGAAAAGCAGTCAACAAATCAACAAAAGAAAGAACATGGGAAAACAAGTAACAAAGGTAAGTGGAAAGGGAAAGGTAAACAAGCTACCACTACTTTAAATACTTGTAAAGATCCCAAGAATTTTGCAAGAACTATTTTTATTAGATAAGGTAAAAATAGGGATCGGCTCCCAGGGGCCATTACAAGACGAGGAACAAAAACCCACGAACAAGAAGGAAATGAAAAAGTCCAAGAAAGGAGTTAAACATGCTTAACTCTTACAATGAAGAACCGGACTTTGTACCAAAGTGAGAAAACCAGAGAGAAGGAGAAACAATCTCCAAAACTACAAAACAACAAAAGTTCACCAAAATTCACCAACAGTCCAGAAACACTAGTTAATTTTTGGAGATCCTTAACTGCTAACATCGTGATTGTCTTTGATCTCGTCACCCTCAACACTTTTGTCATTAATCTCTTCCTCCGGCTTGTCCTCGGAGCTAGCTACCGATGCACAAGTTAAAGTTCTTTTTGTGCCCTCCTTTTTACAAGAACTCGTGATATCAATGGTCATACTGACGATACATGTTGGAAGTTGCATCCGGAGTTACATCCAAAGAACCGAACCAAGGACTCAAAGAAGTCCATGACAATTATAAAGACAGAAGGGGAGGTGGAAATCGAAGATGACTCTGATGTAGATGAGAGGCTTGGATGCACGGCCACCAACATGGACAGCTAGGAAGAGGAGATGAGTAGACTATTCCAGATAAAAATCCAGATCAAGAGAACTAAGGTAAATGCTTTAGTTGATACTGGTTCTCAGTCTAATTTGATTTTGAAGCAATTGTAAAAAAGCTTGGTCTTGAGACTTATGAGCATCCACACCCTTATCCTTTGGGTTAGGTGAAGAAGTGTGTTGAAATTCAGGTAACAAAAAGATGTAAGGTCAAGTTTGGGATAAATTCCCAATATATTGATGTATTGGAAGTTGATGTTATTCCACTTGATGTTTTTGATGTTGTTTTCGGGATTCCTTACTTGTATATCAAGGATGCTATATTTATGAGAAGGGAAAACCGATACAGATGGGTCAAGGATAGGATTGGCTACAACATCCGAGCACACCAGCGTAAGACACATGTTACTATGGTGAGTGCTAACCAAGAAAAATGACTTATTCAGCAAATCATAATAAGTTTTGTTTACTTTTGTTAAAGGATAAACAAGATGGGGTAGAAGTTTCAGAGATTTCTAACCAGGGAAAACATGATTTGGATGATATTAATAAGTCGTTTCGAAGTTTTTCAAGCTCCCAGGTGGGTTACCACCAAAATAGGAAGTAGAGCATGAGATTCAGTTGTTGTCAGAGTCCCCTCTACCGAACATCGGGTTGTATAGGCAATCCTTGTTGGAGAGTACTGAAGTAAAGAAACAACTCCAGGAACTACTAGACTAGGGTGTGATACGTCCGAGCACCTCACCATGCGGTTCGCCTATTGTGATGGTGTCGAAGAAGGATGGTTCTTGGAGAATGTGCATCGACTACCACTGCTTTGAACAAGATCACCATAGAGAACAAATATCACTTCCCGCATAGATGATCTCTTGGACTAGCTTCAACATGCCAAGTTATTCACGAAGTTGGATCTCAAGTCGGTTATCACCAAGTTAGAATGAAGGAGGAGGATATATGGAAGACTTGCCTTCAAGACAAAACAAGGTTTGTATGAGTGGTTAGTACTTCCATTTGGTTTATGCAATGCACCCACTACATTTATGAGATTGATGAATGATGTATTGCGGGATTTCATAGATTCATGTGTCATTGTTTATCTGGATGATATCTTGATTTTTAGTGCCACATGGGGGAACATCTAACTCATTTGTAACAAGTCTTGCAAATGCCCACGATAGAGACTTTGGGGTGACATTTCAACTGATTGCGAGTCCCAGGGGGCGAAAGGACGGGATTGAAGATTGTTATCTCAAGGATGAGCTTCTCTACCGATTGGGGAAGCTTTGTGTGCCTAAAGAAGAAAGACTTCTATTAACGAGGGAAGCACATAACTCGAAAGTAGCGGGACATTTCAATGTTGGTAAGACCTTAGCCCACTTGCAAAGGTATGTGTATTGACCCAATATGCAAGAAGAAGTATAAAAATTTATACGTGGATGTAAACTTTGTTGTACCAACAAGCCTAAGACTAGGAAGGAGGGTTTGTATATGCTTTTGCCAATACCTACTCATCCGTGGGAGGACATTTTTATGGACTTTGTAGGAGGATTACCTGTGTCTAAACATGGCCATGACTATCTCTATGTTGTCGTTGATAGATTCAAGAAGATGCGTATTCTTATGACATGTAAAATGACAGTAAAAGCACGTGAGGCAAAGCAGGTCTTTTCTTTGCTAATGTATGGGTGCATTTTGGCTTGCCAAAGTCTATTATTTCTGACAGGATTCTAGGTTCTTAGGGAAGTTTTGGACTACTTTGTGGGACAAGATGGATACCAAGTTATAGAGGAGCACGACTTTCCATCCACATACAGATGGATAGACAAAGGTGGTGAACAAGACTTTGGTACAGTTGATCAGAGGGTATAATAGCAAATACCCAAGGACTTGGGATGAGTCCTTAGCCTACATTCAACATTCCTATAACCGGCAGTACACACATCCACTATGAAGTCACCATTTGAAACATGCTTGGGATATCTACCTACAAATCCACTTGGACATAGCAGTTGGACAACAGGATGAGGAGGAGACACAAGACCCAAAGGTGACTAGAGCAAACAAATTCATTGAGAGGATCCGGAAAATCCATCTCAAAGTCAAAGAACAATTAGAGAAATCTCAAGCCAAGTACAAGGCTAGACACGATCAGCACAAGAGAGAGCATAAGCTTCATGTTGGAGATAGAGTTTGGCTTTACTTGAGCAAGGAGAGACTACAAGGTCAAGCACGAAGCTCAAACCACTACAATATGGACCCTTCACCATATTGGAGTAGGTTGGAGAAAATGCCTTTCGACTTGATTTGCCGCCATTTATGAGGATGTGCTCAGTAGTAAACTGTGAGAACTTACACCTATATGAGCCATCCATGCTCGATGAAGATGAAGGTTTATAGTTGCAACATTCCATTGAGGATTGCGTCTTGGACTCACAAGGCGAATTGGAGGATGTAGTACTGCAGCAGAAGGTCAGAGAGACTAGGAGAAGTCCGCAGGAGTCTTGATAGGAAAGATACCAAGATAGACCCGGTGGTACTCGAAGGAGCAAGTGAGGGAATTATTTCCTCATCTACTCCCCCACTAAGCTTTTGTGGGACCAAAAGCCTCCTAAGCAGGGGAGGTGTGATCCATAGGGATCCAAAATGACTCTACTTCATCATATCAACCAACAACAAAGAAGGAAAATGAAGAAACGGAGGTTTTGTCTTTATGTTAACAAAACCGTTGCTCTGTGCAGAGTGGCGGTTATAGCACTACCGCCCAACCCGGGCGACGGTCTTGACACTTTCAGATAGAAAAATAAAATTCAAATGAACAATCCCATAATTGGAAAGGTTGTTTGTGTCTCTTCTCCTCCATGACCTTTCCCATCCTCCAGTGCATAGGAGGACATGAGAAAGGCTATAAATACATGTAGGAAGGAGAGTTTTGATCATCAAAGCATGAAAACAAGTGAGCAAGGAATTCTTAGTGCTTTGGAATTGTGTTTGTAGAAGAAAATGAGTTTTGAGGCGGTCTGAAGCAAGTAATTGGGAGGAAGTGTGAGATATTATCTACTTCTCTTTCATACTTATTGTAAATTTTGTACTTCTTATTTGAATTGGCCAATAAAAGTGGGAAGAAAGAGCATTTTGCCCTTCCCGACTGGTTTTCCTCCTCTGGAGGTTTCTAGGATAAAAATTGTTGGTGTTCATAAGCTTACATTCTTTCCTTTCTCTGCAATTGTTGATTCTAAGCATAAGCAAATTCATTCACTAGCTATATTTGTCATTTTCTAAATCGAAAGTAGAACAACAATGTTTAATTGTGATTATGTGAACAATTCCAAAGTAGAGAGTTTACTGAGATAATCAAGACACACCCCTTCCACAAATTAACACTCAGTCACATGCATCCAAACTAAAGTTATATCCTAGAGTAATCAATACTTTGAATCCGGATGTTCTTCTAGGGTTCTAAAATGAGTGGGAGTGAGAAATTCAATCCCTTTCTCCCTATTTAAGAATTGTTTGTTGGTGTGCACAAAACACCGATCAACAATAAGTTGGAATGTTCATTTAATTGTGAATATATTTTTCATAGTTCCAACTCTAAAAAAATTAAAATCGGACCACCAAAAGTGCACATGACATGTGCAAGGGACCACCACTCATGCAAGAAAATCTCTTAGGCAAAATGGAGTATAATGGCACACAAACAAGTCTCGGGTCAATTAACTTGTAAATGTAAGTCCACACCAAAACACCAAACCGGGGTGCTTGGTAAAGTACTTCCAAATTTTCGTGACATATGATAGCCTCTCTCTAGCGGAGGTTTTTACACTTGCGTAGCATAGACATGCCGCTTATGGGATTTGATCTTGGGTCAATTAGCTTATAAATATAAGTCCACACCAAAACACCAAACCAGGGTGCTTGGTAAGGCACTTACAATTTTTCATGACATATGATAGTCTCTCTCAAGCGGAGGTTTTTAGACTTGCATGGCATAGACATGCTAGTAACAAGATTTGATCTCGGGTCAATTAACTTGTAAATATAAGTCCACACCAAAACACCAAACCAAGGTGTTGGGTAAGACACAAAATTTTCATGCATCTTCCATCCTTGAGACTTTAAGTTCGCCACTAGAGATGTACATCTGCACACAAGCTCATGGGGAGCACACCACAACACACCCAACCACCCTTTGAGACCTAGCTTCCCAAGAACAGCCCTATAAATGCTATTTCCAATCTTCCAAAGCGTGGACCAAAAAGAAGGAAATAACTACTTCCACCTGGTCTCACTCGAACCAAAAAAATCCAACGTCAAAGTAATTGGACATATACAAAACTATGTGCAAGAACACACATGCTTTGCAAAATGGAAAACCACATTTACAAGCTGTAGTCTAGACACCCAAAAATAGAAAATCGAACACGCTTTTAAAATCTATATATGATCAAACTCGCAACAGCACAAAGGACTGGGACTAGCCCACAAATGAGGGAGCAAAATCCAGAAGGAACTGAGACTAGCCCATAGATGAGAGGCACCTGATCATAGACATAGGGCTATCGATACAACACTCCCACATATGTGGGGAAGCTGTTTTGAGGGCTGGTTTGTACGAGCGAAGCCTAAGCTCAATTGCCCAACTCTATCCTTAGTGGATGCCCGAGCCTATTTGCAGACAGCGAGACATGGACAAGCTATAGCACTGATATCCCTTCCACTTAATAAAGATGAAGGGGAACAACTAGTGGTCAGTGTGGGACAGACTTGCAGTGAAACATATGTTTGATTGCCAAATTATCACCTTTCATGCAAAATTTCAGACCATAGGTTTGTAACCAACATTAGCTGTCTTGGGACTGAAACCTCCACCACTGCCATTCACTATGCATCTTATCAAACAATTGATGTTACTTTGATGTTTCTATCTAGGGAATTTTTAAAAAAAATTCTCTATTCTTACACCTTAACCTGTAATGGTTTACATTTTGTTTTTTCTCTCTAAAATCTCCACCATTGGCATTCACTATGCGTCTTATCAAACAATTGATGTTTTACTTTGATGTTGCTATCTAGAGAAGTTTAATAAAAAAATCTGCCTTCCTAGACCTTAACATGTAATGATTTACATTTTATTGATATTCTGTCTAACAGTCACATTCTAATAATTCATAGATTCATACGTTGAACTCTGTAAGCAAATGAATACACAGAAATTAAGGGGCTTTAAGGCAAAGATTTGAAGATATTTTAAGCTATTGAGAATTCTGTCTGCCCTTTCCATTTGTTACAAAGTTATAACATAAATAGTTTGTTTAAACAGCTCCAATGCAGTGTATTTTATGGACAGGAAACACTTTCTAGTCGTCTTTCCACATAAGAGGAGGATTCCAGTGCATTGTGGATATGTGAGTTTGACTAAACCCTACCAAAGGTTGAACCCTTCAACTTTTTCTGCCATACAATCTTTAAATCACAAAATTAAAGAACAGCCTTGCCAATGAATTTCCTTGCTGTTTATAGAGAATCCTTGATATGTAAAAGTTGTTTTGGCTGTTACATCACAGCTTAGTCAATGGTATATGCCAAACAGTGCTTGTTCAAAGCTGTTTGGCACACCTGGCCTTACTGGGGATCCTGTACTACATAAAATGATGCTAATGTTGACGAAAACATATTTTAATTTAACTTCTTGTCACCATAAAACTGCTTATGCAAAATGCCCCTTAAAGATTTGGTTTGGATTCCAACAATGACTGTGCAATGACTATTTCTATGAAATCTTCATTCAAATTTTCTCCTCACTTCGGTCAGTACTACATAAAATGATGCTAATGTTGACGAAAATATATTTTAATCCAACTTCTCATCACCATAAAACTGCTTATGCAAAATGCCCCTTACAGATTAGGTCTGAATTCCAACAATGACTGTGCAATGACTATTTCTATGAAATCTTCATTCAAATTTCTCCTCACTTTGGTCAGTACATGCAATGATTTGATGAATAAAGTCATACTCTTCAGCAAAAAGAAAAAAATTAAGGAATACCATGTCGAAATTCTACTGCTTTACTTCACATTATTTTTGCCTCTTCCACCCTCCCTCTTGAACATCTAGAATGTTTGAGTTATCCAAAAGTGAAACCTAGATATAGAGATCTAAACATTCAACCTCTCCATGCAATGCAATCAAGTTAACGATCTTAAATAACCATAAATAAAGACAAAAGCATAGAAACCAAAAGTGATGCAACTTCTTCTGCCATTGAAGCAATACATGAGATGCAACTTTCGCTGCCATTTGAACCAATTTCACATTGTATGCAAGAGCTTTAAAGCCATATAAACATTTGTTTCTTACTCTTCATGATAATTTTAGATACCATTCTCATATTTATGACCTAAGAAATGATTATCTGCCTTAAGTAACCACTAAAAGCATACTGAAAATTTGTTATTGGAAATTGACACAGGCTATCTGATAATCATATGCAAATGCATAAGATCCTGTCTTACACTTTCTTACTTGTATGCTTAAACAGCAATAAAAACATTAAAAGATGTGAGCACAATTTGAAGTTAGATCAAAACAGGTTTTAATCAGTTAAACACGACATTTATGTGCATGCCCTTCAATTCCAATATGTATATATGAAAGTGAAATTGCACATAAGTTATATTGGAATGGAAACAAAACTACAAGAATCATGCTCTATAAAACCATAAATTTGATAATTATAAGCAATCCTCCGCACAAATGATGCTTTGCAATTTGTTTAGGAACTTTCAAGGTAATCTGCTAGCAAGATTAAATCAAATCCACAAGCCAAATAGTAACTTAGTTTCATACCACTCTTTATTTCAACTCCAGTTATGACATCTCAAACATACAACAGTCCTGATACATTTAGATCATACACCATCCCAAATGTATACTATTTCTTAGCATTCTTGTTCCCAGCATCTGACCCTCCGGCTTCTGCAGCTGCCTTTTTGCAGTTTTTCCTGAAGTGCTTTAGCATCTCTGTAATAGACAGGAAGAAAATTAGCTGCTATAGAAAAGATGTAGCAGCATAGTCATATATTTACCTAAATCTAAATAAATACCCATGTATAAAATTTTGTTACTAGAGTCACTCAGATAATTTATATTTTACAGTAATACAACAGTAGGAAATTTGCAATAAGCCGCACACCTTTCCCTCCGCTGTTCAGGTGTGAGACCATCGTCCTTATTCTTCCCTGACTTGCCACCCCGGGCAGCAGCCCTTTCTCTATCACGGTCTCTTTGGTTTCCACGTAAATGAAGTTAAGATCATCTTAGCCATAATTCATTTTAATCTACAAGAATCAGATGTGTTTTGAAAAATTGAGCTAAAATACTTAAGCTTCTACTTGGGACACTAGAGCTTCCTCAAAGATTGAGATATCAATGCACTACTTGAAAAGGGTAGACTCAATCTAGTCCAATACATGAATCAATCCCAATGCAAAAACAAATATACAATTGATGAATGTGTCGATGTAAAAATCCCCATTTCCAACAAAATCAAAGACAACCTTTGAGCAACACACACAAGAATTGATTCCAGAAAATACTCACACACAAGAGTTCTTTAAGATATTGGTAATGTGATGAAACTTATACTTCTGAGATGTGGTATTCTGGTTGAGATGATGCATCACCATGCGAATGACCTGTTACACCTCTCACTATGAAGTAATGGAGGTTATGCCACTTCAGAAAATAATGAAGACAATAATATGAATGAGGCTTAGGGGCATCAGTAGAAGCATTTCCTAGGTAAAGACCTGGCAGTCTAAGGGCCTCCCAACTTACATAGCAGCAACTTCGATCTGATTGGATTAAAGAAATGATAGGAGAAGACCTGGGTTATAGTACAATATTATCAAGACTGCAAATGTCAAATGTCTATAATAGATAATGATTTCCTAGCTTAAAATAATATTCATAAGACATGCAGTAAGGAAGTAGCAACTTTGCACTGCAGCATCTACATCCACAAAATCAATTTCACTGAATAAATCTAACAACACAAATACTAGATTTAGTTCGTTGTTTAAAAGAAAACATTATAAATTTCAAGTAGGCACAGAGGAACCTTGCGGTGCAGCAACTACTCGCATTATTACCAATTTCACTAAATTGACCAAAAACACAAATTTAAGATTATAAAACTTTATTGAACAGAAAGAACATTCTAAAATGGCTTGGTAGATCAATGTGATCTCACTCGATGATTAAAATATAAATAAAATCAAAGTACAACCAGTATCATTTCACATGGTAATTGTATATTATGGGAGAAATACCTTAAATTGTTCCAATCTAAATCAAAAAACAATCTTACAGTGCATAAGGATATGAGTCATGGTGAAAACGGATTGAAATTTGACTTCTGGGCGTCCTCTGTTTTTATTACCCACTAGCCCAAAAGGGCTTCTCTGTCTTTATCATATCACCCACAAAGAGCACAAAATCAGCAACACAAAACCTAAGATTGATTATTTTAATTAACCATGCCGGAACAAGAATGTACTAAAAATTACAATTTTCGGCTTCTAAAGACCTTCCAGAACAGGCAGTATATATGCTTAAACTAAACCATATCCAAAACATAGCACAACCTTCGCAATAGAAGACAGCTAAGCCAACACGTTTAAACCATACCCAGAAATAAAACCGAAGAGCGGCAATACAAAAACATAAACTTAAATATCCAAAAAAAGAAGAAAACACACCCAAAAAACAAAACAGAGAAAACTCCATTAAAACAGGCCTATGTTGGACCGATTTGGAAATTCCTAAAAAACCCTCCAAACCATTTTATGGCCAATTTTTCATCAGATCCAATAACTGCTAACAAAAATTACACGCTAAAAAGAAAAATACAAGCATCATCTAAAAACCTCCTCCACAAAATTTAAAAAAAAAACTCAAACTTTAACACCCCACAATTTTTTTTGCCACAAACTGTCGGACCCCAGAAATTTTTGAAGCCAAACACAGACTAAAGCATAACATAATTTGATGAAAAGGAAGAAAGTTTGAAATTGTGGGCGAAAAGACTTACATGCCCGCGATCTGAGAGAGTTGTTGATTGCCTGTACAATGCCACAAGTTGAAATGGCAACAAATATAGAGCAAGGCAAAGGCGTTGACAGAATCCTTCTACAGCTAAGCAGTCACCTCGACCGTAAAGTAGGCGTGAAACGTAAGCTACTTTTAAACCGCTAGCGGTCAAGACTTCTGACATGGAATAAATATGCTTTCCTTATTTTATTTTTTGTAAGAAATCGACTTCCTTGATGTTTCGTGGATAAGTGTCATATTGTCGTATAGAGTGGGATATAGTGGACCCTAACCTTCTTGGCATAATGATGGTTTGAATGAACGAAAAATGAAATGAAATGAAAGATTTTAATGACGTCCACGTGACTAAAGAGTCAAAGGGACCAAGAAAAGCGAAACATTAAGCTAAAACCAAGTTCTTTTCCAAATCCTCTCGCCTCTTTGTGAATCTTGAGCACAAAACTAGCAATCCTTTGAAGCTTTGCTTCCTCAAATAACTCATCCAGTTGTCCACTTGTAAGTCATTTTCGTACTGGAAGCGGATGTCATCATATGCTGAGCATTCCACGATGAAGTGCCATTCTGTTTCAACAACCCCCGTATTGCAGAAAAGACAAGTTCTCCTTTCCCACTTTACTTTGGGAATAGTCCATTTGCCCGTTTCACGGCCCGAAGATGATGTGACTCGGTCCTCGGTGAGCCAAAATAATCCTAGCCTTACCTTTGATATCCTAGCCTTACGAATGAAATGAAATGGTTTTAATTATGTCTATAAGACTAGTGGTCTATGGGAGTGTTCAATACACCAATTGCTTAAAGGTGTACGAGCTTAGTGTTATCCTTCAGAAAGTTGCTCCTCCTCTTTGCTAAATTGAGTTAGCATCTCTCCAACCCTTTTAAATTGTTTTCCTCAAATAGCTCTATCGGGAATCAACTCTTGAAATTTCTTGATGTTTGGCTCTAATATCTGTGTACCTTGGGCATCCAAGGATGAAATGCTCGTGTTTCGTTTGCCCATGTATTGCATAAAACACATGTCCTCTCTTCCCACGATTCTTTGGGCGTTGTCCATCTTCATGTCTCGCATTTGACCTTGTGGGAGCTAGTCCTTAATTGAGCAATGACAATCTTTTCCATCCATTTGATTTCAACTCCTATGTAGGCTTTTTCACGATGTTCATACGTTGGGTTGAACTCGTTCTATGGTGTTAATGCTTCCTACTTGTTTTTGTCCTCCACGTCTCCATTCTAAACTCGAGCCAAAATAATTCTCACCGAGCCAAAATAATCCTAGCCTTACCTTTGATATCCTAGCCTTACGAATGAAATGAAATGGTTTTAATTATGTCTATAAGACTAGTGGTCTATGGGAGTGTTCAATACACCAATTGCTTAAAGGTGTATGAGCTTAGTGTTATCCTTCGAAAGTTGCTCCTCCTCTTTGCTAAATTGAGTTAGCATCTCTCCAACCCTTTTAAATTGTTTTCCTCAAATAGCTCTATCAGGGAATCAACTCTTGAAATTTCTTGATATTTGGCTCTAATATTTGTGTACCTTGGGCATCCAAGGATGAAATGCTCGTGTTTCGTTTGCCCATGTATTGCATAGAAACACATGTCCTCTCTTCCCACGATTCCTTGGCGTTGTCCATCTTCATGTCTCACATTTGACCTTGTGGGAGCTAGTCCTTAACTGAGCAATGACAATCTTTTCCATCCATTTGATTTCAACTCCTATGTAGGCTTTTTCACGATGTTCATACGTTGGGTTCAACTCTGTTCTATGGTGTTAATGCTTCCTACTTGTTTTTGTCCTCCACGTCTCCATTCTAAACTCTTCATTCACATAGTTTTTATGTCTTTATTAAGATTTGGGCATTCATCTAGGTGATATTCCATTTGTTCATCCATTTGTGGTTCTCGCTTCATCCGTGTGTTCTTTCGTCTGCATGTGAACTCTTCACCTTTTACTGCAACTTTAGGCCACCCGTTGACCTTCATAATTTCTATTTTTTTTAAGTAACATAAAAGCTTGGTCATAGCAGTTGCCTCTAGAGGGAAGGTACTTGTTTTGGCTAGGAGAATTTTATAGGGGATTGTAGTCTTTGATTTTGAGATTGTTTGTTATTAGCCACTTTTGTATCCTTTCTATTTGTCTCCATTTCAAACAGTAATTCCATTAGCCCATACCTCGCAACCGTACACCACTATCGCCGTGACAAATAACCCAAAAAGGATCGGGGTGGTCTTCCAATCCCATAGTGCAAAGATTCCCGCACTGCTTTTGGAGTGTGTAAAGAGCTCTCCATCCTCCTTGTATTCTCTTCATCCTACAAGTATCCCAATTGAGCTTCTTGTGAAAATCAAGGCCAAGATATTTGTATTTTGACACCACTTCAAGAGACACTCCAACAAACTGAAAGTCGATATGTTGTTTGATCCAAAATGGATCTAGAAGTACCTAATTCTATGTATTCTCTTATTTAAAACTTGTAGTACATCCCCTCAACATGTTCATTATTCTGGAAATGGTCAAGTTAGGATGATGGTGATCCGGACACCTTCAAATGACAAAAAGGTCATTGTTGTTCTATTCTGTGTGATAATTGTGTGGCAGTCATGAAACTTCGCGATGGTTGCGGAGCCTCCGCTCTTCATAGAATACTGATTGTCAGGCTAACTGCTTGTGAGGTAATGCTTGACGATCGCGTAACCACCGCGGTTGGAACTACCCCTGTAGATAGTGGTGGTTCTCGCACTGATGACACCAAAATGAGGAATCCAAATAGTTGTAAATGTTTGGGCTTCTCAAATCGGTTCATTTTTCCTTTCCATTCATCCTTGGGTAGAGAAACTATAAATATAAGTGCCTTTACTCGTTCTAAGCAAGTTATTTGGAGTGAATTCAAGTGTGAGAAAAGGAGGAAGTTGGAATTGTTCTTGTTTTGTTTATAAACAACTGAGTTCTTTCTTGTTGAGGATTGTAAGCAAGTAATGCAAGGGAAGGAGCTTGAATCCTTCTAGAAGGTCATCTTTTGATAGTGAACTTGTATTGTATTGGAGATTTACATAGTGAAAGGGAAGCAATTGCTTACCCAACTGGAGTTTTCCCCACATTGGGTTTCTCCAGGATAAAACTCTTGTCTCCTTGTCTTTCCTCTCTCAATTTTAGTATTGTGTGAATGTTTCTTTCATAACATACTTGATAAAACGAACTTAGTTAAGTTGTTCATTCATTATCACTAAGATAGGATCTATTTATTGTTAAAAGAAGGCAGTTTACGAGATCATATTGGTATTAGAGTAGTTAAGATCAATTGTTTTTGTGTGGTTTAACTTGTGTTGACATTTTTAGTTAGATGCCCCTCACCCAGAAGGGTAGTGAAAGTGATGAAGGTATCCTCATTCCTTTTGAAGCAAATATTTCCACCAAGAAGTGGAAGCAAGGAATATGAAACATGGCTCATAGTGGAGATGCATGTGAGACTGAAGAAGAACATTTCTACAAGTTGGAGGCGGATGTGGCAAGTTTGTCCAAAGATGTGGGTAGTATTTCCTTGTTTATGGGGAAGTTGGAGTCCATCATGGGATTGCTCATGTAAAAGCTTGGTGTTCTAAAAGAGGCACTAGGAGACCATAAAGAAGACACTCATGAGTATGAGGAAGAACAACCTTGTGCTAACCTTACTCCTCCTCCATTCAAAGCAAAGGCAAAGATAGAGATTCAACCTTATGATGGGGACGTGAATGCTTTGAGAAGCTAGACCATTGGCTAGCTCAACTTGAGGTATATTTCAGTTTGCATCAAATCAATGAGAGTCAATAGATTTCATTTGCAAGGTTAAAATTAACCAATCATGCTTTAACTTGGTTTGAAAGTTATGTTCATACTTTGGTTGTTAAGAAGCTTCCTCCTATTTCTAAGTGGGATGAATTTAAGAAGCTAATCAAAAAGCAATTCTATCCTATTTGTTATGAGGAAGAGAGGTCCATGTATTGGCAATATCTCAGGAAGAAGCAAGGCCAAAATGTGCAAGAGTACACCAGTGAGTTCCAGAAGAAAGTTGTCCAAATGGGAAAAGATGTAGAGACTCAGGAAATTTTGATGAAGTACATTGGTGGACTCCATAGCCACTTGAGAAGACCAGTTCTCTTGGCCAAGTCGATGAATGTAGATGAGGCTTGTTCTCAATCCCACTATCTAGAGATGGACAAGAAGAAGAGTTCATCTACCTCTCAACATGCTTCAAACAAACAAGGTGACACCAAACAAAAGGAGAAAGGAAAAGGGAAAGGTAAGAAGAATGTTACTTTTGTTTCTAAGAAGGATACTAAAGTTCATTGTGGTCCTTGTGATGTTGACACTCATTCCAGGAAAAATGTTGGAAGCTCCACCTAGAATTACATCCCTTCAAGAATAAGAAGAATAAAAAGAAGGCCATGGTTGCCCTCTCGATTAACTAATATGTGGATATATGATAGTTAATCTAATCTAGAACAACATGTAAATATAGTAAATAAATGTAATAAAAAACTATGGAAAATGACCCAAGTGACTAAGCTAATGGAAATGGAAACCCTAATATGCAAGAAGAGTGAAGAAGCGACTCGGTGATAAGAGGAGCTCACCTGGATTGTGTCATGAAAATAAAAAAATGATTTGGAAGTAGGAATAACTATGTAGAGGTCCTAAAAAGGACATATATGGATTTATTCTCTGGACTAGGGTGCTGTGGGTGCCCTGGTTTGTAATATGGGTGCTCTAGTCTATGCAGGAGGTCCAAAACCGAGTTTTACAGTTCGATAGGTGGTCTCAAACCCTCGCCAGTGTGTTACATTAGATTTGTTGCATTACGCCGATGTCGCCGATAATCTAAGATGAATAGAAGACCTACAAAAGACCAGAAGAAGTATAAAAACCCTAAAAAAGAAGAATGCAAATGAATAATTCAGACTAACCTCAACTTGCCACAACAATGGGCTTACTAATTGCGTATTGCACTACACTCTAGACCCAAATATAGTTCTGTGTGTGTGTGTGTGTGTGTGTGTGTGTGTGTGTGTGTGTGTGTGTGTGTGTGTGTGTGTGTGTGTGAATCATGTGCCCTATGTGCTCTTGTGTCAGTCGCACTTTGTGAAGTAGCGAGCAATAACTAGATGTAAAAATGTAGTAGAATGGTGGATGGAATAGAATAGAATCCCCTCCTATGCTTGTGTGATGTAGATGAACCAACCTTGTCCTTTGTGATGGAGCTAAATGTATGCAAATGATCTCCAAATGCCTTAGATGAATGCAACCCTAGGTGGATGATAGTAGTGACTAGTGTTTGGTCCCTCATTATGGTCTCATAACTTTATATTTATAGGGTTCTCTTGATCTAATTTCGTAATTAACCCCAAAATGGCCGACCACCAAAAAGATAAGAAGCTAAAATGACTAGAAAGTGCCCAAAAAGTGGTGGGAAAGTTAAAAAGGATCGTGGCGCCCCTAGTGCGACCAGGCACCCTCAAAGAAAAAGATAAAATAACACAAAATGACAAAAGTTAACTAGGCAAACGAGTGCAAGAGGTCGGGAATGACGAAATAAAACAAAGTAAGATGACTAAAAGATGTTTCTAAATAGTAGTATGAGACCGGGACTAAATAATGTCTAAAGTATATGATTTTTTGTCTACACCCTCTAAGGAGAGGATATATTTTTCAGTGAAGAGGTGGAAAAGACAATGTGTTGTACCTCCGTTCGTAGAGAGGTATGTTTGGGTAGTAATAATGTTGTTCAAGAAAATGAACTTACTAAACTTTTTCATATAAAAATCCAAGTGAAGAAAACCAAAGTGGATGCTCTTTTTGATGCTTGTTCTCAAGCTAATTTGATAAGTAAGGAGTTAGTTGATAAGCTGAAGTTAGAGACTTATAATCATTTGAATATGTATTCATTGGGTTGGGTGAAGAAAGGTGTAGACATCAAGGTTACCAAGCAATGCAAAATTACGTTTGGTATTGATAAGAAGTTCATTGATGAAACTAATTTGGATATTGTTCCTCTTGATGTGTGTGGTGTAGTGTTTGGCAGCCCATACTTGTATCAAGGATGCCATCTTCATGAGAAGATCCAACCCACTTGGTGAAGGATGGTAAGAACTACCTCATTTCAGCCTTTATAGGAGACTCAAAGATCTCTTTGGTAAGTGCCTTTGAAGCTAAGAAGCTTATTAATGCTAGTGGGAAATTTGCATTACTTCTTTTGAGAGATATGCAAGAAGAGGAAGTTGTTACATCTAAAACCACTTGTAACATGTTTACTAACAAAGAGTAGAAGCAGATGAAAGAGTTGGTTCAACAGTTCAAGGAAGTTTTCTAAGATCCTATAGGGCTGCCCTCGGTTAGACCAATTGAGCACGAGATACAATTTCTACCCAATAGTCCGCTACCAAATGTGGGCTTGTACATGAAGTCCTTGAAGGATGCCAACGAGGTAAAACAACAATTATAGTCTTTGATTAAGCAAGGTATAATTTGTCCTAGCACTTCTCCATGTGGTTCTCCTATTATTTAAGTGCCTAAGAAAGATGGTTCATGGAGGATGTGTGTTGATTATAGAGCATTAAATAAATAACCATAAAAAATAGGCACTATCTTCCTCCAATTGATGATTTGTTGGATCAATTACAACATGTAAAATATTTTACTAAGATTGATTTAAAATATGGTTATCACCAAGTTTGGATTAAGGAAGAGGACATCCGGAAAGCAATGTTCAAGACTAGGCCAAGGTTGTATGAATGACCTGGTATTGCCATTCATGCTATGCAATGCACCAACTACCTTCTAATTTAATGTAAATTGAATTAATTAAATCTTATTTTCATAGTAACTACTATTCCTAATAATGTCCAAATGTTAATATACAATGAGACGTAAGTGATAAAGTATAGATAATATGAAACACTAAGAAAGAAGGATAGATAAGAGGACTTAGTTGATTTCAAGCAAACAAGAAGCGATTTGGACTGATGAAATGCTAGAACATATTGGGAGGAGTATCATATAGGCTTGCTGGAGGTTTTGAACTTTGATTTAATGCACAGGATAGAGAGTGCCCACAAGAGGGAAGGCGCGTCTAGGTGTTGGCGTCTAGATTTGGGAGTTGGTGTCCGGTAGATGTTGTGGATATGGATCTTTTAGTGTCGGACAAGCTTCACTTTGTTGATCCCTATTTTTCACTCTGGATTCACCTGTTTGACATGCGACTATACCTGTAACCTACAAAAATAAGTTCACCTACACATACCCATAAACCACATCAAACCTAAAAATGAAAATGTAGAATGTGGAGTTGGACTGACCCCGACGGTCACCTAAAGAGTGAACTTATGACCGAGCATTGCACTACATCTCAGACTCCATGTAGTTCTTGTGTGTGTGTAGAAATGACGCCCTAGGATGCCCTGTGCAAGTTGCACCAATGATAGCGGGCTAGATCTAACATGTAGAAGATGTATAGTATGTGTGGATGGACTAGAAAAAAATTTCCCTTATATGCTATGTATGTAGCCCTTGCCCTTGAATGGATGCTAAATGGATGTCTTTGATGTTCTTGTGCCTTTTGAATGCAAGCTTAGGTGGTAGTATGTAATGCTTAGTGTTTGGTCCCTCATTTTGAAAACATAACTATGTATTTATATGATTCCCTTGTTTGAATTTCATAATTGATAATTGAAAGGCCAACCCAAAGTGATAAAAAGTAATTAAGAAGCGAAATGGGTCCAAAAGGATAAGAAAAGGATAAAGAGGGACAAGAGCACCTGGCGCTAGTGTCCTAATTGGGCACTAGTGTCTGAGGCCATAGAAAAATAAAATAGTTAAATGCTTGACAAGAGTGTAAGATGTATAAAGCCAATAAAAGTACAAAAGACAAAGTAAAAGGCTAAAGGGAGTTGTCAATTACTAGTTTTCTTGCTTAGGAATCATGTAAATGCTAGCATGCTTTTAGGACCTAGAAATGTACCCAAGTGCATAGATTTTGTGTCTATATTTTTCCCCCATTTTATGTTCTTTGAGTGAATACTTGATAACATAAAGTAGTCAGAAGATGCATACCTTATGATCCTATAGAGAGTGTGGTGAATAGTGTGCCAGTGGACAAGTGAAGCATGAAGTGATTACAAAGTGAATTGTGGAGACTAGGAAAGAAGGAAGTGGACCCTAAGGGTGAAGCATTGTGCATAGCTTGTACTGTTGTGTTTGTATTTGTTGATGTAGGCTGCTTCTTGTTGCGTATTAAGGATGGACCTACAAAAGAAGAGCAAGAGAGTAGTCAAAGTCTTATATATGAAAAATCTAAGTAAAGTATGTATAAGTATGTAAAAGTGTGAAAAGGTAGTAATAAAGGAAAGTGTGCACTTGATGTATAAGAGTGTAAAGGATAGAAAGATGTCTTGAAATACAGTGAAGGGCAAGTTTTTGGGAGATCTCACGCCAAAAGTGAGTTTTTGGGTGATTTCATGCCAAAAGTGGGTTTTTGGGCGATCTGACACCAAGTGTGAGTTTTTTGGGCAATCTCATACCACAGAGAAGAGTGTTGGGGAGAGAGGTCTATTTTACTCTCCTTCCATGACTACTTCTTGAATGAGCACCACTACGATGGTACATCCCGTGTTGTTACGTATTGTAATTGATTGTAGGAGATATAATGAATTTTATATCCGGAAGCAAGTGCTATTTATTGTAGTTTTTCTCCAAAACTACTTTAAACTATGTTGTCTTGAGAAAATATTTGTTTCGCCCAGACATTATCACCTGGAGAGAACAATAGTGTCATGGCACTAGTGTCTGCACTTGCATGTCCTGGTCTTGACACTAATGTCCATATTGCATGTGAAGTCCAAGTCTGATTTTGGACTATTCCATGACTATGTGCTTGTGATGTTTTTTTGTACTATAATAATATGAATCGTTGTTTCTAAGCTATCAGTAGGGATGATTTGTTCATCCAATGTATACCCCCTTTGTTTGGGGTGCATGCGAAAACTATAGGAGAATGCTACCAAAGGAGAGAAGTTAATGTTGATTTGAAGCAAATACTTGCAGGGGTAAGGGATGTGCATGATAGAAACCATGACACATGCAAACAAAGTAGGCTATTACAAGTGTTAGTAGTAAACGTAGTTAGTATGTAATAGAAAATAATGTAACAAGCATGTGTGCAAACAAGATGGACTATAAAATAGGTTTCATACATAGGACATTGCTCATAATGTCGAAGACAATCAAGGTTGAAGCGGCCAAAAGCATACAATGATCATATAAGCTATAGGGCATAGCCCACAAACAATAGCAAACAAGATCAAGCAAAGTGTATTCGATAACAATGATTGTATATAAGATCTTTGAATGCTGAGGAAAACAATTAACATGTTAGAAAGATAAATAGTATGTCAAAGCATGTATATATTAATGAAAAGTAAAGTAGCTGTAATAAGAGGTAGTGGATAATGTAGCAATAAAACCTATATTGTGTAGAATGTGAGAGTAGTAAAAGTAGATGCCTCTAGAAGCCTCGATGGGACCGGTGCAAGGGAGTCAATGCCGAGAATCATGCATCATGTAAGGAGATGTAAGAGATTTGCATTCACTTCCGAAACCAAGTGAACACGCATATGTATATAGAAAAAGATAATGACATACTAAGTATCTATCTAGCATAGTAAGCAAAGTGCAACATATAAGTAGTATAAGCAAACAAGAGTAAATGCAACCAAGATATGCAAATGTTGTGATGGTGTGATGGTATGGTATGCAAGATGTGAAAATGGAAGGATCTGCGTTGCCCCCAATGGATGTGTATGAAATGAGGTTCATTTATAAATTCCCCTCAGTAGTCAAGAATGAACCATTAAAAAGAGTGCGTCATCATTGTGAAATGGGTTTGCACGTGTGAGTAGATGCTAGAAAGATATGTTAAGAAGCATAGAGCATGAAGTGTGAGGTTCATTGATGTAGTGTTCCCTCAACAATAAAGTGTGAATCAGAGCACAAGACTCAAGACGTCATATAGGTAATGATAGTATGAGGTGTGTACTAAGAGGTGTGAATGTGTGGAGAACTGAGATATGGAGCATGGAGTGAATAGTGTAGTAGTAGAGACTGGAGACAACTGATAGTCCTAGAAAGGGGGAAAGAATGCGTGATTCCCCAAGTGTGAGAGGAATGAATGTTATCTAATGATAGTGAAGAGTGAGCACTCTCCACCTGATGTTTGAAGAGACCAAGGCATGTGACAATGAGCTAAGAATGGTGATGTAGGAGAGTAATTATGTACATGGAAATGAGACCAATGTGAATAAGGAGAAGGCAAAAACTTATGAGGAAGGGTTGCCCGAGTAGGGGACTTAGGCCAACGAGGTGGACTAATGGACCAATGAGGACAAAAAGGTTGAGATGTAGGTCATGTGTGAATAAGAGAACTAGATTTTGACTTAGGAAGCATAAGAGGTTCCATGCGAATAAGAGAGGTAGGGGTAGGAATAGACCAAGTTGTGAGACATATAGGAAGATGAAATGTCTTGGCTGATGCAAAAAGATCGTCAGGAGTGGGTCGAGGAAATGATGTTCGAGGTGGAATTCCTTTAATGGTGACAATGTGTTTGTTATGGAGGAGCTTGAGACATAAGTGATAAATGTAAGGGATAGCCAATGTGGCACGGAGCCAAGGAAGACCTAAGAGCATGTCACAACCGTTAATTTTAGAGGTAATAAGGAATGGTGTAAACATGGTAAGAGACCCAAATGTGATGGGAAGAATGACATGACCATAAGAATTAGGACCTGAAAATGTAATTAACAAGGTTGGGCATTGAATAGCTATAAGAAGTACAACAAAGCATGTATTGGTAAGAGCCGATGGATAAACCATAATATTATTGATAGCATAAGTGCCAACAAAAGCATTGATATGTAATGAATCGAAGAAAATGTAGCATGATAATCATGATCCGAAAATGTAATGACTGGTGGTGGCACATCAACAGAAGCAACAAGGAAATCAAGAGGCCCCAATGAAGGAGGAGGCACAACATGATAAGTATGATTTGTAGAAGAATTTGTAGGTTGCTTGTCATGGTTTGGTAAAGGGTCTTTAAAGATTTTTAGCTTTTGATTATCATTGACCAGCTTGGAAGTAGATGACATAGGAAGATCGATGGAGTTGTTATCAATAAGATCTTGAATTAGATGTCTAAGTTTGAAGCAACGATCGTGGGATGCCCAATGCATTAATGGTAATCACAACATGTATTTTCATCGTAGTTGCAGCCACGTGGGTGAGAAGGATCTAGATTAAGCAGTGGTGGAAGAGTAATAAGATTGCTTTCGATAAGTTGTGGTAGTAGGAATCGAGGAGTGTAAGGTAACTTAGTAAATGTACAATGCGGAGCTTGCACTTGAAGTGTGGTAGATGGAGAAACAACATTGATAGTGGCCTTAACTTCAGTGGGCTTAGGAGATGGCTTGAATGTATATTTAGCTTGAAACCTATTAGAAGAGGATGAGGCAATATCATGATATTTTAATTTTCCCATAGATAATTTTTTTCCTTTGTGCATCTTGAGTGTATGACATAATTGATCAAATGATGGAGAGGTCTCAAAGATGACACTCTCTTGAAGTGAAGGTAAGATAATTTGAACAAAAAGATCTTGCAATTCTAAATTACCAAGTACATTAGTCATCTTGGAAAGGTTGTTCTTATATCATAAAACATAGTCTGCGAGATGCTCATTAGATCCTTGTTTGATTTGAGCTAATTGTGCATAGGATATTTTAGTACCGATATTGATAGAAAAGTGTGTAAGGAAAGCATCGGCTAAGTGTGTAAAAGAAGTTACCAAGTGAACAAGTAGATCATAGAACCAATGCATAGTGTAGTCTTGAAAACTTCTAGGAAATAGCTTAGCTAGTAATGTATGGTCATCCACATAGTCAAGACATGCCACATGGAAAGATCAAAGATGATCTTGAGGGTCACCATGGCCATTGAAAGGTGGGCAACTTAGGTGTAACAAAGTTAGGAGGAAGTGGATAAGCAAATATGGTGGGTGTAAAAGGGTGTGAAGGAGTAATGAGGAATCAAGAGATGGAGAGGAATGTGAAGTAGCTTGTTGTAACTGATGGATTTGAACTTGGAGATCCTGGTATAAATAAGCTAGGTCTTGGGTTCCTAAAGAGGAGACTTGTCGTGTATGCAAAGTAATAGGATGGGTGAAATGATTGGTAGGAGTAGGCATAGAAACATGAACAATAGAGGTGGGTGGGAGAGTAGAATTAGGAGGTTGTGTCGCAATAGGAAGAGAAGTATTATTAGAGACTGGTGGGTTAAACTCAGCCTAGGTTAGTTAGTGGCTTCTTCACGGGAGCGAATAATAAGAGATCCAAGTCTTGAGGATGTTCAATAATATGGGCCTAGAGGTTATAAAGATCTTCGTCGGTAAAGGGTTCATAAGTCTCACCATATGGGAAAATAATTAGAATAATGCCTAGAAAAAGGTAAGGATCAAGTGAATGGGTTCACTAAATAATTTAATGTAAATTGAATTAATAAAATCTTATTTTCAAAATAATTACTGTTAATGCAAAATTATAACACCCCTGATAACTCAAGTGTGTGTACATGGGCCATCAGTGTAATCTGCATAACATGGGGTTATCCCTCAAGTTGTGGGACTTGCGAACTTGAGATAACCCTCCGAAGAAGGCCGACTTCCTCTACCTAATTCTAATGCCAAACTACTACTAATGCAAGAAAAACACCTAACTACACCTATCCTAACAATTCCAAGGAGACAGGAGAGAGAGAGAGACATAAAAAGGGAAATCCTACACTAAGGGGGTGGTGATAGCACTAAGAAAAGGGGCGAGATACTCTGCTAAGGGAGGAAGAGAAGGAAGATGGAGTTGGGAGAGGCCAGACCAGATATGACACTAACACAAATCCCCACTCACCATCAAATCTCCATGAAACACAACCTCATAAACTCTGTAAGTGAGAAACATATGCACAAAATACAATAACATAATGGAGAGGCAAGAGAAACACAATAAAAATGAGCTAGGGTTGAAGAAACACCACAAAACATGATTTTTATTGCTTTAAAACATGCACATACCATTACATATGATGCCAAAGAAATAAATACGCTTGCCAGGCGCAGAGAAGGCTCAAAGCTCAATGGAGTTGAGGGAAAATTTTGCAAGAGTTTCCCCAGCTCCCAGAATGTCTCTAATAAAAAATGAGGGGGTTGATTACATTATATAGGCAATTTTCTAACCTACCCTCATTAAAGAGGTATGGGCACCCATACAAATTCGCTTCCCGAGGGTACTTTTGTCAGATGAAGACATGGGCACCATACCACATTAAATATGGTTGTTGAGCTATCATTCACCCACCTACCTTCACCTTTCCTGGGACTCATAAGTCGTCATTTACTATGTGACTTGTCCAACCTCCCCTTACAACAGCCAGGCCGTCCAACCACATGACTCGTCTAACCCTGTGTATCACTTGACCTCAACCATCCAACCTGGGGGGTTTGACGACATCTAACCTATAGACCATACATTTTGTGGCAGATGCCCAACCGATGGTCATCACCTTTACACCGTGGGCCATCCAACCTAGGAGGTTGGATGACCGTCTAACCTGTGACCCGTCTATCCCAAGCATCCAACTCACTGAGGAGGTTGGATGACCGTCTAACCTGTGACCCATCTATCCCAAGCATCCAACTCACCGACTGTCCCAACCTCATGTCCGTACGCATCTTCGCCGACTAACCCTTGATCCGTCCATCTTATTTTTCGTATGTTGCGTCACTTGTCCAACCCAAGTGTCAAACTAGCTCGTCTAACCTAGCCGTCCAACCTAACTGTCCAACATGTCATCTAACCTTACTTTCCAACCTACTGTCCTAACCTAGGCCGTCCAACTCAGCCATGTAATTGTCATCCATCCACCCATCGTCAAACTCCACCCACCATCCAACTTGGCCGTCCAACTTGACCATTCAACTCAACCATCTAACTCGCCATCCAATCCAGTCGTGTTTTTGAATTACTCACCACAGGCCATGATGGAATTGCACATCTCACTCTATAGCTCGCCATCATCCATCTCGATTCCAACTCACTAGATAACCCAACTAGCTCGGTTCGTTGTGGCTCGCCAAATCACTAGTGCATGAAGATTAACTCGGTCGAGTCATCTTGAGTTGTCTTTCTCTTTGATCTCTAGGGCTGAATTTGATGGTCGTCTGCACATCCCAGAATTTGAGTGGCTAAGTCCATTTATAATGAATTATCCAAATTAACTCGAGGGGGTGAATTTGGGATAACAGTTTGGTGACCTCTTGGGGACATCTTCCTTAGATGAAGAGACCGGTAGGCTCGAAGCATCCGTTGGGCATGGAGTCAAGATTACATTGAAGAACTCATCTTTCTTTTGAAAACCTATCCCCTAGACTTGTGTGAACTTATCATCAAGTTTGAAACCTCCTTGGCCTGCTCTTAAAGATGATTTTGGGATTTTGGATAAAACTTGTAAACTGCCCCTAAAATTAAAATTTTTGACCAAGGCAAGGGAATGGAGAACTCTCGACTTGTAATTGATCTATTGGGGCTGAATATATGCATTATGAAAGCTGCCCCAAAATTTGATTTCCCTCATGAACATGCTTTGGCTGAAATGTCAAGATAGGAAGGCCCCTACAACTAATTTTTGATGCAAGAAGGGGCATAGGAGTTCAATTGTGATTGATCTAGAGAGACGTGGAAGATGAGATCATTGAAGATTATCCCTCAATTTGATTTAGTTACTTTTTGCATTTAGATTTACTTGAAGATAACAATTGTTTCTTATAACATTGAACCCCTTACTACAACACATTTTTCTCTTGGCAACATGATGAACTATGCAAGAGCAACCACCACACAAAAAACTATGTACAAAGAAGGAAATCATACATGCTCTAAGTGGAGGCATGTAGAGTATGCATATGCACTTCTTTTGCTATAAAAGCAAACCTACCTACTTTACTCTAACTGGAGGAATGGGCAACTTCACATGAACCCTGGTATTGACAAGGCAAAATAGCTGCCCTTCCTTAACATTTTAGACCATGTAACTGATTTGAAAATGGGAATGGTCATGGATGAGAGACTGACATGGAGACAATCTTCCATCTAGCTTTCGCCAAGGTATCAACAAACAAAGAAAATACCTCCTTTGGCTGATTTATATCCAATTGGAGGTTTTTTTGATTGACCTTTGGTGCATTGAAAATCATCCTCATGCTCTAAAGTGAGCATGACCGGTGGCAACTCTAACCCTTGCTCCAGTGAAGCTAGGTATTTGATTGGGAAAGGCCTGATTCTTATGATTTTCCCTCTCCTTTGTTGGCTTGCGCCACAACTAGGGCTCTCATGTAGACCTTATTCCTAAATATGGTTGTTTGCAGGTTGATCCATGCTTTGATGTGACTCCACAAACAACTCTATTTACACTTTTATGGTTGTTGCCATTTCATGGGTCCCTTCATCCTGCTATTCCCTCTTGCCCTTCTAATAAAAGTGTAACAAGTTCCAAACAAGTAGAGCAATGAGGATTATTGCATTCTCAGTAGGAACATCCCGCTCACCTTATAATTACCCCGCCTCGAGGCCTTGGGTACCAATATTGTTTAAAAACACTTTCTCCTCCCCGACCTTTCCAGTCTGAGCTTCCTTCTCACCTACCTGCTTCGCTCGTTGGTTCAACTCCTTCTTTGGGACATTTTTAATTTCTTCATCCTCCTAATCTGAATCGGACTAGTCACATATTGATACAAAATTTTCATCCTTGCAAAACTAGTCGATGGAGAGGTGTAAGAAAGAGGTTGTTGCTTTATCTCCTATTCAGACGAGGTGTTTGATGCTCAAGGGATATGATTTGATCACTTGGGAATCCAAATGACCCTCAACAAAGACAAACCATATTCTATTGATATGTTGCCTCCGAAACAACTGCATGATTCTTCTTGAAGCCTTATTGTTTGGGGCACTCTATGGGCATATTCCTCTCTCGATAGAATAACATGTCTCTCTCTCTACCAACCTTGTAGGATAACCTGGTTTAGTGATAGTTGGTTAGAAGGTAGGGACATCATATGAAATAACACAACTCCTAGGGACATTGGTGTATGTCTTAGGGATGTTGGGTAGTTCCTTAGGTGGAGATATGAGGGATCTTTGTGAAGATTGGGAATGCTCAAGGCATAAAAACTTGTGAGACATCAAATGAAGGATAAGGAAGTGAGGGAGCTTCCTGATTTTGGCAAGGAATGATGGATTTTTCTTGGTCTACACATGGGGAAGGAATAACTTGAGGTGGTGAGGGAGGGATTGTAGTAACAAGGATGAGCTTTCTTTTTCTAGCCTGAATGAGTATCTTCTCAGCTTGGGATGCAATGGTAAAATCCTGAGGAATAATTTGCCCCCTAGAGACTGAATCAATACAGCTAAGTCAACATCAAAGGACCTTAAATAGTACAAGAATTCCATACCTTGTGGGGTTTGTATTCTGTGGGATTCAGTGTCACGTCCTCATGTGAATCTGAGGTTGAAATTTGGAATGGATTCCATTGAAGCCCGTTGTATTTTGCTAAGGTGTTACATGAGGAAAATAACATCTGCATCCTCCTTGAACCGGTTGTGAAGTTGTTCCCCCACCGATTCCATGTGGAAATGGATTGTGGAGCCAAACTATTGTACTAATATTTTTGCTTTGCCTTTGAGAGATGCAACCAGAAGTCTGAGGAAAACATTCTCCTCCATGATGATGTGAATGGAACAATGGTTGGCAACATCTTGAATGTGATCAATAAGGGATTGATCTCCATTTCCATAAAAGAGGGGCATATTTTTCAGGGCCACTTTGGGGATAACATCCCACTGCTTTGCAAGTGAAGAGGACTGGAACTAAATGAGGGAATGGAAAAGCTCCTTGGAGAGCCATGACTGAAGTGAAAACATTAAAAACAAGTTTGTAACTAGAGATGATGGGTTTCTTTGAATCAGTGGAGTCACCATATATGCTTGAGAGTTTCCTCCAAAGGCTGAAACCTTCACCAAGAGCACATCAAACTTGATGAAGTGAAGTGGTAAGGTGCTTCAAACCTATCCCACTAGGTGTTCCAAAATTGTTAATACAAAATTACTGCACCACCCTGATAACTCAGTGTGTGTGTACGCAGCCATCAATGTAATCTACATAACATGGGGTTATCCCTCAAGTTGTGGGACTTGCAAACTTGAGATAACCCTCTAGATAAGTCCGATTCCTATACCTAATCCTAATGCTAAACTACTCCTAATGCAAGAAAAACACCTAACTACACCTATCCTAACAATTCCAAGGAGATAGGAGAGAGAGGGTGCATAAAAAGGGAAATCCTACACTAAGGGGGTGGTGATAGCACCAAGAAAAGGGGCAAGATACTTTCTTTGAGGGAGGAAGAGAAGGAAGATGGAGTTGGGAGAGGCCAGACCAGATATGACACTAACCCAAATCCCCACTCACCATCAAATCTCCATGAAGCACAACCTCATAAACTTGCAAGTGAGAAATATATGCACAAAATACAATAACACAATGGAGAGGCAAGAGAAACACAATAAAAATGATCTAGGGTTGAAGAAACACCACAAAACATGATTTTTATTGCTTTAAAACATGCACAAACCATTACATATGATGCACAAAGGCATAAATATGCTTGCAAGGTGTAAGAGAAGACTTGTAGCTCAATGGAGTTGAGGGAAAATTTTGCAAAAGTTTCCCCAATTCCCAGAACATCTCTCCTAAAAAATGAGGAGGTCGATTACATTATAAGTTAATTTGTGGAGCTCAATTACTTCAGATTAACATGCAGTATGGAACTTGTTGGAAAACACAGTAACCAACATCGGTTATGGAGGGACCGGCATCGGTCACTTATGACTAGAATCAGTCAAGCAAGGAGGAACCGACATCGGTTAGGACTAACCGGCATCGGTTACCTATGTGTGGGTGTTTTAATTAACTCACAAGAATTAGATATATTTTTAGTATTAAAGCATATATATTGATTGTAATTGCATGGCTAAGTGCCCTAAGTTTGTATACACCTATATAAGCATGAAAGCTAGGGTTTAAAAGTAAGAATTAAGAAGAACTTGCAAAAGTTGATGATTGTTGTGAGAATAATTGTGAGAGAGAGAATTCTTGGTGAAGAAGCAAAAGCTTGAGTGAAAGAAAATACTATACATCTGAGAGGTGTGGAAGATTGTAGATCTTCAATTGTATATCTTGTCAAAGCTTTGGATAATAGATTGACTTGTTTCTTGGTGGACATAGCCCACATTAGGTGAACTACGTTAAATCTGGTGTTGATTTATATCTCTTGTTTTGTGTATTTCTTCTGGTAGAATATCCACTTTTATTTGCATGTATGCTTAGATCGATATATTATCTCAGACCGAATGTGCTAACCCCAACAATTGGTATTAGAGCTTTATTTGAGGGTTTTATGTGTTGACAAATTTACTCATAGAGGCTTTTAATTGAGTGGGAGCTACAACAATGGCGAAGAAAAAAAAATACAAGGTAGAGAAGTTTGATGACCAAAATTATCAATTATGGAAGATGTAGATTGAGGATTATCTGTATCAAATAGATTTGTATTTACCGTTGGATGAGAAGTCTAGACTTATGAAGATGACTGATGAAGAATGGAATATTCTTGATAGAAAGGCTTTGAGATCTATAAGATTGAGCTTGACAGCATCTGTGGCTTCCAATATTACAAAAGCAACTTCTACGGTAGGGTTAATGAAGTCTCTTGCTAATTTATATGAAAAACCTAGTGCTTTAAATAAAGTTTATTTGATGAAGAAACTATATAGTTCTAAGATGCATAAAGGTGGATCTGCATCTTGTCATTTGAATGATTTCATATCTATTATAAATCAATTAAAATCGGTTGGTATTTTGTTTGATGATGAAGTGAAAGCACTTTTATTCTTATGTTTTTTGCTTGAAAGTTGGGATAATTTGGTAATGGTTGTTAGTAATACAAAATCTGCTAATAATATTTTGAAGTTTGATGATGTGGTTAGTATAATATTTAATGAAGAAATTCGTAGGAAAAGTACAGAGGAATCATCTGGGAATGCTTTGAATGTAGAAAGCAAGGGTAAGCAGAAGGAGAGATCCAAGAGTAAGAGTAATGAGAAATCAAAGTCAAGGGATAGCAGATCTAAATCCAGAGGTAAGGGAATTACCTATTGGAAATGTGGAAAGAAAGGACGTGTAAAGAAATATTGTTAGTCAAAGGATAAAGAGAACTAACAACCAGACAAAGGTAAAGAAACAAATCTTGTTGTAACAGAGGTAATGCAAAATGCTCTTATTCTTTCTTTAGATGATAGAATTGAATTATGGGTTTTAGATTCGATTTCTTTCCATGTAACCCCTAATAAGGGTTATTTCAAAAATTGTGTCCAAGGAAATTTTGGACATGTTCATTTGGGTGATGATGAACCTTGCAGGTATTACTAGTAAAGGGAAGTTCATCTAAAATTGCGAATGGAAATACATGGGTATTGAAAGATTTGAGGCATGTGCCAAGCCTCAAGATGACTCTTATTTGTGTAGGAAACTAGATGAAGTGGTTACATTCACATCGAGACTCTTGGAAAGTCACCAAGGGTTCTTTTGTTGTGTGAAGATGTAAGAAGGTAGGGACGTTATATTTATCTACGTATTCTTGATTCCTTTTACGCATTATCTAATTAAGATTCAAATGCATACATGTGGCATAATCAGGTTGGGCCATATGAGTAAAAAAAATGTAGATCTTAAAGGCTAAGGGTAAGTTATCGAGATTTGAAAGATTTAGATCTTGATTTCTATGAGCATTGTGTCTTTGGAAAGCAAAAGTGAGTGATATTTATCAAAGTTGGGGAAACTAAGAAGGAGTAGAAATTGGAGCTTATACACTTAGATGTGTGGGGACCAACTTAGGTAGCTTCTCATGGAGGATCCCAAGATATGTTACTTTCATTGATGATGCTACAAGAAAGGTATGGGTTTATTGTATTAAATGTAAATATTATATTTTTGATACTTTTAAATTATGGAAAGCCCTTATTGAGAATGAATCAAATTCAAAGTTAAAGTGCCTCGATCGACAATGGTGGTGAATATCAGAGCAAGGCTTTCAATGATTATTGTTCATTGAATGGGGTACATAGAGAAAAAATGGTTCAAGAACACCATAAGAGAATGATGTCTGCAAAAGAATGAACAAAACAATCACGGAATGTGCTAGAAGTATGAGGATACATTCGGATTGTCTTTGCGATTTGCTAGTGAGCATTGATATAACAATTTATTTGATTACACCAAGCCTTCAAGTTCACTAGATGGAGGAATACCAGAGGTAGATATATTTTTTCTTAAAGTTTTTGGTTTAGAAGCTTTTGTGCATATTGATAAGGAAAATAGGAAAAAGTTGGATGTAAAATCCAAGAGATGCACTTTCATTGGTTATGGATCTGGTGATTTCAGATTCTGGTTTTTGGGATTTAGAGAATTCTAAAATTATTAGGAGTCGTGATGTTGAATGGAATGAAAAGAAAATGTACATGGATCAAATTTTGGTACCTAAGGATGAACCGGTTGAGAATTTTGTGCATGAAAATGAACTCTCGGATTTAAAAGTAATACCAACAGGGTTACACAATAACCGGTGTTAGTTGACCCCTGACCGACATCATCAATTTAACTAGTATTGGTTACTGAGAATATCTAAACCGACATCGGTTATAGAACCAATGGTCACCACCGATAGATTTAGATACAAATGTCCAGGAGGTCCAAAATGAGCCTTGATACCCCAAACTCCTGTGAGAAGGTCTCAAAGGGTAAGTAAACCTCTAGAAAGATTTACACCTCTATCTTATTTATTTTTGATGATAATCATGAACCGAGAGAGTTTTGAAGAAGCAATGCAGATGAGACCCACGTCTAGTGGGAGCATGACATGGATGAGGAGATGGACTCCTTAGAACAAAACCAGACTTGGGATTTGGTTAAGTTACTAGTAGGTAAGAGGACATTGTAGAACAAGTGGGTTTACAGGATCAAGGAAGAAGAGGGTGGAGAAAAGGTACAAGGAAAGGTTTGTAGTAAAGGGATTTGCATAGAAAGTAGGTATTGACTTTGGTGAAATATTTTCTCCTATTGTAAAGATGACTTCTATTTGTACTGTATTGAGTTTAGTTACAATACATGATTTGCATTTAGAGCAATTAGATGTGAAGACAAATTTTCTTCATGGTGATTTGGATGAAGAGATTTATATGCAACAACCGCTTGGGTATGAAGTCAAGGGTAAGGAGAAATTAGTGTGTAGGTTAAAAAAGAGCCTATATGGGCTCAAGAAAGCTCCAAGGAAATGGTATATGAGGTTTGATAGTTTTATGCATGAGCATGGTTACTTGAGATGTGAATATGACCATTGTGTTTATTTCAAGAAGCTTGAAAGTGGGAACTATATTATTTTGTTACTATATGTGGATGATATGCTTATTACAGGATCTAGTATGCATGACATTGGTGAGCTTAAGGGAAAGTTAGCTCACACATTTTCTATGAAGGATTTAGGAGCTGCAAAAGAATCATTGGCATGCAAATACATAGAGACATGAAGAACAAGAAATTGTATTTGTCTCAGGAGGATTATATCTACAAGGTGTTAGAAAGGTTCAAGATGTAGAATGCAAAACCTATTAGTACACCTATGGCTGGACACTTCAAATTGAGAAAAATCAGTGTCGTTCATCACATGAGGAGGTCAAGTACACAACATGAGTGCTATATGCTTCAGCAGTTGGGAGTCTCATGTATGCTATGGTTTGTACCCCAACTAATACTAGTTCCTACTTGCACCGACCGATATCGGTCCTAGGTGAATGATGTTGGTTCATTAATTGACACGGTTAGTGTGTAATCCTGTAAGTTTACAAAAGCATGATAATGTGAAGCAATTAATATCCACAACTCAACAATCTCCCACTTGGAGATAAATTATTGCATTGTACCATACACTTGGCCCATTTCTTCCTCTTCAAGTCTCAAACTTAAAGACTAACAAAAGTGAAGTGAATCTCCAACTTCTCCTTTGCCAATGGCTTCGTTAGCATATCCGTAGGGTTCTCCTTTATATGATTTTTTTTTCAGTTTCAGCTGCCCATCCTCTAACACATGTCGTATGAAGTGATACCTCAACTGAATGTGTTTCGTTCTTGAATGAAATGCCGAGTTCTTTGCCAAATGATGATCCATATGGATCCAAAATGAATCTACTTCATCAAAACAATCAGCACGAAGAAGGAAAAATTAAAACACAGAGGTTCTATTTTTTTAGGAATAGGATCGCCGCTCATGCAGAGAGCGGCGGTGGTTCTGAATCTGTCGATGCATTGGGCAACGGTCCTGGATCTTTCGGATAGAAAACAAAAATATGAAACAAAAACCTAGAATTTGAATTTGGACACTTGTTCGTAGCTCTTCTCCTCCATGACCTTTCCCATTCTCCAGTGCATGGGAGGACATGGGAGAGGCTATAAATACATGTTTGTAGAAGAGAATAGGATCATCAAAGCATGAAAGCAAGTGAGAAAGAAGTTCTTAGTCTTTGGAATTGTGTTTTGTAGAAGAAAGGAGTGTTGAGACAGAAAGCAAACAAGTATTTGGGAGGAAGTGTGAGATATTATCTACTTCTCTTTCATACTTATTGTAATTTTGTACTTGTTATTTTGAATTGGCCAATAAAAGTGGGAAGAAAGAGCAATTTCCCTTCCCGACTGGTTTTTCCTCCTCTGGAGGTTTCCAAGATAAAACTTGTTGGTGTTTATGAGCTTAAATTCTTTCCTTTCCTACAATTGTGGATTCTAAGCATAAGCATAATTCATTCACTAGCTATCTCTGTCATTTTCTAATAGAAAGTAGAACAACAATGTTTATTTGTGTTTCTGTGGATAATTCCAAAGTTGAAGAGTTTACAAATCATTTTGGTATCAGAGCTAACAATTATCCAGGATTGTGGTATTCGTTCTTGGATTTGTATGATAGTGAAAAGATCTAAAGGTGAAGAGGCTTTACCTTGCGATCTAGAAATTTCTACAAAGAAGTGGAAACAAAGAATTCGGGGACAAATGGAGGAAGAGAACTTGGTCCATAGAATTGAGATGCTTTGGAGACCATGATGGATAGGATGTTTAGAAGGCAAGAAGAGCTTGCTGATTTACAAAAGATAGCTTCACAAATAAGATTCCATGGACTCGGTGGTTCGGGCTTAAGCTGAAAAGTTTGGCATAGGAAGGAGCCACCATGAGGAAAGTTATGGGGAAGAACATGAAGAAGAGACTTCAAACACAAGAGAAAAGGTAAAATCTGATCATACTCCTTTTAAAGTTGAGACAAAAGTTGATATTAAAATATTTGAAGGACAAGTAGATACAGAGTTGCTTGATAAATGGTTAAAATAGTTAGAAGTCTACTTTAGCATCCATAATGTCACTGAGGCACATAAGATCACCTTTGCTCATCTCAAAATGGAGGGACACGCTCTGGTTTGGTGGGAAACCCATCTAACCACTTGTGAAAAGAAGAATCGTCATATTGTGAAATCTTGGCAATAATTTAAAGAATTACTTAGAGCTAAATTCTATCCTATTGGCCACAAGACTGACCAAATGATTAAATGGTAGTATTTTAGACAAGGCAGTGGTCAAAGTGTGCAGGACTATACTATGGAGTTTCGAGGTAGGCCATATTGCTAAACATGGACTTGGAGGATGAGGATATTCTGACTAAGTACTTGGGAGGACTTCACACTCACCTTTGAAGAAAAGTCATCTCCACCAAGCCCAAAGATCTCAACGAGGCATGTGTGTAGGCATACTACATAGATGATGAAAATAAGCAAGGGGAAGCAGAGCGAAGGAAAATCAGTTGACAAATCAACGAAGAAAGAGTATGGGCAAATAAGTAACAAGGGTAAGTGGAAAGGGAAGGTAAACAAGCTACCACTTCTTTAAATACTTGTAAAGATGCCAAGAATTTTTGTAAGAACTGTAATATTAATGGTCATACTTGACGCTACATGTTGGAAGTTTCATCCGAGTTGCATCCAAAGAACCAAACCAAGGACTTGAAGAAGTCCATGAAAATTGTAAGAATAGAAGGGTAGGTGAAAATCCAAGATGACTCGATGTGGATGAAAGGCTTGGATGCCTGACCACCCAACATGGACATCTAGGAAGAGGAGATGAGTAGACTATTCCGATCAAAATCTAGATCAATAGAACTAAGGTAAATGCTTTGGTGGATACTTGGTTCTTAGTCTAACTTGATTTCAGAAGCAATTGTAAAGAAGCTTGGTCTTGAGACTTATGAGCATCCACACCCTTATCCTTTGGGTTGGGTGAAGAAGGGTGTTGAAATTCAGTAACAAGAAAATGTAAGGTCAAGTTTGGGATAAATTCCCAAGATATTGGTGTTTTGGAAGATGATGTTATTCCACTTGGTGATTTTGATGTTGTATTCATGAGTCCTTATTTATTAGGGATGCTATATTTATGAGAAGGGAAAACTAGTACAGATGGGTCAAGGAAGGGATTAGCTACAACATCCAGGCACACCAGTGTAAGACACAAGTTACTATGGTGAGTGCTAACCAAGAAAAATGACTTATTTAGGAAAATCATAATTAGTTTTGTTTACTTTTGTTAAAGGATAAACAAGATGGGGTAGAATTTTCAGAGATTTCTAACTAGGGAAAGCATGATTTGGATAGTATTATTCAGTCCTTTCAGGAATTTTTTTAGGCTCCCAGTGGGTTACCACCAAAACGAGAAGTAGAGCATGAGATTCAACTATTGCCAGAGTCCCCTCTACCAACATCGGGTTGTATAGGAAATCCTTGCTTGAGAGTATTGAAGTAAAGAAACAACTCTAGGAACTACTAGACCAAGGGTGATACGTCCGAGCACCTCACCATGTGGCTCACCTATTGTAATGGTGCCAAAGAAGGATGGTTCTTGGAGAATGTGCATCGACTACCGTGCTTTGAACAAGATCACCATAAAGAACAAATATCCACTTCCTCGCATAGATGATCTCTTGGACCAACTTCAGCATGCCAAATTCTTCACGAAGTTGGATCTCAAGTCCAATTATCACCAAGTTAGAATGAAGGAGGAGGATATATGGAAGACTACCTTCAAAACAAAACATGGTTTGTATGAATGGTTAGTACTTCCTTTTGGGTTATGCAATGCACCCGCTACATTTATGAGATTGATGAATGATGTATTGTGGGATTTCATAGATTCATGTGTCATTGTATATCTAGATGATATTATGATTTTTAGTGCCACATGGGAAGAGCATCTAACCCATTTACAACAAGTCTTGTAAGTTCTCAGGGAGA
The DNA here is from genome assembly GCA_018340775.1 of Taxus wallichiana var. yunnanensis. Taxonomy (NCBI): domain Eukaryota; kingdom Viridiplantae; phylum Streptophyta; class Pinopsida; order Cupressales; family Taxaceae; genus Taxus; species Taxus wallichiana. The sequence goes on along the minus strand of CM031238.1, from coordinate 64,709,561 downwards.
AACAACTTTGCTTTGTAATATGAAGAAATGTGAGTTTGCCAAACAATCACTTGTCTATCTTGGGCACGTGGTTAGAGGAGGAGAGCTACAAGTGGATTTAAAGAAGGTGGAAGCCATCACTAACTATCCAACACCTATAGGAGCCACAAAGACTAGAAGTTTTGTGGGAGCAGTATAGTACATGCAAAAGTTCATTATGGGTTTCTCCGTAATTCCAACACCTCTACACATAGTGGCTGTAAAGAGTAAGGGTGTTGAATGGGGCAAGGAACAAGACAAATCCTTTGAGTTATTGAAATACAAAATTATTCATGCTCCAATACTTGCTCTTCCTAATTTGTAGTAACCTCTTGAAGTAGAGACAAATGCTAGTGATTACGCCATGGGCACAATGTTGCTTCAAGGAGGTAAACCCGTATGTTACCATTCTAAACCTTTACTCCAGCAGTTAAAGGGTATTCACTATATGATAAGGAAATGTATGCACTAGTTTAGGAAATTAAAAAATGGAAGCATTATTTGTTGGGTAAAGAAACTATTGTGCACACTGACCACAAACCTCTCCAATATTTGCAAGCATAGTCTAAATTGCAGCAAGCAAGGCACTACAAATGGATGGGGTTCCTTCAACAGTTCTATCTGGTGATCAAATACAAGAAGGGTAGTACAAACTTGGTGGCAGACATGTTGTCTAGGCCACCCACATAGGAGAAGTTTTCCTATTTGTCCACTATCTCTCAGATCGAGCCCTTCACGAAGGAAGCTTACGAGAGAGGCATATGCCCAGGACAAAGACTTTGGGGTGACATTTCAGCAGTTGCAATCCCAAGGGACTAAAAGGATAGGGATTGAAGATTGTTATCTCAAGATGGGGTGCTCTACCGATGGGGGAAGCTTTGTGTGCCAAAAGAAGAAAGAATTCTATTGATGAGAGAAGCACATACCTCGAAAGTAGCAAGACATTTCGGTGTTGGTAAGACCCTAGCCCACTTGCAAAGGTACATGTATTGGCCCAATATGCAAGAAGAAGTATCAAAATTTATAAGTGGATGTAAACTTTGTTGTACCAACAAGCCTAAGACTAGGAAGGAGGGTTTGTATATTCCTTTGCCAGACTTACTCATCTCATTTGTGGGAGGACATTTCTATGGACTTTGTAGGAGGATTACCTATGTGTCTAAACATGGCCATGACTATCTCTATGTTGTCGTTGCTAGATGCGATAAGATGTGTATTCTTATGGCATGTAAAAATACATTAAAAGAACACGAGGTAATAAATCTTTTCTTTGCTAATGTATGGGTGCATTTTGGTTTGCTAAAGTCTATTGTTTCTGATAGGGATTCCAGGTTCTTGGGAAAGTTTTGGACTACTTTGTGGGACAAAATTGATACCAAGCCTGAAAGGAACACAACTTTCCATCCACAGACATAAGATGGAGACATAGGTGGTAAACAAGACTTTGGTACAACTGATCAGAGGGTATAATAGCAAATATCCAAGGACTTGGGATGAGTCCTTAGCCTACATTCAACATTCCTATAATTGGGAAGTACACACATCCACTATGAAGTCACCATTTGAAGCATGCTTGGGATATCTACCTACAAATCCACTTGGATATAACAGTTGGGCAGTAGGATGAGGAGGAGACATGAGACACAGAGGTGACTAGAGAAAACAAATTCATTGAGAGGATCTGAAAAATCCATCTCAAAGTCAAAGAATAGCTAGAGAAATCTCAAGCCAAGTACAAAGCTAGGCATGATCAACATAGGAGAGAACATAAGCTACATGTTGGAGATAGATTTTGGCTTTACTTGAGCAAGGAGAGATTACAAGGTCAAGCACAAAAACTCAAGCCACTATGATATGGGCCCTTCACCATATTGGAGCAGGTTGGAGAAAATGCTTTTCGACTTGACTTGCCACCATTTATGAGGATGTACTCTGTAGTAAACTGTGAGAACTTGCACCTATATGAGCCATCCATGCTAGATGAAGATGAAGGACTACAATTGCTACCTTCCATTGAGGATTGCATCTTGGAATCATGAGGCGAATTGGAGGAGGATGTAGTGTTGTAGTAGAAGGTCAGAGAGACTAGGAGAGGTCCGCAAGAGTCTTGGCAAATTGGACTGAAAGGAAAGACACCAAGGCAGGCCCGGTAGTACTTAAAGGAGTAAGTGAGGGAATTATTTCCTCATCTAATCCCCCACTAAGCTTTTGTGGGATAAAAAGCCTCCTAAGTAGGGGAGGTGTGATCCATATGGATCCAAAATGAATCTATTTCATCAAAATAATCAACACGAAGAAGGAAAAATGAAAACATAGAGGTTCTATCTTTTTAGTAATATGATCATCGCTCTGTCTAGAGTGGAGGTTACAAAACCGCCACCCAACTAGGGCGGCGGTCCTGGGACTTCCGGTCTACATTGGGCGGTGGTCCTAGATCTTTCAGATAGAAAATGAAAATATGAAACGAACAACCCAAAATTTGGACAATTGTTTGTATCTCTTCTCCTCCATGACCTTTCCCATTCTCCAATGCATGGGAGGACATGGGAGAGGCTATAAATACATGTTTGTAGAAGAGAATAGGATCATTGAAGCATGAAAGCAAGTGAGCAAGAAATTCTTAGTGCTGGAATTGTATTTTGTAGAAGAAAGGAGTGTTGAGACAAAGCAAACAAGTATTTGGGAGGAAGTGTGAGATATTATCTACTTCTCTTTCATACTTATTGTAATTTCTGTACTTATTATTTTGAATTGGCCAATAAAAGTGGGAAGAAAGAGCAATTTCCCTTCCCGACTAGTTTTTCCTCCTCTGGAGGTTTTCATGATAAAACTTGTTGGTGTTTATGAGCTTAACTTCTTTCCTTTCCTACAATTGTGGATTCTAAGCATAAGCATAATTCATTCACTAGCTATCTCTGTCATTTTCTAATAGAAAGTAGAACAAAAATGTTTATTTGTGTTTCTGTGGATAATTCCAAAGTTGAAGAGTTTATAGATAAGATGAATCACACTTTGACTATCATTGTATAACCTACAATCCTTTTGCTCCTTTCCCAAATTTTGCATTAAATTGCTAATCTATATCATCTCCTCTGCTAGATTTTGTAGCTATAACATACTTGTTCCTCTGTAGTAGACAAAGCCACAACCTTCTGCAATCTAGAAATTCAGCTAACTTCCATCCCACCTACTATGAAAACATATCCAATGGTGCTCCTCCTGCCATCCAAATCTCTAGCCATATCTGAATCAACATATCTACATAAAGAAGTATTTGACCCTCCATAACATAATTGCATGCTTTGGATGTCCCTCTCAAATACCTAAGAATCCATTGGACTGCTTTCAATACTCTTTACCTAGATTGGCCATAAATCTACTCACAACTCCCATTGCCCGTGTAATGTCTGGTCTTGTACAAACCATAACATACATGAGACTTCCAACTATTGAAGCATATGGAACTCATGTTGTGTACTTGACCTCCTCATGTGAAGTATGCCACTTGGTCTTTGCTTAATTTGAAGTGTCCAACCATAGGTGTACTAATAGGTTTTGAATTCTGCATATTAAACCTTCCCAACACCTTATTGATATAATTCTCTTGAGACAAATACAATTTCTGTTCTTCTGTCTTTGTGAATTTACATGCCAAGGATTTTCTTTGCTACTCTCAAATCCTTTATTGCAAATGTGTGAGCTAATTTTTCTTTAAGCTCACCAATGTCCTACATACTAGATCCTGCATAAACATATTATCCACATACAATAACAAAATAATATAGCTCCCATTTTCAAGCTTCTTGAAATAAACACAATGGTCAGATTCACATCTCATATAACTATGCTCATGCATAAAACTATCAAACCTCAAATACCATAGCCTTGGAGCTTGCTTAAGCCCATACAACCTATTTTTCAATCTGCACACAAGTTTCTCCTTACCCTTGACTTCGTAACCAAATGGCTATTACATGTAAATCTCTTCCTCCAAATCACCGTGAAGGAAATATGTCTTAACATCAATATGTTCTTAATAAAAATATTCCACTATGCAACTAAACTTAGAACAATACATATAAAAGTCATCTTAATTAACTCACTAAAGTCAATACCTGCTTTTACGCAAATCCTTTTACTACAATCCTTGCCTTGTATCTTTTCTTTCCACCCTCTTCCTCTTTGATCCTCGTAAACCCATTTATTCTATAGTGATATTTTACCTACTGACAATTTAACCAAAACCCATGTCCGATTCTATTCCAAGGAGATCATCTTCTCATCCATGCCATGTTCCCACTCCACGTGCGTATCCTGTTACATCGCTTCTTCAAAAAACTCGGGTTCACCATTATCAATCAATAATAAAAAAGATAATGAAGGAGTAAATCTTTCTGGAGGTCTACTTACTCTTTTGACCACCTCACTGAGATCTGGGGTGTCTAGGGATCTTTATGTCCTTGTTGCACATTCATATCAATCTCAAATAGTGGCCGACGTTGGTTGCCCTCAACCAATCATGGTTCTGTAACCGATTGCAGTTCCTATGTCTATCTGTCGGCCACAGTTGTCTCACCAACATTGGTATTAGGTGTACCAACACCGTTTCCTATAGGTTTTTGTTCGAATCAACCTACCTACTGATATCGGTTGCCTTGGCAATTACCGGTTCTTGTAGTACCAACGGTAGTTATTGTGGATGACTGCTTTAAAATATGAGAGTTGAGTTTCTTTCACAAACTCATCAACTGCTTCATGTTTAGGAACCAAAACCTAATCCCTGTACATTCTCTTTTCATTTCAATCAATGTCACAACTCCTAATAATCTTAGAATCTTCTAAATCCCAAAAATAGAATCAATCACCATCCATAACTAATGAAAGTACATCTCTTAGATTTAGCATCCAACTTCTTCCTCTTTTCCTTATCAACATGCATAAAAGCTTCTGAGCTAAATACTCTAAGAAAATAAAGATCTACCTCTTTTTTAGACCAAGCTTCTTCTGGTATTCCACCATCCAGTGTTGTTAAAGGTCCATGGTTGATTAAATACACTACCGTGTCTACTTCTTCTGTCCAGAACTATAAAGGAAATCTAACATGTATCCTCATGCTTCTAGCATACTCCATGATTGTCTTGTTCATTCTTTCTGTAACACCATTCTCCTGTGGTGTTCTAGGAACCATTATTTCTCTATGTATTCCATTTACTGAACAATAATAATTGAAAGCCTTGCTACAATACTCACCACTATTGTCATATCTAAGGCACTTTAACTTTGAATTTGATTCATTTTCCACAAGGGCTTTCCATATTTTAAAAGTCTTAAAAACATCAGATTTATGTTTAATACAATAAACCCATACCTTTCTTGTGGCATCATCAATGAAAGTCACATAATATTGGGATCCTCCAAGAGAAGCTACCTGGCCGATCCCCACACATCCGAGTGTACAAGCTCCAATTTATGCTCCTTCTTTGTTTCCTAACCTTGAGAAATTTCACTCTCTTCTGCTTTTGAATATGTAATGCTCACATAAATCAAGATCTAGATGTTTCAAATATGATAACTTACCATTTTCCTTTAAGATCTACGCTCTTTTTTCACTCATATGGCCTAGCCAATAATGCCGTGTAGACAAATACATGTTCCTACCTTCTTTCCTCTTGCCACAACAAGGGTTCCCTTGGTAACTTTCCAATAATTGGTTGTGAGTGTAGCCATGCATCCAGATTCACCTAGTTTCCTTGCAGAAATTAGATTTCTTTTGAGGCTTGGCACATTCCTCACATATTTCAACACCCATGTATTTCCATTATGTAATTTTAGATTAACATCCCCTCTACCAATAATATTGCATGGTTCATCATCTCCTAAATAGACATGTCCAAAATCACCCTGAACATAATTTTAGAAATAAACCTTGTTAGGGGTAGCATGGAAAGAAGCTCCAGAAGCTAAAACCCATGATTCTACTTTATTATCAAGGAGAGAATAAGAACATCTTGCATTACCCTTTCATTTACAATGTTTGCTTCATTACCTTTTTATTTACCTTTATCAGTATATTCTCTTTGTTTTCCTTGGACCAATACTCCTCCTTTATGTGTTCTCTCTTTCCACAATTCCAGAAAATTAAGTCTCTGAGTCTGGATCTAGATCTACCATTCCTTGAATTTGATTTCCCATTCTTCTTTCTCTTAGAAGATCTCTCCTTTGATCTTCCCCTACTTTCCATATTCAAAGAATTTCCAGATGATGATTCTCTCTGTACTTTTCTTGTGTATTTCCTCATTAAGGATTACACTAACCACATCATCAAACTTCAAACAATTAGTAGTAGACGTTGTATTACTAATAGCCATAACCAAGTTATCCCAACTATTTGGAAAAGAGCATAAGAATAAAAGTTCTTTCACTTCATCATCAAACGAAATATCAACCTATTTTAATTGATTTACAATAGATCGAAAATCATTCAAATGGTTTGATACAGATCCACCTTCTTGCATCTTAGAATTAAACAATTTCTTCATCAAATAAATTTTATTATAAGCACTAGGAGTTTCATACATTTTTACTAAAGATTTCATCAACTCTATTGTGGTTTTTACATTCATAAAATTTGAAGCTACTAATGCTGCCAAGCTCAATCTTATAGATCCCAGAGCCTTTCTGTTAAGAACATTCCATTCTTCATCAGTCATCAAACTAGGCTATGCATTCTCATCCAATGGTAAATATAGATCCTTTTGATACAGATAATCTTCCACTTGCATCTTCCACAGTTGATAATTACGGCCATCAAATTCATCCACTATGTAATTGTTATCTTTTATCATTGTTATAGCTCCCACTCAATTAGAAAACCCTCTGTGAGTAAATCCTGTCAACACACAAACCCTCAAACAAAGCTCTGATACTAGTTGTTGGGGTTAAACCATATAACAATGTTGTACAGATCCAAAATCAGATAAAGCATACAAGCAATAAACACAGAACATAACCAGAAGATAAAATAAACAAGAGAAAAATAACACCAGATTTAACGTGGTTCACCCAGTGTGGGCTACATCCACCAAGAAATGACCAATATTATTATTCAGTTCTTTTTAGAGGAAATACAATGAAGATATTCTATCATCTAACACCTCACATGATGTACAATGATTTCTCCTCTCAGCTACTCTTTCTTGCTCACCAAGGAAACTCACATGCAACAATTACAATTCACCACCTTATAAACCCTAATTCTCATGCCTTTATACATATATAAACTTAGGGCACCTCAAATATGATTTTACAATATTTAAATCATCTTTAAATAAAAATATATATTTAATCATGAGAGTTAAAACAAAAACAAACCCGCACAGTAATCGATATCGGTTACCCCAACCGATAGTGGTTCCTACTTGACCGACCGATACCGGTCCCTGTGACCAATGCTAGTTCTTGTGTAATCCTACAAGTTTACAAAAGCATTCTAATGTGAAGAAATTAAGCTCCATAACTCAAAAATATCCCACTTGGAGATAAATCGCTGCATTGTACCATACAACTCCAGTAAGAAGGAAAGATAGGAGGACTTAGCTTATTTTTTAGTGAATAGGAAGTGATCTGGGCTAATGAAATGCTTTGGAACAAACCGGGAGGAGTTTTGAAGAGGCTCGTTAGAGGTTTTGAACTTTAAAATGCATAGGATAGGAGTGCCCACGGAAGGCATGAGCGTAAAACCCTAAGCGAAGGAAAGATAGGAGGACTTAACCGGTTTTCGAGAAAATAGTAAGTGATCTCGGGCCGATAAAATGATGGAACAAATAGGGAGGATTTTTACAGAGGCTTGCAAGAGGTTTTTAACTCTGAAAATGCACAAGATAGGAGCACCCATGGGAAGGTAGGAGCACTCAGGGGATGACGTATGGATTTGGGTGTTGGTGTCTAGGTAGATGTTGTGGATCTGGATCTTTTAGTGTCAGAAAAGATTCATTATTGATACTTGTTTGTTGCTTATGGATTCACTTTATGATTTGTGGTTGTACTGTAACCTATAAAAAAATAAGTTCACCTACACATACCCACAAACCACATCAAACCTAAAAAGTAAAATGTAGAATGGGAGTTGGATTGACCCTGGCGGTCACTTGAAGAGTGAACTTACAACCGAGCACTACACTACATCTCACACTCCATGAAGTTCTTGTGTGTGGGTAGAAATAATGCTCTAGGATGTCCTTGTATAAGTTTCACTAATGCTAACGGATAAATCTAGAATGTATAAGATGTATAGTATGTGTGGATGGAATAAAATAAACTTCCCCTTTCTATGTTGTGTATGTAGAAGTATGTAGCCCTTGCCCTTGAATGGATGTTAGATGGATTCCTTTGATGCTCTTATGCCTTTTGAATGCAAGCTTAGGTGGTAGTATGTGATGCTAAGCGCTTGGTCCCCCATTTTGAAAACATAGATGTGCATTTATATGATTCCCTGTTTGAATTTCATAATTGAAAATTGAAAGGCCAACCCAAAGTGATAAAAAGTAATTAAGAAGCGAAAGGGGTCCAAAAGGATAAGAAAAGGATAAAGAGGGACAAGAGCATCCAGGAGGACAAGAGTGCTTGTTACTTAGTGTCTTGAATGGGTGCTAGTGTCCGAGGCCATAGAAAGAAACAGATTAAATGTCGACAAGAGTGTAGGATGTAAAAACCCAATAAAAGTACATAAGACAAAGTAAAAGGCTAAAGGGATTTGTCAATTACTAGTTTTCTTATTAGGAATCATGTAAATGCTAGCACGCTTTTAGGACCTAGAAATGTACCCAAGTGCATAGATTTTATGTCTACACCTTCATGAGGTTGATGAATGAGGTAATGAGGCCATTTATTGATTCCTTTTTCATTGTGTACTTGGATGACATTTTGGTTTTTAGCAAAACTTTTGAGGATCATATTAACCATTTGCATCAAGTTTTGTAAGTTCTAAAGGAGAACTAGTTAGTGTTGAATGAGAAGAAGTGTGAGTTTTCTCAACAATTGCTTGTATTTTTGGGCATGTGGTTGGAGATGGAGAGTTGAGGATTGATCCAAAAAGATAGAGGCCATTGTAAATTGGCCTACACTATCTAGTTTGACCAAGACCAAGATTTTTATTGGTGTAGTTCATTATTTGAGAAAGTTCATCAAGAACTCTTCCATAACAACACCACTACATTTTGTGACAACAAGTGGTAAGGATTTTTATTGGGGTAAGAAACAACATGATGCTTTTGAGTCATTTAAATACAAGATTAGTCATGCTCTAGTTTTGGCATTACCTAACTTGTAACTTCCTTTCAAAGTAGAAACCGATGCTAGTGACTATGCTATGGGGTTATCCTACTTCAAGGAGGTAGGCCCGTATGTTATCATTCTGAATTATTTTAGGGAGAAATTTTGAATTATTGTACATATGATAAGGAATTGTATGCTCTTGTGCAAGTGGTCAAGAAATGGAAACATTATCTAATGGGTAAGGAAACTATCATACACATGGATCACCAACCTCTTCAATATTTGCAGGCTCAAAATAAACTTCAACAAGCTAGACACTATAAGTGGATGGGTTTCTTGCAACAATTTCATTTGATCATAAAATATAAGAAAGGTGTGAATAACCAATTAGCTAATATGTTGTCTAGACCTCCTTTACTTTTATCTATGGAAACTTTGACTCTTCTTGAACCTTTATATGTAAAGTATATCAGGAAGGTTATGAGCAGGATCCAAATTTTGGAGAAATATTTTAGCAGAAACCTCCAAGTGAGGGATTTTCTCTTAGGGGATAATACTACTTCTAAGACAAGTTTCTCTACAAGAATGAGAAAATTTGTGTGCCTAAGGGGGAGAGTTTAATTGATGAGGGAAGCACACACTTCTAAGGTGGCTAGTCACTTTGGTGTGACAAAGACTGCACACACTTACAAAGGTATGTTTATTGGCCAAACATGCAAACAAAAGTTTCCAAATTTATTAGGGGTTATGTTTTATGTAGTATACAAGCAAGCCTAGTAACAAAAATTTGGGTTTATATATGCCATTACTAGTTCCTTCCCAGCCATGGGAGAGCATCTCCATGGATTTTGTGGGCGTTTGCCTACTTCCAAGAAAGGGTATGATTATATTTTTGTGGTAGTGGACCAGTTTAGTAAAATGTGTATTCTCATTCCTTGCAAGAAGACCATTAAATCCAATGATGCAGTTGAGTTATTTTTTCTAATGTGTGGGTTCATTTTGGTTTTCCTAATTCTATTGTTTAGATAAGGACTCACAATTCATAGGAAAGTTTTGGTCTACTTTGTGGGAGAAGATGGATACTAAGCTGAAAAGGTCTACTGCTTTTCATCCACAAACAAATGGGAAAACAAAAGTGGTAAACCATACCTTGGTTCAACTCTTGAGAGGGTACAATAGGAAATATCTCAGGAATTGGGATGAGAATTAAGTGTATTTACAACATTTGTATAACATGGTAGTTTATGCTTCTACTATTAAGAATCATTTTGAAATATATTTTGGTTATTTTCCTAAGAGTGCATTTGATGTTGTTATGAGATTACCATGTATAAACAATGGGAAAGTGGATTTGGAAGTCCACAAAGCTGAGAAGTTCATTGAGAAAATTTAGTAGATACACCTCCAAGTACAAGGAGATTGAAAGAGTCACATGCCAAGTAAAAAGCAAGGCATGATCAACATAGAATTGAGCATTCTTTCCTTATTGGTGATAAGGTATGGTTGTACTTGAGCAGAGAAAGGCTACAAGGTAAAGCTAAGAAACTCAAGCCTCTTCGATATGGCCCATTTGAAATTCTGGAACAAGTGGGTAAGAATGCATTTTGCTTGGATTTTCCTCCTTATATGAGAATATATTCAATTGTGAATGTTGAGAATTTATGTCTCTTTGAGCCCTCCATGTTGGATTAGGAAGAAGAGGGATTTTTATACCATCTATTGAGGATATTGCTCGGAAAGTTAGTTGGAATTGGAGGAAGATGTGGTATTATAGAAAAAGAGAGGACAACACAATGTGAAGTGCAAGACAAGTGGTTGATTGGGTTGAAAGGTCAATTTCCTACCAAGGCCAAGTGGTATTCTAAAGAAGATGTGGGGAAGAAATTTCCTCACCTCATTAGTCCTTGAATATTTTAGGGACTTAAAATCCTCAAATTGGGGAGGTATGATCTAAAAATGGATCTAGAAGTACCTAATTCTATATATTATCTTATTTGAAACTTGCAGTACATCCCCACATCATGTTCATTATTTTGGAAATGGTTAAGTCTAGTTGACATTGATCTGACACCTTCAAATGAAGAAAAAGGACAAAGTTGTTATGTTCAAAGTGTGGTAAATGTACATATGTCACAGAGTTGCCACAACGGTTACTGAGATGCTCTTCACGCAGTAGTAGTTGTACAATGCTACTTGTAGACATCAATGGTTGTGTAATCACCATGGCGCTTACACAACCACCCCGTAGCTAGCGGCGGTTCTGCACTCGATGACGTAAAATGAGGAATCCAAATAGTTGTAAATGTTTGGGCTTCTCAAATCAATTCATTTTCCTTTCCATTTGTCCTTGGACAGATACAATATAAATATAAGTTCATTTACTCATTCTAAGCAAGTGATTTGGAGTGAATTCAAGTGTGATCAAAGAAGGAAGTTGGAATTATTCTTTTTTGTTCATAGACAGTTGATTTCTTTTTTCTTGAGGATTTTAAGCAAGTAATGCAAGGAAGGAGCTTGAATCCTTTTAAAAGGTCATATGTTGATAATGAACTGTATTGTATTGGAGATTTACATAGTGAAAGGGAAGCAATTGCTTATCCAATTGAAGTTTTTCCCATTAAAGGGGGTTTCTCCGGATAGAACTATTGTCTCCTTTCCTTTCCTCTCTTAATTTCAATAATGTGTGAATGTTTATTTCATAACATACTTGATAAAATGAACTTAGTTAAGTTGTCCATCTATTATCACTAAGATATGATCTATTTATTGTTGAAATAAGGTAGTTTATGGATCATTTCTTCTTCCCGTTCACTGAGAAAATCATAATTTTGGTTTTACCAATGTTTACCTCTATCCCCACTTCTATACAAAAGAGCTCTAAAGAATGAAGGTGATCTCTTAGATCTTGGATTGTCTCTACCATTAGAACTAAGTCATCTGCATATAGTAGAAGTTTCACTACATATTTTGCCAAGTGGACCCCTTTTCCTCCAAATTTGCTTATCCACTCCTCTAACTTGTTAATGTATAGCCCAAATAAATTTAGGAAAAGGGGGCATCCTTATTTGATGCCTATATCACTCCTCAAACACTCGGATAATCCTACCTACAATTTTATTTTAGCCTTGACTTGCTTGTATAATATGTGAAATATTTCCCTTTATTGTGTTAGAACCCCCAATTCTTCCATTTTGCTCCATAGTTTGCTCCTTGGCATTGCATGTCAAATGCCTTTTTGATATTTACGAAGAAACAATATGCATCCTCTTTTTTATCCCAAACCTTTTTAACTAGTTTCTAAGCATGACACAATGATTGATGGTTGAGTGTTTGGGTCTAAAACATGTTTTCCCTTTGCTCTCTTTCCTCCACATAATTGTTGATCCTACACTCTATCATACTCCCAAACAACTTTGCAAAAAGAGGATTAACCATGATAGTTTGGTAATTGGAGGGATTATTTACATCTCGATTTTAAACAAAGGTATGGTTAATCTAGTTGTCCATTTTGTTAGGAAGCCATTTTGGATGACCTCATTGAAAATTACTTTGATTTGAGGTGAACAGATATATGCTCCCCATTTTAGATGCTCAGCTTGAAGTTTTCTATGTCATAGGATTTACCTTTTGCTAGATTTTTAATCCCTTGTATGACGTCCTTAGTAGTAAAAATTTATTCATTAACAAAGATAGAAGATTATCTTCTTCATTTTTACGCTCATACAACTTCTTTGAATATTCCATCCATTGATTCATTTTTATGTTATTATTTGTGTTATTTTTTTCTTATCAAATCTCCCTACAAAACCTCTTTGCTTTGTACTTCCCCCAATAAATCGATACTTCCTTATAGATTTAGTGTACTATTCTTCTTTTTTCTTCACTAATTGCTCGTACATTTTTTTAATTTTCCTTTGTTATACTAGTAAGCTCCTTTAGTAGCCTTCGCATTTCCTTGCATTCTTCATCATACCATGGGTTTGTTGGGAAGTTGTTTTTTCCTTCTTTTGGGTTTATCTCTCTTACACATGTTTAGGGCTTCTTGAATGGTGTGCATTAGCCTCTCACTCTTAGTGTAATCTCTTCCAGTGACAGGTGCTCCTTTACTTTCTTCTTGGAGTTTTCTCTCTAGCGCCGCTCTGAAAGTATGTTGATTTTCTTCTATCAAGAGGATGTTTCCTTTGGAAGTAGGTTTGCTTTACCCTAGTGTGATCATCATGTTGTTTGTCCTCGACATTGGAGTTTCATAAAAATTGGGTTGTGGGTTGATTTAAGTTCCACTAGATAATCTTCACTTCTAGCTCTTCTATCTTGGTGACACAATTTTGAGAGCAAATAACATTATTGTTTAAACTCGTACGTTGTATGACTTACACGTAAAATTTCCCGATCTTTACCATTTATCACACCATTACATGGAACCAAGTTGTGAGTGTTGTATAAGCCTACTAATTCTTCTCCAAATTTATTGATACCCCCATGTTCATCCCCGAAACCCTTGACCATTGCTGATTTTCCTCCTCTACCATCCAGAGTGGATTTATATCTAGATCCTCATTATTTCCTATGATGTTTCCTTGTTTGATTCTCGGTCTTTGCATTGAAGTCTCCTATTAATAAAATCTTCCTAATCCTATCATAGACTAAAAATCCCTCTTTAGAGAGGAATACATGTATTCACAATCTAGATATTGCTTTTTATAAAATTAAGAGTTCTTGGGTACAAGATAACATGTAACTATGCTAATAACGATGTCATTTTCTATTATTCTTATCCAGATGTACTATTTGTTTTCATCTTGTTTTTCTATTATGATATTTCTACCCCATGTTTCCTTTATTAACACCATTATACCCCATTCCCTTTTCCATGGTCTAATACTTTACTCAAAATTGTTGCCTTCTAGTATCCTTCAAAATCGGCAGCTTACACCCATCGTGTTCATGCATTTCACCATATAATTATATATTTGTCTTTGGCTATAGGCCCTAACCCGATCCTCTTCTCTATGGGTAACCTATACAATTTATACTTATCATATGTTGTCATGTAGAATGTATAGCATGCACAATTGAAAATTTATGCAATGACAACTAAGCCCACACTAAAAACCCTCGAACCGTAATATAAACCTACCCTCTAACCAATTGTTGATCATGTAAACCCCATCATAGTTGAGGGAAATGTACTAACTAGATTTTTAAAGCATGTTTCATGTGTAGGTAAAGTAATGGGAATCAATTCATGGGTTCATCATGATTCACTTTGTAGGAATTTCTCTCGAGGCCTAAAAAGGCCTATTTTTCAGTGTTCTTGCACCTAGTAAGCACCCTCCGAGGATGCATCAAGAAGATATAATTCCACCAAGAAGTGTATTATAGAGATATTATATCATTGGAGGAATTTTTGGGAAGTTATGAAAGAAGAAATAAGTTTAGGGACAAACAATGCGACACCGAAATACTTGTAACATAGTGCAAGGAATGAAAGGAGTGAAAAAGCTAGTGAGCTTGTTTTGAAAGGCTTAGGAGACTCGGGCATTTTTTAAAGTGAAAATCTAAGGATGCCTACTTTACATTTCAAAAGGTTTCAGGATATTCTTATCCATATTTTGAGATATTAGCCCGAAAGTGCAATCAAAGATCTCTAATCGTGGTGGAGGTTTAAATGAGCATTTTAGGAGTTCTAAAGGGAGTTGGGACCTTATTAAAAAAATTTAATTTAATTCAACCCTTTATATGGCCCATGTGATAACTTAAAAAAAAATTCAAGTTTATCTCTAGTGACAGTTTGACCTCCGGCACACGGGCTTCACCAGAATAAAAAAGTGGGGTAAATTTTGAGCTTCAGGAATAATTTTTCCTAAACGTGGTACCATTGATCTTAGCAGGATTTTTCTAATCAAAATCATATAAGTTTTATCCATGAAACTCTCTGGGAATCTTTGGGGCAAAGGATCACTCTTTCATGTCTATTTCTCGCAAATTTGTTTGGTGAAGGCGAGATTATTATAAGTATCCATGTCACAATTTGCAATCCTAAAATGAATTTTAAACCTTTTCTCCTGGTAAAAATGTGCAATGGGTTTAGATAAGTGTGACCCCAAGGAGGAAAGAATATTTCGTCACTTAAGTGACATCTTTGGTGGTTAGATGCTTCACTTACAAACATGACCCTTGGTGTATTTTGAGATGTTATGGTGAAAATTACACCATTGTACTTGGTGAAAAAGGGCATAAGGTGATGTAAAGTGTGACCCCGAGGGGGATTCATTTCGTCACTTAAGTGACCGTGTTGTGCACTAGGAAAGTGTTATCTAAATCACAACTCAAACACACCCCCTTCCCATGAAAAACATGACCCTTGGCACATTTTGCAATATTGCTGTGCAAATTAAACCATTGCACCTAGTGAAAAATTGCATCATGTTCTGCAAAGTGTGACCCCTTGGCAGCCCTCCCTCCTCCGACACTTGATCTCACAACTTACATGTTAGAAAATTGTCTTCACCTCACCCCAATGTGCAAACAAGTCCCCCTCCTCATGAGATTCAATCCCATGGCACACTTTGCAATGCCACTGTGAAAATTTCACCATTGTACCATTTACCAAATGTGGTAAGGTGCAATGGAGGCTCACATACCTCATTTAAAAATTCTTCACTCACCTCTCAACCCAGGTTAAGGAGAAGAAGTGCATGGAAACCAAGAGGTGGGTTTGGCTTAACCACGATTGATTTTTGAATATTTAAACATGACTTGAGCATTTTGGATCCATTTTTCATTAACTCCTTATCCTCCATTTATACTATACCTATGCATGCCTAGATTTTTACAAAGAACCCCTCCTCTAGAAATGAAAAATTTGCTCATAACGCCTTCATTTCTACTCCGTTTTTTCATGATTTTTTTCTAAGCACTCCTATTGAGAACACCTTTAAGATTATCCAAGAATCACCCCCATTGATCCTCTATATTTTTAAAACACTCACATGTGCATCTCTATCAAAAAAATGAAAATCACCTGAAAATTGGAGCAAACACTCACGATGAAATTCCTAATCTAACAAGACAATTTTCACTCCAATCCGACAACCTAAGCATATAATTCTATTTTTAGTAGTTGGCCTCTATGCCTTAATAAAAATAGAGAATATGATATCAAAGAAGAAAACATCCAAATCTCACTACAAACCTCAAGTTCGAGACTCCAAAACTATAAATTGTGAAATTGGGGAAAATTGGCTAAATTTGGTAGGTCAAGATGAGGTGAGAGTTACTAAAAATAGTAAGTGTCTAGAAAAGGATCAAAATGGTCATGGTTATTCATCCTCCATTCCCCACTAATGGTAATCATCACAGAGGTACAACTCATGCTTTTAAAAGGGTGAAAAGTGGCATTTTGATTCAAACAAGAGAATATCCTTCTTAGTTCCCAATTTTGGTCACAATGGAGCATTTTGGTCTCGGTGTGTTCCTCACTTCACCAGATGGTTTGATCAAAGGTTTGAAGTATGTTTCATCCATTTTCTCACCTTTATTCTTCACATGGTAGAGGTAACCTTCACCTCATCTCATGGATGGCTCCACTCCCCCAACTCTCTGGATCATCAGGTTAAATTGTGCAGGCTATGGTCTCAAACTTACATCAAAACTTACAAATTTGGGAGGCATTGCAATGTTCCAAAGTTTGAAGGATTAGTCAAGCGATGGAATTCTTCTCTCATCATCTTAAATGGCATCAAACTCTCTTTCCAAAGTGGCCAATCAATCAAAACATGAGCTCACAATGTGCAATATTGGGGAAGCATTCATCACTCACCTTCTCGGTGTGTTCAAATGGTGTTGCAAAAGTTCATCATTCCAAAGTATTCAAAGGTATTCATTTGAGCTCTTCGTTAGATCATCATGGAGAAATTTTTTTATCTTAAAAAATTAGTGGAGCTGATATTTAACAAGGGTGGAGGCATCTTCATTCATGTTTAGGAGCATTCTTCCTCTCCTCTCTCATTCTTTCTCACTCTCCTTCTACCCCCTTCATTCTAATTCCTCATTGTGTATGATCATGACTTTTTGTATTATTCATTAAAGTGACTATGTAATACTTGTGTAATGTAAAATTCCCTTTTGCAATTATAAAAGGGGAATTATTTGTTCTTTCCTAGGATAATGAAAAGTCACAAGATGAATGGGAACATGAACAATCATGTGGGGGTAGATGAAGAGATGGATTGTAAAGATATAAAAGGAGATGACCTCCTCATTGTAAAGGGATGGTTAATGCTTGTTTACTAGCTCTCATTGTATTTCTAGAAACAAGTGCCTTCATTTCCTCTATTTCTTGTCTATTACTATTCTATCTCCATCTCAACTTGTACTCCATGAGCATTATAAATTGTGCAACATGATGTAATAAAACTGTGTTTCTTATTGATTGTTCCTCTTTCTTTGTGAATGGTTTCTTTTATTTAATGCAAGTAAAATAATTAGATTTTAATGAAATAAAATTTTATATGTTATTCGTTTATTAAAATCCCTTTCCCTTTTCCCTCTCCTATCTCCCTCTCTAAACATTTTCCCTCCCTTGTATTCCATACAAACAATTTCCACAGTTTAGGGAAGTATTCATGTGTGATCCCCGATCTTCTGAGCCACTCTAGAAATTAGTTTAGATTATTTTCATTCCTTTCTTTCAATAAATGGAGCTGCCCCATTCAAGAAGAGGGACCTAGTCCTAAAGTGTTGGTGAAATCCCACAATTTTCCCACTCGAAAAATTCCTTCCCCAATAATTTTTGGCACCCATCAGTGGGGCATTCTACATATTCTACACCCAATATATG
This sequence comes from Taxus wallichiana var. yunnanensis, assembly GCA_018340775.1. Lineage (NCBI taxonomy): Eukaryota > Viridiplantae > Streptophyta > Pinopsida > Cupressales > Taxaceae > Taxus > Taxus wallichiana. The sequence goes on along the minus strand of CM031238.1, from coordinate 64,691,428 downwards.
AACCATAAAATCCTATAAATAAAATATTCCAAAAATAAAATAAAAACCAAAAATATACAATCCCTTTGAGAAAACTTTATGTTGAAAACCTTTTTAAATCAACCCTTTTTTCCATTTGCAAAGTTACCTACGAACTAGTTGAAAGAAGATATACCAGGCTACACAAATTAAGAGGAATTGTTGATCCCGCTTTTGAAGATTTGTAAATAAACAAGAAAAAGTCGAGAGATAATCCATACTACTTTTCTCAAGCTTCATCCCCATCCGATTCAAAGTTGTATCTTGGAAATCCTATTCAAACTCCTATTGATACTCCTCCTACAAATCCTCTTGATTCTCCTATCATTTGATCATTGTTGGACATTGAATTACCAAGTGAAGAAGAATGAGAAGAACCAAATGAAGAATTTGAGGAATAATTTATAGAAGTAAGAATGATGGAAGAAGGAGAAAAACCCCAACCAATTCTTCCTGGGAAGGAATATAAGTCCACTTGCTCTTATAACTCCTATTCATAATCTACCTAAGTTCCGACAAGAAATTTCCAAAGTTCAAAGGTGACAACACACAACTTCTTGAAGAACAAATCACTTACTTCTTCACCTCATGCAAAATTCTTGGAATTGAACACGAAGATGTTGTTGTGATATTGTTTATAGATTCACCGTAAGAAAAGGAAACAAAATGGTTTTATCTCCTACCATCTGGATTTATCACAAATTAGAATGACATAATTTTTTTTTTTGAAGAAAGGTTTAAATCTGTGAAGATTGTCAAGACCTCATAGTTCAGCTATTTCAGATGAAAAAGGATCCCAACGAGACTATGAGGGACTTCGTAGCTCATTATAACAAGTTGTTTAAGAGGATACCCTTTGAAGCTTTGCCCTCCGATGAAAATGTGAAAATATTCTTCATCAACGCTTAATTACTTGAGGTGGGATTCATCCTCCAAAGAGTTCAACCAAGAAATTTGGGCCATGCTCAAGAAATTTCCATTGAAGTAGAAGATGACCTCATCCTATCAGGAAAGATCAAGAACCCTTCAATGAAGGATAAGGCCCAAAATTCCAAAAATGAGAGAATTGATTCATTGTTATAGAAATTGGAAAACGAATTAAAGATGTTGAAGAGGGAGGTTTCCCAACAAAAATCCCATCAAAGTCATAATAGAAATCAGATTACAGGAGCATCCCGAAGGCTTGCCTTCGAGGATCCACATGTGAATGCAATTTATAGAACTCCTCCTAGAACAATGTGAGAAGATTATCCATCACATAAAGGGTAGTAGTTCGAAGCCCCATATTGTGACTACTAGTTCGAAGGACTAATAACAACCCCACCTACACCTCTATCATAGAACATACTTTCTATGAGTGCATCAAAGAATGATAATATTTATCCTTTCCATGTCTCCCTTTTTGTTGGAAGATACTGGTTGAATAATTGTATAATAGATTCAAGTGCTTATGAAAATGTAATGCCTATAAAGGTTGCCAATGCTCTCAAACTCACTTTAACACAGCCAATGGCTCTTGTTACTCCATGGAGTCAAAGGAAGTCCCACTTGTAGGGAAGATCAAGGATTCACAGGTGGATCTCACCGAATTTTCGACAAGAAGGTGTCATTAACTATCTTGGTAGCAGACATTCTAGATTCATTTGGAATGTTGTTAAGTAGAAGCTTCTGCCAAAACTTGGGAGGAAAATATAGATGAATTGGTCTTCTCAGAACCATTCTAGTTAAGGGAGATATGGAAAATTTACTTCCACTAAAAATATGAGATATACGGTGCAAAATTTAGGAAATCAGGAGCTAACATCTTGTACCAAGATAGTGGGAATATGAATCATTTCATAACATATAAAGAGGAGGATGAGATTCCTATCTTGATAGGACTGAACATCCCTTTTCGAAAGGGTATTGATCATGAAGAAGTATGGAGAAATCTTGAGTTGTAAAAGGATAACCCCTAGTTTCCGGATGATGCAAACCATAAGGAAGATGAAATGGTTTTCGATGAGCACCAAGATGAAAAATTAGTTAATGTATTTATCAATGACGAGGAAGTGTTATCATTCACATTTGAAGATGAATATTCTATTGATCATGTCATCTAGGAGGAAGAAAATCCAACTTATGATGAGCCTTTGAAATGTTTGAAAGAATAATTTGTGCAAGAAATTCTAAGAAATGCAAAAGAGACAGAAGATCATCAACTCAGTCTTGAAATCCTTATGTGAGCCATGGAATTACAAGATATGTATGAATCTAGCATGGTTTTGTAATTGATTCAACAATTGGTCATGATGAAATAAAGTAAGGTGAAAAATTTGATATCCCTCTTGAAATAATGATTGATGAATGTGTTGATGAAAGTGAAGTTTTATCTTTTCCATTTGAAGAGGAAGATTATTTCTATGAGGAAAAGATTGAAACAAATGTCATTGAGTCCTTTGATGATGAAGCCTCCCATATTGAATAGATAGTGAAGTTAAATGAGCCTTGGGATGATGGATCAAATTCTCTAAACTATTTTAATGAGTTTCAAAACGCAAATTCTTCAAATAGATGTGATGGTGAGCTCTCGACAATTTTGAAGGAGTCCTTGCAAGAAATTTTTGAAACTACGGAAGGTATAGAAGATCCCAAGCTAAGTCTTAACCTCTTGACTCATGCTATGTCCATACAAGATAGGTATGAGGCTATGTTTGATTCTTCATTCAATGTCCAAACATCTCATAATGAAATAGAAAAAAAAGATGAATTCAATGCCTCTCATGAAAAATTTGTCAATAAACATGAACATGGAAAAGAGAGACACTTGGAATATTCAAAAAACCCAATAAAAATCAGCCTTGGGGTAATGGTGGAGCTCAAATTAAGAAATCAACAATGTGGATGAATGCAAAATATGGTTTGCAATCTAAAATGGATAGGATTTGTGAGAAAATCTATGAGAATTAAAAAGATCATGTAGACTCACTCCTCCCAAACATACATATACTCATGAAAGCGTCTGGATTTCATAAGAAATTGAGAAGAGGAGACTACTTCCTTGAACACGCCAATGGATTAACAAAATATAATCACTCAATGTTACCCATTTAGAGGTAAATTCTGAAGAGAAAAGTACTTCATTGAAAGTGGGTTGTCCCCACATGTACCATAGGTGAATATAGGTTTGTGTGTTTCCATTTCTATTGTGTGTTTCCCTTTCTTTGTGTGTTTGTTTTTTTCATGTGTTTTGTTCAATAAATGAGGTTTTGTTGTATCCATCCTTGATATGTTAGACTCTATAGCTCAATGGATAAGACACTCGGTCCTCTTAACATCTTGAGATTTTGGGATTTTTACTTGCTTTGGTCTCAATGTGTTCAAACCAAAAAAGGCCCCAAGATAGAGCCATCCGTTGTCATGTAAAATATTTATCATGAAAATTTGAATTTTTTTGCAATGACAACTTAGCCCACACTAGAAACTCCATGAACTGGGTAATGTAAACCTACCCTCCAGGAAATTTTTGATTATGTAAACCCCATCATGGCCGAGGGGATGTGATAAATATATTTTTAAAGTGTGTTTCATGTGCATGTAAAGTAATGAGAAGTAATTCATGGGTTCATCGTGATTCACTTTGAAGGATTTGCTCCCAAAGGCCCAAAAAGGCCTATTTTGAGTGTTCTCGCACTTAGTAAAAACCCTATGAGAATGCATCAAGAAGAGATAATGCCTCTAAGACATGTATGACATAGCTATAATATAATTGGTGTTAGTTTTGGGAAGTGTTTTAGGAAGAAACACGTTTAGAGATAGACTATGCAACATTGGGCTACTTGTAGCACAATGCGTGCAGCAAATGAAAAGAGTGAAAAATATAGTGAGCTTGTTCTAAATGGTTTAGGAACCTTGGGTAATTTTGTAACATTAACAAGAAATAATTGGAAAGATAAGGAGGCATAATTCACATTGTAAAAGGTTTTGAGAGATTATATCGTCCAGTTTTTGAGATATGGGTAGGATAGTGCAAGTAAAAATCTTTGATCTGGTGGAGGTTCAAATGAGAACTTTTGGGAGTTCTAAAGGGATTTGAGACCTGATTAAAAAATAAAATTTAATGTAATTCAACCCTCTACATGGAAAATGTGATAAGTTAGACAAAAATTCAAGTATCTCTCGGGTGACAAAGCAGTGTAGACACCCAAAATTGGGTAAAGAATCCTCTGGACCCATGTCGCTTAACACACTCCTTTATCATGACCCCTTCCAAACATTATTATTAATCTAATTATATATATTGGGTTAATCACCACCCCACCCTTCCACCTCATCTCTCCACCTCACCTTGGACCCATTCCAAGGGCATTTAACTAACTCAGACTAGGTCATCACTCCTAACATTGAGTCATCACTTCACTTAACTAACTAAGACTTCTTATAAACCTAACATTTATTTCCAACTCCCTCTTCCATCAATTTCCTATGTGTTTAAATGTGAACCAAGACTCCTAACCCATTTCCAATCTTGAACCATGCCAAAAGGGAAGAAACATGCTATTTTGAGTAAATTTGACTATTTCTCCCTAACTGACGTCGGCTATTCCTTGGCCGATGTCGGTCAAGGAACTACCATTGGTTCCTTTAAATAATGATTTCCAAATATTTCCTCGGGTTCTTCTTTTGGTTATTCATCCACATCCTTCCATTCAATTGAGCATCCGACAATCAAACACAACACCAAAGCATCCAAGTTCTTCACTATTAACTAACCTCTTGCTCTATAGCCTCAAATCATTCACACAGGGAAGCACACAGGATTTGTCATTGAGCACTAGATGTAGACTTGTTTCTTCTATGAGTGCCCACCAATCACCACCATCTACCAATCTCCAGATCTTCAAATATGTATCTTAACCAGGTTGTTATTTTCCTAGCTTTGGTCTTAGATATCTTATTGTTTAATGTTCTACTACTTATTTCTCACACGAATACCATCCATCAACCCTCTACCCGATACCCTATGAGCCTTAATCTCTCTTCCTTTCCAATCACCTCTCTCACCCTCACTTTGAACCTTCACATAAATCTCAACAGTTTGCCTAAGTCTTCCAAACACTCTGTGTAATCACAGAGAGCCCAAAACAACCCCCTTTCACCTTTGGTAGTGGAAGAAGTGAGTTCTCTCATGGAACGTGTTATACATGTGGATCTCTTGACCACTACAGGTGTAAATGTCCTCAAAATATTACATGTTCTTTCTGTGGAAAGAATCATAGTTATGATGAGTGCTTGGACTTAATATGAACATCTTAGCAAGTAACATAAACAAGAAAACAAAGGCACAGAGATGGTTAGGATAAAAAGTGTTGTGGAAAATCAATGGATGCCCAAGTTGGAAGCTCAATGAGGCATCAGTAGGTAAAGATCACAACCCGTGATCAAGTAGTGTATAACAAAGAAGAATTGTAATGGAAGCCTACCATCACTAAGGAGGAGGTTCTACATGCATGGTACGTAGATCCTGCCCATCAAAAGGAGGTTTACCAAGAAACCATGGATGTACTTAGGAATCTTCAGGGTGAAATACAATATTTAAAGGAGCAATCAGGGAAGATGGAGCAAAAGAAATCATCTGCAATGCTCCGAACTGATATGGATGACTTGAGAGAAGTGTGCAAATTGTTGCACTAGGAGAATATCATTCCATTGTTGGGAATTGGTTAAAAGGAAACACTCTACATGTAAGTACTGAGACTAGACAGCAGATCCTGCATGCAAATCTTCCCCCTCACAGCCTAGATTATGATAAGGAAATAACTCAAATATTGTTGTAGATGGGTGGCTATTGAGTAATATACTTGATTGATATTGGCGTGGAAGTCAATGTTCTTACCTTAGATGCATGGGTACAAATGGGGAGACCTCCATTACAGCCATCCTCTAATGTATTGTTCATGGCTAATTGGACTAAGGCCACTCCCATTAAAGTTTTAAAAGATGCATCCATTACCATACAAGTAGACAAGTTCACTGGAGATTTTTGTTGAGTTGTGAAGCTTAATTACTTCATTTTAGCATGTAATTGGAACTTGCTAGAAAATACAAAGAATTGGAGTTGGTCACCCAGTCGGGAAAAGTAATCTGCACTGATCTGGATCGGGGTTGGCCGGCGTCAGTCGATCCAGTCGAAAAAGTAATTCGTAGATCGGGGTTAATCGGGTGTCGGTTACCTGTGCGAGAAAGTTTTAATTAACTCTCGGGAATTAAATCTATTTTTAGCATTAAAGTAGATTTATTGGATGTAATTGCATGGCTAAGTGCCCTAAGTTTATAAACGACTATATAAGGATAAAAGCTAGGGTTTAGAAGTAATGGATGTATCATAATTACAAGATAATTATGTGAGAGAGAATTCTTGGTGAAGAATCAAAAGCTTGAAGGAAGAAAGTACTAAACATCTGAGAAGTGTAGAAGATTGTAAATCTTCATTGTATATCTTGTCAAAGCTTTGGATAATAGATTGGCTTGTTTCTTGGTGGACGTAGCCCACACTGGGTGAACCACGTTAAATTTGGTGTTGATTTATGTCTCTTGTTTTGTATAATTCTTCCGTAGAATATTCACTTTTATTTGCATGTATGCTTAGATCCGATATATTGAATGTACAACCGTGTGCTAACCCCAACAACCGGTATCGAGCTTTGTTTGAGGGTTTTTATGTGTTGATGATTTACTCACAAAGGGTTTTCTCGATTGAGTGGGAGCTACAATAATGACAAGATAATAAATACAAGGTAGAGAAGTTTGACGGCTGAAATTATCAATTATGGAGAGATGCATTGAGTATTATTTGTATCGGAGAGAGATTTGTACTTACCATTGGATGAGAAGTCTAGACCTATGAAGATGACTGATGAAGAATGGAAGATTCTTGATAGAAAGGCTTTTGGATATATAAGATTGAGCCTGACAAAGATCATCCATGGCTTCCAATATTACGTATGCTTCTACGGTAGACTTAATGAAATCTCTTGCTAATTTATATGAAAAACCTAGTACTTCAAATAAAGTTTATTTGATGAAGAAAATTTTTAGTTCTAAGATGCATGAATGTGAATCTGCCTCTAGTCATTTGAATGATTTCTATCTACTGTAAATAAGTTAAAATTGGTTTCAATACCGTTTGATGATGAAGTAAAAACACTTTTATTCTTATGTTGATAGTTGGGACAACTTGGTAATGGCTGTTAGTAATACAACATCTGCTAATAATATTTTGAAGTTTGATGATGTGGTTAGTATAATCTTGAATGAAGAAATTCACAAGAAAAGTACAGAGGAAACATCATCTGGAAATGATTTGAATGTAGAAAGTAGGGGCAGGTAGAAGGAGAGATCCAAGAGTAAGAGTAATGGGAAATCAAAGTCAAGGGATAGTAGATCTAAATCCAGAAGTAAGGGAATTACTTGTTGGAAATGTGGAAAGAAAGGACATGCAAAGAAAGATTGTTGGTCAAAGAATAAAGAGAACCAACAACCAGACAAAGGTAAAGAGGTGAATCTTGCTGCATCAGAGGTAATGCAAGATGCTCTTATTCTTTCTTTAGATAGTAGAATTGAATCATGGGTTTTAGATTCAAGAGCTTCTTTCCATGCAACCCCTAATAAGGGTTATTTCAAAAATTATGTCCAGGGCAATTTTGGGCATGTCTATTTGGGTGATGATGAACCTTGTAGTATTACTGGTAAAGGGGAAGTTCATCTAAAATTGTAGAATGGAAATACATGGGTATTGAAAGATGTGAGGCATGTGCCAAGCCTCAAGAGGAATCTTATTTCTGCAAGGCAACTAGGTGAATTTGGTTGCATGGTTACTTTTATAGGAGACTCTTGGAAAGTCACCAAGGGTGCTTTTGTTGTGGCAAGAGGTAAGAAGGTAGGAACATTATATTTATCTACCTATATTATTGATTCCTTTTCTGCATTATCTACTTCAGATTCATATGCATGCATGTGGTATAATCGGTTGGGTCATATGAGTCAAAAAGGAATGCAAATCTTAAAGGCTAAGGGTAAGTTATCAGATTTGAAAGATTTAGATCTTGATTTCTATGAGCATTGTATCTTTGGAAAGCAAAAGAGAGTGAGATTTCTCAAAGTTGGGGCAACTAAGAAGGAGCAAAATTGGAGCTTGTACACTTAGATGTGTGGGGACCACTTAGGTAGCTTCTCATGGTGGATCTCAGTATTATGTTACTTTCATTGATGATGCTACAAGAAAGGTATGGGTTTATTGTATTAAACACAAATCTAATGTTTTTGAAAATTTTAAAAGATGGAAAGCCCTTGTTGAGAATGAATCAAATTCTAAGTTAAAGTGCCTTAGATCTGACAATGGTGGTGAATACTGTAGCAAGGCTTTCAATGATTATTGTTCAGTGAATGGGATACGTAGAGAAAGAATGCAGTTCCAAGAACACCACAGAGAATGGTGTTGCAGAGAGAATGAACATGATAATCATGGAACGTGCTAGAAGTATGAGGATACATTCTGATTGCCCTTGCAATTTTGGGTAGAAGCAGTTGATACAAAGGGTTTATTTGATTAACCATGGCCCTTCAAGTTCACTAGATGGAGGAATACTAGAGGAAGCATGGACCGGAAAAGAGGTAGATATTTCTTTTCTTAAAGTTTTTGGTTTAGAAGCTTTTGTGCATGTTGATAGAGAAAATAGAAAAAAGTTGGATGCAAAATCCAAGAGGTGCACTTTCATTAGTTATGGATCTGGTGATTTCGTTTTCATTTTTGGGATTTAGAGAATTCTAAAATTGTTAGGAGTCGTGATGTTGAATGGAATGAAAAGAGAATGTACAGGATCAAATTTTGGTACCCAAGGATGAGAAAATTGAGAAGTTTATTGATGAAAATGAACTCTCGGGTTTTAAAGAAACACATTCAGAAATACACAATAACCGTGGTCGGTTAGGCCTTGACCGACATCGGTCATATGAACCGCCGATGGTTATAGAGGATCAGAACCGGCGTCGGTTAGCTAAACCGACGTCGGTTAAAGGTGACCGACATCGGTCACTATCAGAAGTTGATACTAATGTCCAAGAGGTCCACATTGAGCCTCCTGGTACCCCAAAATCCTGTGAGAAGTTCACAAAGGGTAAGTAAACTTCCAGAAATATTTTCACCTTCTCTATTTTATCTATTATTGACTGATAGTGAGAAACCGTAAAAGATTTGAAGAAGCAATGCATTATAAAACTCACATTCAGTGGGAGCATGGCATGGATGAGGAGATGAACTCTTTGGAACAGAACCAGACTTGGGATTTGGTTAAATTGCCGCAGGAAAGAGAACATTGGAGAACAAGTGGGTTTACAGAATTAAGGAAGAAGAGGGTGGATAGAAAAGGTACAAGGCAAGGCTTATAGTAAAAGGGATTTGTACAAAAGACAGGTATTGACTTTGGTGAAATATTTTCTCTGTTAAGATAACTTCTATTCATACTATATTGAGTTTAGTTACAGTAGAGGATTTGTATTTAGAGCAACTAGATGTGAAGATGACTTTCCTTCATGGTGATTTGGATGAAGAGATTTATATGCAGTAGCTGCTTGGGTATGTTGTCAAGGGTAAGGAGAAATTAGTGTGCAGGTTGAAAAAGAGCTTATATGGGCTCAATAAAGCTCCAAGGCAATGGTACATGAGGTTTGATAGTTTTATGCATGAGCATGGTTACTTGAGATGTGAATTTGACCATTGTGTTTATTTTAAGAAGCTTGAAAATGGGAGCTATATTATTATGTTACTGTATGTGGATGATATGCTTATTGCAGGATCTAGTATGCAGGACATTGGTGAGATTAAGAGAAATCTAGCTCACAAGTTTGCAATGAAGGATTTGGGAGCTGTAAAAAGAATTCTTGGCATGCAAATACATAGAGACAGGAAAAACAACAAATTGTATTTGTCTTAGGAGGATTATATCTACAAGGTGTTAGAAAGGTTCAACATGCAGAATGTAAAACTTGTTAGCACACCTATGGATGGACACTTAAAATTGAGTAAAGATCATTGTCCTTCATCACAAGAGGAGGTCAAATACATGACACGAGTGCCATATGCTTCAGCAGTTGGAAGTCTCATCTATGCTATGGTTTGTACAAGACCAGACATTACACAGGTAGTGGGAGTTGTGAGTAGATATATGGCTAATCCAAGTAAAGAGCATTAGAAAGCAGTCCAATGGACATTCAGGTATTTGAAAGGGACATCTAGCATGTAATTATGCTATAGAGGTTTTGATATTTCATTACGTGACTATGTTGATTCAAATATGGCTGGAGATCTAGATGGTAGGAGGAGCACTACTAGATATATTTTCACAAAGAGGTGGAACGACAATTAGTTGGATTTCAAGATCGCAAAAGTTTGTGGCTTTGTCTACTACAGAGGCGGAGTATGTTACACTACGAGAGGCTAGCAAGGAGATGATATGGATGAGTAGGTTCATAGAAGAGTTGAGAAAGGAGCAAGGTAATTATAAACTGTTCAGTGATAGTCAGAGTGCAATTCATTTAGCAAAGAACTCAGCATTTCATTCGAGAACGAAACACATTCAGTTGAGATATCACTTCATATGTAGGTATTGGAGGATGGACAATTGAATCTGGAAAAGATTCATATGAGTAAGAACCCTGCAGATATGCTAACAAAGCCATTAACAAAGGAGAAGTTGGAGCTACACTCCACTTCTATTGGTCTTCGAGTTTGAAACTTGAAGAGGAAGAAACAAAGCCAAGGAAGGATCCAAGAATGATGTTGTACATGTATGGTGCAGTAATTAAACTCCAAGTGGGAGATTGTTGAGTTGTGAAGCTTAATTACTTCATTTTAGCATGCAATTGGAACTTGCTAGAAAATACAAGATGTCGCTCGGTTAGGGCTAACCGGCATCGGTCGTGGCTAACCAAAGATCGGTCGATCCTAGGTCAAGAAAAGTAATCCATGCTTTGGATTAGGGTTAACCGGCATCGGTTACCTATGCGAGAAAGTTTTAATTAACTCTCGGGAATTAAATCTATTTTTAGCATTAAAGTAGATTTATTAGATGTAATTACATGGCTAAGTGCCCTAAGTTTATAAATGACTATATAAGGATAAAAGCTAGGGTTTAGAAGTAATGGATGTATCATAATTACAAGATAATTATGTGAGAGAGAATTCTTGGTGAAGAATAAAAAAGCTTGAAGGAAGAAAGTACTGAACATCTGAGAAGTGTAGAAGATTGTAAATCTTCATTGTATATCTTGTCAAAGCTTTGGATAATAGATTGGCTTGTTTCTTGGTGGACGTAGCCCACACTAGGTGAACCACGTTAAATTTGGTGTTGATTTATGTCTCTTGTTTTGTATAATTCTTCTGGTAGAATATCCACTTTTATTTGCATGTATGCTTAGATATGATATATTGTCTGTACAACTGGTGTGTTAACCCCAACAATTTTAAGGTTTTAGCAGATCGATAGAGTCGAGATAGCTTCCCAAATCTATTGGTGCATCCTTGGTTCTATGCAAATAATGCTAATGTTTGGTTAAAAGGGTTATATCAGCTTTGAAAACAAGGAGGAAAGAGTTATTATCCCTTTAACGGTTGGCAAATCATGCCCTATATTGAACCCTTGAGTGAAGAAGACTTGAATACGATTTATGTACGCACCATATGGGATCCAGAGGTACTTGAGCCATGTAAAGAAGGAATCCTTCAGTGGGAGGATACACAGTCTATTAGTGATACTACAAGTGTTGCTTGTGATAATTGGGCTCATAGCACTTATGAGTTGGTAGGGTGCGTAGTAAAGAGCATATTTCCTAAGGATAGCAAACCACGTTATATCATGAGAATAGGTAACAACTCGGTACCTTGTTACACCGAGAGAAGGAGATCCTATGGTATTCCTATGTGCCATGGAAGAATGGTGGATAGACCCATTTTGGAGAGAAGGAATATGCTAGCATATACACTATGCGGGACAACAACGCACTAGTGGGTGGTCCACAAGGATAATCTTATAGGATGGAATGAAATTAGGATTGCTCTTACCACTAGGTTCTACATGAGCAATGCACCTACTAAAATATGTACTTATCATGGTAATCAACCTGTTTAGCACCATGTTTAGAAGTGTGAGAGACTATGGAAAGGGGGCAAGAAGCTTTACAACCTTCACTCCAGGTGCACAAGTTTTATTCCACTTTACATGGCTGCGTGCGTGCTTTGCTATGTATATGCGGAACTCCATAGAAAGACCGGAAATCGGAAGGATTTAACTACGAGAATGGACCGGACATTTGACTTCTTCTCTACCAAGCCTCCGGTGGAAGTAGCATTAAAGGTCATAAAGCACTTAACTATGGGGGATAGTGCCAAGGTTGAAGAATTCATTCGAAGTTATTGGATGAAGGAAACTTAGGAGTGCATTTGGTTGAATAAATAGAGGCCGATGCCACACTACTTCAAAGCATGTTTGCCTTGAGAAAGAAAAAGGAAAAATGGTCTACGTAGTGGATGACGAAGAAGTAAAAATTTGGATATAAACCATTCAATAGGTATGCGTAAAGTGTCGAGATAGTGCGAGATAAGACCATGCGTTCCTATCATAAACATATGAAGAAAAAGAAAGTGAATATTGGATCGATCTTTGAGCCTAAGGAGGCCATAATTGGGGACTATTGGCTAGACTCAAGTAGAAAAAATCATAGAGTTACTATGAGATTATCGAGATTTATTTCCTCGGGGGTACCATGAGCTTAAATGCGTGCATAAATCATTAGGGGAGATGAGGATAAATCTTAAAGAGGGTGCATGCCAAGTTAGAAAGAGACCCTACAAGATGAACCAAAATTGTGCGAAAAGGTCAAAGAAGAGATTAACAGAATGTTGAAGTCTGGAATCATGAAGCCCCTAGATGAGCTAGAATGGGTTAGTCCAATGGTGATCGAAGATCAAGAAGGATGGTCAGATTAGGATCTGTGTGGACTACATGGAGCTAAACGTGCGCATATGTGACTGATCCCTTTCCTACGCCATTTACTAAGGATATACTAGAAGGCGTTGCAGGGCACAAAATCTATTCATTTACAGATGGGTTCTTTGGGTATCATCAAGTTAGGATTGCCCAAGAGGATTAGGAAAAGACTACTTTTACTACTGAATGGGGTAGCTTTGCCTATACTGTGATGCCTTTTTAGTCCGAAAAATGTGGTTGCTATATTTTCGCACATATTTGTTCGAAGCGTTTAAAGAATTTATTCACAACTTCTTACATGTTTATTTAGATGATTGGATGGTGTATGGACTAGTTAAGGACCATTGTGACAATCTACACTTGATGTTTGAAATATGTATATAGTTGAGTATCTCTTTGAACATCAAGAAGTGCATATTTGCTACACCATTTGGAATACTGTTAGGACACATAATCTGCAAGGAAGGTTTGTTGGTTGATCCAACTAAGGTTGCAGTCATTATAGGCGTAAAAGAGCTTGGCTTGGTCGAGTTAGTTGCACGGATTTTTGGGTCATACATGATATTATAGGAAGTTTATTAAAGGGTATGCCAAGTTTACGCACCTTTGGAGGATTTATTGAAAGGAAAAGGTACGTACTACCTGGGAGAACCAAAACAACACACATTTGAGACATTAAAAAAGAAGCTTATTACTCGCACCTATTCTACATTTTCCTTCGTGGGACCAAAAATTTCATGTACATGTGGACGTTTCGGCATGGCGATTGGCATGGTATTGGCTAAGCCTAGAGAAGGTATTGTAGATCATCCTATATGCTTTGCTTTGAAAGTGACTCTCTGAAAACAAAAATTACACAACTATAGAGCATGAATCTTTGTCAATGATCTATGCGCTACATAAATTCCAACAACACCTGCTAGCTACACCATTTGTCTTTTACAAAGATCACATGGCATTGAAGTATTTGGTAAGCAAGCCCATTTTAAAGGGGCACATATGTAGATGGGTACTCTTATTTCAAGAATTTGATTTCACAAACATGGTAAAACCAGGAAAAAGTAATTACGGACTTGACCATTTATCACGAATACAATCGGGAGAAGAAACACGAGGCCATTGATGATACCATGCCCAATACATAGTTATATAGGTTATAACTCACACCATCGAGAATTAGAGGACATTTCTATCTTTCTATGAACAAGCATGGCGCCGAAAGAATGAAATCATTTGAGAGGAAACAACTTGCCATACGCGTGGCACCCTATATGCTTGATTAGCGGTGACTCGTACAAATTAGGTCGAGATGAAGTATTATGCCGCTATGTCTTTGGAGCATGAGCGTACACATCTTATGGAAGAAGCTCATGGTGGTATTGCAGGTGGCCACTATTTAGGTGACGCCATTGTGCGTAAGATCTTACTCATTGGATTATGGTGGGAGACCTCAGTATAAAGATTGTAAGGAATTTCGTAAGGCATGTGATCATTGTCAATGTCTTGGAAAACCAGTCAATGAGATGAAATGCCTCTAAGACATTAATAGTGCGTAATGGTTCGAGAAATGGGCTATAGATTTTGTGGGTCCCATTTCACCACTGCCTGCACGCAGACTGGATCATGCTATATCATAACTTGCAAAGATTATCGACAAGGTGGGCGAAGCAATGCCCATAAAGGATTGTAAAACGGCTACAATGAGCTGTGTTTATATGGGAAAATATTATTACAAGGTATGGACTCCCTTTAAGTTTAACCAAAGATAGGGGCACGCATTTTCCGAATGAGACAATCAATTTTTTTTTGGATGACTTCATGATTGCACACCATAAGACTACACCATATCATCCTCGGGAAAATGGGAATGTTGAGGCTTTCAACAAAATTTTGAGCCAGACATTGAGAAAAATATGTGAGGTTGGAAGAAAGGATTGGGATGATAAAGTATTTGCAATACTTTGGGTATATCGAACAACATATAAAAGATTGAACAAAGCCACACCATTTTAGTTAGTGTTTGGTGCGGAAGTAGTTCTTCCTATGAAATTCATGTTACCATCTTTGTGTATTGCACGTGGCTTTGGAGGTCTAGGCGATGAGAAAACATTAGAAGAATGGATTGAACAGTTAATCAAGTCGGATGAGCAACAAGCAATAACATGGTGGAGCCAAAAACAAGAAAAGGCTAGGCAGAAAGTATGACATGATAGGCACATCAAGGATAAAAAGTTCATAATTGGACAGATGGTGCTCCTATATGATTCTAAATTTTGTGCCATCCTAGAAAAACTCAAGGTACATTGGTTGGGGCCATATGTTGTCACTCACATACTCAAAACAAGTGCTTTCAAATTAGAGGCGCTGATGGAATACTATTACCCGGTTACTTGAATGGGAGTAGGCTGAAGCCCTATTATAAATAAGTCTTCTTGGTGTTTGTAATAAGGTAGTGTTGCCATTTAGATTAGGTTTTCAATTCTGCATTTCCTTAATGTATTTCCTTCTTTGTCGCTATGCTTTGTCAATTTAGTTGGTGTTTTTGTGTAATAAGCATGTTTACGTGCCAAAAGCTAATTACTATTTGAAGAATTTTTATGCGTAGAGGACTACACATACCCTTAGTGTGGGGTGGTTATTGATATCCGTACAATCGATGAAAATAAGTACACACGAAAGGAACTAACTCTACTACGGGTGTTATTTGAGTTTAAAAATTGAAAGAAAAAGAGATTGCTTCTTGAAATGATGACCATAGGTGGAGGTGAATGAAGAAACAAGTATAATGTGAGGTAAGCGAGAGGAAATGGTAACTACCAAGGAAGGTGCAATGGCGAGGTACTCGGGTGCATGGAGGTGCTCTGAAGAGAAGTCTTTGGCTAGGAGGTAGGAAGGCACACAAGAAGGTTATAACTTGGGCACGAAGATGTACCGTTTGGAAGGAACAAAAATGGTCGATTAATGAGAGGATTTTTGGTAGGTGGAGGAGCAATAAATGCACTAAATTTTTGAAAATTTATATAAGGATGGGATGCGAGTTCATTTTTACCATTGCAATTGAGATAATTTAGAAATAGCTAAGAGCAAATGAGTCAAGAAATCATGTTGAGGTGTGAAGAGTGTGAAACCAAACGTGGAGAGAAGGTTTGTGTGCAAAAGAAGCTTGCATTCCCATAGGTGAAGGGTTTGAGTGAAGTAGACATGTTACAAATGAGCTAGGGCACGTGATTTCAACTAGGGCATGGAGATTTGAACTAGGGTTTCAACTTGCTCGATTACAGAGGGTAGAAAAGAGAGAATTTTCAAATGGCACCAAAGAAAGCACCCACAACAGGAGTAAAAGGGAAGAAGAAGGTCGAAGTGGAAGAAGAAATTGCTCCCAAGAGTAATTTCTCAGAAATGCAGTATCTAGAGGGTGTGATCATGGGACAAGAATGGGATTCCCACATCCATCAATGTAAAATCAGTGATTACAACCATCGTACATTAGATAATAAGAAGGATCTCGATGCATTGTTGAGAACAAAAATGAACAAGCACATCATAAAATATATGCCAGTGTACAATGATGCTGGTGAGAAGTTACTAAAATAGATTGGAGTATACCAATTGTACGAGCTGCCATACTTTGGAAAGTATGAACCATTGTATCGATGGTTGATGAGCAAAGTCCATGAGGACTTCTTCTACTTCTCGAATGGAGGGTTAGAATCACATCCACATTATCCCAATAGTAATAGGGTTGAAAGGCACAGGGGTAGATTTAAATGGTGATTTAACTAATAAGGCCACAATCCTGGAGACAAGGAAGGAGTTGGGGTATACCAAGGGTCCACACGACATGGAAAATGACAAATTTGAAAAGTACCCAGAGTGTAGGCAAATGCACATCTTGTAGCAAAGAAAGCTGAATGACTAAGAAAGGTGGTCGCATGTAAACACAATGTGGCTACACATTGTGAAGAAGATGTCACAGGGAGTGATTTACAACATCTCTGGTTATATAAAAGAAACTATCATGGAAGAAGTGCACACAGGAGAGAAAATCCATTTCGGGGCTGTTCTATTATCTCGGTGCTCATGGAAATCGGGGTGCTGATGGGACGAAGGTGAAAATTTGGGAGTACCCTATGGAGAATAAGTCACTTGTGGAAAGATTTGGTAAGTACTTGTGCAGGATAAATGAGTGACCATTTAAATAGAGGGTGGAGAAATGGTATGATAGGCTCCATGCGGCGTTGAAAGAAGAATTGCGCATACCCAAGAGTTACCTTTGGTAGTAGGGAAGGCAATGCGGTTTGTAGTATACCAAAGCACTTTTGCATGATGCGGTTCGCCATAAACGATGGGGCTTAGATCCCATGGTGCAAATTACCATATGCCTTTATAACATGATATTTCAAGGCATCGGTTCATTGGTTTTTAGATACGCACCGCCTAAGCTTCAATGCGAGACATGGTAGATTGTGACTACCATACACTAAGAAAGACATATGTATATCCAGGACGAACTACCTACATTGAGAGGCTGATCTCAGATATTATAAGCATGAAGCCTATAAGCTTTGCTGTTGGAGACATTGGAGCAGCACTCGTGTACCGCAACTCAATCCAAAGATGGAGAACAATAAGTATGTGGAGAACGAGTTCAAGCTCCCAAGGCTGCCAAAAGGTAAGCACACAATGGAAAATATTCCAACACCTAAGCCCATAGAGATAATAGAAGTAGAAGATGAAGAAGAGGAGCATAAAAATAGCACTGGTTTGGAGCACGAGAGCAATCTACAGACAAGGTAGAAACAAAGTGCATGACTACACCACCTTAGGGGTAGGAAGGAGAAGATGAGGACTTGGCCACACCAAGGAGAGAGCACCCATTCAAAAGGGTATTAAGGAGAACAAGGACCCAAGGTGATACTCCACAATCGGTGCGTAGAGAACCTCAACTCTCTCCACATAAGGAGACAACCGAGAAGATAAGAAGGCAATTTAACTTAAACAAGTAGGTGGAAGATTCCGAGGAGAGTGCGCCTCAATCTCCTACACCTCTAGAGGATGTGGAAGAACCAAAGGATGAGGAAATGAAGGATGGAGAAAAATGAGAAAAGGAGGCATATGAGACAATGCAAGAGACTACTCAGGGTATGGCAGAACAAGCTCCGAATCTTGAAGCTCAAGTTCCTAAGGGGCCAAGATTGAAGAGAATAAGTAGAGAATATGTTGCATCAGTCATGGGATATGCTAAGGACATAGGTAAAATTGTTCACGCCCTCCTCATGAAGGTCACCTACTCCTTCGCCCAAGACAACCTTGACATCTCATTGTGATCCTTTGGTAAGATCCTACTATAGTATCCTTTCTTAGTCAAGTTAAATACATATACTATATCACTTCCGTCTATCAAGCCTTATGATCCTCTTAAACCTAAACCAGTAGGGTTTGATGACAGAAAATTTGTGCTTATCATCACTTACCAGGGTATGATGTCGAAAGTTGTAAGCCTTTTCAAAACATTCTCCTCTAGCTTTGTGATTCTAATAGTCTCTTTGAAGAAGATGATATGTTGGAAGAGGATTCCATTCTTTCTTCACCTATTGCCCCACAACCCTATTTTTCTCCTCCTATATTTGAAATTAACATGGTGTATGTAATCACTTTGTCACAACACGTGAAAAATATTGGAAAGGAAAAAGTTTGTAACCTTTCTACTTTGCCTTAACCTACCATTTCACCTACACCTCCCCCCAAGATAACCATACTTAGGATGACATCACCTACTTCTTTTGGGGTTACCCATCATTCAATGATCAAACAACTTCACCAATACCTATTGAAGATGTCTTTATTCAACTTGATTCAAACCTTTGACTCTCATCATCAGGCCCTCATTGAGGTCCTGCAATCCATCAAGGTTCCACCTAATGAAAATTCACGTATCGCCACCCTCATTACCCCTCATCATATTGCTTTCATTAATTTTGCCAAATAAGAGATTTCACATTCACAACCAAATGAACCGGATCTCACTCTTTTCATCTCTACTTACATAATGATATTCATGTTATATACATTATGATTGATAAGAGGCACTAACATAAACATCGTCTCTTCTAATGCCTACAAACAAATGGGCATACCACCTAATTATATGTCTAGCAACCCTACCATGCTTCGGTATTTCAACAATGCCATGACCACTACCCTTGACACCGTTGTCCTCCATATCCACATGGGTCCCCAAACCATTCGTAAAATATACTATGTTCTTGAAGGAGAGTTCCAGTATAACATGTTGCTAGGCCATCCTGGATTTGCACCATGGATTTTTATCTTCCACTCTTCATTGTTACATCAAATTTGAATATGAAGGAGAAACTTACACCATTAAGGAAGATCCCCCTTCAAAACCTAAAATATGATTTATCATCCAAATGATGTCCTAATCCCAATTAAGGAAGTTACCACATCTACCACATCTACCACATCTACCACTTCTATCACTTCGCCTTCCTCATATAGCCCACCTACTGACCCTCCTATTTTGCCTTATACTGATGCCCCATCTTCTCAGGATTCAGATAGCTCATATGTATCTGCTACCCAAGTACTAACCAAAGACCCCTTGCTTTAGGCATTTTTCAATGCCTTTTACCCGAGAATACTTGCCTCCTTAGCATTAACAAATTCCTTACTCCGCAGGAGTATGGAAAACTACACCAAAACCTGCATTATGACCATCGTATAGGAGAGGTCATACCATACGGTCCTCCCCACCTTCATACTAACATAACCTATGGGGGTATTGAAATTTCCTCTTATTCCATTGAACCACCTATTAGTCGGACAAAATATGGCACTTAGCGAAAAACATAGAGAAGGTTCATGCAAAAGAGAAGAGCGCGTTCAAATGTGCGGGAGGATTAGGAAGGAATCACATGCTAAGGACAGAGACAAATTCGAGACTTAGCTATTTTCACGATGAAGATCTATTTTTGGAAGATGGCGTGCGAGAACACACAAACCGGTTGGAAACTTGTGCGACACACATTGGCTATTTTTGGAGGATCGGCTACGAAGTGCTTTACATGAGTACATGTTGAGAATAGATTTACTACTGATAGTTAACTAGAAGAAGTCTATTGTTAGTGCACTTGCATGTGTGGCTATTATTGTAACAACGCGTGGATAATAATAACATGCGACCTATTTTGGGATTAGATAAGCGGTGAAGGGAAAGTCCCCACCCTTATAAATATGTAATGAACTACGTAGTGTAGGTGTGTGTGAGAATAATATGTAAGGACTGGATTACTGTGAGAATATACTATCAGATCTGTACACACATGAGCATATGATGCCATTATTGTAAGAAGCTTCTGTGTATTACTGCATTTAATATAATGGAGGTTATTGACTGAATCAAGGTGTTAATCATGGTTATAGTTTATTATTGCATGAATGATTTCATTATGATTATTGTTTGATTCATGATACTTTAAGATCTAGATCTGAATATGCACTGTAGAATGATGTATTAATGATGGATATGAATGCTTTAAGTCTTCATCATGCTAACATCTTACAACAACAACCCTAAAGAGGGATCTGGTACCTTTGCATGCTTTGGGTGAGCACTCAGTCTAGGTTGAGTGATGTGCCAGTGTGCATGGGATTTTACTGGTGAATTCTAGGCTGCATCATTGGTCCCATTTCTGGGACCTCTTTTTCATTGATTTTAGGATGGTTCACAATGAAGATGTACCCGTTGACCCCAACAAGTGTTGAGGAGTGGATACATGACCTAGAAGAAGAATATGCATGAAGGTTCAAAACTAAATCTGAGTTTAACGCATGCACATGGATGGAGTAAAAATTGTATGACTTGTGTAGAAGAGAGCTTCTACACTATCTTTCCGGTAGAACTATATGAATGGCTGGTTGCTTATGCGTCTAAATGGAATTAGAGGTATTGCATATTTTTCTCTGACACAGGAAGAATTTCAAGCCCTTTATGATGTTGATTTGATCTAGAATCACATTATGGATACGTGGTTCTATGGTGTTTTGAACATCTATATCTTGGAGTACTCAATTTCCACTTATTCGTGCCCATAGGTAGCTAAATTCCAATTTTTATGATATCCTAGGGAAACTTACCTACAAGGCATTCCACTAGCGATCAAAATTTTGTTAGTAACTTTGAATTTGGAGAGCAAACTAATGGCTAACTAAACCGCACACCACACGTGGGGGTAGGAGAAGGCTTGGTGAAAGATGGTAGACCTAACGACGAGAGAGAGGAAAAGAGAAGAAAAGGTAGCATAAGTATAATAAGGTGCGTGAGAGAGGGCAGTAGAGAAGTAGTGAGAGTTTGCAAAGCAAATGGTATTGTGGAGAAAGATAGTTTAGGAAGGAGTTGAAGTTCACACAAGACATGAAACCTAAGCATCATGAACTCCCCCATTTGGGAAAGCATGATAGGAACCCTCCTCGACCTTACATGGAAACGCACCAAGAGAGACACTAGGCCATGGGCGGCACACATATGAATCCACCTAGAAACCTTGCCCTTGTGCTTGGTTTTCTAGTATCAAGTACAAAAACAATCAAAGCTGATTTAGGTAGTGGGAGAGCAAGATTGAGTCATATAAAAGCACAAAGATGTCAGCACAAATAACTTTGTTGTTATATGGGAGTACCTTTTTGGGTGTATCATTCACACAGAATTTAGGTGCAAAATTTTTGGACTCTCTTCTAGGAGTAGTAACACTTCATAAAATGTCAGGGTACAGTTCAGTACTACAGTTGGGACACATGGAAGTACATCTTCTGGTCCAAATCCAAACTACAGGTTTTGGATCGGGAGGTATAGATGGCTTTAACTCCACTGGATCAGATGGTTTTGGAGGTAGAGGAAACACCAGAGGTTTAAGATCAGGTGGGCAAGGTCCGCACCAACCCCATAATATTTACATGGAGATGTCACTTCATCTCCCAGAGTATAAAGGCATAGAAGATGTTGCTGAACATGTACACATCTGTGAAATACTATGGTGTGAAAAAGGAATCATGAATTTTGAGCGTAGGGCAAGTAAATTTTCTACTAGTTATGAGGGCACACACATAGTTGGTACAGAAAAGTTTGACCCCGATCGACTTGTGTAGACTATGCAACTTTAAAAGATGCTTTTCTTAAAGTGTTTCGAATCCTTGAGTTTGAGAAAAAGAGTATAAGTATGCTTAAGGATATTAAGAAAGGCACTACTAAGAGTGTCAGAGAGTATGATGCCCATTTCAAAACATTGTTATCTAAGTTGTCTTATGATATTCATGCAAGCCAACATGCACAATGGTTTGTTGGAGGTTTGATTACACCTTTTAGGAGGGTGCTATCACATAAAACATACATTGATCCACGTGAAGCACTTGAAGCAACCTTACGCACTGAGGAAGTTGGAAGTATAGACATTGGGGTGAGCCCATTTTTAGAAGCACAAATCACAACTATGGAAAAGTAGTTGGAGAAACTATTGGAAAATTCAGCACATGAGACATGCATAGGGATTTGGTGCACAGATTGTGAAGTGGAAGGTCACACAAAGGATAGTTGTCCCTACGAATAGTGTGCTCAATGTTGTTGGACTATGAGATATGCCATCTAAACCATGATGCTAGTTGTTGCCCATTACTACAACACATGATAAGGAAGAACGTTTCATGCTACTACAAAATATGTAGGTCCACAACTCATGACATAGAAGACTACCAGCTGATTGGTTAGATCCATGATGCTATCGATATCGGTGTACAAAAAACAAGAGTTTTAGATAATCTAAAGGAAAAGAATGAGAATTAGGATCGAGATCACAATTAGGTGCACTATTATCGAAATGAAGGGCATTTTGAAGGAGGTTGTGGTAGAGGCCAAGGGTTTCGAGGAGGATACAGAGGCCTAGGACATGGTAGTGAAAGAAATGAGTTCCCTCATGAAATGAGTTATACATGCAGATCTCTTGACCACTACAGGCACAAATGTCCTTAGAATATTACATGTTCTTTATGTGGAAAGAATCATAGTTATGAGGAGTTCCTAGACTTGTATGAGCATCTTAACAAGTAGCATAAATAGGAAAAAAAGGTGCATGGAAGGTTAGGATACAACATGTTGTGGAAAACTAGAGGATGCCTAAGTTGGAAGTAGAATCAGAGGGCATTGTAGGTAAATATCACGACACTCACACCGAAGCAGTACACAACAAAGAAGCATTACAACAGAAGCCTACCATCACTAAGGAGGAGGTTCTACATGCATGGTACCCAGATCCTTCCCCATCGAAGGAGGTTTACCAGGAAACCATGGAGGTACTCAGGAATCTTCAGGGTGAAATACAATATTTAAAGGAGCAATCACGGAAGATGGAGCAAAAGAAAGCATCAGAGATGGTCCAAACTGATATGGATGACTTGAGAGAAGTGTGCAAATTGTTGCGCCAGGAGAATATCATTCCAATTGTTGGGGAATTGGTTAAAAGGAAACACTCTCACGTGCAAGTACTAAGACTGGATGACAGATCCTGCATGCAAATCTTCCCCCTCATAGCCTAGATTATGATAAGGAAATAACTCTAATGTTGTTGTGGATGGGTGGCTATTGAGTAATATATTGATTGATACTGGTGTGGAAGTCAATTTTCTTACCTTAGATGCATGGGTATAAATGGGGAGACCTCCATTACAACCATCCTCTAATGTATTGTTCATGGCTAATCGACTAAGGCCACTCCCATCAAAGTTTTAAAAGATGCATCCATTACCATACAAGGAGCCAAGTTCACTAGAGATTTTGAGGTTTTAGCACTGGAAGAGTTAAATAGCTTCCCAACTCTATTGGGGCATCCTTGGTGCTATGTAAATAATGTTGATCTTTGGTTAAACAATGGTTATATTAGCTTTTAAAATAAGGAGGAAAGACTTATTATCCCTTTAACAGATGACAAATATATGCCCTATGTTGAACCCTTAAGTGAAGAAGACCTGAATAGGATTTATGTACGTGCCATCTAGGATCTAGAGGTACTTGAGCCATGTAAAGAAGGAATCCTTCAGTGGGAGGATGCATAATCTATTAGTGATACTACATGTGTTGCTTGTGATGATTTGGCTCATAACACTTATGAGTTGGTAGGGCGTGCAAGTAAAGAGCATATTTCCTAAGGAAACAAACCACGTTATATTAGGAGAATAGGTAACAAATCGGTACCTTATTACACCAGAGAAGGAGATCCTATGGTATTCCTATGTGCCATGGAAGAATGGTGGATAGACCCACTGGAGAGAAGGAATATGCTAGCATATACACTACATGGGACAACAATGCACTTTGATGGGTGGTCCACAAGGATAATCTTGTAGGATGGAATGAAATTAGGATTGCTCTTACCACTAGGTTCTACAGAGAAATACACCTACTCAAATATGTACTTATCATGGTAATCAACCTGTTCAACACCACATTCAGAAGTGTGAGAGACTTTGGACAAAGGGGCAGGAAGCTTTACCACCTTTGCTCTGGGTGCACAAGTTTTATTCCACTTTACATGGTTGCGCATGTGCTTGGTATGTATATGCGAACTCCATAGAGAGACTGGAAATTGGCAAGATTTAATTACAGAATGGCCCAGACATTTGACTTCTTCTCTACCAAGCCTCTGGTGGAAGAAGCATTAAAGGTCATAAAGTGCTTAACTATGGGGATAGTGCCAAGGCTGAAGAATCCATTAGGAGTTATTGGATGAAGGAAACTTAGGAGCACATTTGGTTGAAGAAATAGAGGCCGATGCCACACTACTTCAGCATGCTTTCCTTGAGAAAGAAAAAGGAAAAATGGTCTACTTAGTGGATGACGAAGAAGTAGAAAATCTGGATATAAACCATTCAACAAGTAGGTGTGAAGTGTTGGACAGTGCAGATAAGACGACATGTGCCTATCATGAACCTATGAAGATAAAGAAAGTGAATATTGGATAAGAAGATGAGCTTAAGGAGGCCATAAATGGGGACTATTGGTAAGACTCGAAATGAAAAAAATCATAGAGCTACTACAAGATTATCAGATTTATTTCCTCAGGGGTACCATGAACTTAAAGGTGCACATAAATCATTAGGGGAGATGAGGATAAAGCTTAAAGAGGGTGCACACCCAGTTAGAAAGAGACCCTACAGGATGAACCCTAACTTGTGTGAATAGGTCAAAGAAGAGATTGACAAAATGTTTGAGAATCATTTAGCCCTTGGACGAATCATAATGAGTTAGTCCAATGGTGATTAGTATCAAGAAGGATGGTCGATTAGGATCTATGTGGACTACAGGAGCTAAATTCCTTATGTGTGACTGATCCCTTTCCTACACCATTCACTAAGGAAATACTAGAAGGCGTTACAGGGCGCAAAATCTATTCGTTTACAGATGGGTTCTCTGGGTATCATCAAGTTAGGATTGCCCAGGAGGATCAGGAAAAGACTAATTTTACTACTGAATGGGGTAGCTTTTCCTATACTATGATGCCTTTTGGTCTAAAAACATGCCTGCTGTATTTTTGCGCATAGTTGTTGAAGTTTAAAAGAATATAGTCACAATTTCTTACAAGTTTATTTAGATGATTGGATGGTGTATGGACTGGTCAAGGACCATTGTGATAATCTACACTTGATGTTTGAAATATGTAGATAGTTGAGTATCTCTTTGAACATCAAGAAGTGCATATTTTCTACACCATTTGGAATACTTGTTAGGACACATAATTTGTAAGGAAGGTTTGTTGGTTGATCTAGCTAAGGTTGCAGTCATTATAGGCCTAAAAGATCCTACTAGTCAGAGTGAGGTACATAGATTTTTGGGTCATATAGGATATTACAGAATTTTATTAAAGGATATACCAAGATTGCTACACCTTTGGTGAGTTATTGAAAAAAGGAAAAGGTACGTTCTACTGGGAGAACTACAGCAAAACGTGCATTCGAGACATTAAAGAGAAACTTACTACCACGCCTATTCTGTGTTTTTTCATTCATGGGCCAACCATTTCATGTACATGTGGATGCCTCTAACACGACCATTGACACAAGTATTGGCTCAACCTAGAGAAGGTATTATAGATCATCCTATGTTCTTTTCTAGTAGAAAGCTGACTCCTCTAAAACAAAATTACACAACTACAAAGAGTGCAAAGCTTTGTCAATGATCTATGCGCTACATAAATTCCAATAGTACCTACTAGCTACACCATTTTTCTTTTACATATATCACATGGCATTGAAGTATTTGGTAAACAAGCCCATTTTACAAGGGCGCATATGCAGATGGGTACTCTTATTTCAAGAATTTGATTTCACAAATCATGGTAAAACCAGGAAAAGAAATTCTAGACTAGACCATTTATCCGTATACATTCGAGAGAAGAAGCACATGCCATTGAAGATACCATGTCCAATGCATAGTTATACAAGTTACAACATGCACCATCCGAATTAGAGGAAATTGTTGTCTTTCTACGAACAAGCATGACACTAGAAGGAATGAAATCCTTGGAGAAGAACCAACTTTCCATCCGCGCAACACCCTATATGTTGATTAGCGGTGACCTGTACAAATTAGGTCGATGAAGTATTGCACATTCTTGTGTACTTTGAAGCATGAGCATACAAATCTTATGGAAGAAGCTCATGGCGGTATTGCAGGTGGCCACTATGTAGGTGATGCCACTGTGTGCAATATCTTACTCACTAGATTATGGTGGGAGACCTTGTATAAATATTGTAAGGAATTTTGTAAGGCATGTGATCATTGTTAACATCTTGGAAAACTAGGTCAATGAGATGAAATGCCTCTAAGACCTATTAATAGTGAAAAACTATTTGAGAAATGGGCTATAGATTTTGTGGGTCCTATTTCAATAGTCACGCATAGGAATGGATCATGCTATATCATACTTGCACAGATTATTTGACAAGGTGGGTAGAAGTAGCACCTACAAAGAATTGTATAATGGCTACAACAACCATGTTTCTATGGGAAAATATTATTACAAGGTATGGATTCCCTTTAAGTTTGACCAGTGATAGGGGCACACATTTTCTAAATGAGAAAATCAAAATTTTGTTGGATGAATTCATGATTGCACACCATAAGACTACACCATATCATCCTTAGGAAAATGGGACTGCTGAAGCTTTCAATAAAATTTTGAGCTAGACATTGACAAAAATCTGTGATGTTGGAAGAAAGGATTGGGATGATAAAGTATCTGCATTACTTTGGGCATATCGGACGACATATAAAATATTGAACAAAGCCACACCATTTTAGTTAGTGTTTGGCGTAGAAGCGATTCTTCCTATGGAATTCATGTAACCATATTCGCGTAGTGCATGTGCTCGAGGTCTAACCGATGAGAAAGCATTAGAAGAACGGATTAAACAGCTTAATCAAGCTGGATGAGCGATGAAAAATAGCATGATGGAGTCAAAAGTAAGAAAAGGCCAGGTAAAAAGCATGGCATGATAGGCACACCAAGGATAAAAAGGTTCACAAATGGACAGATGGTTCTTCTTTATGATTCTAAGTTTTTGCGCCATCTAGGAAAAATCAAGGTACATTGGTTGGGGTGATATGTTGTCACTCACATACTCAAACAAACACTTTACAATTAGAGGTGCTTGATGGAATATGGTTACCCAGTTACTTCAATGGGAGTAGGCTGAAGCCCTACTATAAATAAGTCTTCTTGGTGTTTGTAATAAGGTAGTGTTGCCATTTAGATTAGGTTTTCAATTATGCATTTCCTTAATGTATTTCCTTCTTTGTCACTATGCTTTGTCAATTTAGTTGGTTTTTTTGTAATAAGCATGTTTACGTGCCAGAAGCTAATTACTATTTGGATAATTTTTATGTGTAGAGGACTGCACATACCCTTAGTGTGGGGTGGTTATTGATATCCAGGTATAAGATTGATGAAAATAAGTACACATGAAAGGAACTAACTACTACGGGTGTTATTCAAGTTTGAAAATTGAAAGAAAAAGATATTTCTTCTAGAAATGAGGACCATAGGTGGAGGTGAATGAAGAAACAAGTATAATGCAAGGTAAGCAGAGGCCATGGGAACTACCAAGGGAAGGTGCAATGGTGAGGTACTCGGGTGCATGGAGGCACGCTAAAGAGAAGTTTATGGCTAGGAGGTAGGAAGGCACACTAAAAGGTTATAGCTTGGGTGCGAAGATGTACCGCGTGGAAGGAATGAAAATGGTCGATTAATGAGAGGATTATAGGTAGGTGGAGGAGTAATAAATGCACTAACTTTTTGAAAATCTATAGAAGGAAGGGATGTCAGATTCATTTTTACTTGTTGTAATTGAGATAATTTAAAAATATCTAAGCGCAAATGAGCCGAGAAATCATGTTGAGGTGCGAAGAGTGTGAAACCAGACGTGGAGAGAAGGTTTGTGCATAGAAGAAGCTTACATTCCCATAGGTGAAGGGTTTGAGTGAAGTAGACACGTTAAAAATGAGCTAGGGCATGTGATTTCTCCTAGGGAATGAATATTTGAACTAGGGTTTCAACTTACTTGATTACAAAGGGCGTAAAGAGAGATTTTTCAAATGACACCGAAGAAAGCACCCGCAACATGAGTAAAAGGGAAGAAGAAGGTCAAAGTGGAAGAAGAAATTACTCTGAAGAGTAATTTCACAGAAATGTAGTATCCAGAGGGCATGATCGTGGGACAAGAATGAGATTCCCACATCCATCAATGTAAAATCAAATGATACAACCATCATACATCGATAATAAGAAGGAGCTCGATGCGTTGTTAAGAGAAAATGAACAAGCACACCGTCGAAGATATGCCGAGTGTACAATGACGCTAGTGAGAAGTTACTAAAATAGATTGAGGATACCAGTGTATGATGTGCCATACTTTGGAAAGTATGAACCATTGTATTGATGGTTGATGAGAAGAGTCCATGAGGACTTCTTCTACTTCATCAGACGGAGGGTTAGAATCACAACCGCATTGATCTTAATAGTAACAGATTGAAAGGCATAGGGGTAGATTTAAATGGTGATTTAACTGATAAGGACGCAATCCTAGAGACAATGAAAGAGCTGGGGTAT
This sequence comes from Taxus wallichiana var. yunnanensis, assembly GCA_018340775.1. Classification (NCBI taxonomy): domain Eukaryota; kingdom Viridiplantae; phylum Streptophyta; class Pinopsida; order Cupressales; family Taxaceae; genus Taxus; species Taxus wallichiana. Next base: position 64,662,216 of record CM031238.1, on the reverse strand, counting down.
ACCAAGGGTCTACATGGCATGGACATCGAAAAATTTAAAAAGTACCCAAGATTGTAGGAAACCACACATCTTGTAACAAAGATGAATGACCAAGAAAGGTGGTTGTAGGTAAACACAATGTGGCTACACATTGTGAAGAAGATGCCATAGGTAGTGATTTACAACATCTCCATTTACATCGTAGAAACTATCACTAAAGAAGTGCGGGGCTATTCTATTGTCTCTCGGTGTTTATGGAAATCGGGGTTCTTGATGGGTTGCGGAGAAAATTTGGGAGTACCCTATGGAGAACAAGTCACTTGCGGAAAGATTTGGCAAGTACTTGTGCGAGGGATCAATGAGCATACCATTCAAACAGAGGGTGGAGAAATGGTATGATAGGCTTTGCGTAATGTTTGAAGAAGAATGATGCATACCCAAGGAGTTACCTTTGGTAGTAGGGAAGGCAGTGCAATTCTCCATATACCAGCACTTTTACATCGTGTGGTTTGCCATGAAAGACGGGGCTTGGAGCCCATGGTGCAAATTACCATATGCATTTACAACATGATATTTCCAGGCATTAGTTCACCGGTTTTTGGATGTGCACCGCCTAAGATTCAATGCAAATAAGGTAGATTGTGACTACCATACACTGAGAAAGACATATGTATATCCAGGATGGACTACCTACATTGAGAGGCTGATCTTAGATATTATAAGCATGAATCCTATAAGCTTGGCCATTGGAGACGTTGGAGCAGCGCTTGTGTACCTACAACTCAAGCCCAAGCTAGAGAACAATAAGTATGTGGAGAATGAGTTTGCACTCCCAGGGCCACCAAAAGGTAAGCATACAATGGAAAATGTTCCAACACCTAAGCCCACAAAGATAATAGAAGTAGAAGATGAAGAAGAGGAGCATGAAGATAGTAGTGGTTTGGAGCACATAGGCAACCTACGAGACAAGGTAAAAATGGAGCGCGTGACTATGCCACCTTAGGGGCAGGAAGGAGAAGATGAGGACTTGGATGTAGTCCAAGGAGAGTGCCACTTCAAAAGGGTATTCAGGAGAACAAGGACCCAAGGTGCTACTCCACAATCAGCCGCACAAATCACCTTAAATCTCTCTAAAGAAGGAGACAACTGAGAATAGAAGAAGGAAGTTTAAGTTGAACGAGGAGGTGAAAGATTATGAGGAGAGCGCACCTGAATCTCCTACACCTCCAGAGGATGTGGAAGAACCAAAGGAAGAGGAAATGAAGGATGGAGGAAAAGAAGAAAAGGAGGAAGATGAGATAACACAAGATATTGCTAAAGTACAGCGACGAAAAAAAAGCTCAATCTTGAAGCTCAAGTTCCTAAGGAGCCAATATCGAAGAGAACAAGTAGAGAATATGTTGCATCAGTCATGGGCTATGCTAAGGACATAGGTAAAATTGTCCATGCTCTCCTCATGAAGTTCACCTACCCCTTCACCCAAGATGACCTTGACATCTCATTGTGATCCTTTGACAAGATCCTACTCTAGTATCCTTGCTCGACTGTTAGATACATCTGCTATATCACTTCTACCTATCAAGCCTTATGATCCTCTTAAACCTAAACTAATAGGGTTTGATGACAAAAATTTGTGCTTATCATCACTCACCAAGGTATGATGTCGAGAGTTATAAGGCTCTTAAAAACATTCTCCTCCAATTTTGCGATTATGATAGTCTCTTTGAAGAAGATGATATGTTGGAAGAGGATTCCATTCTTTCTTCACCTGTCATCCCAAAAACCTATGTTTCTCCTCCTATATTTGAAATTAACATGGTGCGTGTAGTCACTCGGTTAAAACATGTGAAAGATAAAGGAAAGGAAAAAGTTGGTAACCCTTCTAGTTTGCCTTAACTTACCATTTCACCTACACCTCTCCCTAAGATAACCATACTTGGGATGACATCACCTACTTATTTTGGGTTACCCATCATTTAATGATAAAAACTTCACCAATACCTTGAAAATGTCTTTATTCAACTTGATTCAAACCTCTTACTCATCATCGGCCCTCATTGAGGTCCTGCAATCCATCGAGGTTCCACCTAACAACACTTCACCTATCACCACCCTCATTACCCATCATCAGATTGCTTCCATTAATTTTTCCAAATAAGATATTTCCCATTCACAACCTAATGATACATATAGCTCTCTTTTCATCTTTGCTTACATAATGATATTCATGTTAAATACATTATGATTGATAGGGGCACTAACATAAACATCATGTCTTCTAACACCTACAAATAAATGGGTTTACCGCCTAATTGTATGTCTAGGAACCCCATCATGCTTCAATATTTTAAAAATGCCATGACCACTACCCTTGGCACCATTGTCATCTATATCCATGTGGGTCCCCAAACCATTCCTAAAATATACTACGTTCTCAAAGGAGAGTTCCAGTATAACATGTTGCCGTGCCATCCCTAGATTTTCACCATGGATTTTGTACCTTCCACCCATCACCGTTACATCAAATTTGAATATGAAGAAGAAAATTACACCATTAAGGAAGATCCCTCCCCCTTCAAAACCTGTAATATGCTTTATCATCCAAATGATGTCCTAATCCCAATTAAGGAAGTTACCATATCTACCACATCTACAACATCTACCACTTTTGCCACTTCACCTTCCTCATCTAACCCACCTAATGACCCTCGTATTCCTCCCTCTACTGATGCCCCATATTCTCTGGCTTTAGATAGCTCATCTATACCTGTCAGCCAATTACCAACCACAAACCCTTGGTTGGCATTTTTCAATGCATTTCACTTTGAGAATACCTTCTCCTCAACATTAACACATTCCTTACTCCACAGGGATTATGGAAAACTACACCAACACCTGAGTTACAAATATCGTATAAGAAAGGTCATACCATAAGGTCCTCCCCACCTTATTACAAACCTAACCTATGGGGGATCGACATTTCCTCTTATTTTATTGAACCTCTTGTTGGTTAGACAAAATATTGCACTTAGCGAAAAACATACGTAAGGTTCACAAGGAAGAGCAGAGTGCATTCAAATGCACGGAGGATTGGGAAGGAATCACATGCTGAGGACAGAGACAAATTTGAGACTTAGTTGTTTTCACGATGAAGATCTATTTTTGGAAGATGGCATGTGGAACACACAAACCGGTTGGAAACTTGCGTGACACGCATTGGCTATTTTGGAGGATCAGCTATGAAGTGCTTTGCATGAATATAGGCCGAGAATAGATATACTACCAAAATTAACTAGAAGAAGTCTATTGATAACACACTTGCATGTGTGGCTATTATTGTAAAGATGCATGGATAATAATAGTATGCAACCTATTTTGGGATTAGATAAGTGGTGAAGGGCAAGTCTCCACCCTTATAAATATGTAATGAACTGCATAATGTAGGTGTGTGTGAGAATAGTATGTAAAGGTTGGATTACTGTGATAATATACTATCGTATCTATATGCGCATGAGCATACGATGCTATTGTTGTAAGAAGCTTATGTGTATTATCGCATTTAAAATAATGGAGGTTATTAAATGAATCAAGGTGTTAATGATGGTTATAGTTTATTTTTGTGTAAGTGATTTCGCTTATGATAATTGTTTGATTCATGATACTTTAAGATCTAGATCTTAACATGAAATGTAGAATGATGTATTAGTTATGGATTTGAATGCTTTAAGTATTCATCATGCTAATATCCTGGAACAATAACCCTAAAGAGGGATCTAGTACCTTTATGTGCTTCGAGTGAGTGCTTAGTATAGGTTAAGTGATGTGCCAATGTGTGTGTCTTTATTCTTGGTGAATTCTAGGCTACATCATTGATTCTCATTGCAGAGAACCTCTTTTCATTTGTTTTCGGGATGGTTCAAAATGAAGATGTACTTGGTTGACCCTAGTAAGTGTCGAGGAGTGGATACATGACCTAGAAGAAGAATATGCACGGAGGTTCAAAAATGGATCTTATTTTAACACACACATATGGGTGGAGAAGAATTTGTATGATTGTTTGTACTTGAGATTCTTCCCTATATTTCCAGATGGAACCGTATGAATGGTGGTTGCTTATGCATCTAAAAAAATTGGAGGTATCAAACACTTGTCCGGGCGTAGGAAGAATTTTAGGCCCTTTATGATGCTGATATGATCTGGACTCGCGTTATGGATACATGGTTCCATGGTGTTTTGAACAACTATATCTTGGAGTACTAAATTTCCACTTATTCATCGCTAGAGGTAGTTGAATTCCAATTTTTACAATATCCCGGGGAACTTACTTGTAGGGAATTCCACTGCAACGAAAATTTTGTTGGTAACTTTGAATTTGGTGAGAAAACCGATGGCTAACTAAACCCCACCACACACGGGGAAAGAGTAGGCTTAGTGAAAGATGGCAGACCTAGCGATAGAGAGGTAGAGAGAAGAATGGTGCCTTAAGTATAGTCAAGTGCACGAGAGGGTAGTAGAGAAGCAACATGAGGTTGGAGAGAAAATGGTATTATGGAGAAAGATAGTTCGGGGAAGGAGTTGAAGTTCACGAAGATGTGGAACCCGAGCATCAGGAACTCCCCCATTTGGGAAAGCATGATAGGGAACCCTCCTCGGCCTCACGTGGAAGTGTGCCAACATAGATGACTTGGGCCATGGGTGCACATTTGAATCCACCTGGAAACCTTTCCCTTGCACTTGGTTTTCAATTATCTAGTACAAAAATAGTCAGCAAGCTAATTTAGATAGTGGGAGAGAAATATTGAGTCATATAAAAAGCACAACGATGATAGCACAAACAACTTCATTGTTATATGGGAGTACCTTTTCGGGTGTATCATCTCGCATTGATTTTTGGACTCTCCTATAGGAGTAGTAACATTTCATAGACTATCGGGTACAACTCAATACTATGTTTGGGACACCGGAAGTACATCTTTTGGTTTGACTCCACTATAGGTTTGGGATCAAGAGGTATAAGTGGGTCTAGCTATGGTGGATTTGATGGTTTTGGAGGCAGAGGAAACATATGAGGTTCTGGATTAGGTGGGCAAGGTCTACACCAACCCCAAAATATTTACATGGAGATGTCTCTTCATCTCCCAGAGTATAGGGGCATAGAAGATGCTGTTGAACATGTACACATGTGTGAAATACTATGGTGTGCAAAAGGAATCATGGCTTCTGAGTGTAGGGAAAGTCAATTTGCTACTACGTTACAAGGACACACATAGTTGGTATAGAAAGTTTGACCTTGATCAGACTTGCGTAGACTATGTAGCTTTAAAATATGATTTCATTAAAGTGTTTCACATCCCCGAGTTCAAGCAAGAGTATAAGTGTGCTTAAGGATATTAAGAACGACACTACTGAGAGTGTCTAATAGTATGATGCCCATTTCAAAATGCTGTTATCTAAGTTGTCTTATGATATTCATGCAAGCTAACATGCACAATGGTTTGTTCGAGGTATTATTACACCTTTTAGGAGGGCACTATCACATAAAACATACTCGATCCATGTGAATCACTTGAAGTAACCTTACGTCTTTGAGGTAGTTAGAAGTATAGACACCGGGGTGAGCCCGTTCTTAGAAGCACGATCATATCTATGGTAAAGCAGTTGGAGAAAATATCGGCAAATTTAACACATAAGACCCACATAGGGATTTGGTGCATGATTGTGAAGTGGAAGGTCACACAAAGGATATTTGTCCCCATAGATTAGTGAACTCAATGCTTTGTTGGATACAGTGAGATATTCCATCTAAACCATGATGCTAGCCATTTCCCATTACTACAATGCGTGATAAGGAAGAACGTTTCATGCTACTACAAAATCTATAGGTCCACGAATCATGACACGGAAGAATACCAAATGATTAGTCGATCCATGATGCTATCGATATAGGTGTACGAGACATGATTTTAAGATAACTCTAAAGGAAAGACTGAGCATCGGGATCGTGGATCGAATCATGTGTGCTATGATTAGAATGAAGGGAATTTTGAAGGAGGTCGTGGCAGAGGTCGAGGGTTTCTAGAGGATATGGAGGCCGAGGCCGTGGTGGTGGAAGAAGTGAGTTCCCTCGTAGAACATGTTATACATGCGGATCTCCGATCACTATAGGTGTGACTATCCTCAAAATATTACATGTTTCTTTCTATGGAAAGAATCATAGTTATGAGGAGTTCTCAAACTTGTATGAGCACCATATAAAGTAGCATAAATAAGAAAACAAAGGTGTAGGGATGGTTAGGATACAACATGTTGTGGAAAATCAGTGGATGCCCAAGTTGGAAGTAGAATCGAGGCATTGCAAGTACGAGATCATGACCCACAAAGAAGTAGGGCATAACAAAGATGCATTTCAAGTAGAAGCCTACCATAACTAAGGAGGAGGTTCTACATGCACGATACCCGATCCTACCCATCGAAGGAGGTTTAAAAGGAAACCATGGAGGTACTTAGGAATCTTCGTGGTAAAGTACAATATTTAAAGGATTAATCATGGAACATGGAGCAAAAGAAAGCATCGAGAGATATGCCAAACCGATATGGATAACTTGAGAGAAGTGTGAAAATTATTATGCCAGGAGAATATCATTCCAATTTTGGGGAATTGGTTAAAAGGAAACACTTCACGTGTAATTACTTGAGACTGGATGATAGATCCTGCGCATGCAAATCTTCCCCTCATAGCCTAAATTATGATAAGGAAATAACTTTAAATTTTGTTGTGGATGGGTGGCTATTGAGTAATATACCGATTGATCTTTGGTGTAAAAGTTAATGTTCTTACCTTAGATGCATGGGTACAAATGGGGAGACCTCCATTATAGCCATCCTCTAATGTATTAATCATGGCTAATTGGACTAAGGCCACTCCCATCAAGGTTTTAAAAGATGCATCCATTACCATATAAGGAGCCAAGTTCACTGGAGATTTTGAGGTTTTAGCGGCTGGAAGATTCGAAAGCCTCCTAGCTCTATTGGGGAGTCCTTGGTGCTATGAAAATAATGTTGATGTTCGGTTCAACAAGGGTTATATCAACTTTGAAAACAAGGAGAAAAGAGTTATTATCCCTTAACGATGGAAAATCATGCCCTATGTTGAACCCTTAAGTGAAGAAGACCAATAGGATTTATGTATGCAGATCCGGGATCCATAGGTACTTTAGCCATGTAAAGAAGGAATCCTTTAGTGGGAGGATGCACATTCTATTAGCGATACTACAAGTGTTGCTTGTGATAATTGGGCTTATATCACTTATGAGTTGGTAGGGCATGCAATAAAGAGCATAATTCCTAAGGGAATCAAACCACATTATATCAGGAGAATAGGTAACAACTTAGTACCTTGTTACACTGGAGAAGGAGATCTTATGGTATTCCTGCATGCCATGGAAAAATGGTGGATAGACTGCTTGAGAGAAGGAATATGCTAGCATATACACTACATGGGACAACAACATGTTGGTGGGTGGTCCACAAGGGTAATCTTGTAGGATGGAATGAAATTAGGATTGCTCTTGCCACTAGGTTCTACAAGAGAAATGCACTTACTCAAATATGTACTTATTATGGTAATCATCCTATTCAACACCACGTTCGAAGTGTGAGATACTATGGATAGAGGGTAGGAAGCTTTACCACCTTCGCTCTAGGTGCACAAGTTTTATTCCACTTTACATGGCTGCATGTGTGCTTGTTGTGTATATACGAAATCCATAGAGAGACTGGAAATTGGCAGGATTTAATTGCAAGAATGGCCCAAACATTCGACTTCTTCTCTACCAAGCTTCGGTGGAAGAAGCATTAAAGGTCATAAAGCACTTAACTATAAGGGATAGTGCAAGTCTAAATAACTCATTCAAGAGTTATTGGATGAAGGAAACTCAAGAGAGCATTTGGTTGAAGAAATAGAGGCCAATGCCACACTACTTTAGTGGGCTTTTCTTGAGAAAGAAAAAGGAAAAATGGTTTACTTAGTGGATGATGAAGAAGTAGAAAGTTGGGATATAAACCATTTAATAGGTAGGCATGAAGTGTTGGAAAATGTAGATAAGACCACACATGCCTATCATGAACCTATGAAGAAAAAGAAAGTGAATATTGGATTAGATCTTTGAGAATAAGGAGGCCATAATTGGGGACTATTGGTCGACTTTGAAAGTAGCAAAAATCATAGAGTTATTATGGGATTATCGATTTATTTCCTCGGGGTACCATGAGCTTAAAGGCACGTATAAATCATTAGGGAGATGAAGATAAAGCTTAAAGAGGTGTACACACAAATAGAAAGAGACCCTATAGGATGAACCCCAACTTGCACAAAAAGGTCAAAGAAGAGATTGAAAAATGTTGAAATCTGGAATCATCAAGCGGATGGACGAGTCATAATGGGTTATTCCAATGGTGATCGGATATCAAGAAGGATAGTCGATTAGGATCTGTGTGGACTATAGAGAGTTGAATGCTTTGCATGTGTGACCGATCCCTTTCCTATGCCATTCACTGAGGAAATACTAGAAGGCGTTGCAGGGCATAAAATCTATTCATTTACGAGATGGTTTCTTTTGGTATCATCAAGTTAGGATTTCCCGGAGGATAAGGAAAAGAATACTTTTACTACTTGAATGGGGTAGCTTCACCTATACTTGTGATGCCTTTTGGTCTGAAAAATGCACTGCTTTGTATTTTCACGCATAGTTGTTCGAGTTTTTAAAGAATTTATTCAAAAATTCTTATAGGTTTATTTAGATGATTAGACAAAGTATGGACTGGTCAAGGACCATTGTGATAATCTACGCTTGATGTTTGAAAGATGTAGATAGTTGAGTATTTGTTTGAACATCAAGAAGTGAATATTTTCTACACCATTTGGAATCTTTGTTAGGACACATAATCTGTAAGGAAGGTTTGTTGGTTGATCTAACTAATGCTGCAGCTTATTATAGGCCTAAAAGAGCCTACCAATCGGAGTTAGGTGTGCATATTTTTGGGTCATACTGAGAATATTACATGAATTTTATTAAAGGATATGCCAAGATTTCCGCACCTTTGGAGGTGTTACTGAAAGGAAAAGGTACATTCTACTGGGAGAACCACAACAACATGCATTCAAGACATTAAAAGAGAAACTTACTACCGTGCCTATTCTTTGTTTTCCTTCATGGGACCAACCATTTCATGTACATGTGGATGCCTCTGGCATGGCCATTGGCGTAGTATTGAATCAACCTAGAGAAGGTATTATAGATCATCCTATATGCTTTGCTAAAAGAAAGCTGACTCTTGTAGAAAAGAATTACACAACTACATAGTGGGAAGTTTTGTCAATGATTTATGTGCTACATAAATTCAGATAGTATCTCTAGCTACACCATTTGTATTTTACACAGACCACATTGCATTGGAGTATTTGGTAAACAAGCCCATTTTATAGGGGCACATATGCAAATGGGTACCCTTCTTTCAAGAATTCGATTTCACAGTCATGGTAAAACTAGGGAAAAGTAATTCTAGACTAGACCATTTATCCAGAATACAGTCAAGAGAAGAAGCACATGACATTAAAGATACCATGCCCGATGCATAGTTATATAGGTTACAACGCGCACCATCAGAATTAGAGGACATTGCTATCTTTCTATGAATAGGCATGGCACAAGAAGGAATGAAATCCTTGGAGAAGAAACAACTTACCATACACGTGATGCCCTATATGCTATTAGTGGTGACCTATACAAATTAGGCCAGGATGAAGTACTTTGCACCACTATGTCTTTGGAGCATGAGTGTACAAATATTATAGAAGAAGCTCATGGTGGTATTGCAAGTGGCCACTATACAGGTGATACCATTGTACGTAAGATCTTACTCGCTAGATTATGGTGGGAGACCTTGTATAAAGATTGTAAGGAATTTTGTAAGGCATGTGATCACTGTCAACGTCTCGAAAAACTAGGTCAACAAGATGAAATTCCTCTAAGACCTATTAATAGTGTAGAACTGTTTGAGAAATGGGCTATAGATTTTGTGGGTCCTATTTCACCAGCCACGCATAGGACTCGATCATGCTATATCATAACTTGAACAAATTATCTGACAAGGTGAGCATAAGCAACGCCTACAAAGGATTGTACAATGACTACAACAACCAAGTTTCTATGGGAAAATATTATTACAAGGTATGGATTCCATTTAAGTTTGACCAGTGATAGGGGCACACATTTTCTAAATGAGACAATCAAAATTTTGTTGTATGACTTCATGATTACACACCATAAGACTACACCATATCATCCTCACACAAATGGGACTACTGAGGCTTTCAACAAAATTTTGAGCCAGACATTGAGAAAAATTTGTCATGTTGGAAGAAAGGATTGAAATGATAAATTATCTGCAGTACATTGGGCATATCAAACAACATATAAAAGATTATACAAATCCACACCATTTCGATTTAGTGTTTAGCATAAAACAGCTTCTTCCTATGGAATTCATGTTACCATATTTGCGTATTGCACACGCTGGAGGTCTAGCTAATGAGAAAGCATTAGAAGATATTGAAAACTTAATCAAGCTAGATGAGTGATGAGAAATTACATGGTGGAGTAAAAACAAGAAAAGGCCAGGCAGAAAGCATGGCATGATAGACACATTAAGGATAAAAAGTTCACAATTGGATAGATTGTGCTCCTTTATGATTCTAAGTTTTTACGCCATCTAGGAAAACTCAAGGTACTTTGGTAGGGGCTATATGTTTTCATTCACATACTCAAAACAGTGCTTGCTAATTAGAGGCACTAGATTGAATATGGTTACTTGGTTACTTGAATGGGAGTAGGCTAAAGCCCTACTATAAATAAGTCTTCTTGGTGTTTGTAATAAGATAGTGTTGCCATTTAGATTAGGTTTTCAATTCTACATTTCCTTAATATATTTCCATCTTGGTCGCTATGCTTTATCAATTTAGTTGGTGTTTTTGTGTAATAAGCACATTTATGTGTCATAAGCTAATTACTATTTAGAGAATTTTCATGTGTAGAGGACTGCACATACCCTTAGTGTGGGGTGGTTATTGATATCTAGGTACAAGACTGATAAAAATAAGTACACATGAAAGGAACTAACTGCTACGGGTGTTATTCAAGTTGGAATTATGAGTGTCACAAAGCCTTCCAAACATTGAAGACCTACCTTCTTCAACCACTTGTACCCATTCCTCCTAAATACAATCAACCTTTTTACCTTTACATTTCTACTACTGACCATTCCTTGGGTGCCATGCTCACTCATTGTGATGAGAAACCCAGGGAACAAGCGGTTTATTACATAATCCATAATCTTCTAGACTAAGAAACTCAAGATAATCATGCTTTGAAAAGATTTGTTTATCCCTAGTCGTCATGGCCACCAAAGTTTGTCACTACTTACTTAATCACCAAAAATTTGTCATTACCAACACTGACCCTCTTCATTACATGTATGCCAAACCTTACCAACACCAATGCACCACTCATTGGATCATGCTTCTTGCAGACTTGGAGTTGGAGTTCATTCATCAAAATTATGTCAAAGGAAAAACCATTGTGGATCAACTTGCAGATGCTCCTCTTCTTGGGAATCAATCCTCAAACTTTGATTTTCCTAAAAATCTATCACCACCCTCTCCCTTGATGACATTGTTTACCAAATGAAAATATTCTTTGACAGATCCAAATGTCACTACGGGGGAGGTGCGGGGTCATCCTTATTCCTCTTGATGGTGAGCCCATGCCACTATCATTTAAACTAGATTTCAACCGCACCAATAATATAGTCGAGTATGAAGAACTTGTGTTTGGTCTTCAAACTTCCATTGCCCTAGATGTTGAATCCATTAATATATTTGGTGACTCTCAGCTGGTTATGAACCAAGTCAATGGTTCATACTAGTGTCCTAACGATGAGCTTCAAAATTATAGACATTGTTTCCACCTACTTTTGACCACATTTGATCACTACCTCATTCAAGCCACTCCGAATCCACTAAAAATTCGTAGATACCATACCTACCTCACCTTTGGACTCAAAAATATTTGTCACAATCCAATGGTTTTAGTCACCTTCTTATATTATTCTTGGTGTTAATTTTGTGGGTAACATCGATACGACCCATGCGACATTTGGTATAAGTAGTTTGTTGCCTATCTCTCACTTTCAATCCTGCCTCTGGATCTCACTCGCAATGGATGATGAGAATTTATAAAAGTTTCTGTCATTACATCATTATGGGAGGCCTTTTCTAAGAACATGGCTTTGATAGTATCCTCTTGCGGTGCCTCACCAGTTATGAAATCCTGTACACCATTAAAGAAATTCATGATGGGATTTGTGGGGGACATTTTAGTGGCCTCATTGTTACAAAGTGTATCCTTTAACTTGGCTACTACTGGCCAACCCTTAACCAAGACTGTTGTGACTATGTTAAATGTTGTGTGAAGTGTTAGCAACATGCTAACCTTCATCATACTCCTAATCATGCCTTACAATTCTCCAGAGACTTTTGGCTCTTTTCTCAATGGGGTTCGGATCTCGTTGGAGAGATTAACCCTCATTCTTCGTAATGTCATCGTTGGAACATCACTGCAACTAAATATTACACTAAATGTTTGGAAGCCATCCCTATCATTTCTACCAAAGCTAAGAAAATAGTTAAATTTATCAACCACCATATCATTTATCACTTTGGTGTTCCTCATCACCTCATCACTAACAATGACAAACAATTGAAAAACAAAACCCTACATAAATTATGTGAAAAATTTGACATTCAACTCAATTTCTCTTCACCATATTAGCCACAAGAAAATGGTCAAGCCAAATCTTCTAACAAAACTCTCAACAAAATTATTATGAAAGTGGTTGACGAATCTGGTAAGGATTAGAACACACACATTTCTTTCTCCTTATGGGCTTATCGTACCAACATATGCACGATATCCTCTTTAGTGATGAGTTTCGCCAAGAATGTTTGGCACAACTTGAGCTAATGGAAGAACACCATCTAAACGTTCTAGACCACCTCCAAATCTACTAAAAGCACATTAAGAGTGCCTATGAAAAATGTGTTCAAGAACAAACATTCAATATCAGCAATCTTTTCCTGAAGGAAAATCAACATGTAACCAAAATGGAGAAAATTTAATGAGGCAAGTTTTCTCCTAATTGGCTTGGACCTTATATTGTCACCCATACCTATGGATCAGGAACTTATCGTTTATCTTCTCTTGAGGGTAAACCTAAACCTAATCCCCTTAATGCCTTACATCTTCGACCATTCTATTGTTGAATAAAGTACTACATCAATTTATGTCTCATATATGCTTGTCCCTTGAGTGAACCTCTCCTTCCACCTACCTCTTTTTAAGGACCAATGACTAAACCAAAATTTTGTGATTATCCATCACCATTTAGCCTTGTCTTGAATATGAGTACCATGGATCTACTCATGTCATGATTCGATGGATACTTTTTGTCCTTTTCAGATGGAATCCCATAGTTGTTTGTCACTTGAAATCCCTTTTCATAGCTAACCTTTTTTGTGTTATGGTTTTGAATTCATAAAAGATGCCTATACTTCTTTATAGTCTTTTCCATGACTACAAGTGAAAAATAATGTAAAAATGGGGATAAAAAATGCTACTGCTTGAGTCAACCTTCTCTCGCACATAGATGATTCCCTCAAATGATCATCTATGCCTCTTATTGCTGCTATAAGTAGACTTCTCCCTCAAAGGAAAAAAAAAAAGCCAGCTAAATGATGTGCTTAGTCTATCCAAAAATAACATTAATTTGTATTTGTTAAAACAAAAGTTATCTCGGAGCTTCCCGCATCATTCACTTCATGAAGACCTCAAGGAGACTCTATTATTCATCCCAATATAGACCTCTCACATCTATTAGTCTATGAATGCAAAAAGAAAGAAAAAAATCAAGAAAAATACAATCTTTTAGTCATGGAATTTCCTATGTCAGTTTTGGGTATCTTGTAGAAGGGGCATGTTGTCCCACAAAAAGGTTGCACTAAACAAACCACTCCACCCTACCCTCTTTTAATTTCTCCTATCTACTCAAGGGACATGGCGCACATGCAACACTTTGTGATCATGCAACTTATTTCAACCATAGACCTATCAATCATGTAACGTATCTAGGGGCTTATGTTCATAAGCCTATTTATATGGCCCTTATGGTCCTTGCCAACTATAGAGCATTTTGCTTCTTTTTGGTTCACCTTTGCCTACTTGTTGCTTCTTCAGTAGGATGAGACCATCGAAATTGAATATCTTGGTTTGATTCTCGTTTCACCCACACCCATACTAATCATCATTTCCAAAACATTATACATACTCATCAAAATCAAATCAAAACCAAAAACAACACCATACCCATACCAATCACATAGTTAACCGGTTGCCCCTTCTACTTTCTGCTCAACATTTGACCTTGCCTACTTTCTACCTTGCCTTACAGAACCATTTTCCTTACCCAACCTACCCATCAAAAATCTTATTCTTCCCTATCCTATGGGAGAACTACATCGGCTTGAGGCCCCTTTTGCAAGGGATATGTAGGCAACACTTTGAAGACATGGGGTCTTCAAAGGTTAGCTTGACCACCATTTTTCTACCATCTTTTACCATTTTTCCACTATTTTTCCCTACTACCTAATCTTTATCTAGTTTCCATAATATCAATAAATTGGAAATTAAACAAACCATAACATCCACCATGCCTACATATCTAGTTTCCATAATATCAATAACTTGGAAGTTAAACCAAATAAACCATACATCATAACCATGCCTATACATCTAGTTTCCATAATATCAATAAATTGGAAATTAAACCAAACCATAACATCAACCATGCCTACATATCTAGTTTCCATAATATCAATAACTTGGAAATTAAACCAAATAAACCATACATCATAACCATGCCTATACATATAGTTTCCATAATATCAATAACTTGGAAATTAAACCAAACAAACCACACATCATAACCATGCCTATAAATCTAGTTTCCATAATATCAATAACTTGGAAATTAAATAGAATCATACCTATACATCTAATTTCCATAATATCAATAACTTGGAAAGTAAACCAAACCATAACATCAACCATTCCTACAACTAGTTTCCATAATAACAATGCAATGGAAATGAAACAACACACAACATAAATAAGTGCCATCATCTATATACTAGAAAGTCTGTATGTCAATACAATGTATATATAGATATAAATAAGTCTCTCAAAAACTCTCATGTACATCTCACCTCTTCGACACGTAGGCCGATATATATAAGTCAAAAATAAAAATAAAATAAAATCTCAATATCTCCTCATCCCTAGGAGGGCCCGAAACCTCTTCCACTCTCTTCTATCTCCTCACCTAGCCTTTGCTTCGTGTACTTGGTCACCTCCCACTGGCCCTACACATGAGAATGGTGTCTCCCTAAACTATCGGCACTATGGGTTGAGGCATGTTTGCCTCGCTGTATACCCTTGCCAATCTGACCTTTCCTATTTGACAATCGAACTTGCTTACTCACTCCATCGTGTGATAATGATACTTGTGTTGTTTCACCTACTAACCTTGCCTTGCCTTATTTCATGATGTTTATCTCGACTAGACCAAACTTTTTGGTGTTTTGGAACACACTTATACCTGTTCCTGCACCTAGACCTGTTGTGTTTCCAGGATCACATCCTATACCTTGGATACCTAGACCACATCACCCTTATTTGGATAAACTATCGACCTTTGAAAATGTAGAGTTTGTGTGCTCTTCAACCTTGTGCCTTGTTGCATTCTAAGTGTGTGTGTGCATTTGAATGCCTCCACCTTATCACACCCATTACCAATACCTACACCTGCACCTACACCTTACCAATTTTTTCATTACCTACTACCTTATCAAACCCATCATTGATTCCAATTTCTACTACATCAGTTCCTTGTTTGAGAGGGATTACCTCCACCCATATCCGAGGCATCAACTTCTTGTTTTTTCGGTGTCGCTCATTAGTACAAGCTACATGACAAAAAGGGGCAAATGTAGACACCCAAAATTGGGTCGCAACCCTCTAGGCCCTTTCAATTAACACACCCCCTTACCATGACCCCTTCCACACATTATTATTAATCTAATTATCAATATTAGGTTAATCACCACCTCACCCTTCCACCTCACCTTGGACCCATTCCAAGGGCATTTAACTAACTCAGACTAGGTCATCACTCCTAACATTGAGTCATCACTTCACTTAACTAATTAAGACTTCTTCTAAACCTATTATTTATTGACAAATCCCTCTTCCATAAATTTCCTGCGTGTTTAAATGTGAACCAAGACTCCTAACCCATTTCCAATATTGACCCACGCAAAAAGGGAAGAAACATGATATTTTGAGTAAATTTGACTGTTTATCCCTAACGGACACCGATTATTCCTTAGTTAGTGTCGGTCGAGAACCACCATCGGTTCCTTTAAATAAGGATTTCCAACTCTTTCCCTAGGTTCTTCTTTTGGTTGCCTTTTGGTTATTCATTTGCATCCATGCATTCGATTGAGCATCCAACAATCAAACAGAAAATTAAAGCATCTAAGTTCTTCATTAGTAACTTAATCTTACTCCATAGCCGTGGATCATTCACATAGGGAAACACACAAGATTTTTCGCCACGTCACTTGATCCAAACCAATTTCTTATACTAGTACCCACTAACCACTGCCATGTACCAATATCCGATCTTCGATAAATATCTTAACCAAGTTGTTAGTTTCCTCATTTTGGTCTTAGATATCTTATAGTTTTCTATTGTATTTTTTCTTTCTCACCTGAATACCATATTTCACCCCTCTACTTGATACCCTACCAAATTAAACCTCTTTTCCTTTCCAATCACCTCTCTAACCCTTGCTTTGAGACTTTGCCTAAATCCCAACACACTTGCTAAGCCTTCCCAACACCCCTGCACAATCATAGAGAGCTCAAACTAACCCCTTTTCACCTTTGGCACCCAATTTCCCCTACTGTGATTGGTTAGCCAACCGATCCCGACTATAACCAGTTATCGACATTGGTTCCCCGACCGCATCGAGTCTCTATGTCTAGTATTTTCCCAGCACTCAGAAGCTCATTCACTTACCCAAAACTCCTTAAAACCTCCCACAACTCCCCTGCACCTCCATGATACCCTCTACCATACCTATAAACCTTAACAACCCACCAACCACTTTAAATTTAATCTTGTATTCATTTTTATATTAGATTTAATTTATTGTGATTTTGTGAGATACCTAAATTATACAACTACAATAAGACTCTCTATTTCATGTTCTTATCAACATTTAATTTGTTTCAAAACATGGATTGATAGCCTTCAGGAAGCACCATGCTTCTTGGATCTAACACCCACTAGGTAATCTACCAACCTATGATTTTAATTCTATCTTGTGGTCTTGCTTTGCTTCTCAGGTAGTCCTTCCCAGACAAAAAGGAGTGCTCTTGATCGGCCTAGTATTCAATGGTGCGCAACCTCTTCACGACCTCCAGGTATTCCTCACATACCGAACCTTCTACCTTAAACATTTTGCTCATACGTACGCTTCTTATTGGTGAAACAAACAGTTTGACCCTCCAGTGCATAGGCTTGACAAGAATAAAAAAGTGTGGTAAATTTTGAAATGCAGGAAGAATTGGCTCCTAAAAGTGGTACTATTTATCTCACTAGGATTTTATAGTCAAAAACATATAAGGTTTGTCCATGAAACTCTATAGGAATATTTAAGGGAAAAGGATAACTCTCTCATGTCTATTTATGGTAGTTGTTGGTGAAGGTGGGCTTACTATAAGTGTCTAGATCAAACTTTGCAATGATGCAATCAATTTTACACCTTTTCACCTAGTGAAATTTTTTTAATTGGTGTATAAAAGTGTGATCCAAATGAGGAAGGAATATTTTGTCACTTAAGTGACATCTTTGGTGGTTAGATGCCTCACATACAAACATGACCCTTGGCGTATTTTGTGATGTTGTAGTGAAAATTACACCATTGAACCAATTCAAATAGTAAAAAGTGCATAAGGTGCTACAAAGTATGACCCCTTGGGGGTATTCATTTCATGAATTAAGTTACCATGTTGCACACTAGGAAAGTGTTATCCACCTCAAAACTCAAACACACCCCCTTCCCATGAAAAACATGACCCTTGGTGCATTTTTCAATGATGTAGTGAAAATTACACCATTGCATTGTTATACCTAGTGAAAAAGTGCATCAGGTGCTACAAAGTGCAACCCCTTGGCATCCCTCCCTCCTCCAACACTTGATCTCATAACTTGCATGTTAGAAAATTGTGTTCACCTCACCCTAATGTGTAAACAAGCCCCCCTCCTCATGAAAGCTAACCCCATGACACATTTTACAATGATGTGGTGAAAATTGCACCATTGTTCCATTTTCCAAATAAGGTAAGGTGTAATGGAGGTTCACATACCTCATTTAGAAAGCCTTCACTCATCTCCCATCTTGGGTTAGGGAGAAGAAGTGCATGGAGACCAAGAGGTGGGTTTAGCTTAACCATGATCGGTGTTTGAATATTTAAACATGACTTGAGAATTTTAGAGCCTTTTTGATTAAATCCTCATCCTCCATTTCTTCTTTACCTGTGCATGCTTATATTTTTGCAAAGAAACCCTCATCCATAAATGACAAATTTTGTCATAACTCCTTCATTTCTACTCCATTTTTCGTGAAATGTTTTATGAAAAATCCTCTTCAAAACGCCTTTAAGAAGACCCAAGAAGCATCCCCATTGATCATCTAGATTTTTTACTGCACCAAAATCTTCATCTCTTCCAAAAAAATTCCTTTTCATATTCTTAGATATCGGAGGAAAAAATCACCCGAAAATTAGAGTAAACACTCACGGTGAGTTTCCTAATCTACTAGGACAATTTTAACTCCAATCTTATAACCTAAGCACATACTTATATTTTTAGTAAGTTGGACTTTGTGCCTTACTAAAAATAGGAAAATATTATATCAAAGAAGAAAACATCCAAAACCCTCAAAGTGCAAACCTCAAGTGTAGGACTCTAAACTAGAAATCGTGAAATTTAGGAAATCGGTTAAATTTGGTAGGTCAGGATGAGATGACACTTACTAAAATAGTAAGTGTCCAAAAAAATAAAATGGTCATGGTTTTCATCATCCATTCCTCACTGATGGTAACCTTCATGGAGGTCAAACTCATGCTTTCAAAAGGGTGAAAAGTGGCATTTTGCTTCAAGCGGGAGAAAATCCTTCTCGGTTCCCAATTAATTTTGATTCAAGCAGGAGAAGCACAAGGGACTGAGAGGGGGGTTGAATCAGTCCTTAAATTAATTTTATTTCATTTACCAAACCATACATTCATCAATTAGATTTTTCATACAACATTCATACCCATGTGTGCTTATTAAGATATACAACATCAACCACAAGAGAAAAAAACAAGAAAACCATGTGTAAGTGGGAAAACCTCATGGGGAAGAAAACCCACTGAAAATATACTTATATTACATACAAGAAATTTATTTAGTGAATAAACAACTTCAAAAGGAGCACCAACCCCTAGTTTATTAGAGAAACAACCCTATAAGGAGCACCAACCCCTAATTTAGTGAAGAACCAACTCCAAAAGGAGCACCAACCCATAATTTAGTGAAGAAAAAAATTCCAAAAGAAGGATAAAAACCCATAGGATGACCAAGCACAAAATAATCCACCTAAAGAGGTTTTATCTCTCGATAATTTTGTCTTGTCAAAACTGATGGAGATCACTAATTCACCTCACAAACCTTAGGTCTTCAATCTTGCTCTTTCTTCTTCTTTCTCACCTTGTCTTGCCTCTAAAAACTTGTTGTCATGCTGTCATACCTTCCTAAATCTGAAAAAAATATTATCATCCCTAAAATCATGCCCTTTTACTTGTGAAAAAATCTCCTCTAGGTCACACTACTCCCCCATGCAAGACTAGCTTACCAAATGAGCTCAAACTTCATTTTAATATGTCAATCAACTCACAAACCCAAAGGAGGTTGGTACCTCATGAAAAATTTGACCCATACACATTCATTAAATTCAAATAATATCATTATAATAGTAACATATGACCCACGTAGGTTGGCCTAGCTAAAAACCTCATTATATGTGCCAAAATAACTCAAAACCCCATGGGCACAAAGTTAAAAATGCCCTTACATAAAATACATACATATTCATGACCCATAATACATTACACATTATTAAAATATCATTTAACATTAATAAATGGTCTTAATTTAGCTCAACCAATCAAATTATTTCATTTAATGGGCCCAATGCTCTTTGTATTTCTCAAAACTATTGTTTCCTACACCCTTCAACACCTTAGAAACTTCATTATGCCACTAAATAATTTATACTCAACAAAACCATGCCATTTTAAAAATTATTTGAATTTCCTGAAACTTTATAACACTTCTAAGCAAGTTAGAAGCCTTGAATCAACCACCTACTCAAATCGCAAAGACTTTTGTCTTCACTAAATCAACTTTGCCAAAAAAATGATTTCAAAGGTTAGCTCATAAAAACATTTATACAAAAATTCAAGACCTAAAAATGGATTCATTTGATTCCAAATTCATCCCTCTTCACATTACACATGATAGAAAACATCAACCAATCCATCTCATGCTTCTAACAACTCAAAACTTGCATCAAAACACATCTTGTTTTATATTGCTAAAAATATTCCTATCCAAAGAATGACCTGTAAACCATATAAAATGACCTCATCATGAATAAAATATTACATAAAAATAAATGTATCTAAATCCTCTTTCCAAAAAAACTTAAATAATTTTCAAATTCCATGTATAGCTCTAGATATGACCATTTTACTGAGCACTACTTTTTAAGGCCTCAAAACTGCCCTTTGACCAGTCAACTGAATGGACCTCATTTGACCATGTACCTACATGAAAATGTCCTGAAAAATCCATGGACATCAATATCAGCTCACATACATTCCATAACATTAATTTATCACATACCTCATTTGGACAACCTTGTCCCAAAACCTTCTTCTTTAGAAACTGACATGTTTGAGTGGGGCCCACTCATCACCATGACCACAACCATACATTTATGGAAATATAAGAGAGTCATATACATCATAAAATCATAAATTTTGATGAAAAAGTAAAAAATAGGGCAATATACCTCTCTTTTTCTCCTAGCTAGGGTTTTAGACTACTTTATCTTCTTAACATTTTTCATAAAAACTAACGATAAAACCACCTTATTATTTTTGTGAAACCTTATAGACTCACCATAAAAACATATTTGAAATCCACAAGGTCCCATGCAAATCACAAACTTCAGGGTGAGCATCATAAGATCAAACTCAAGCTATATTTTCACTTGTTCTTGACTCTGTCTCACATAAACTGTCATAATTTGCAAAATTCTCATCCTAGAAACATGAAATTTTGTCCAAAGCACCACAAAAACATAACAAAAACATCTAAAATCATCATAATTTCATCACCATACCTAAAAATATCCAGCCTATCTCATTTTCATAGCCCCAAAGATAGGGTTTCACAATGTATAAGTTAGGGTCAACTAAAAGAATGCTATAAATCATAATGTAATCACTAAAAATGACCCAAAAATACTTGATACACCATGATATACCTGAAAACATGCATCAATGATCTCATATGGCTCCATATCACAATCTCATACCTCCTAAAGCATGCATACCCGTTCCAAATGAACACCAGTAATGTGGCTAATCACCTGTATATGTACCATGAAACTAATAAGAGTGCCTAAAAATCTCTAAACCTTCCATAAACCATGAAAAAATTCTTCTCAAGCATCCAAGAAGCTCATACCACCATGAAACATCACATAGGCACCCAAATAGGCTTGCAAGGAGCAAACATTCCTCAATGAATCTCACTACATCACCATAAATACATCTAAAACAGTATGTCAACATCATGTACATCATCATATGACCCTAATACATCATCTAATTTTCCATCAATGTGGTTTCACATCAATGACAACACCTAAAGGACAACATTCCAACAATCTCTCCCTTTGTCATTGATGAAAAACTACTTGAACTTCTCCCCCTTTTACATTAATGACAAAGGCATACCTATAGCAAAATAATATTAACCTTACTTATTTTCATAACATCACCTCTTGGTTGGAAACATCCACCAAAGGTTTGAAACAAACTCAAGAGCCTTGAAAATTATGTCAAAATATGATTTTCCCTTCATTTCAAGTATGCAACCACCATGCTCCCCATGGGCCAAAAATCTACAACATCTGAACATCATAAATAATCATGAAAGAAACATATTTTTACCTTATTTGGAGCTAAAACATCATCCTTCACTTTCCAAGCATGCAAAATGAGCAGTTTTCACCTCAAACCCTGTTTTAGCCCTCATGAACCACTTGTAGCAACCTATAATTTGAGTCATGCATACTGAGATCATGCCAACAATGTCAATACAAAGCATGTCACATCATCATATCACCTTTCTTGACCATAATCCATCTTGTCTAGGCATATATCAAGCTTTTCACATACCATTCTTGTCATCATTCAACCACAAGGACTCATGTCCCTAAATAGTCATCTTAGAGAAATTTCAACCAACTTTAGCATGCCCTAGAACCTCATACATACCTTGACAATGCAATTCATAGCTTCCCTTAGACCTAAGGCTTATAAGTCTAGCCCTCAAGCATAAAATTGAGAAACTAACCATGTTATCTTGACAACAAATTAATTTGACTACCTTTGTTAGGTCCCAAACCATCTATTCAATGGTTACTAGTCTTATTTGAATGAAATATACCAAAATTTGGCATTAACATACCCGAGCATGTGAGATCATACCTTACAAGGATTAAGAACATAATTTTCACCAACTAAAAGCATATTCCCAAGCTCCCGCTGTCATGAAAAGCTTTATACAAACTTGACCAACATTTACACCTATAACACTATAGTAGTGTATCCATAGCCTTGTCAAGCAACCTCTTGAAAGGTTAAACAACTCTACACCATAAGGATAATTTAAAAACATCATAAATGCACTTCATAAGTCACCTTGATAACTCAAAAGAAATTAAACACACATCATATAGGTTGAAACTACTCACATTCTTCCCTTCACAATCATTGTAATATGTAGGTGGACACTTTGCCTTTGAATGATCAACATACTCTACCTCTGTTTTTCTCATAGCTTTGTAGGTGCATGGATGCTCCTTATTATGCCATAGTCCATCATCAATCATAGAACAACATCTATAGAAATTTCACCTTAATAAGTATCTTTTTACATAATTTGGTACCAAAATGCATGACATAGACATACTTGAGGAGCCATGTTCTTACTTACAACTCTTGAGACCTAATTTTGCTATACATAGATTACAACAACACATACTAGGACTTTACTAGAATCCTTACACCTATAAATGACTCCGGACACTATACGAACTTATAACTTTACTAAAAAAAAATTGAAACAACTCATGAAGACTTTTTCCATAATCTACTAATCCCGACACATGTTTGTAGAGTAACTTTTCACGTGATTTCATCATCATGCTAAGGTTTTCAACTTTTGTACAAACTTGGAAGTTTAAACCTTCTTCATACTTGTTGAACACTTCTCTATAGTCCAATAAAACCCCGATTAGATGTACAAATTCTTTAAGACACCTCTAATTAGCATATGCTAGTAAAAACTGATGGAACTTCCCCAATCATGAAGGAAAAAACCTTCCAAGATCATGAAAGGTGTTGTTGTCATGCAAATGTGCAACAAGAAAATTTCTAATTTTCAAGCATGACAATAATACCCATGTGTCAATTTTTTCAAATTTTACCTTTCTAAGACCCCCAAGTCTACCCATCCTTAGAATCAAGCCTTAATCATCCCATATAATGGTCCTTAATTGGATGTCCATAAAATACACCTAGGTTATTTAGTAAAGTAAAGTCAATCACTCTAGGTGATTTTAGAAGTTCTTAGAGAATGCCAATTTTGGGCAATTTTGAGAAGGGCTATCATTGGCCTTCCCGGGACTAATGCACCCCCTTGAAGTGGAACGAAGGAGGAAAAATAAACATGGAGATGAAATAAAGGTCTAAGAACATAAAGGAAAATATTTTGGAAGATTCAGGGAATATTTGGAAGTTTTGGGGCAGAGTTCATCAGAAACGGGTTCTCAGGCCTAGGTAACGCACAATGTTAAAAAATACTTGAGCTTCGAGAAGAAATTCCAGGAGTTCTATAAGGATTTAGGAGATAAAAAATATATCAATGGAAATGTGATTAAGAGAAATTTAAGATGGTGGAATCATATTTTTCACAACACCTAGGCGCAATATGTTTATATCTAGTTTTTCTCATGCTCAATCATGGAGCTAGAAATAAAATATGATTTTTCAAGGCACAAATGGAGAAATAAAGAGCTAAGAACACCACCATTGGATTTAGAAGGTAATTTTTAGTCAAATTAATATAAAATTTCACCTTGAAACTCATCCAGGAGCTCAAGATATCATCGTTACAAGTTGGCCTCAAGGTAAGCTCTCGTACTTAGCCAAATTTTGAAGTGGACACGTGTAAGATCTAGGAGCTTGGTGCATTTTGATGTCCCTTTTGTCCATTTAGAAAAGGGAAATGAGGGACATGAAAATTTTCCCAGCTGTTTTTATCCCTCTGATCACCTATAGGACCATTTGCATCGCCAGTTCAAGCCCTAGGAGCTTACCGAAGCCTATCCTCACAGTGCACAATGGTCGCTAAGTGTCACAATCTGGCACGATGTGCAAATTTATGTCCCTTTCATCCCTTTAGATAAAGAGAAAAAGGGGACACAAAAATTCACCCAGCCCTTTGTGGCCCCAAGTCATCAATGTGACCTTCTGTAGTGCAAAATTCAGCCCCCAGGAGCTAGTTGGAGCCCTCTCTCTCAGTGCACGGATGATCGCCAAGTGTCGCAACTTGGCACGATGTGTAAATTGATGTCCCTTTCATACCTTTAGCTAAGGGGAAAAATGGGACAAAAAAATTCACCCAACCCCATGCCTTCATGTTTTTGGATGAAAGCACAACACTTAGCCATTTTTGTGCACTCGCTTCTTCCCCCACACCTCCATACCATGTCGGCATGCTGTCAAAATTTTTCCAGAGCTTCTTGCTACCATTGCTACACTCATCCAACTCTACCAAGTCCTTCACATGGTAAGAATATAGAGATCTCAGAGGAAAAACTAATTGAAGAAGTGAAGAACAAAAGAGAAAAATGAAGAAATTTCTCCTGAAAACCCTTGTAGTCAAAAATAGAGAAATGTTTGTTTCTCTCAATCTAGAGCACAAATCGAGATGCCATTTTTTGAAAAATTCCTTTTTTTTTGATATGATCAAGATGCAAAAAATGGGAGATAAGATAATGCACCAAATCATTTTTTACAATGAAAACTACTTTTCGTGCCCTAGCTCAAATTCGTCGATTTCCCATCAATCCGCAATGGTATCCACTAAAAACTTGCACACGAACTCCAAATACAATACATATCACAATGGGATTGATTTCATCATGATCAAAGGCAAAAACCAGAATCGAAAAATTTCAAATCTCCATTAATGGCCACCGTGGCATCTCTCGTGCCTGAAGTCACTGCCAGGTGAAAATTTCATTTTTTATTTTCAAACATTCTGGTAGGCAAAATCAAGTGAAATTCGTGAGAGACAAGATTGCGATGATGAGATGAGTATGAAAAAATCTATTTCATTGTAATTTGAGCACAAGATACCTACTTACTAAAAATAGTAAGTCCTCCTACATGGGTGACTACCATTTTTGGTAAGTCACCATCTGAAGAAACTACAAAGAAGGTGGTGAACACATGGGAAGTATCACAGGTGAAAATCATTGAAAGGGTCATCTCGGCCCAAAATTGACACTAAAAATAGTAAGTGGTCCCATAAACACCTGCCATAAATAATAAGTTGATCCAGAAAGTGGTTTCCACAAGAGGAATACAATAAGAAGGAGTTTAAATTGTCATAGTCAGGTTGAGGTCCAAAAAGCTTATTTTTACACTTACTAAAAATAGTAAGTTTCTCTGTTCAAGAATAACATGTCTTTGAAGAACCATGAGAATCAAATTCATAGGTTCTCCCAATATCTCCTTCCACAGGTGTAATTAGTTGTAAAGTATTGGTCTCATTCCATGGTTCGTAATGTTCATTTCCTATTACATAATAAACACCCCTCACTATTTTTCCAAAGCATGTTCATTGCTACCTAGTACTTGTACGAGACAAATGTATCATTCCATTGGACATATGTCACTAAAATATGACATTATTGCAAAGGGTCGTTGTGGGAGGTTTTTCCATCCTCGACTTCTTCTTCAAATGGATCTCCATGAGAAATTCCCATGGTCACCATTGGGATTACTCAACAGTTTTTCTAAACACTCAGTTTGTGGTGTCCATAGGTCATCAAAAGGTAGTTTCTTATCAAAGCATCCACTTGCCCACAAGATGAGTGAATCATTTGCAACAAGGAATTCAAGGGAGTGGGTATCTTCTCATCGACATGGGACAGAGAACAATTCGGCATCGAGTGCAAGTCTTAAGGAGTTTTTTAGGAGGCAAAGGATTTAGAGATTCATAGTTTCATCTCCTTGGAGCATTCCAATGATCAAAATCAACGGAATTCATCGAAGCAACATCCCATATTTTCTCTCTCTTCTCTCCTCCCCCACTTTCTCTCTCCTCCACATTCTAATTCTTCGTTGGGGTTGCACTTTTTCATAATGCCTTAATTAATTAAAAATGACTTTATTTTCAATGTAATAAGTCACCCTTAAGTTATAAAAGGGGACTTAATGTTTTCTTAAGAATGTGAAAAGTTTCAAGGAATATGAAGGGTCAATGGGGGATAGGTGAAGAGACTTCTAAAATTCTATAAAGTAATGAGATCCTCATTCAAACTTCTTTTGACTTCTGAAATTATTTCTAGCTGGTTGTATTCTTGTAAATTCATGAGAGATATTTTGCTTACTTGTGAGTGAAAAAGAGTTAGTCATTTTCTCTCTAATTTCCTCATTTCCTCACTATGTACAATTGTGATTTTTCAAGCTAATAAAGGAAGAACATTGTGTGTTTGAAGGCATATGAATGTGTACGTCTTTGTACATATGGTTTCCTCTAGCCAGTAGCCACAAAATCATGTTGTTTTCTTCTTTAAAAATGCATGTGTAAGATTTTCCAACTAGTGTTTATAAGCATATGATTTTCTACTTATAACATTAGTTTCCCCTACTTCATATTCTCACTCCCTTTCCTACTCTCTTGACAAAGTCTCTCTATCAAGAAATCACTAGCTTTTCCACAGGGTCAGTGGAGTGTCCCTGTCATATCCCCCCGACCACAAGGACACCATGGATAAAAATCACCTTACGTGTGCATCCAAATACAAAAGATGCACCGTTTAAGTAGAAAGACTTCAATTCTAAGAGTGTTGGTAAGAAACCCATAAATTTTTCCACTTGAAAAATTTTCTCGCTAAAATTTTTTGATGCCCACTGTGGGGCAGATTTAGCAGGATTTGCACCCAAAATATGACCAAAAGGTCAAGAAAATCAAAAAAATTCTAAAAATCCAAAAACCAAAAAAATTGAAATTTGAAAAGTCACCCAAGCCTTATGTCTACAAATCATGGCTATTCTAGGTAACCCTCTTGTTGAAAGGCCCAAGCTACTATTTCATATTTAATAAGACATCACTTCTAACTTAAGGGAAGCCATATGGCATAATCGACAAAGATTCACTCAATACTTATTTGCCAAAAGAGTATTAGACCTTGAAGAATAATGTGCCACTGAACTAGAAAGACAAAGGAAAGTTCAGGCTCCACAGAGAAGAGCATAGATTTCAAGCTGGAAGATCGAAGGTACACTTGGCAACAAAACCAAGATTTAAAAAATGATCCCATCTTTGAAAAACTTCAAAGAAGACAAGAGCTGATCACAAATCTAAGGTCTCCCCTATGATAGGAAAACATTCCTAGTGGAAGTTCTAGAGTTATCAACCCATTGGATGTTGAGTTTCCATACATCAATGAGAATATTGAAGATTTCACCAACATAGAGACCAAAGAAGAAGCTAGAGAAAGAGAAGCAAGAGATGAAGTAGAGATAAGAGCTCAAATTGAGGAGATTGAAAGAGCTCAAGACGAAGCAGATGCAAGAGCAATAGCTGAAGCAACAACATTAGAAAGGTTAGAAGCTAGAATCAGGAACAAAATGGTAGATCGTGGCCATGAAGAACATAGACCAAATGTACCATGGGGTGGAAACACCAGCCCACTTGATCTTCCTCAACCACTCCATGAGCTACCAAAAGGCTCAAGAAAAACTTCCCAAAATTTAGAGGAGACAGTTCTCAACTTCCCAAGGAGCATGTAGCAACATTCATCACCACCTACAATGTACTAGGCATAAAAAACGAGGATGTTTCTATCCAAATATTTATGGAATCACTGTAAGAGAAAGATACCGAATGGTTCTACATGCTTCCCCCAAGATCTATCACCTACTGGAAAGATATAAGAAGCATATTTGAACATAGGTTCAAAACCACAGAGGACTGTTAGGATCTCTTGGTCCAATTGGTGCAAATGAAGAAAGAAGCTTTTGAATCAATGAGATACTTTATTGCCAAATATAACCGGATAATAAGAAGGATTCCTAAAGATTTCATGCCTCCTGAAAATAACTTGAAAAGGTTCTTCATCGTGCTCTCACCACTGAAGTTAGTTTCTTCCTCGAAGAACCCAACCTAGGGATTTTAAGGAAGCACAAGACTTCACGATTGATACTGAAGATGATTTGATCTTGTCTGAAAAGTAAAAGGTCCTAATGGAAAACAAAAATGTCAAAGTTTGAGTTCAATTACCATAGACCCAATGTTTCAGAAAATGGAAAATGACTTGGTTTCCATGAAGAAAAAAACAGTCTCAAATCTTTATGTGGAATGCTCCAAGGAATAATCCTCCGAACCATTTGAGAATCACCCCACCTCCCTATAGGATTGCTCTCGAAACACCACCGGTCAATGCTACGTGTTACACTGATGAACTAGAAGAAGAAGAGGAAGGTGACGATGGAGGCTACCTTGAGGTCGAAGAGGTTAATGGTGAGACTCAAAATGGCCTTATTAAGTATGTTGAAGGAGAAGAAGATGAAGATGATGAAGAAGCTCCAAGATTCTTATGAGAGGTGCTAACACGGGCTCAATCAAAGAAAGTAGCTTCATCTTCAATAAGCTGCATGAAGAAGAAGAAAGAAGATCCTCCCATTAAAATTCCACAAAATAAGATCATCAATAGAGGGTTACCACTGCCACCATCAATGGAATTAGCTAAGGAAAAACTAGACCCACTAATAAGCAAGAATCCATTTACCATGCCAAGTAAGTCCTCTGTACTCCCTCTAATTCAAAAGCTACTTCTAAGAATAATTCTTCTTTGAATGCTACTCCTACAAAATCATCTAAAGTACCACAAAAGTCTACTTCCCCATCCCCTTCTAAACCAGTTACCACACCTATTAAAGAAAATCAAACTCCCAAGGTAACCATAACTTCACCATGTAAATATTCCATCATCCTCGAAACCTCAAATTCATCCGCCCTGATGCCTTTTGATTATGTAGAATATGCGAGTAAAGCCAAGGTTCTGATCATAGAATTAGAGTACTTGCAAACACACCTTACTCAATTTTATAGGCTGGTCAATGTAGTGTGTGGTGGTAGTGTAAAAATTTCAAGCTCAAATTCTAAAGGCCCACTCTCCACACCATCCATGTCACCTTCACAAAATCTGCTAGCCCTTAGTGCCTCTAAGACCGATAAAGTGGAACCTTTGTACCTGTCACTTCTCATCAAATGATTTCAACTCAATAATTGCATCATAGATTCTGGAGCCTTCAACATTGTGATCATAGGACTTACCTTGACCCATGTGAATGGCTCTTGCTATTCCATGGAATCTAAAGAAGTACCATTGGTGGGAAGAATAAAGGATGCTCAAGTTTCTTTGGTTGACTTCCCAAAAAGAAAGTGCTGCTCACCATCTTGGTAGCTAAAGATCTAGCCTCATTAGACATACTCACAAGAAGAAGTTTTTACATGGATTTAGGTGGTGAAATCAAAATGGACTGGTCCTCTGCAACCATACTTGTGAAAGGGGAGATGAAGAAGCTGCTTCCGGTGCATAAGATGAAATACATAGTACAAAAATCAGATTATCCAAGGGCGAACATTTTTTCCAAGGTGGTGGGATAGGAAATTATTTCCTCACATCGTCGAGAGATGAAAATTTTCCTTTCCTCACCATGAAGGAAGAAGAGGAAATTTGTCTTATGGAAGATGAGATACAAGATTGTTTCGGCACGAAAGAAAACTCATCGGAGGAGTGACATATTCAATAGAGGAAGATCCTAACTGCATAATGGATGATATTAAAAGGAACGATAACCATATCATACCAAGCCAAGAACACAAATGCTAATCAAACACCACGATCTATAAGATGAAAATAATTCACCAGAATAAATTTACTTAAAACCTTTGCAAACAAATGAGTAGTAATATCATATATTATTATGAAACTCAATGAGAATGGGCCTTACTTATATAGGTAGGGAATAACAATCTAAGAACCAGTCAAGGTCATAGATCAAGCCATAAATCAAGGAAAGAACTAGTCATCAAATAACTAGTTAAGTCCATAGATTTAGGAGAGAACTAGACATCAAGGATCTAGTCAATACCATAGATCAAGGAAATAACTATACCTAACAACTAGATAATATCTTCTAATATCTAAATAAAATAAAAGAAATATCCACACACATAAGTGGGTGAGGATAAATACAATAAAGGTAAATAAAGTACCTAGGTGAACATGAGCTAAGGTAAATACCTACTCTAACACCCCCTCAAGTGAAGCTAGGGGCCAAAATAGAAGTGGCATGTCCATAGTATGAGTCTCAAAAACTAGGTCTGAAGAGGTACTCATGTACAAAAAATAGGAAAAAGGACACCGCAAGGTACCCAAAACCAAGAACAACAAAGTAAAGAGAGTAAAACCCGCATTGTAAGGCATCCCAAGAAGCTCGGATAAAAAAACTCATACAATACTAAAGAAGTTTGGTGTGAATTGTGATTTGAATCCACTTTGCTCAAACACAAAACTCAAAAACAAATGACACTCGGCTTCACCCCGAAATAGCTCTATAGAAGAAGACTCACAACGGAGTGATGTCGAAAGTGCAAGAAAGAACACCGAAGATAATTTGATCAATTGCTGCAAATAGGTGTGCCACGATCCAAGAACAATAACCAAAGAAATAAGGCAAGGACACAAAATCTAGAGTGTCACAATCTAAGAAAAGCTAGGGTAACAAGGCAAGGACACAAAACTCGAAGAAGCAGGATCAACACCACACCCTCCCATACTACTGAATGGGTGGAGTGACCCCAAAGATCTGTATGAGTTTCCCAAAATCAACTACTCAAACACTAACAAAATAACACTGGGCTTCACTAGAATCTCTCCCCCACCAGAGAGACTGTCAACATGCCAAAGTGTCGAAAATACGAGATAAAAATATCTTAACAAACAAGAGAGATACACTACACTAGCTAAAAATAAAGCTCAAAACAAGAAGCATTACAACGTAGAAGGTATAGAAAGTGGAGCAAGAGGATGAATGGTGGAGGAGCCATGCCTATAGATTCCTCTCAACAAATGCTTATGTCACCACCACGAGTGATCAAATATCCACCCCAAATCAACATAGATGGATGAAGAAGATGCCTACATATGACTTGGTGTAAAATACACAATGGGTGCATGCAAAGGAACATCAGAATGTGTGTCAGGTTGATCATGTCTGATAGCTGAAATCTCAGGTTTCTTAAGCTTGAGTGAAGGTGCGAACTCATGTGTTTCTCATGATCCTCAAAAATATTCGAGTGAACAAAAATAAGAGCTCTGTCAATGTGTGATCCCAATGAAGTATCTACTCAAAAACTAATGTCATGGCAAGAATTCCACTTAACATGTGGAATAGGGGAAACAATACCCTGTGAATGTCTGCAATACCTCCGCCAGTGAAACCCATAGAACGGAGCATGTGAGAACTAAATGCAGTGGTATGCTTCTCAAAAGAGCCATGCATATGAGTAGAAGTAGGATACACAACATGTGTTACTATAATAGGCACAGATGTGGAAGAGCATGCAATAACAAGCCTCACAGGCTTAGGAGCATCAAGAGTAGTAACAGGCTCAAAGAATGGCATATCAATGTCAATGGGTACAAGAGCAACAACTACAAGTGGACTAGGAGCATGGACATGACTGTCCACAATATGATGGTGATGTAGGCTAGCAAGTTTTTGTTGCAGGGAGTGTATTAGTGTATCCTTATCATGAATGAGTGATTGTAGAAGAAAATTTCACTTCTTGAGCGATCTATTTTCTTCCACAAATTTTACAATATCCTCTTGAAGTCCACACACTTCAGAGAAAAGCATATCATTCTCAGAATCCATGATAGATACAAGAATGTAACTCCCAAAAGTTTAGGATGTCGGGCTCAACTGAAATTGCATCCACAATTGATTACAACACTCCTCCATATTTGGCACTTTATAATGAGTGTGTGTTACAATATGACACTTTATAATTATAGTGCAATTCTCAAAATAAATATTTCGTACTTTTGCAAAAAATAACACTCAAAACCGAGTTACCGATCAAAAGATAATTTTTTTCAATATTATGCTTTGTTATTTATTTTAGTTGCCACTAAAACAAAATAAATTTCTTGCCCAAAATAGATGTTTGCGGATTTTCCCAGAATAGTAACTCACGCGCAACAATCCGTGGACCCCTGCCAAAAAAGGAAAGAATCTAATGCTTCTCCCATGCAATCCAAAAATGCTATGCGGCAAAAAAAAACCACGATAGACCTCGATAAACTCAAAAAATCCAGAAACTACTTTCTTGCATTCCTTTCTTGTTGGTAGGGATCTCAAGGTGAACCAATGTGTTTCTCTATAACAACAACAAAACCCAAAAAAATGACTTCCTCTAGCAAAGGTCAAGTTTACAGTTGATCTTAGGGTTTTGCCACCTTCCGATCCAATGGAAGCCTCTATTTTTCATACAAAACATGACCAAATCCCAAATATATGAATAAACAAACAATTTTCTTATAAAATAAAACTTACAGACGAATGTCAATAACAATCTCCTACTCTGATACCATAAAAGGAACAATAACTAGATTGTACCAAGCCAAGAACACAGATGCTAATCAAACACCACGATCTATAAGATGAAAACAATTCGCTAGAATAACTTTACATAAAACCTTTGCAAACAAATGAGTAATAATATCATATATTATTATGGAACTCAATGAAATACAATGAGAATGGGCCTTGCTTATATAGGCAAGGAATAACAATCTAAGAACTAGTCAAGGTCATAGATCAAGCCATAAATCAAGGAAAGAACTAGTCATCAAATAACTAGTTAAGTCCATAGATTTAGGAGAGAAATAGACATCAAGGATCTAGTCAATACCATAGATCAAGGAAAGAACTAGTCAATACCATAGATCAAGGAAAGAACTATACCTAACAACTAGATAATATCTCCTAATATCTAAATAAGATAAAAGAAATATCCACACACATAAGTGGGTGAGGATAAATACAATAAAGGTAAATAAAGTACCTAGGTGAACATGAGCTAAGGTAAATACCTACTCTAACAGATTTGATGCTTTTTGAATACTCCACTAATAATGAAGTAATGAAAAATGACGAGTTTTGGGTGTTTATGAGTAATCTCTCTTCGGACTTTGATTTTTATATTATTGTCGGGATTGAGATATGTGAAGAAGTAGAGAAAGTCAAGGAATCAAATTATCTTCTCGATTCAATCATGGATGAACATATGGAGGAGGCCAATTTCATTCTCAAAACCAAGGAACATGATGATTATCATGATATGGATTTTGAACTCGAAGGTGTGCCATTTCCACAAAGCATGGACCTCTTCTCCTTGTCGGAAGGGTTCATAAGGCATAATTGTCCATGCCTATATGAAGGAGAACCTTGGGGAACACAAATAATTGAAGAAGCAAACATAGTTACTTCAAATGCATCATGAGAAGGTATGAATAAGATATTTTACCACTCCTCTGAGTCAAAATTCAGAAATTATTTTGAAAACAAAGATGAATCTATGTTAAATTTGGAAGACCCATCCATGCAAGACATCTTGAAAGTTGTAAAATAAATTGAATATCCTCAGACTTAGCCTGAAACTCTTGGCTCAAGCCATGGAGATATAAGTTAGGTGGGAATCAATGAGTGCTCCTTGGTTCAATACACCAATTTTTGATGTGGAGATGAAGTAGTTAGATAGGCTGGATGACTTCCAAAATGGCAAGCATGAAAGAGAAAGAATGTTTTCTTCTTCCATAATGCAAGAGGAAGTTCATGAATGCAAAAGAAGAAAAATCCTCGAACTCCTTTGGACATCTTCAATTTTGAGAACAACACCTTCGTCATGGTGGAAAATGGTAGGGAAAATATTGAGCCAACTCATGTGGAGGAGAATTGTCTACAACAAGAACATTGGGAATGTGTTCAAAATCAAATTGATCACATCACTTTGGAATGTTCAACTAGTATAGAGAGTGAATATGTGGATGAAAAGAGATCAGAATATTAAAACAACTTGAACAAGAATCAAACCTAAAATGATGATGAAGTTTTCAAAGGAAAATCGATGTTATGGATAAACAAGGAAGGCAGCCGCCACTCTAAAAAGGAGATAAAATAACATAAAGGCAAGGGAAATTTTTGGTGAAGACCTAAGAACCTACAAGCTCATGTAGACTCACTCCTACAAAGTACATGAACAATCATGAAAAAACTTGAATTTCATAGGCTTTTAAGGAAGGGAGGTTACTTCCTTGACACTTTGTGAATTGTCTTCATACACTGTAAGATTACTAACACACATGTAGCTCACCATATATGCTTACTTTTCACTTTTTAACATAGTTAGGCCACTATACTTAGGTTTTCACTACTGAATTAGTCCATTAGAGGACTTGTCATACTAGGTTATGTATAGATTTGTGGAACAAATTGAAGAGATCAAAACCCTCCGAACTCTATAGCTCATCTTTTTACACAACAATGATAGATTTCACATCCTTGCACATGATCAATAGGCTCTGAATGAGACACCCATTCGACTATTTCAAATCCTTTAAGATCCTGGAATCACCTTGGTTTATACTTAAACCTTCAATAATCCTTCATTATTGAGTATTAAGACATATTTCACCATGATGAATACTGAACCCTCCAACAGGATAACAATCAACGATCATCCTTACAATTTAGATGGATCACGTGCTTCTTAGAATTTTGAATATGACCACATTATGCAAAAAAATTCAAAGGGAAATTCCTTGAGCTACATAATCACCCCCTTAACTCGAGACACATTCTCAAACTTGTAGCCTTCACTTGGTTCATAATAAATTTGGAGACCTTCAAGCTCATTCAAAATATTCTTCCCATTGTAAAAATACTTCTTGTCACTTGATGTAATCTTCATGACTTGACATGATCGAGAACATTACTTATTTTGTCAAGAAGCTAATATAAGGACCATTTACTTCAACCATTGACAATAATATTTGAATGATATCACTTGGCAAGAAATCATAATTACAAACCTATTGATTGACCTCTAGATGGCGCTTAATAGATTTTCATATACTTATTGACCTTATACTCTTCCGAATGAGACTCATAACCATGAAAGATGCACCTAAGAGAACTACACTCACAAAATTAGACATCTACTACATGAAAGGACTTGAAACTCATGAATGGATCATTTTCCATACCTTACAAAATTAGACATCTACTACATGAAAGGACTTGAAACTCATGAATGGATCATTTCCCATACCTTATTACCCTTGAATTATCCCATAGACCAAGTTTCTTCAATTTTTCTTGCACATGAGCTTTAAAGCCATTCAAACACATGTTATCTTCTTCAACAAGTGCAAACATACTCCCTTGAGCTGACTTGGACTTGTTGACCTTGTTCTCCAACTTGATAACATTGGAATCTTACTTGACAGATTCAAACACTATATAGTAGGCTAAGAATCAATATTCTTGACCTCCTTCACTTGAAAAACCTCCTTCTTGGGCTTTGAATCGATACAACAATGCTTGATTTAGGCTCATATATGGGACTGAATTTCCTTTTGAACACCCTTCCATTTGATGCTTGAAAGATACTTACACCTCTTTGAGTTTTGACTTAGACACAAAATTTTACAATATGTCCTTGTTTGTGACACTTATGGCATACAACACCATTCTTGGTTCTCCTTGGTTTAAACACTCTTAGATTCCATCCAAAATCCTTAGCTCTATGCCCATACTCACACATGAAAAAATTCACCTTTAAAGACACCTATCTCATTCCTTGGAGCCCTCTTTTTGCAATTGCTACCTCTATGACTAAACTCAAGAAAAATGAAATAATATCCATTGATTAATGAGCCATACCTCATAACATTAGGTTGTCTAACCGAGTTACACCTTCACATCTGATTTGGAACTAGGACCAACTTCGTGATCATTCTTACCTTGAAACCCTAGGCCTTTTTTTGTCATTTGAAAATCTTTGAACTTTTAAACACTCATCAAGAGCCTTAGAGATCTTCTAAAATCTCTCGAAATCTTCAACTCACTATTTGCATCCTTCAAATATGATTCAAGGGATTTCAACTTGTCTTCATACCGGAACAAGCATATTCTTTCTCTTTTAGGGCTTTTGTCGACTTTCAACCCGAGATTGACTTGACTATGATTTATCTCCATATCCTTGACCTGAATTTGATAAGCCTAAATACATGACTAATATATTTCATTAATTCTTCTAAATATAGCCTCAATATCTGAATACTTACCCATTGTTTGTGCTTTAAAGGATCTCCTTCAAGTGCTAAACTTGCTTCACAAGGACCCACTATGATACCAATTGTTGGAATCACAAGGGAATGAGAGGGGGTAAATCAGTCCTTCAATTAATTTTATTTCATTTACCAAACCATACATTCATCAATTATATTTTTCATACAACATTCATAACCATGTGTGTTTATTAAGATATGCAACATCAACCATAAGAGAAAGAAATAAAGTACTCAACACAAGAACACCATATGTAAGTGGGAAACCCTCATGGGGAAGAAAAAACAAAAAAATTCTTATATTACACAAATAAAAGTGATTTAGTGAAGCACCAACTTCATAAGGAACACCAACCCCTATTTTAGTAGAGCACTAACCCTACAAGGAGCACCAACCCCACAAGGAGCACCAACCCCTAATTTAGTGAAGCACCAACTCCAAAAGGAGGCTACAAGCCCTAGGATGAAAAAAAAAGGACTCAACCACCTGAATATTTTTTATACCTGATAATTATTTTTCCACAATGATGGAGATCACTAATTCAACTCACAAACCCTAGGTCAACCCTAGGTCTTTAATCTTGCTCTTTCTTATTCTTTCTCACCTTGTCTTGCCTCTAATTTTTTTTTATCAAGATATCATACCTTCCTAAATCTAAAAACATATTATAATCCCTTAAATAATTCCTTTGTACCTATAAAAACTCTCCTCTAGGTCACACTACTCCCCATGCAAGACTAGCTCACCAAATGAGCTTAAACTTCACTTTTATATGCAAATCAACTCACAAACCCAAATGAGGTCGGTACCTCATGAAAAATTTGACCCATACACCTTAATTAAATTAAAATAACATCATTACAATGGTCACATATGACCCAAGTATGTCTTCCTAGCTAAAAACCTCATTACATGTGCCAAAATGGCTCAAAACCCCATGGGCATAAAGTCAAAAACGCCCTTACATCAAATCCATACATATTCATGACCCATAATACATTAAACATGATTAAAATATAATTTAACATTCATATATGGTCTTAATTTAGCTCAACCAATCAAATTATTTCATTTAATGGGCCCAATGTTCTTTGTATTTCTCAAAATTGTTGTTTCCTACACCCTTTAGTACCTTGGAAACTTCATTATGCCACCAAAGCAATTCTAATCAACCAAACCATGCCATGCGATTTTTTTGGAATTTATAACAAACTTGTAGAACAATTTTAAGAAAGCTATAATCCTTGAATCAACCACTTG
This sequence comes from Taxus wallichiana var. yunnanensis, assembly GCA_018340775.1. Lineage (NCBI taxonomy): Eukaryota > Viridiplantae > Streptophyta > Pinopsida > Cupressales > Taxaceae > Taxus > Taxus wallichiana. Next base: position 64,623,679 of record CM031238.1, on the reverse strand, counting down.
CTCAAACCATAGTTACTTTTGTCTTCACTAAATCAACCTACCAACACAACCGTTTTCAAATATTAGCTCAAAAAAATATTTATGAAAACATTAAAGACATAAAAATGGATTACATTAATTCCAAATAGACCCCTCTTCACATTACAGGTGATATAAATCCTCAACCAATCCATATAATGCATGTTCAAACAATTATAAATTTGCATGAGCACATCCCGTCCTACATTGGAAAAAATATTCCTATCCAACAAATGACCTAGAAACCATAAAAATCACCTCATCATGAATAAAATATTATATAATTGGAAATATATCTCAATCATATTTGCAAAAAAACTTGAATCATCTTTAAATTCCATGTATAGCTCTAGATATGACCATTTTACTAAGCACTGTTTTTTAAGGCCTCAAACGCCCTTATACCAATCAACATGAATGTACCCCATTTGACCATGTATCTATATGAAAATTTCCTAAAAAATCCATGGAAATAAATATCATCTCACATAAATTCCATAACATTAATTTATCATATACCTCATTTGGACAACCTTGTCCCAAAACCTTCTTCTTCAAAAATTGACCTATTTGAGTGGGGCCCACTCATCACCATGACCACAACCATAAATTTATGGAAATATAAGAGAGTAATATAAATCATAAAATCATCAATTTTTATTAACAAATCAAAAATTGGTCACTATACCTCTCTTTCTATAAATTGCTCCTAGCTAGGGTTTAATTAGGGTTTTAGACCACTTTATCTTCTTAACATTTGTTCATAAAAACCTGATGATCAAACCTCCTAATTAATTTTGTGAAACATTTTATAATAATCATAGAAATATATATGAAATCCAAAATATCCCATGAAAATAACAAACTTTAGGGTGAGCATCAAAAGATCAAATTCGAGCTGGATTTCACTTGTTCTTGACCCTATCTCACATAAATGTTCATAACTTGAAAAATTCTCATCGTAGAACCTGAAATTTTTCCGAAAGCACCGTGGAACATCACACTAACATATAAAATCCTCATAATGTCATCAACATACCTAAAAATCTCCATTCTATCTCATTTTCATAGCCTCACCTTGGGGTTTCACACTATAGAAGCTAGGGTCAAATGAAAGAATGCTATAACTCATCATGTATCACTAAAAATGACCAAAACATGTATGATACACCGTGATATACATGAAAACATGAATCAATGATATCATATGGCTCCATACCACAATCTAATACCTCCTAGCATGCATACCTGTTCCAAATGAGCACCTGTAACATGGCCAATCACCTGTACCTATACCATGAAACCACATGTTGTGGATCACCTAAACACTCTCCAAACCTTCCATGTACCGTGTAATAATGCTTCTCAAGAATCCAACTATTTAACATCACCTAGGCACCTGAATAGGCTTGCAAGAGAAAACATTCCTCACTGAATCTCACTGCATCACCATAAACACATCTGGACTAGTATAATCATATGACCCTAATCCATCATCCAATTTTCCATTAATGTGGTTTTGCATTAATGAAAACACCTAAAGGACCACATGCCAACATTTGAGAGATTCATAAAGAGTTAGGCATCAAACAAGATACCACTGGAAATCTGATTCAATGCTTTAAATTATAGTGCCTTCATATTTTTCACAAGACCAAAATGATTCTTTCCACAATCTATTTTTAAGGAACACCTGCGACTAAGAAAAAAAGATAATATTAGGGAGTTTTAGGAATAATTAGATCATGATACCCATCCCATTCTTCTCAAAATGATTTTTGGATTCAATTTCATATAAATAAGTTCCTAAAAATTCCTCCCGAAGCTCTAGAAACTTCATCTTAAAGTCTCTCTCCAAGGTAAGCTTCGGGACTTAGCCAATTTAAAAGGTGGACACATGTCATCACCAAGTGAAGGCACATTTTTTATCCCATCTGTCCTACCCCTTGGAACAATTCAGATGAAAAAATACACCCATGTCTAGTTAAGCCCCCTCTTCACCGCATGACCATGCTGAAGTCCGACGAGGTCGGTTAAGTCCCTTCTCAACTAATCCTAGCCCTTCACATTGTGCAATCTCGAAGTGCCACTTGTCACTCCCAGGTGAGGGTGCATTAAAATCCTTAGCCCCTTGTCATATGGTATGGTTGTATGAGGGCTTAAAGCTTATGATTCCTACTAGTATGTGCTTAACTCCACCCCCTTTCATTTTATTTGTGTGGTGAAGACAAGAGCATTTTATTTTGTTTTAGTGGCAACTAAAATAAATAACAGAGCATAAACTTGTAAAGCTTGTATCTTTTGATCGACAACTCAGATTTGAGTGTTATTTTTGCAAAAGTGCTTATTTTTTTGTGCTCTTTCCATTGGAAATATTTATTTTGAGAATCACACTATAATTATAAAGTGCCATATTGTAACACACACTCATTATAAAGTGCCAAAATATGGGGGGGCTCTTGTTGCATTGCTTGGTTCTTGCATTTCTTTTGGTGTTTTTTTGAGAATGGAATCTACTTCTACATTAGATCATGTTGAGCCATTAACAACACATAATTACCACACATGGAAACCAAGAATGGAAACAATAATTAAGTGGAAAGGATTATGGGCTTTAACTTCTTCGAAAAACTAGTGTTCACTAGAGAATATGAGAAATTTTAGTACCAGTGCAAATTTGATGAGTGTATGAGTTTGATAGGAACTAATGTAAGTGATAGTATTTTGTTTCATTTGGAAAAATGTGACTCTCCTTTCAAAATATGGGAGAAATTGGAGCATTTATTTGGTAAGGTGAATCATATGAGAGAAATGCAACTTGAAATTGAGATCACCTCTCTTGATCCTAAAGATTTTCCAACAATTATAGACTATCTTACCAAGTTCAAGAATTTGTTGACATATTTGAAGGGGAGTGAAAGAGATAAGAAAGATGAAGAGTGTGTTTACTTGATTCTATCCAAGTTGAGAGGACCATTTTTCAATATTTTCTTCTACCTTTTTCTCTAGCATGGATGCCTTAGGTGACACATTCAAAATTTCCAACTTAGAAAATTTTTGTGAAAGACTTACTAGGGAAGAATACAAATTGTCTCACCTTGAGTCTTCTACCTCACAAAAGGCATTAGTTGCATCTAATCCTAAGGGAAAGGGAATACCAAACCACCCCTTATCCATCTCAAAATGCTCCTAAACCTAAAGAAAACAACTCTAAACCCAAGGAGTATTCTAAATCCAAGAATAAGTCTAGCCTTTCATGCTCTTTTTGTGGGGGTAGTGGTCGTAAAGAACATAGGTGTTATAAGCATATGCAAGCCTTAGAGGATGCAGTCAAGAAACACAAAATTTCCATCTCTCCTCCACCTCCTTATAATTAACATGGAAAATCACTCAATATTTTTTGGGAGATATCAGTCACCACTTGGAGACAGTTGGGTTATAGATTCTAGTGCTTCTCATCATATGAATTCTTCTAAGGAGTCTTTTATTTCTCTAGGTTTGGGTTCTACTTCCAAAATTGAGGTTGGAGATTCTTCCTTTCTTTCCGTTAAAGGAAAAGGAGATATACAACTTGATGGTGGAAATATCCAAGATGTACTATATGTTCCTAACATCACTACAAATTTTCTTTATGTATATCAAATTTATCATTTTGGTCAAAGGAAAACAATGAATTTTACACCACATGGGGCATAATTATGAACTTTGTTAGAGCCTCATTCACTTGTTTCTCAAGGTATTGTTGATCATAATTCTAGACTATATCACTTTGAGGGTTTTGATGACACTTCCTCTATAGGGACAAGATTGGTTTCTCATGCAGATTCAGAGAGTAAGCTTTGGCATGAAAGATTTGGACATCTCAATCATAGCTATTTGAAGGAGTTGAGAACTCATGGTATGGTAGATGGTATTCCTATAGTTTCTTGTCTTGAGAGAGTTTTATCTGGCTGTGAATTAGCAAAACAACACCAAGATCCATTTCCTAATAATTTTTCCAAGAGATTTTCTTCACCACTTGAGCTTGTGCATAGTGACTTGATGGTTTTTCCTACCCCCTCTTTCAATGGAGCTAAGTATGCACTTACCTTTATTGATAATTTCTTGAGGTGTACTTGGGGTTATTTTCTCAAGTACCAAAGTGATGTTTTTCATACTTCAAATTCTTCAAGGCTTTGGCCGAGAAACAATCTTTGAGTTGCATAAAGAACCTTCACACTGATAATGGGGGGGAGTACTTCAGCAACAAGTTTCTGATTTTTTGACAAATCAAGGCATTATTCACCAACATTTTTTTCCTCATACTCCACAAAATAATGGCTTACCAGAATGAAAGAATAGAATTTTAAAGGAAATGGCTAACTATATGATGCATTCTAGAGATTTACCTCCTATCTACTAGGCAGAAGTAGTTAATTGTGCTAACTACATTCAAAATCACACACCACACAAAGCACTTGAGAATTTGACTCCAGAGGAAGTTTGGTCCAACACTAAGCTAGATATCTCATTTTTTTGAGTCTTTGGGAGCCATGTTTGGGCCTTTGTGCCAAAGAAGAAAAGGAAAGCTTTGGATAAGAAGAACAAACCCTTGATATTTGTAGGGTATTGTGAGGACATGAGAGCTTATCAAATTTTAGATCCTGATACTCATGACGTTATTTTTCAAACACATGTTCAGTTTGATGAGTGCTTCACTCCTCATGATTCTTCATCTTCTTCCATGCCTCCTTCTTCATCTCATCTTGAGGATCCTTTCTTTGAGGAGGTTGATGAGGAGGTTATAGATGTCATTGAGGATCCTATTCCCATTGATGTTTTCACTATGCCTAAGTGGGCTCATACTACAATTTCTGAGGCAGCACCTTTCATACAGGATCTTCCACCCACTAGGCATCATCACGCACATTCTATGGGTTCTAAAATTTTGTGTCAAGCGCTTTACGAGGATCCATAGTCTTTGTCAAAGGCTCATAGAATACAAGAGTGGGATGATGCGATGGCAGTTGAGTATTCTTCTTTGATGAAGAATCATACTTGGGATTTGGTATCTCTTCCTAAAGGAAGAAAGATGGTTAGGTGTAAGTGGGTATACCGAACCAAATACACATCCGATGGGTCCATCGATAAGTATAAGGCTTGTCTTGTTGCATAGGGTTTTTCACAAGTTAAAGGTATTGATTACTCTAGGAATTTTGCACCGTTGCCAAGATGGATTCAGTAAGCCTTACACTTGCTATTGTTGCATCATAGGGGTGGCTGGTATACCAGATGGAAGTGCAGAGTGCCTTCTTACATGGATATTTACAAGAGGAAATATACATGGAGTAACCTGCTAAATTTGTTCAGGATTCTTCTCTTGTTTTTAGGCTTCGAAGGTCTCTCTACAGTCTCAAACAAGCCCCTCGGGCTTGGTACGAGAAGATGGATTCTTTTCTTCTATCTACTAGTTTTGTTTGTTGCCACTCCGATCATACAATGTATCTCCAACATGTTGGTGAGGATATTTTGATACTTGTCTTGTATGTTGATGATCTATTACTTACTGACATCTCTTCTTCCATCATTCGATTATTCGAGGGCTCTTTCTACACAATTTGACATGACAGATATTTAGTTATTGCATTATTTTATTAGTATGCAGAGTTCTCAAAAAGATTTAGGGATTCATTTGAGTCAGCAAAAGTACACCCATGATCTTCTTCAAGCACTTTGATATGGCTGATTATAAGCCAAGTCCATCTCCTTTTTAGTCTGGGGTTACTCTTACTTCCACATGTACCACACCACTTTGTGATCCTACATTGTATAGGCAATTAGTTGGGAGTCTCATGTACTTGACCCATACTCACCTTGATATTTCATTTGTAGTAGGGATTGTATCTTGGTTTGCACATTCTCCTCATCATAGTCACTAACAGTCGCTAAAAGGATTTTGCGCTATTTGCATGGTACTTCCCATGTTGGCCTACACTACATTAGGGGTTCTACTTAGTTGTTTGGGTATATAGACTTAGATTGGGAAGGTTCTATTGATGACAAGTGTTCCACTTATGGCTATCTTTTTTATCTTGGTTCTTCTCTAGTTGCTTATACGTGCAAAAAGAAATAGGCTATTTCACTTTCATCTTCAAAGGTAGAGTACAAGGCAGTAGTTACATCAAGTCGAGTCAAGTAGATTATTTTTCTTCGATAGTTATTGATAGAGTTTATATTCCCATAAGATTCATTGACTGTACTTTGGTGTGACTACCAAAGTGCAATTCACATTTCTCGCAACCCAGTTGAGCACCAACTGGACCAAGCATATTGAGATACACATCCACTTCATTTGTCAACACATTCATGATGAATTTATTTACTTAGAGTACATTCCGACTCAAAGAACAAGTTGTGGACATCTTTATGAAGCCTTTTACATCACCTCACTACCTTGAGTTGTGTGGAATGCTTGGGGTTTTAGAAGTTGTTCTTGGGGGTGTTCATGAGAACATCTTTCTTATTATTATTCTTTCTCTTTCCTTCTAGCAGGATTCTTTCCTTCTTTTGGTTTGAGATTTCTTCATGGATATATTGTACATGAGTACCTCATCAAGCCTAGTTTTTGGGACTCATACTATGGACATACCACTTCTATTTTGGCCCCTAGCTTCACTTGAGGGGGGTGTTAGAGTAGGTATTTACCTTAGCTCATGTTCACCTAGGTACTTTATTTACCTTTATTGTATTTATCCTCACCCACTTATGTGTGTGGATATTTATTTTTATTTATTTAGATATTAGGGGGATATTATCTAGTTGTTAGGTATAGTTCTTTCCTTGATATATGATATTGACTAGTTCTTTCCTTGATCTATGGTATTGACTAGATCTGTGATTTCTAGTTCTTTCCTAAATCTATGGTCTTGATTAGTTCTTTGATGACTAGTTATTCCATGATTTACGGCTTGATCTACGACCTTGAATGGTTCTTAGATTGTTATTCCTTGCTTATATAAGCAAGGCCCATTCTCATTGTATTTCATTGAGTTCCATAATAATATATGATATTGCTGCTCATTTGTTTGCAAAGGTTTATGTAAATTTATTCTGGAAAATTACTTTCATCTTATTGATCATGGTGTTTGATTAGCATCTGTGTTCTTGGCTTGGTACGATTTGGTTATTGTTCATTTTATGCGCTCATGTCCAAGATGATCAAAAACAAAAAAAAAATGCTAAGTTTTTAACTACCATGTGCTTTCTCCTTCCATCTCCCACTCCATAAATACATTCACTCATGCTCACCACCACTAAAAACTCAAAATCATAGCTTAAAAACATAAAGAAACCTCCTTGCAAGCTATTAAAGCGTCTTCGTAAGCTGGTTATGAAAATCAAGCACAAAAACCCCTTTTGTGCCCTAAACTTCCAAATCTTGTTTTGCTCATAACTCATGTCACCAAACTCCATTTGCCACCAAAAATTTAACCGTATATTTTTTATGAAAATTCCTTTAAGAAGATTCTTTACATGCCCTAATTCATTATTTATAGCCACATTAATTTTCCAATAAAAATCACCTTTTCTCAAATCTACAAGAACATGGCAATCGAATCTCTCAAAAATTGGAGCAAAGCCTTGAAATGAAATATGTAAACTTCTGCAAGTGGTTTCATTCGAATTTGACACTCGGGAAGAGCACTTTATTTTTATTAAGTATCTATGGGAGAACCTACTAAAAATATTAAGTCTGAGAAAATGTGCATTCATACTCCTCATTTCATTTCCCCATGATCGAGACACTCAAAAATTGGCAAGATTGACAAAAATGGCAAAAATGGGACAATAATGGTGAATATTCTAAAAATAGTAAATGGGTGAAATGAGCTAAAAGTGGTCACATTTCAGTCCTTCCCCAATTCTCATCTCACCTTATACTTGCTTGATATTTCCTTTTATTACAATTGGTATGCAAGAAAGTCCCTTATGAGGTTGCTTATATCCTCTCCTTCTCCATAATCTTTCAGTCTTTTGATAATTATGTTTGATAATTTATCATGTCATTCTCTCTCTTCTATCATTTGACTCTTGAATTTCCTCTCTATCAACTCCTTATGCTTGCCTAGTGGTTCTTTTACCACTTGTGCCCAAGACTTAGCCTCTTCTAACTTACTTTGTAGCTCATTTTCTCTTTTTTCTATGTTATGGAGTGCTTCTTGCACCTATTTTATTTGTGTTGTACTTGCCTTTTCTTCCCCTACCTTGAAATTTGTTTAAGAGTAGATGGATTTATTGAGGAATGCCATTCATGTTTCCAAATATTCACAAGATTTTGTATATTTTTCACTTGTTCTTGAAGTTACTTGTTTTTCTTGTAACCTTCATATGATAGTTATCATCTCTTCCATTTTAACATCTTTATGTTTTTCGCTTGCTTCTATGTTTTCTAGTCTTTATTTCAAGCTCATTATTTGTTACACATAAATCTTTGATGAACAAATGAAAGAAGTCATTATGGGGCTATACGTTTCTTGACCATATTGAATCTCTACTTGACGGCCTCTAACTTCTATGTTATATGTTTTTCTAATTCATTTTTACGACTATTTTTTCCTTGTGTATAGCACCGTACTTATTTTCTTTGTTTCTATTGGTTTATTTTGATTCCCTTTTACTTTTTTGCCTTGAAACTCTTGTGATTTTGAGTGATATTAATTTTTATAATACATATAGATGCTCGTTACACTTTCTTATCAACTTGTTTTTGTTTATGTGATTTAAACCCTATTGTTATTAATATTTGTTTATGTTTCTTCATATCCACTTCCCTTGCCCTAGATTTTTGGTGCATTAAAATCCCCAAATATTGTTTAGAATTGATGTAAATTGGTTTTGAAATCATTTCTTATGTTGTTATATTTGGTAGAAATGACATTTTGGTATCCAGGTGGAAGTCATATCCTTTGAGGATATATGAATTTTTACTCTCCACTAACCCCATATGTGTCATTGTTCCCTTGAATGATAAGTCTTGGGTGTGTATATACGGAGACAAAATGATTTTTTTCAATGCCCTCTTGTGTTATAATTTTTATGTTCTTAGCTATGTTTTTAGATGGTAGTATATGTTGTTCTTTAATCCTCACTTGCAGTGGTTTCTTCTCTAGTGAAAGAGATTCCTCCATTATTCTCCTACTAATGTTGGTAACCAAATGTCTTGATTTGAAATCATATTCTTCATGCCTTACCACTAATTTGAAATCTTGAATGAAAATGTAGTGAAAAAACACTTAGGATGTGCCAACCTGATTAGCACACATGCCAATAACAAGCCCAAAAAACCCACCAAGTAAATTTATTATAAAGATTTACCATGACAACCATATAGAAGATATAATTAAAAAAGAGAAATATAAGCACAATAGGTTAAAAATTCCATGGGAGATGTACGAGCGGAGAAGCATAACTTTGGGATAGAAAAAACTTGCAAGTGGGGTTTAAATGTCCACTAGGGGTTTCAAGAAAAAATCAATATGAAAATGTGTCGGAAAACTCCGACTCCACCAGAAATTCTATTTTCCACTTTAGCGGGGGAGAGAACCGAGGCTTGTGTGGGCAATTTAAAGTCTTTTTTTTTCTTTTTGGATGCCACCAATTTGGTAGAGAGTGCCATAAGGTTTAATAAACTACCATAATTTATCCAAAAGTGTATCTTCTAATTTAATAAAGTGTCAAAGTCTCTATTCTTTGAGATGTCAACTGTCATTTTCCATAAAATGGATTGAAGTCGGGTTTTCTCTTTTTTATTAGCATTTTTGAATATATGGACACTCTTTAACCTATGGAACTCATTTCATCAATAAGCATCTAGTACACATGTTCAAAATATTCCAGGAAAGATGCTATATAAGTATGAAAAGGTGTGAATGTATAGTGGAAGCATTAATGTTGAGGGATACAAATCTAAGTCGATGTTGTGCCCACCAAGGGTTAAATTTGATGGTACTATTCCTGTCAACTTTTTTTTGGGTGATGGTAATATTTTAATATTTTCCTTAAAAAATATAAAATTGTGTTATTTATACCAACTATTTTATATTTATTTGATTATTTTTAATATATATTTATAATTTACACATAAATATATAAAAATGATTGTCAAATTTTAAATATGCAAGTCACATCTCGACAATTATTTCAAATATTTTTAGCTATTTTACAACTAAAATCATAAAAATGTCTAAATTAACATCAAATTTAACCCATGGTGCCCACTTATATATAATATAGAGATCTTGACCGTTAAGAGAGATTGAGACTGGTCTTCCCCCTCATCTACCCTAGATTCTAGATATAGACCTACCATCACGGGGCCTAAATATGATGTTGTTTACCATGGTTGAATTTTTGTTTTAAAAATTCTTTTGATGATCATTATTAGTGACATAAAATATAGCAATAAAAAATTGTTGTAGAATAATGTTAAGTGCAAGCCACTTGTTAGAAGAGAAATTTAATGGCAAAGAAGATGGATAAAAAAATGAGGGATATGATGGATTGCTTGATTGTAGTTTGTAAGGTAGGTAGTTGTATCTTGCAATCAAGGGGACACAATTGTATTATTATAGTTGTGGTTGATGTCAAATTCAAAATGGCATAACATGTCCACATGACTTGGTCCATGCCTACATTGACAAGATGAAGATGGGATAAGTCACTCATCAAGCTCTAGGAATAATTACAAAGGAAACACTCATTAGCGAGAATCATCATCATAATATATTACAATCCCATAAAATGTACATCCAAAATGCTAAGGATGGCATGTGTTTTCCATTCAATCCTAATTTGTGACTACCTCATCAATGAGAGAAACAATATCTAAAATATTTTTTGAATTGTATCATATAAGAGTAAAATACTCATGAAAAAGTGTCATATTCCATTTGCGCTTGTTATGGTGATTTCCATAATAGTAATTATAGCTTCGATAAGAGACAATGATTTAAGATTATAAAGATGTGAAATGTATGAATTAATGAAACATGAAGTTGAAAGTGGGTCTAATACATCTTGTGACACAAGATGTACAACCTTCTTACTAACATTCAAATAAACAAGTGAGTTATTGCAAATTACAAATGGGAGTCTTTTATCACATATGTCAAGCCTAATAAGAGATCACATTACAATCAATAACTATTTTGTTTAGACACCTCTGATAATCAACTGAGGTAGGACCATTTGAAATTTTGTTTAACGTATGGGGTATTTTTTTAATTTAAAATTGCGTTTTATGCATACTTTGTAATACATTCGAGCATTACATGATGATAAAGAAAATGTTGATAATTGTGTACATGTAAGATTAAGACATATAAATAAGTAAATGAAAAAAATCATACTCCTAATCTAAACCAAACATATTACCTAAAGATTGAGAAAAAGAAGAAGAAATCAATACCTAAGCACAAAAAAGTGTAACATCTCCTTGTTGCATGGATTCATTCATGGATGAAGCATAGAATATATTTGATCATGTATGCTCAAGTGATTTATTCAAGATTTCAACAAAGTGCTTGTAAGGAGGGGAAAAAGTAGGAAGCTTTCCCAAAATGGAATGGATTCCAAGATTGGAAGGGCTCCTACATAGGATGATTTCCCAATTTAGAAAGGGTTTCCTAAAATGTGAATCTTTGCTTGGGTTGTTGTCAAGGTACTTAAGAGGGTTATTTTTATAGGTTCCGAGATACTAGGGGTTGGTTGATTTTAAGAGATGTGGCATAATGAAGATGTAGGATTAGTGACTAGTTAAGTTAGATAAACTAGTGATTAATTGTTTGTGGGATGTGGTCAGATTTTTGAGGACTGGGGATGATTTATTAATTAATTTCATGGTGATCATAGATTTTTAGTTAAGAATGATTTATGAGTGGAAATTTTAGGGTGTTGTGTATCACCCAAAATTAATTTTAGATGATTAATTCACTTGATCTTGTTAGTGTAGGTTATTATTTATCCTTTTATTTGTTTATTAGGATAATTATTGCACTTGTGTTAGCTTGGTTAGGTGTACTAGTTATGCCGAGTTATCTTACTAGTTCTATGGAGTCAAATCTACTATTAGTATCAATTAGTGAGAGTTATTCACCACTGATCTAGGTGGTAGTTTTACTTTTCTCCTCCCATATGCACATACCTTTTATCATTTTTTTATGTAGCTTTGAGTTGGTTTTCGTGAACTCTTCATGATTGTGGTAAATTTTATTCTCTGGAGTGATCATGGGATAAGAAACATTGGCTTCTCCAACATGGTATCGATCTCGTCCCAATAACCATTACCCATTATTTTCTCCGTATATTTTTTCCCATATTCATGCCCACAATCATATAAATATGTTTTTGCATTTGGGTATATCGATTCATTTTGTATCAATTTATATTGAACATTGACATTATTATATCTTTGGGTTACCTAGTTCTTGTCAACGTGGCCACTCCTTATGCATTTTCTAAATGCCCTTGTTTACTGATTATTGCTTAGATCGAAGATGGGGTATTATTTTAATGGCTTGAGATCTTAACTTGTGAGTTATAATTTAGAATTGGTCACTCTTGGTTTGGGTACTCATTTCTCTTGCTCAAATGGAATGTGATTTACTCTATATGGCTTGCCTTATGTTTTCTTTGCTCGACCATAATATAGTTGCTCTTATAATATTTGTTTTAGCTCTGCTTTAGATTTTTTGGCCTCCACAACTTATATTATCTCCTTATAAATGAATCTGAGTTGATTTTTTTATATTATGATACGTTTTCTTTAGTTGGTATTCAAGCTTCAAGGTGGGTATACAACACCTCTACAACATTTTGCTGATTAGTGGGGGCACTAATAAGTCCAAAATCAAATTTATTTATTTGACTCATTAGGATCTAGTTTCTTCTAATATGGTCTACTTTGGATGGCCTTGCATTGTTGTTAACAACCCTATATTACTATTAGAGACATTTCTATTTGTAAACTTTGTCGTCTAGTTATAACTTCAACATTAATGAGACCTATTTTGCTTTGCTATTTGACATCGATGGCGCCAATAGACTTCCTCTATGCCTTTACATAGCCTTGACACCTTGTACAACCACTTTATAACTTTTGCTTTGTCTGGTTCTTGTTTTGGGTGGCACCAATAGTAAACAAAAACAAAGAACAACAAAAAATGGATTTCTAGGGTTTCCAAACCTAAAATAATCCTTCTTCAACTTACTCTCCTACCCATGGATCCCACCAAGTCCAAGGTAAAAAATGAATTTCTTAAATCTAATTCAAACTTTGTATCAAAAAATAATAATAAAATTTTATGCCCTTTTTGGAGAAAAGTCAATTTGGGTGTTATCTAATTTTGCATAGATGGTAAAATTGGATAACAGGTCCTATTATTAGCTTCAATAGACTCACTTCCGGTGGTTATCAAGATAACACAATTAAAATAATTAATGAATTGATAAATGATCTCACCTAGCCTCAAACAAGGTTATTCGATGCTAGCTCTGTGTGTGTAGCTCAAGCTGTCAACCTAGTGCTAGCTCATGGAGGACTCAATGAAGTCAGGCGAGTATGTCATTCGGTATCAATCTTGGTTGAGCAAGCTTGATGGAGTGCAAAGTTAGAATCCCAATAGAGTGAACTTGACAGAGTGAGCTCGATGGAGTGTGAGAAAGTTAAGATGAAGATGAGCTTGATATGAACTTGGTTTCAACTCGGGTGATAGTTTAGTTGGTAACTCAGTGTTCAACTCGATATTGACTCGGTGTCAACTCAGTTGAGTAACTCAACTCACAAAATCAAAATGTAAATCTTAACGATGGAAAGTGTAAACAACTTGAATCCGAGTATATCGATAACCCGATGCACTAAGCTAGGAAAATGAAACAACACATGAGTTGAGTATCGAAGTGGTGTGGTAAGGTCTAATTAAAAACTCGGTCAACTGAGTGGGGAAAATGATCCAAAGCAAGCTCATGCATGACTCAATGCATGGTAATAGCTCGGTTAGGTGAGTTCTCTGTTGTAAGAGTTCAAAGGGAAAATCAAGACAAGCTCATATTTTTGTCTGATGACAAATTTAGGAGGGACAAGAAGAGTTCAAACTTAGTCACAACACCACAAGGATCAAAAAGAGAAACTCATTTCCAAGACAAGGTGGTTTTAGTTAATACAAGCTCGGCCGAATTCCCATGGAATTAAAGGAAGGTGTAACGAGTTTTGGTAGAGCAAGTGAACATAATCGATGAGTGAGGTGTGTACTTGTGAGATCGAGCTATGGTGAAGCCAACATGGGATGACGAGTTGTTCACATATATGGCAAGCTGAATGAGGCCAATGACTAGGTCGAGATGTGTGGTGGTATCGCTATGGCCATTGGACAAGTCAATGGAAGAATGGTTCAATAGATCAGATGAATGAGGAGCTCAAAGTTAAACAAGAGTCGTAAGGATAAAAAAGTGAAGAGCTCACTGGAGGCACAGGTCGGTCATGAGCTATAAACCAAGCTGAGAGTAATGCAAAGGGTTGACATCAAGTTAGAATGTGGAATGATGGAATAACACACAAAACATTTGATGGGGAATTTTGAAGGTTCATTGCCAAGTGGAGATAATAGGATGGCATTCCAAGCCAGAAATTTCATAGGGGAGATTTTTCATTTGGCAAACCATCATAAGGCTTTCACTAGGTGGAGATCCATGGATAATTCGACAAGTGACGTTCTAATGATGGTGGGCCAAGGTACATTCCCCGCATGCAGAGATTCATGCGAGTGTGGCTGAGGTGTGCCGAGTCCTCCACTAAGATGTCATCCAAGCCGAGTTAAGTGGGAGATTGGTAGAAACCTAGAAAATAAGACCCGATCATCTAATGAGTGCAGAGGACCTAATTCCTTGAACATAGCTCTGAATATGATTGGATGCGATCTTGACTTAAGCTCAAATGTGATCTCAAATTTAATTAGGAGGTGATCTCAGTGCAAGCTTAACAAAAACTAAGGTCAAAACCATAGGAAGAGATAATAGGAAAACATGGGAAAATATTGACATAATGTTTGAGCTGAGTGCATCATGTGCTTAGATGTAAGAATGAAGTGAGCTCAAACACGCATCTAGAGGTAAGTAAGTCATGACAGTGTAGATGAGCTTGGCATGATCACATATGAAAGCTTGGTATGAGCTTGTACATGAGCTTGGTAAAATATCATAGGTAATCTAAGGTATTATTTCAATGTGAGCTCAAAGACAAGCTTAGAAGATATCAACCATGTGATCTTAGAGGTGAGATCGATACAAGCTCGACATAAGTTGGGAGGTGAGATCAACACAAGTATGGTGGTGAGATCATTGCAATCTTGAAGGTGAGCTCAACATGAGACTATAGGATATCTCAGAGGAGATATCTATGCTAACTGGGTGTGAGCTCAGATGTGTGCTCAGAGGTGAGCTCTGCATGATCTCGAAGCTAAGCATGATGTGATCTTAACTGCAAGCTCAAGTGAATCTCAATGTTGATGGCTTGGTTTGATGTGAGGGACTCGGTGATAGAAGGATCTCTTCGGTATAAATAAAGGGGCTTCGATCACAGAACTCGGCTTGGTCACGGTGGTAAGAGTTCCATTCAACGGTGAGCTCATTGAAGAATCATGGTCATAGTGGTAAGAACTCAACTCGGTTATGGTAGAGAAAGGAGGAGCCCGTGCCCAACTCGGTGAGTTGGCTCGGTGAGCAAACCAACGAGTTGTTTCTTTTTTGACCCATTCACATGGACCCCTCCCTCTTCAATGTAAACTAGTCTTCGGGGGTCCCACCATTATTATTTTTAATTAAATTAATATTTTTATTTTAAATGTTTTATTAATAATATTTATTATTATTATTAATTTTTTTATTTAACTATTCCTTTAATTAATTGAGAGGATTAGGTCAATAGGAAATTGATGAAACATAATGGAACCTTCTCGAGTGGTTCAACCAACTGTAATAAATGAAAAATCATGTGCCTTCAATTTAGGAAGGGAATCTATGACTTCTTCTCTCTCTCTCTCTCTCACACACAACTTCTTCTATAAATGTAAGTTGGAAGCTCATTCCAACGGGTTGGACAAGTTAGACTTCTAAGACAAGTGTATATTTTTGAGAATCCTTTTCTTCTACAAGTTGTTCTTGTATGTTGAGGGAAATTTCAAGCCTCCTTTCAAGACTGTAATGGAAAATATTGCCTCTTCTAAATGTATGATGCATTGTGCATGTTGTTGAAGTAATAAAAGTGCGTGTTTTGTGACTAATCTTGGTCCTTTCATCCTTTTATAATTCTTTGTGACTTTCTCATGATTTTAGGTACATTATGAAAGTTCAAGTTTCTATTAGTAGGTTCTTCGAGTTACATGCTTATCAAGTGGTGGAGTATTGCATGTAGTTGAGTTGTTGTGCTTGTTCACCCTTCTCAAGTATATCCGTATTTCTTGGAAGACTGATATTCCATTATCTGATTGAAGTTTAACAAAGGGAACACATGCTTCTTAGTATGTGGTCTACCATTTACCCTCTCTAAGTTATAGTAGGTGAAGTTGTCTTATGGTGCACAACACCCTCTTCAAGTTAACCCTTCATGAGTATGACAACACCCTTTATTTGGTGCATCACCATCCCTAGTATAGTTTCATTTATTACAAATCTCTTTCCCTAAAACCCATGAAAATGTTAGCATAGGACTAGATAACCATTTTATTACACTAGGAGTAGTACAACACTTAGTTTAGGAAGAGGAAGCCAACCTTCTCTAGAGGTTCACCTCGAGCCCAAGTCCCACAGCTTGAGAGGTGATCCCATGTTTCCCAATCACACCAAACATCCTGTTCACATTTTGACCATTCAAAGGGTGTAGTGATTTGGTGACAAATTTTTTTGCACGCCTGGTGGGACCAAAGAGTTGGTACTTCTCTTCTCACTTGCACAAATAAAAGTACCGATGACTCTATATCTCTAGATTCCAAATCTCAGTGCATTAACTTATGTGAAGAATTCAGACAAGAGCTTCTTCAAAGCAAGGAAATTATTAGCATATCAAAATTTCCTTGTCTCCTCCAAAGAGAAGGAGAAGAGGTGTTTCAACACCACCAATTGAAAATTTACCTCACGGGGGTCATTCAACCCCCCCTTATGGAAGGTTTCCTCCAACCAAGAACAATCAACCTTTTGTTGCTATGGCGAGGAACCAATTTTTCCCCCCTTAAATGCAAGAAGTCCTCTTTTGTTTGCTCAATGTGACCCTATACCTGTTGCGGCATTCAAAAGTTTACCCTTCTACATAGGGGAAACTCATGTTACTCCAATAAAACATATTCTTGATGTAGCCAACATTTGTGTAGTACATAATATCATAGAGGAAAATGTTGTGGTTAGACTTTTTACTACCTCTTTCAAGGGAAAAGACTTCAATGGTATCGAGGGTTAAGTGTTGGTACTATAACCACTTAGGACGAGTTAAGAGAAAAGATCTGTAAATATTTTGAAGACAAGAGTGATCACCTATTGCTCTTGAAACAACTTACTACCATAAAGAGAGCTCCCCAAGAATACATGAGTGATTTCAACTTCTTATTCCACAGGACCTAGAATAGGATTCTAGAACTCATAAAGCCTTCTTTAAATAATGAATTCTTGTACTATTTGTGAGCCTTGAATAGCGATGTAGCAGTTATGATCCAGTCCATGGGAGGGACTACACTACCTGATGCCTACAAAGTTTCCATAAGAGTGGAGAATTACTTGATTTAGGCTGGAAAGATAGCTCCACGACTGCTAATTCCATTGTCTCCGGATCTTACGAAAAATCATCCTACCATTGCTCCAATTCTAGCAACTTCTAAGAAACTAGCTTAGTCTACCTTTACCTCTTCAAATGATCTATTTGAAGTCAAGTAACTGCTGCAAACTTTTGGGAATGAGCTCTTTGCACTCAAGAGGCAAAAATTTCAATATAACCGTCCATACCAGCCACAAAACCAACAATATCAGGCTAACCATCCTCCTTTTCAAGGGAACAATTAGCCTCAAAATCAAGCTTGTAGGTCAAGTTGTGAATTTCAGGCCTTTGAACTTTCGAGAACCCTCTTGCTACTAGCTCATCTAGAGCCATAATACATGTCTAGAATAATCTAGTTCAAGACTACGAATGGTGCTATCTTTGTTCTCAACCACATAATCAAAATCTTTGCCCCAATGGAGTTCTTAGCTAGGCCCTTATGGTTCAAAGTGTATCTACCCCTCCAGAGCCAATAGAAAATTCATCTACATAGGAAATAACAGATCAATTGCAAGCACCTGAAGAAACCACTTTGCTAAATTGGCAAACATAAGATTTTTTTGGGGTGAATACAGATTCCTCATCGATGCAATAAACACTTGTTCCAAAATGAGAGAAATAGATCCTCAACCTTCCAAAGCTGATCAAGAATCCACTTCATAGCCTCAGCCACAAGCTGAAGTTGATAAATATGTGGGAAAGAAGTCACCGGAAAGAAGGTGTAAGGAAAGAAGGTTCTTAAGGAATTACGGTACCCAACAAGCACTTTCCAAAAGAGGACTCTAACGCCTAAAGAAGTGTCAGAAAAGTTGGAGAAATTCCCTTCAACATAATAGAATAGATGAAGAAGACCAACTTGAGCATTACTATGTGGGACACACTCTCAATTCCTTCTCAAAGAAATTTGTTACGAGAGGATCTGAACAATTTTGGTATGACCGACGAATCATTAGGTCATGGAACATAAATCTACTACAAGCATTTTTCAACTGGAATGGAAAATTATTCCTAAAGCGAACAAACCGCCACCATTATATATTTCCCTAATCATTGGTGACCACGTGGTGCATAATTTCATGATTGATTCTAGTGCCAGTAGCTCAATCATGCCCAAACAAATTACAGATGTACTAGGCATACAATATACACCGATTGCAAGAGGAGTTGTTTAACTAGATGGCACATTTGTTACAAGCTGTTGGAGTTATCAAAGGACTTTAACTTATCATCCATGCATGCCTGAGTTTATCGTTCACCCAAGACATATAAGTCATTGATCTCCCTCCTTTGAATATCATGAGATTTCACTGCCAAGATGGGCGATTATCTATTAGCTGATTGGTCACATATGATTCTTAGGAATCGATCTGAAACCAAAGTGACTATAAGGGTGGAACCAATCTGCCATAATGATGTATAACCCTACACTGCTAGTCCTATAAATGTGAATTACACCATCAGAGATCCAGAAGAAGAAGATGCTGATCATGAACCGACCACTCTTGTTGAAGAATTCCCTGATACTATGCTAGATGAAGTAAGTGGAGATCATCGGTACAATCCCTACGATGATGTGTTGGTTGAGGAATAATATGATTTGCTGCTATTGGAAGAGACATGATTGGGTACATACTGCATTCATGAAGAAGATACAATCATACCACAACTTGTCAAAACACCAAGCAATTCTGAAGTACTATGGCAATTATTCTTCGATGGCTCAAGAAGTAAGAATGGATCTAGTGCTAGTGTTATGTTAATTTCTCTAGAGGGAGATAAGTACTTATCATCTTTCTAGTTGCATTTCAGTTGCACTAATAATGTTGTTGAATACAAGGTCTTTGTGCAAGGAATTCAACTAGCTCAAAAGAAGGGAATCAAAGCCCTTACTATTTTCAGAGACAGTGAGTTAGTTGTTCATCAGGTGACGACACACGGTGAATCTAAAAATTATCTTTTAAGATCATACAAGAACTGAATCTGGATTTGATTGAGGATTTGAAGCTTTTGGGATCCATGCAATTCCTAGAAATTAGAATCAAGATGCTAATAGGATTGATATAAGTGGATCCCAATATGATGTACCTATTGATATCATGAGCGAAGGGTGGCAATCTATCAAAATGGTGTTTTGACTTGTAATTCTTGATAATGTGAGTAGATGGAAAGTGTTCGATAGTGACAAATAAATTGTCCTTTTCCTACAAAAAGAGGAAGAGTTTGCTGCAAAAATCAAGATAAATTGTAAGAATCATATGGTGATCAAATCATAAAATTGAAAAGTAATAAGCTACCAAAAGGTTTAGTTAGTATGGAATCCATTTTCAATTCGGATGATCAATCCAAAAGAAAAATCTCTCACATGGTGGTCAAATAAGAAGATTTTGAGGAAGTCGAGGTAGTAAATGAAAAGTTCCTGAAGATCAAAAAAGTGTGTACTTTTGAAGAGAAAGAAGCATTCATCAAACTTTGTCAAGAGTATTATGGATTTTTGCATGGAGCTATAAAGACTGCATGGTTTTGATCCAGGTCTGGCACAACATACCATTGAGCTGGATCCTAATGCCAAGCTAGTTTTCTAGAAGCAAAGGCCAATTAACCCCAAAATTGAGATGCTAATGAGAAAGGAGCTAACCAAACTCATTGAGGCCTTTATAATTTTCCCTATCAAACATTCTTCTTGGGTAACCAATTTGGTCCCCTTAAAGAAGAAGAATGGAGAGATGTGGTTATGTGTGGAATTTAGTGATTTGAATCTTGCATCATTGAAAGACCATTATCCTCTTCCGTCAATGGAGAAAATCCTTTAAATGGTGGTAGGAGATCAAATATTTTCTTTGCTCGATGGATATTTAGGTTACAATCAAATTCTCGTTCAAGAATTTGGTCAATTCAAAATGGCTTTCACTAATAAGTGGGGCATGTATGCCTCTGAATAAAATGCCATTCGGATTATCCAATGTCGGGCTACTTTCCAAAGAGCCATGGACATGGCATTTAAGGGACTAATCAATGACATCATCTTGGTTTAACTTGATGATATAACTATATATTCTAAGCATGCAAAAGATCACATAACACATCTAAGAATTTTTTTCAAAGGTGTATGGGATTTGGGGTTTCACTTAATCCCAAGAAATGTATTTTTGTAGTGCACGAGGGAAATTTGTTAGGGAATGCTGTTTCAGAGGAAGGAATATCAAACGATCTAGCCAACATTAGTTTAATTATGTCCTTGTCTCTCCCAAGTCATAGGAAGGGTCTCCAGATTTTTTTGGGAACCATAAATTTTGTACGAAGATTCATCCCTCAATTCACGACATTGGCTAAGCCACTAACAACCATGTTGAAGAAAAATATTCCATTCTCATTGACAAAGGAAGGAAGGGAGAGCTTTGAAGCCATCAAAATGGCCATTTCTCAAGCTCCCATGCTGGTGAACCCCAGGTTTGATAAAGAATTTATCTTTTATGATTTTGCATGTCAAGATAACATTTCGGTATCCTCAACCAACAAAATAATGATTTGATGGAACAAAAATTTCTTTCTTCAATCAATCCCTCAAAGACTATGAGCTCAAATATTCATTCATTGAAAAACAAGTCTTTGTGGTTATTCGAGCTTTGAAAAATTCAAGCACATGTTGTCGAACAAAAAAATTCATCTAATCTTTGTCTCATTTAGGTGTCAAGGAATTTTTACTGAACAAAGAGATGAATGAAAAGTGTGTTGGATGGATCATGAAGGTGATGGAGTATGACGTACATATCAAAGTTACTAAAATTTTTAGAGGAAAAGGTTTGTGTCAACAACTTGTTATAGACGAGAATCAAAAGGAGATGAACACGTGACACTCCTAAACACTGATGAAGGTGATGATCAAGTTTACTGGCTATCCAAAATGAAGAATTTCCTTTTCTTAGGAGTATATCCTATGAACGTGGATAAAAATCAAAGACAAAATTTCCATCTTCAATCCATTCCATATGTTCTAGTAGATAATGTTCTCTTTCAAAAGGATTTGAACGGTGTTCTCCTTCGGTGCATGGGACCGAGAAAAGGTAAGTAAGATACTAAAAGAATTTCACAATCGCCTATTTGCGGACATTATTCTACATGAACAACTTATACAAAGATCATGTGAGCCAACTAATATTGGCTAGATTTGTTTAAAGATGCCCATATTTGGGTAAAGAAGTGTAAGGAATGTGCCTTGTTCAATGACAAGAAAAATTTAGCAGCTCTCCCACTACATCCAATTCAAGTGGATCAACCCTTTGTTCAATGGTGTTTGGATTTCATCGAAATGATTAATTCCCCATCCAATGATGGACATAAATAGGTGCTTACTACAACAAACTATTTTAATCGATGGACGAAGCGATAGCATTGAAGGAAAACAATGAGAAGGCAGTTCTTGATTTCTTGGAGGGTATAATGACAAGGTTTGGTGTTCCATTTACAATTATTTTAGACAATGCGATGGATTTTCTTAGTTTGAAGCTAAGTGAATGGGCTGTTAAAAATGGGGTCTACTTCAAGACTTTGTCCAATTACTATCCATAAGGAAATGGATTGGCTAAGTCTAGCAACAAGAACCTCACAAGGATTATCAAGCACACAATGGAGACTAACAGGAGGACTTGGCATACACAGCTTAAGACTGCCTTATGGGCAGATCAAATCAAACCTAAAAGGGCCATCGAAAATTCTCCTTTCATGCTTGTATATGGAAGGGAAGCAAAATTCCGATCTCCTTGAAATTACCTTCTTTGGAGTTGGCTCATTAACTTGAAGTTATGGAAAATGATCCTATGTGATAAGGTTTGCTAAACTCATAGAGTTGGAAGAAGTACGCAACAAGGATATGATGACTTTGGAGCAACATCGAGGCTCAGGTTAAGAAATATTTTGACAAGAAAGTGTTTGACATGCATTTTTAAGAAGGAGATTTAGTTCTCAAATGGATGAAGATCAAGCTAAAATAGGAAATAATGCCAAGTTTGACTCTCTTTGGAGTAGTCCATACATTATTACCAGTTTGAAGAGGCGAGTTCATTTAAGCTATCCAGGTTCAACAAAGAAGAACTGTCTATTCATGTAAATGGGATACATCTCAAAGATTTATTTTGAGAGCGTTCCACCCCCTGTATAATTTAGTTAGGTGTTTTCCTCTAAGTGCTTATGCACATTGTTGTGTGTTTTTGTTCTTTTTCTTTCCTTGTTATTGTGTTTTGTGTTGTTCTTGTACATTGTATCATCCTTAGAAGTTTCTCAAGGGAAGGAAGGTTCAAATTTTCCATAAGATTTTCATAATGTTGCTTTAGTCAAAATTCTGTAGTATGCCATAAATTCCAAATATTTATCAGATGCAATATACTTCATGCTTAGCATTCCAGGGAGATCCAAGATTGGTAATGCTCAAGGGAATTTTAGAATCCATCGTAAAGAACCAAATCAGTTTTGGGATTCCAATATAGACTCCATGCCCAATGGATGACTTAAGGCTATTGGAATCATGCTTAGCAGGCAATCATCCCCAAGAGGTCACCAAAAATGTTATCCAATTTTGCACAGATGGAAAAATTGGACAACAAGGTCCTATTATTGGCTTCAATAGACCCACTTCTGGTGGTTATCAAGATAACATGATTAAAATAATTAATAAATTGATAAATGATCTCACCTAGCCTCAAACAAGGTTATTCGATTGCCCATTTCTGGTGTGTATCTCGATGCCAACCAGTCTTAGCTCATGGAGGACTCGACAAATTCGAGCAAGTATGTCATTGATGTCAATCTCGATTGAGCAAGCTCAATGAAGTGCAGTCGAGTCGAAGCCGAAAAAGTGAACTCAATAGAATGAGCTCGCAAAAAAAGTGTGGGAAAGTTAAGATGGAAATGAGATTGATACAAACTCGGTTTCAACTCGGTGATAGCTCGGTTGGTAACTTAGTGTTCAACTCGATATCAACTCGGTGTTAACTTAGTTGAGTAACTCAACTTGCAAAATCAAAATGTAAAGCTTAATGATGGAAAGTGTAAACAACTTGAATACGAGTATATTGATAACCCGATGTACCAGGCTAGGAAAGAGAAACAAAACATGAGTTGAGTATCGAAGTGGCATGGTAAGGTCTAATTAAAAACTTGGTCAATTGAGTAGGGAAAATGATTCGAAGTGACCTCATGCATGACTTGATGCATGGTAATAGCTTAGTTAGGTGAGTTTTCAATTGCAAGAGTTCATAGGGAAAATCAAGCCAAGCTCATATTTTTGTCGATGATGAATTCGGGAGGGGACGAGAAGAGCTCAAACTCGGTTGCAGCATTGAAACAATCAAAAGAAAGAAACTCATTTCCAAGACAAGGTGGTTTTAGGTAATACAAACTCGGATGAATTCCCATGAAATTTAGGGAATGTGTAGTGAGTTCGACGAAGAAAGTGAATAGAATCGAGTGAGTTAGGTGTGTACTCATGAGACCAAGCCATGGTGAAGCCAACACGAGATGGTGAGTTGTTCACATACATGGCGAGCTTGAATGAGGCCGGTGCTAGGTTTAGCTATGAGGTGGTATCACTATGGCCATAGGATGAGTCAATGGAAGAATAGTTTGATAGCTCAGTTGGATGAGGAAATTGAAGTTACGCAAGAGTCGTAAGGATAAAAAGTGAAGAGCTCGTTGGAGGCATAGGTCGGTCACTAGCTCTAAATTGAGCTGAGAGTAATGCAAAGGGTCAACGTTGAGATAGGCTGTTGCATGATGGTATAACACATAAAACATTTGATGGGGGAATTTTGAAGGTTCATTGCCAAGTGGAGATAGCGGGATGGAATTCCAAGCCAAAAATTCCATAGGGGATATTTTGCATTTGGAAAACCATCATAAGGCTTTCACTAGGTGGAGATCCATGGATAATTTTCCAAGTGGGGTTCCAATGATGGTGGGCCAAGGTACATTCCATGCACACATAGATTAATGTGAGTGTGGCAAAGGTTTTCTGAGTCCTCCACTAAGACGCCATCCAAGCCAAGTTAAGTGGGAGGTTGGTAGAAACCATGAAACTATGCATAAGACCCGGTCATCTAATGAGTGCAGAGGACCCGATTCCTTGAATATAGCTCTAAATACGATTGGATACGATCTCAACTTAAGTTCGGATGTGATCTCAACTTAAGTTAGGAGGTGATCTCAATAAAAACTAAGGTCAAAAGCATAGGAAGAGATTATAGGAAAACATGGGAAAATATTGACACAATTTTTGAGCTTTGAGTTCATCATTTTCTCAGATGTAAGAATAAAGTGAGCTCAAACACACATCTAGAGGCAAGTAAGTCATGACAACGTAGCTGAGCTTGGCATGATCATGTATGCAAGCTTGGTATGAGCTTGTACATGAGCTTGGTAAAATATCATAGGTAATCTAAGATATTATCTCAATGTGAGCTCGAAGACAAGCTCAAAAGATATTAGCCATGTGATCTTAGAGGTGAGATCAATACAAGCTCAAAATAAGTTAAGAGATGAGATTAACACAAGTATGGTGGTGAGATCATTACAATCTTAAAGGTGAGATTGACATGAGACTAGAGGATATCTCAGAGGATATCTCTATGCCAACTGGGTGTGAGCTCAGATGTGTGCTCAGAGGTGAGCTCTGCATGATCTCAAAGCTAAGTGTAACGTGATCTTAAATGAAAGCTCAACTTAAGCTTAGATTTAATATCGATGTTAATGACTTGGTTCGATGTGAGGGACTTTCTGATAGAAGGAGCTCGTCAGTATAAACAAACGGGATTTGATATAGGAATTTGGCTCGGTTGCGGCAATAGGAGTTCAACTTAATGGTGAGCTTGTTGAAGAATCGTGGTCGTAGCAGTAGGAGCTCAACTCGGTCGTGGTAGAGAAAGGAGGAACCCGTGCCTAAGTCGGTGAGTTGGATCGGCAAGTGAACCACCGAGTTGGTTCTTTTTGACCCATTCACATGGACCCCTCCCTCTTTAATGTAAACTAGTATTCGGGGGTCCCACTATTATTATTTTTAATTAAATTAATATTTTTATTTTAAATATTTTATTAATAATATATTTTTATTAAAATATTTTATTTAAATATTCATTTAATTAATTGAGAGGATTAGGTCAACAGAAATTGATGGCACATAATGGAACCTTCTCAAGTTGTTTAACCAATTGTAATAAATGAACAATCACGTGCCTTCAATTTAGGAAGGGAATTTATGACTTCTCTCTCTCTCTCACAACTTATTCTATAAATGTAAGTTGGAAGCTCATACCAATGGGTTGGAAAAGTTAGAATTACTGAGACAAGAGCATATTTTTGAGAATCCTTCTTTTTCTGCAAGTGGTTCTTGTATGTTGAGGAAACTTTCAAGCCTCTTTTCAATACTATAATGGAAACTATTGCCTCTTCTCAATGTATGATGCATTGTGCATGTTGTTGAAGTAATAAAAGTGCGTGTTTTGTGACTAATCTTGGTCTTTTCAGCCTCTATACTTCTTTGCGCCTTTCTCATGCTTGCAAGTACCCTATGCAAATTCAAGTTTCTATTGCAGGTTCTCGAAGTTCTGTGCTTATCAAGTGGTGGAGTATTGCATGCGGAATTGTGGTGATTATTCACACTTCTCAAGTTCATCATTCTTCACTTTGGAATCTTACCGATATGCCATTATCCGATTGAATAAAGGGAACACATGCTTCTTAGTCTCTGGTATACTATTTACCCTCTTTAAGTTATAGCAGGTGAAGTTGTCTTGTGGTGCACAACACCCTCTTTAAGTTAACCCTTCCTAAGTCTAGAAATACCCTTTATTTGGTGCATCACCATCCCTAGTATAGTTTCATTTCTTGTAAATATCTTTCCCTAAAACCCATGAAAATGTTAGCATAGGACTAGATAACCATTTTATTACACTAGGAGTAGTACAACACTTAGTTTAGGAAGAGGAAGCTGACCTTCTCCGGAGGTTCACCTCGAGCCCAAGTCCCATAGCTTGAGAGGTGATTCCATGTTTCCCAATAAAAATAAACGTCTTGTTCACATTATGGCCATTTGGAGGGTGCAGTGATTTGGTGACAACATTGTGGATAATTTTATATTTAAGGAGGAATAGTCATTTAGTCCTTGTTTTTCACTGTCGAAGGAGAAGGGTGAGATCCGGGTTGGCGGAGCCCAATTCCCCTCAAAAACTAAACCAATCTCTTCTAAATTATGTGTCAATTTCAAAAGTGGTTGGAAGGCTAGGTTTAATGTCATTGAGTGCATTTTTAAAGCTTGTATGTAATTTTATTTAAAATAGGCCTTGTTTATGGGAAATATTTTTCTAATAACTTTTGATCAATAGCTCGGAATTGAGCGCCATATTTTGCAAAATTTTATATTTTTTAATTTCCCACATATTGGTACCATTTAATTTATAAAACACACTAATTTATAAAGTGACAACATTTTGGGGGTGTGTTGTACTTGCATACGAACACATTTTCGGTTGAGTCGATGTTCTAATTTTTTTGGGTGTTACATTCTTGCATCTATCATGGATTTTGATAATAAGATGATTTTATCTTAAGTGTGTGAAATTTAGGAGAAAATGGTCAAATTTTTGGAAGAAAACAGATCGCTTAAAAAGTAAAAATCTATACAAAGTCATCCTCATATTGTGGAATCTCACACACATGTTCCTAGTCCAATTTCAAATATTGATCCTTTACCAACTAACCTTATATTGTTAGTTTCGAGCCTCTGTAGCTGCTTTAATGCTCCTAAGCCTATTACGCTTGTTACTGCATGTTTTACTACACTGTTCTTATTGTAGTAACACATTATGTGTATCCCATTTAAGCTTCTAATGTCATTCTTGGATCCTTTGAGAATCATACCACTTTATTTGGTTCTTGCATGCTCCATTCTATGGGTTTCATTGGTAGAGGTATTGGAAGACATTCATAGGGTATTGCTTCCCCTATTCCAATTGTTAAGTGGAGTTCTCACCACTACATTGATTTTTGAGAAGGTAATTTGTTCGAGATCACACATTGATAGAGATCTTATTTTTTATGCTTGAATATTTCTGAGGATCATGAGATTCACATGAGTTTTGAACCTTCACTTGAGCTTGAGACACACGATATTTCAACTGTGAGACATGATCGACGACACACATTCGATGTCTCTTTGCATGAACTCGTTGCACATTTTACATCAAATAATATGCAGCATATTATTCATTCACCTATGTTGATTTGGGGTGGATTTATGATCACTAGTGGTGGAAACATAGGAGTTCATTTAGAGGACTCTACATGAGTGACTCCTCCACCATTCGGCCTCGTTCTCCACTTTCTATACCATCTGCATTGTAACGCTCCTTATTTTTAGCAATTTTGTTTAGCAAGTGTAGTATATATCTATTGTTTGTTGGGAAATTTTGTATTTGTATTTTCTACATTTTTGGGCATGTTGATAGTATCTCTTATGGGGGAGCTATTCTAGTGAAGCCTAGTGTTAGTTTTTCAGTGTTTGAGTAGTTGTTTTGACAACTCATATAGATTTGTAGCATCACTAAACCTATTTAGCGGTATGGGAGGATGTGTAGTTGAGCCTTCTTCTTCGGTGTATTGTGTCCTTGCCTTGTTTCCTTGGTTGTTCTTGGATTGTGGTGCACCTATTTGTAGTAGATCAAATTATGTTTGGTGTTTTTTTCTGCACTTTTGACATCTCTCCATTGATAATATCCTTGTATGAAGCTATTCTAATGCATCCCATTGTTAGTTGTTTTTGAGTTTTTTGATTGAGTAGTGGATTCAGACCACAATGCCCACCAAAATTCTTGAGTTGTATGATTTTTTTGAGCCGAGATTCTTGGGTTGCCTTGTAGTGTTTTTCTCTCTCTACTTTGTTGTTACTAGTTTTTGGGTACCTTACATTGCTCCATTTTCCTAGTTATTATATGTGGGTACCTCATCATTCATTTTTAAGGACCCACCTTCTTCCCCGCCCACCTAAGCTATGCTTATAGGGGTGTTAGTGTAGGTTATTATTTATCCTTTTATTTTATTATTAGGATAATTATTGCACTTGTGTTAGCTCTATACATGTTTTGTTATCTCTACACTTGTTGTGTTAGCTTGTTTAGGTGAACCAATTGTGTTGAGCTTACTAGTTATATGGAGTCGGCGCTACTTCCAATATTAGTTAGTGAGAGTCATTCACCATTGATCTAGGTGGTAATTGAATTTTCCTTCTCATATATGTACATCACTTACATAATTCTATTATGTAGCTTTGAGTTGATTTTATGTGCACTCTTCATGGTTGTGGTAATGTTTATTCTGCTTGGAGTGATCATGGGATAAGAAGCATTGGCTTCTCTTATAGATCTAATTAGGAATGAATACTATGTGTTCTTGAATATATAATTATATAGTCATATAAAAATTTGTAATGGAAACTAAGTTATTTACAAACATGCCAAACTAATAGATCAATTGAAATCATAAGAGGGGTTGGAAAAACTAATTAGTTGATTTCGAGATAGGTTTCATACTATGCCAACACGGAGCCCGGGAAATGTAAAGGATGTTAGAAAAACCTATATAAACTGCTCTTCACAAAGTGCAACTAGGGTCATAAGCTGTATAGAATGTTGAGATAAAATCCCATAGAAAAATTATTTCTTACTATCCGTTATAAACACGAATCTTTGGGGGTGAATATGTCTAACAAAACATTCGTTTCCTTTACCATAACTTACACATCATCCAAAACAACCATTCAACATACATATGCAATTATGATCTTATTAGGTGTGTATCATCCATTCACAAGTACATGAAACAAAGAAGAGAACACATGAACACCAGATGTAAGTGGGAAAACCTCAAGGGAAGAAAAACCATTGAAACTTTTGAATATATTACTCAATCCAAAATAATTGCATGAATATTACTCATCACACAAGGTTTGTTTAGTGAAGTACCCACTTCATAAGGAGAACCAACCCCTATTTAGTATAACACCCACTATATAAGGAGGCTAATACCACCCAAGGTAATCAAGAACCAAATCAACCACATGATGAAGAATATCACTGATATATTCTTGCTCCTACAATATATTGTGATCACAAGTTCAAATCCTCTCACTCAAAACCCCTCTCAAACGCAACTTCTTATTTGCTAAAATCTACACCTTATCTTGCTGATTTTACACTTTCCCTAGATCACCATCACCTTTTCTCTCTCTATAAAAAAATCACACACTCATTTCTCTCTCAACAAGGTCACAATGACCTTCATCAAATTCTTCAATAAGCCTAGTAGGTCACACTTTTTATCCACTCTCACAACTAGTCATAATGAGCCTTCTAATTTGATTTTATACATGCTTTTTCCCCTAGATCACATGGGTAGATATTAATATAGTAAAAACAATTAAATAATCATTATAAAAACTTATAAAAATCATCCAAAGGACCAATTAGGTCGCCACTATCATCGAGACCCTTCTAGACCTCCATTAGGACATAACAAGTCCTGAAACTCTTTAAGAAGCCTACAAACCAAATATGAGTGTGTAAGATCAAAACCAAATTCACTAAGGCATTATAAAAACTTATAAATATTTATTAAGAACTCAAAAATATCCAATAGTCATGAAAACCACCGGGATAATCATCACACCATGAAACCCTCATTAGACCATGCTCAACGAAGCACCTCAAAATTGACCTTTGAAGAATAGGTCATAACTTGCTCATATCTAAGAAAAAAATCAAGTGTGATGTATAATTTTAAATATATTGGAGTCAAGATCATAAAAATATTCAAACTAAGTCATAACTCCACATGTATAACCTCCAAAACCTGTTATGTTCTCGGACTCCTAAAAATGCTCTGAAACTACCTAAAAACCAGTCCCCATAAATAGAGCACACTTTGAATTATAAGGAAAAAAATGATCTGAAATGATCATGGAAATTTAGTAAATCTCCCATGATTCAATAAATAGTAATTTAGTCAATAGGTTCATGGGAAAATTTTGCACAAACTGAAACTTTCCAGAAAATTTCCTTTTTGGTAGGGCCCACATACAACCAAAACCTCTAAATCACACTTGGAGAAATATAAAGCAGCCCTCTACAACCTCCATTCATAAATTTTTAAAAAGAATCAAATACGGATCACTACAAGAAATTTCCTCCAAGTCACTCCAAAGCTAGGGTTTCAAGAGGGTTAAAAAGTAGTTTAGCTTCTTAATAATTGTTCATAAAAATGTGACTATCAAAAAACCTCATTATTATTGGAAAATATTCATATCCAACCTACTGAATTAATCCCAAGAGATTGCATCCCCATGAAAATAACAAACTCCCCAACGAGCATCTGAAAGTCAACTTTTAGCACAAAAACACACCTTTGACAACCCAATTTTTGGGAAAAACTCAATACCTTCAAAAATATTCATCATCTGGACCTGAAACTTGAAACAAAAGATAATACAAACCTTATTCGATGATATCCCAGTTCTCATCCATTCCTAATTACATTTCAAACTATCCATACACCATGACTTACCCTTGTCATCTTGTCTTGTCTCCACAGTCTTGCTTCTATAGGACCTAAAACTTGCACTTTACCACTAAAAACTGACTTTACACACCTACAATACCTACTATCTTCATAAAAAATATAATATGCTCATGATGACCTTATTTTCCTCATACTTCATGTTTCCACACCATCCCGCTTGAGCTAAGTCTAGGATTAGGCCTAAAATGACTTGACTCAACACATAATTCACATGATTTGACCATGAAAACAACTTGCAAAAACACTTAATCACCTTTACCACATCATATTGATCATTATTTAGCTCATGAAATCCTTCAAAACCTATGGAGTACTCATAGTAGCTTGACCATGCTTAACAATAAACAGATGTACCAAGACAACATATGGAAGGAGAACACAATTGTACACTACAAATCAACCTTCAACTTAACTCATGGATGACACCTAATTCACCTTGACATCCTTTGAAATAAATGTGACACTTGACATCAATGAAAACCCTAAACACAATGCCTAACAATCTCCCCATTTGTCATTGATGGTAACCACCTTTAGAAACATTAATGGCAACCACATATGCAAACACCTATAAGACTCTCTATAGACATATTTTTCATGTTTTTGAGTACAATCTCCCACTTTGACATCTACGAAAAAGGATACATGAAAAATTATACATGAAAAACAATGACAACACACAATGACAATAATGCACTTAAACAAACTTACTTCACTTTGGTTTGCACTCACTTCTTGGTTCTTTTATTTCTTCAAATGCTGCTAATCCATGGGCCTAGTCTTAACTTTATCATAAATCTCACGTGAGAGTATATCATGCATGAATCCCCACAGGGATGATTACGTATTTCATTTTGATCTTCATTCTAGGTCTAGATCAAATAGATCCCCTTGAATTAACACACTAATTTTTGTCTCTACCTTGTTCATCAATTTACCAATTTCTTCTTATAACTCGGACTCGAGATCTAACCAAAAATCCCCTTGGGTAAGTACTTTCTCAATTTTTGTCTACTTGATTCCTTGTCAAAACTCCACTTATGTCACCATTAAATATGACTAAGTCCTACATACCCTGAGTACTTTGGTAATACATCTTCAAATGATGTATCTATACCTACTCCATCTTGAATTCCCTTAACTAATCAACATGTTTTCAAGATCATTTCACTATTCATGTTTTGATAGAGCCTTTAGACTTCAATTTTTCTCAATCTGCTTCTCTCACAGACTACACATGAATTTCCAATCCACAAACCTAAGAATGCAACTACTTATAATTCATTCCTTGAATATGAGCACCTTAGTACGCTTTGCAATACTATGATAAACCTAGATCAGTCCTATTAGCCTCTAATCCTTTCTTATGAAGTAAGAAACACCTAAATGCTTTTCATGTTTGATAATAAATATTGTCCCTTGCATACTTTGTCACCTAGGACCTTTTTTAACTTTCTTCATGATCAAACACTTAGTGCTAATGAAATCCCCCTCACCTAAAGGACTCTCATATCTTGTACTATTTAAAAAAACCCTATTTTATGTACATATTTTCAAGAGAATTCAAGACCATAAAATACACAATCCTAATCATGGAACACCAAACAATTTTTTTGAGGGCACAAAAACATATCCACTTTACCCGATACGGATGCATGCTTCACTTTGACTCTCTCATGATCATAACAACTCTTCATTGAGCTAAACAATTCAGGATTCTTATCGACCTTTCAATTTACTCACTTCATTCATGAACAAGACACACTTCATAACATAGAAGATTTAATTTTACTCACTAGATCTAGAAGAGGATCATTGATGCAACACTCTACCTACTTAGGTACTTATTACTCTTCTTGATAAATGATCAACTACCAAATTTTTCAAACCTTCATGAGAATCATAGATCACAATCCTTTGATGGAACTCCATACTTCAAGTTGTCAGAATCATCTTCTAGGTCTTCATATACTATAACAATGATAAACATATTCGACCTTCAAACTCAATGAACTTTGTCTCCTGATATCACTTTGAACAAGCTCATTCAACCCAAACACAGACCCAAATCATGAATGATCATACTT
The DNA here is from genome assembly GCA_018340775.1 of Taxus wallichiana var. yunnanensis. NCBI lineage: Eukaryota > Viridiplantae > Streptophyta > Pinopsida > Cupressales > Taxaceae > Taxus > Taxus wallichiana. Next base: position 64,590,127 of record CM031238.1, on the reverse strand, counting down.
TAATCATAAATGATCTTTCACAACAATCTTCAAACTTCTTGATATAACTTATCTTCAAATTTCATATTCAAATAAGAAGAAACACATACTTGCCCAGATTTTGGTCTTTCATGAAGTATAATTCCTATCAAACCTTTAAGAAATCTACACTTTTGATCATTAAAACTTGTGGAAACATGAGACACATTTATTTTCATCTTGCAAAGCTTCAAATGATGAAAAACATAAGATAACCATTATCTTTTCTTAAAACATCCTCAAACAGACATTATGGTCTTCTTAAGTATAATGCCACTCATGATTTCATGTTGGGAATGAACCATACCTGACCAAGGAAAACCAATACCATTTCCGGATACCCTTTGGGATCTTTAAGTTTTGTGCAAAGTTTCTTCATCCAATTCCCAAGGCAACACTCTCTTTCTCACCTTTTTCCTATTCAACTAGCATTCTTCCTTGTAGCCATGTCTAAGGTCCTTTTTGATATAGATTTTGAATGAGAGACTCAAAAATCAAATTGATTACCTTTTTGAGTACCTATTGGGGATATTATCCTCTATACCAATTTTCACTTTGCACCTTCCTATTAGAGTAGGTATTTACCTTAGCTCATGTTCACCTAGGTACTTTATTTACCTTTATTGTATTTATCCTCACCCACTTATCTGTGTGGATATTTATTATATCTTATTTAGATATTAGGAGATATTAACTAGTTGTTAGGTATAGTTCTTTCCGTGATCCATGGTATGGACTAGTTATTTCCTTGATCTATGGTATTGACTAGATCCTTTATGTCTAGTTCTCTCCTAAATCTATGGTCTTGACTAGTTCTTTGATGACTAGTTATTTTCTTGATTTATGGCTTGATCTATGACCTTGACTAGTTCTTAGATTGTTATTCCTTTCCTATTTAAGCAAGGCCCATTATCAATGTATTGCATTGAGTTCCATAATAATATATGATATTGCTACTCATTTGTTTGCAAAGGTTTTATGTAAAGTTATTCTGGCGAATTGCTTTCATCTTATTGATCATGGTGTTTGATTAGCATCTATGTTCTTAGCTTGGTATGATCTGGTTATCATTCCTTTCATGGTATCGAGTTGGAGATTCTTGTTGGCATCCATTTGTAAGTTTTATTTTGCAAACACCCATTAAAATCCTTAGCCCTTGGTCATATGGTATGGTCATATGAGGGCTTAAAGCTTGTGATTCCTACTAGTAGGTGCTTAGCTTCAACCCCTTTAATTTTATTTGTGTGGTGAAGGCAACAACAATTTATTTTGTTTTAGTGGCAACTACAATAAATAACAGAGCAAAATAGTAAAAAACTTGTAACTTTTGATCGGTAACTCGAGTTTTGAGTGCCATTTTTTGCAAAAGTTCTTGTTTTTTCATGCTCTTTCCATTGGAGTTATTTATTTTTAGAATTGCACTATAATTATAAAGTGCCAAATATGGAGGAGTGTTGTAATCAATTGTGGACGCAATTTCAGCTAAGCTCGATGTCCTAAAATTTTGGGAGTTGTAATTTGTATCTATCATGGATTCTGATAATGATATGCTTTTATCTAAAGTATGTGGACTTCAAGAGGATATTGTAAAATTTTTAGAAGAAAATAGATCACTCAAGAAGTGAAATTCTCTTCTACAATCACTCATTCACGATAAGGATACAATAATACACTCCTGTAGAACAAACTTGCTAGCCTACAACATCACCATCATATTGTGGACAACCATATCCATGATCCTAGTCCACTTACAGTTGTTTCTCTTGTACCCACTGACATTGATCTACTAGTCTTTGAGCCTGAACCTACTTTTGATGCTTCTAAACTCAGTGAGGCTTGTTCTTGAATGCTCTTCCACATCTGTGCCTATTACGGTACCACATGTTGTGTATACTACTACCTTTCAATGCATGGATTTTTTGAGAAATATACCACTGCATTCAGATCTTGCATGCTCCATTCTATGGGTCTCACTAATGGAGTCATTGGCAGACATTCACAAGGTATTTTTTCCTCTATTCCACATGTTATGTGGAATTCTCATCATGACATTGGTTTTCGAGTAGATATTTCATTGGGATCACACATTGACAGAGCTCCTTTTTTGTTCGCTCGACTCTTTCTAAGGATCATGAGCAACACATGAGTTATGCACCTTCACTCAGGCTTGAGAAACCTGAGATTTCAGCTGTCAAACATGATCAACCTGACACACATTTTGATGTTCTTTTGCATGCACCCATTGTGCATTTTACACCAAGTCATATGCAGGCATCTTCTTCATCCATCCGTGTTGATTTGGGGTGGATATCTGATCACTTGTGGCGGTGACATAGGAATTCATTAAGAGGACTCTACAGGCATGGCTCCTCCACCATTAGGCCTCTTGCTCCACTTTCTATACCTTATGCATTGTGATGCTTCTTGTTTTGAGCATTTTTAGTAGGTGTAGTGTATCTCTCTTATTTGTTGAGAGATTTTGTATCTGTATTTTTGACACTTTTGGCATGTTGACAATATCTCTTATGGGGGATCTATTCTGGTGCATTCCAGTGTTAGTTTGTCAGTGTTCGAGTAGTTTTTTTGACAACTCATATATATTTGTAGCGTCACTCCACCCATTCAGCAGTATGGGAGGGTGTGGTGTTGATCCTACTTCTTCGGGTTTCGTGTCCTTGCCTTGTTACCTTGGATTTTCTTGGATTGTGACACTCTAGAGTTTGTGTCCTTGCCTTGTTGCTTTGGTTATTATTCTTGGATCATGGCACACCTATTTGCAGTAGTTGATCGAATTATGTTTGGTGTTTTTTTACACTTTCGACATCACTCTGTTGATAGTCTCCTTGTGTGGACCTATTCTGGTGAAACCCAGTGTTAGTTGTTTTTGAGTTTTGTGATCGAGCAGTGGATTTAGACCACAGTGCACACCAAACTTCTTCAACATTGTATGATTTTTTTAGCTAAGCTTCTTGGGATGCCTTAGAGTTGGTTTTTACTCTCTTTACTTTGTTGTCATTGGTTTTGGGTACCTTGCGGTGTCCCTTTTTCCTAGTTATTGTACATGAGTACCTCATCAGGCCTAGTTTCCGGGACTCATACTGTGGACATGCCACATCTATTTTGGCCCCTAGCTTCACTTGAGGGGGTGGTTAGAGTAGGTATTTACCTTAGCTCATGTTCACCTAGGTACTTTATTTACCTTTATTGTATTTATCCTCACCCACTTATTTGTGTGGATATTTCTTTTATCTTGTTTAGATATTAGGAGATATTATCTAGTTGTTAGGTATATTTCTTTCCTTGATCCATGGTATTGACTAGTTATTTCCTTGATCTATGGTATTGACTAGATCCTTGATGTCTAGTTCTCTCCTAAATCTATGGTCTTAACTAGTTCTTTGATGACTAGTTATTTCCTTGATTTATGGCTTGATCTATGACCTTGACTGGTTCTTAGATTGTTATTCCTTTCCTATTTAAGCAAGGTCCATTCTCAATGTATTGCATTGAGTTCCATAATAATATATGATATTGCTGCTCATTTGTTTGCAAAGGTTTTATGTAAAGTTATTCTAGTGAATTACTTTCATCTTATTGATCGTGGTGTTTGATTAGCATCTGTGTTCTTGGCTTGGTATGATCTGGTTATCGTTCCTTTCACTTCCTTCACAAAGGTCATGCAAAACCACAAGTTCAGGTTTCTAATTAGGTCTCTGTATTCTCTTATAGGTTTGTAGACCTTTTGATGTGAATTGTAGAAGTCCTAGGAAAATTAAATCCTTAAATCTTCATGAATATCTGATTGGAAGGTGTTAAGAATAAATCCTAAATTTTTAAAGAGATAATTGAAATTTTAAGATCTTTGTTATCCAATTTTACGCACATGGAAAAATTGGAAAACAGGGCCTTATTACTATCAAATCACGACATTGGTCCCAGGGACCCACTTCTGGTCATCAGGTGAGATCGCTCATTTTTTCCAAGAATGCGAGCCATCGAGGAGTTCGATAAGCTTATCTTACTCAGTCGAGCTAAAAAAGTGTCAAATCAGAATAAAGAGATGAGTCATCAGAGGAGTTCGTGCCTTGTCCTAACTCGGTCATAACTCAGATCACAAGCCTTAGACGAGTTCATGAGTAGGAAATGTAAGTTCAGTAACCGAGTTTGGCTTGTCATAAAAGAGTCTCGATAGGAGCGGAGGATGTTTCGATGGTTGGCTCATTGAGGCAGAGAAATGATGAGTTCGACCCGGTTTAATTCAACATGGAGAGATTGATGCTTCCTTGTTGGAATATGAATTCAGTTTTAATGACTCGACGGAGACAATAGCTGCCTCAAGATTTGGTCGAGCTTCTTCCATGGAAGAGAGTTTCCAAAATGAAAAGGCGAGACAACTCAACTAAAACTTTATCTCATTCTTCTACTACAGCGGCAAGATTTTACAACAACTGATCACGACTGTGGTCGCATGCAACCAGAACATCAGGATCAACACCAACGGTTCCTTGGGATCGCCCTACGGCAGCTGTCGCAATCAACTCTCTCTGGAGGCCACTCATTTTCTGAGATAAGTTTACTTCTCTACCCTGTAGCTGCTGCGTATAGCCAATTACTTCCTCACGGCACTTTCCTAGGAGAATTTCAGTTCTACGCTCAAAGCGGTGAGCATTCGATGCACAGGCATGTTGCAGTATAGTAGAAGCTTGTTTGAGCAAGTAAGTTGTCCAATGTTGTTATCTGATCAGCATCGAATGCATCCTCAAATTCGGGATTTTCCTTCAAGTTATTTTTATGAAAATCGATTAAGTGACAGTGAGAGTGTTACCGGGAGACCTGATGAAAATTATTACAAAGATTCTCTATCGAGACCTTACTGGTTTTACGGTGTAACTCATGGAAGCGAATCTCATAGAGGTGGAACTGTTTCATATCAGAATATTCATGGAGCATAATTTGCTTTGCAATTATATGAGCATCTTCAACGAGTCACTCAGAAAGTCGAGCATGTTTCTTGGGAGAAAGGAAATAGCTCAGCGTTGAAACATTTGAGCTCACTGAGAGATCAAGCTTATAGCTCAGACTGAAGTTCAGTTAAAATATTGATCCTAGTTAGACCCAAAGGAATTGATGGTCGAGTTTACTGATATCTTGAGTGAAATCACTTACGGCATAGCGGTTCTTAGAGACATGTTGTAGATATGATAAGATGACATGAGAAAATAGGATATGGCTGAACTCAGCCCGACAGATAAAATGATATTTTTATAGCCATGAGTTCAAGGGATCACTTAGATGGACTCTATCCTGCAATATCCATGTTTGCAGAAGCTTGAAGCTCGAATGGGTCATGTAAAATCTTTGGGAAACATTTCACTATCTTGCCAAGTTTGCGCGGAAAAGTTGAGGCCGGGGCCCGTGATTTAATTTGTCCAAGCCGTTATGCGGGGATTTGGAGCTAGTATGCCAAGCGTGGAACTATTACGATGGCAGGCCAAGCTGTTAATCCCGCGACTGAGGTATGAACGTGGGGGAGATTCGGAGCAGCACCGCCAAGTGGAAGTTTCGGGATGGAAAACCATGTTGTTCACTCCGCGTAGGGGAGAAATCTGATCAAACTGCCAAGCGTGGAGATTTGACGATGGCAATCCAACATCAAACTTCCGCATCGGCCATTTAAACAGGATCCGAGTCTTTGTGCGAGTCACTCGGAAGGTAAGTCGGGGAACGTGGGAATGAGACAGTTGAAGTTTCAGGCTCCACACATTCTGCTTACCACGCATAGCATATCCTGTAAACCCTGTCTACATATCTTCAACTATTGCGGACCTGCATTTCCAGGAATATGCTTTCACATGAAAGAGACGCCTTCTCATGGAATACCATAATTGCAGCTTACAGAAGACACGCGTTTCCTCACGAAGCGTTGATACTGTTTCACCGAATGCAACAAATAGATGTCCGACCTGATCAGTTCGCCTATGCCAGCATACTTCTCCCAGCTGCCATGACCTTCTCCTCATCCTCTGTATAGTTCTGAGCATTCGGTGGTCGCGGAAAAATCCCACGCACAGGCACAGACATGTTGCAGTATAGTAGAAGCCGTTTTGAACTCAGTATCAAATAGCAGCTAGAAAACAAATATTCACTGCCGTATACGATGGATTGGAGTCACGCTATTCAAGGCTTCATAAAATTTCCCTGAACCAGGAGATGAAGGTTTATTACGGTGCAGAATGAAACGATTCATATTGCTCAGCATTGCTTCTCCTAGAAACAAATTGAATGTGAAGGTCAACTCTGAAATACCTGGTTGGCCGTTTTGCATGCTACTTACTCGTAAATGGTCTCTTTGAGAAACTCTGAGGGCAGAAGCAATATTTATATCCTTCCATTATGTACGTCCAATCAGACAATAAAAATATTCTTTTACCAGGTTCAGAGAAACTTGTTTTCAACAATGAACGATTATACTGTAGTTTCAAGCCGATTTTATCTAGCTTATTTCTATTAGCTTTGATCCACGACTAAGGAAGAATTCATATGGTTGTTCCCTGTACATTTTTCCAAGGTCCTTTTGGTTGCCCCAGTTGTTCAACGTATTTTTTGAAGGGCTCCTTTTATGTGTTGCAAATTGTAACATAAAGGATCTTTTTAGTTTCTGGAAAAATGAGTATATTGTGTAGCTCACAGCTAAAGGATCTTTTTAGTTTCTAGAAAAATGAGTATATTGTGTAGCTCACAGCTACCCATTCCATACTAAGACCCCAATAGTGGCATAATTGTTGGTTGGAGCCTAGATTGCAGAGTGCACTGCCAAAATACCAAAGGTCTCTTTGTCCAAGAATCAGTCTTAAGGGTGTCTATCGACATGTTATGGGCATGAACCTGGGTCATCATCATGGCAGCATTAGGTCTTTATTGATAATGGCATTTTCTCATCGTTTGGAAGGTACAATTGTGCTTATTATGGCCAAGCTAAAACATTCTTACTGCAAGTGTTATATGATAAGGAAGAACCGTGAGCATTGTGGTAAAACCATTCTTTTTAGAAATGTTGGGTTAAGCACGACATTCAAGTGAGTTTGAGCCAACCGGGTGCTCGGGTTGATATGCAAAACAAAGCCAGGTCGAATCAGTTGAAGAGCTCGTGGTGTTGTTTCATGGAGTTTGAACGTGGAATGCATGTGAATATGTGGTCCAAAACAAGAAGAAATAACTCTATCTGTCAAGACTAGAGCTATCACAGAGAAATCAATCGATTCAGTGTTGACAGGGCCACGTAACGTGATCCCTAACAATTTTCATAGCTCGAAAATCATTTCTAAATGGCGCAACATGCAGGAGTGAAATAATTTAAATTCATTGAATTGTTTAACCTCTGTGGGTACAACCAATGTATTATGGATCAAATCCACTAAGTATGATTTAGAGTCAAACTTTTCATATTGTGGAAACATTGGTACCAAGTCGAGATAAAGAATAAGCTCGTGGGTGTTGAAGTTTAATGTATTTGTAGAGGCTTTCAATTTCGAGCTTAAAGCTTCATGTTCACGATGCATATAGGTGGCTTGGTAATTCAGAATGGCTCGATTTGGAGTTTGAAGCAAGACCGTAGTAGTGGCATTCGTGAGGCGAGTCTTAATTTGCGTCAGGCCAGGTTCACAGGATCTACATGCATTTTAGCAAAATGATAAGAATCGAGTTTGATAGCTCACCATTTGAAGGACTCAATGCAAAAGAGCTCGATTGCCAAGACGAGGAAAGAGTTAGTGTGGGGTTCAAAATTGATTGCAACACCGAGTTAGAGGATTCGAAGCTCACCGAGTTGAGATTTGTGCAGACTATTTCCACATGGACCCCCCTCCTCTTCAAGTCAAACGGGTCAACGGGGGGTCCCAACATAATGTTAATTAAATTAATATTTTTATTTAAATATTTTAATAATAATATTTATTATTATTATTTAAATATTTTATTTAAATATTCTTTTAATTAATTGAGAAGACTAGGTCATCAGGCAATTAATGACCCATGATGGAACCTTCTCAGGTAGTTCAACTAACTGCAATAAATACATCATAGGCCTTCATTTTAGGAATGCAATTATGATCATTTCCTCTTCTTTCTCACATATTTTTCTATAAATGTAAGTTGGAAGCTCATTTCAAAGGGTTCCAACAGTTCAGACAAGTTGGACAGTTAGATATCTCAGGCGAGTGTATACTTTTCAAGAATCCTCTCTCTTCTGCAAGTTGTTCTTGTGTGTTGAGAGAACTTTCAAGTCTCCTCTTCAAGACTGTAATGGCAACTATTGCCTCTTCGAATGTATGATGCATTGTCCATGTTATTGAAGCAATAAAAGTGTGTGTTTTGTGACTAATCTCGGTCCTTTCATCCTTCTGTGCTTCTTTGTCCCTTTCTCATACTTCCAGGTACACTCTGCAAGTTTAAGTTCTATTGCAGGTTCTTGGAGTTCTGTGCTTATCGAGTGGTGGAGTATTGCATGCAGTTGAGTTGTGGTGTCTGTTCACCCTTCTTGAGTTCATCCTTCTTCATTGGGAAACTGGTATATTTCTCGGTCTGATAAAGTTTAACAAAGGGAACGCGTGTCTCTTAGTCTGTGGTATCATGTACCCTCTCTAAGTTGCAGTAGGTGAAGTTGACCTGTGGTGCACACACCCTCTTCAAATTAACCCTTCCTGAGTCATGAAGACACTATTTATTCGGTGCATCACCATCCCTAGTATAGTTTCATTTCTGTAATCTCTTTCCCTAAAACCCATGAAAATGTTAGCATAGGACTAGATAATCATTTTTGTTACACTAGGAGTAATACAACACTTAGTTTAGGAAGAGGAAGCCGGCCTTCTCCGGAGGTTCACCTCGAGCCCAAGTCCCACAGCTTGAGAGGTGATCCCATGTGTCCCAATCACACCGAACGTCTTATTCACATCCTGGCCATTCGGAGGGTGTAGTGATTTGGCGACAACAATCTTCAATTGGTAACTTAATACCAAACCCTAGGTAGGGTTTCTCCAAGCCAATATAAGGTTATTTTGCAATAAATTAATCAAAACTCAATTTCAAATCTTGAAAATCCTTCCCGGGTATATTATCACTTGTTTATGCTTCTTAAGTCAAAATTACTCCCTAAATACTTCAAAAACATCATAAACTTTGAACCTAGCTCATGAAAAATCCTGCAAACTAAGTATAAGAATCATATCCTATAATGATAGTACTCGTAGTCCTTTCCACCATCTTTAAGGTCAAAACACATGCCTTGTACAATTAAAGTGCATTATCCTCTGTAACTTATGGAAATTACCAAATCATGACTAAATAAGAACTCACGCTTTCTTCTTCAGTAGAGTCACATAAAGTTGATACAGTCCTAAGATCACATCATAATACCACATTATGATAGTAACAGGACACCACATCTTTCATCCTCCAATAGTCTCAGGTTACTTAACTCACAATATACACTAATCACCAAATATATATATGTAGATAACTCTTAATAGACCACTACTCATGAAGTTAAATCAACATCACTCTTAATCCTTTCATCTCTATGTTAGATCAATCTTAAGCACAGACTACTTATGATACAAGATGCAAGACCATGACTACTCCTTCACATCTTAGTAGTCCTTCATGAAGCACCTCTACTCATGACATGAAGTCATAGAGACATAGCAACAAAAATAATTCCCAAATACCAATTCTTCAAGAAGGTATGAAGCTAGAAATATCAAAACATACCTTGTAGATTACTTTTGCAAAGCACAACTATGCTTCTCTAAGTGGTAAATGTCTTCAAGAAGCCTAGTGAAGACATTCCTTGCTTCTTAAGGAACTTAAATAGTATGAAATCATCAAATGAGCCTAAAGACTTCATCTCTTCCTTGCTTCTTGGCTTCTTGGATGACATTTTAGGCATGATAACATCCTCATTCATTCCTTAGGACTAGAGACATGTCCAAAACTCATGATACTCTTCATTCTCTAACTTTTTCTCAATTAGGGATAATTAACCTCCTTTTTTTTATTAGATTAGGATTGACAAATATGATTCCCTCCTTTTTAGCCTTGTCAAAAATATCGACATCTTGTTTGAACTTGATCCTTCTTTGAAAAAATTTATAGGTTCATTTTTCATGTTTTGCACCACTTCCTTTGAATCATCCTTCTTAGCTTGATCTCCATGATCGATTCCTTGAGTGTCTTGACTGTTTTAGGATTTTATTTTGCTTCATTTACATGGTCTCTCTTATTGATTACTTTGACTTCCTCTATAGAATCAAACTTTTTGATTTCTTGGCTAAGATTGGTTTCTCTTTGGCATATATCTTGATAAACACCTTGTCTTGAAAATTATTACATTTTTCAGAAACATCATACTTCTTGCTTTGTTTGGAAGACTCATAATGAAAAAGTATTAGTATATGACGTAGTTTATGACAGTCATAACTATCATCCATAATAACTCCCATAGTTATTTGGATAAATTACATCCCCAATCTGGCTCTCAAGGTTTCATATTATAGGTTTCGCGCACTTTAGCTATCTCTTTAACACATTTCCTTAGTGGAAATTCCTCACGCGCTCATGCACACTTTGATTCTCTCCTTTGTTTTTCTTTATTTAATTTTCCTTTATATCTTTGTTCCATTCTCCCCCATTCACACTTATTGTGCATTCATCATCCTCCCAGATAGTCCATGCACCATATACACACCCTAGAATTGCTTCCCAAAATCAGCTAAGTCTCTTTTCCTCTTACGCACCCTCTTCTTACTGCCACACATTACTTTGTAATAATTGTGCCTCAACCATACATTCCTTTAGTAGGTGTTTGTCCCATTCTTCCCACGCATGTTACCTTTATGCACTACTTCCTTATGATTTTTTCCACATATCTCTCCTCTGTAGGCATGACTTTGCACCTTCTTCTATGCCCTTATGTGCCACATTATGTTAGACCTTGAGTGTACCACATGAAAAAATCAAAGCATGCTAGCTAGGTGTTGATTCTTGAAGATAAATAATTAAGCAACACTTGGTAGAAATGAAAAAAACATTTTACATAGTTAGCCAACCTTTCAGCCAATCAACGCTCACCATGTGTCATCGTGTGTAAAAGGTGACCTATAGATTTTGACAGCCATAACTTCTATTGTATGGCTCTAACACATGAGCACTCGGTCTCATTCGAAATTTACTTGACATGGACTATAGTACGAATGGTGAAATTCAAATTTCGTAGAGGATTATGTAGGTGAGAAAAAAGAAATCTTCTTTCATGCCATTAATGACTAGATTTGACTACTCCAAAACTGATTTGATATGGATTTCACCTTCTTCCTTCTCCTACATGCCAAATAGACATGGTGAAGTGTATTTTGTAGATATGTAGGCATTCAATGCTTACTATTGGTGGTTGTGTTTCAAATTCAAGTTTTCCCTCCTTCTCTTCTTCTTCTCTCATTATTCATCTATAAATGTAAGTGTTATCCAAAATGTGCCCCCTGCTCATTTTGGATGGCTAACTCCTTGTGTTCTTGCCTCTCTTGTGCCTCAGTCTCCATTTTTTAATTTTCAAGCACTCAAATCTTTCTGGAAGTGGCACCATTGGATAGAGCTCTCTCTCAGCTTTCCAGAAAGGTAAATTTTTCCTCCTAACTCCACGTATTTTTCAAGTTATGGCTCAGCAGAGTTTTGGTGGGAAAATTTTCCCTAGAAGGCCCGCAGCCAATCAGGAGTTGCCATGTGTCCAAGGGTGAAAAACACCAAGCGACCCGAAGGAAAAAATGGTCAGGAAGGGTCCGCACCCAATCAGAACGTGCCATGTGGCACCTGGAGTGGCGGAGTGTGGGGAAAATTTGAAAAATGTTCCAAAGACCAAACGGGTAAAAATTCAAACTTTTTGCCCGCCGATCCGATTTTGGCCTGTTTTTGCCCTAAAACTTCAAATCACCATAACTTTCGATCCAGAGCTTGGATTTTCACGTTATTTATATCAATGGAAAGCTGGTGAAATTATCTACAAGATTCCATGGTCAATTTTGAATTTTGGTTTAGTTTAGAGGGAGAAAATAAAAAAACACTTCTGGTACGTGCCCATGGATAGAACTGACGTTTCAACAACCAATTTTAATGCAAAATGGGTCGCATTCTTCTCCAGCATGGTCAAAAATGTCAGGGCATGGGTTTGTAAGGACCTCCATGCTATTTTTAATGCATTTTGGTCAATGGGGAATGGCTCCCATGTTTTTCACATTTTCTCTCTCCTAGGCTCGACCCATGCACTGTAAAAGCTAGATTTGGCTCATTTTTCAAAGGGTGGAACACTTTTTTACACAGCAAGCTTCTGTTTTCACCTTCAGCAAGTGATTTTTGCAAGGATCAGACCTTTTTAGGGATTGTAATAGTTTTCTGCCTCTTTGGTGTTGGAATGCAAGGATTTTGATGTTGAAAATCACAATACAGGCTCTGTGAATGCTTTCAGTCCTTTGTATGTGTTGTTTGTTTCATTTCAAACCTTTGATTACAGCTTATCAACCTGTGCATGATGTTTTATGTTGCAATTTCTGATTTGTGTCTATTTGCATGAGCAAAAATGTTCACCACTCCTTTGGTGTATCACCCTTATTAGTTTAGTTTCAATTTTTGCATCTCTTATCCCTGTCTCCTTGCAATCTAGGATAAAATTAGGATCTGAACCTCTGCAGTTGTGCAAATAATAGATCTAATCAGAGGAGTTTGAGGAACCAACCTCTAATATGGAGATTCCTCTCTCATTTTTACAAGTCCCACACTTGGAGAGAGGTTTCAATGTTGTGCAATCACACTGGATGCCTAAAACATCAATTTAGAAACCTGATTTGCATCCAGGGGTGCTACTGATTTGCAACAATAGTTTTGGCACGCCCGGTGGGACCTTAGAGGTCTCATTTTCATTGCAGCAAAGTTGATGTGCATCTGCTACAATTTTCTTGCTTAAAAGAGCTATAAGTTGCACATCTAGCGACTCCAAGGAAGAAGAATCAACTGGTTTTAGCAGTGCAGACCTGAAAACTCATGAGAAGAATCAATACAAGGTCAAGAGCTAGAGAAGAAGAGGCACTGTTTGAATATCTATAGTTATCTCCAAGAGTAAGGAAAAGTGGGAGGAGAATCCAAAGGTCTCCATCTCCACCAAACAAAACTCTCTCAACTCCTCCACCTGGTAGGCCTTTCATTCAGTCAACAAGGCTTTTAAGACCAATTAGAATGGCACAAAACAACCCCTATGTCAATTTCACAGGTAGCAGCCCACTTGCCCTCAATGCACAACATCCAATTCTAATTGCACCCACCCTGCAGAACATTCCATACTTCACTGGAGAGAATCAAACTACTCCAGGTGATCATGTTAAAGACATTGCCAACCTTTGTGCAATTCATGAAATCAATGAGATGCAAGTGGTGACAAATTCTTTGGCATCTTCATTCAAGGGGAAAGCATTGCAATGGTTTAGAAGTCTTGCCTCAGGTTCTATAGTGAATTAGAACCAGCTATGTATAGCACTTCATGAGTAATTTGGAGAGAAGGGAGACAACTTGTCTCTTTTGGAGCAGCTGACAACCATCAAGAGAGCTCCCAATGAGCAGCTGACTGATTTCAACTTCAGATTTCAAAGGACTTGGGAGAGAATTCCAGTGGCAGTCAGGCCAACAGCAGAAGGTGCTTTTCTCTACTACCTCAAAGCTCTAAATTCTGATATTTCTATGTTGATTCAGTCCATGGGAGGCATAACTATCCCTATGGCTTATAGCATTGCCATTAGGGCTGAAAATTGTTTGATCCAAGCTAGCAAACTAGCCCCTAGACCTCCCATGCCATTGTTTCCAAGTTTAGAGAGCCCAAACACTAATCAAGCACCTAATTTGGCTCCTTCTCCCACTCCTAGAAATCAGAGTTCAAATGAAGCTTCTATTTCATCTCCAAGTGCCCCAAATGAGCTTCAAGAAGTCATGAAGCAATTGCAAAATTTAGGCAATGAGCTGGTTACTCTCAAGAGGCAACAAGCCCAAGGTTTTAGACCTTCTTATCAGCCTCAAGCTCAGCCTAACAGCAACCATATCAACCTCATAGACCAGCCAATCCAGCTGCAAATCTATATCAAGCAAGGCCTCCTGCCAACAGACCATTTCAGCCCTATAATCCAAATGCTATATCTGCCTCTAAGGCATTGGTGCCAACACAAAACAACGTTGCTCAGGAGTATGATTGGTGTTTTCCATGTAATGAACCTCACAAAAATCTATGTGTTTCAACGGTGCCTTGAATCAAGCATTAATGGTGACAACTACTGGTGTGGAGGGTGAGGGAAGTCAAGGAAACAACCAACAACAAGAAACATTCCAGCAGCAATCAGCTCCAAATGACACCACACTTGTGAACTGGCGGCAAGGATTTTTTTTGTGGCATAAATCAAATACAGTCTCTCAAGGTGTCATGCAACAACACAAGGTCAAAAAGAAGGAATTTGGGTGAAGAACAACCATTAGCTCCAACCAATCCACAACCTTTTATGGCTCCACAAATGGTTGGCAAACAAAATCCAGTTGTAAATGCACAAGGGCAGCCAAGAACAGCTCCTAGACCAACTCAAATACCGATTCTGCTGCCCACATGCAAGGGATGAATATGCAAACCAAGGGACAACAAAGAGATCCTTCATCACCATTTAGTATCATTGATCAGATGAAGAAGACAAATGTAAATATATCAATGTGGGAATCCCTATCTATCCCAGCCGAGAGATTTGCTACAAGTTGCCATGAAGGACTGGCCAACTTCGAATCAGCAAGTCCAAATGCAAGAGAAAGTGCTCACAAATGCTGCCCAGCCTGAAGGGAATCATGGAGGATAGCAAGGTAAAATGTTGAAGCCCCCTCCTTTTTATGTCTCATTAATCATTGGAAATCAGTTAGTGCACAATTGCATGATAGATTTCGGGGCAAGTAGCTCGTGATGCCTAAACAAATAGTGATCACTAGGGTCCAGTATGAAACCATATCCAAAGGGGTAGTGCAGCTGGATGGGACAACAAGAATAACAACTTGGAGTGATTAGAAACTTGAGTCTTACCTTGCATGCATGTCCAAATGTTGTTGTCTTACAAGATGTATCAATTATAGACCTTCCACCACTCTTTGCCCTATGCTTGTCAAGGGACTTCACAGCCAAGATTAGAGGATATTTGTCTGCTGATTGGTCACACATGCTGTTTAGAACGAGGTATGGAACCAAAGCTACAATCAGGTCTGAACCTATTGCAAACTTCCACATTGAGCCCTACACTCCAAGTCAGATCAATGCCAATTGTTCAGCATTTGATCAAGAAGATCACCCAAGCACTGATGAAGCTGACACCAAGGTTGGAAGCATCCCAGATCTAACTCTTGATGAATGGGCAAACAAGGTACATGCTTTTGATCCTTATCAAGAAGTAGAAGAATCTGAGCTAGGGGTCTATTGCATACATGAAGAAGATCAGCCCATTCCTAGCATCACCAAGCCAAACCATAAGGATGACAATGAGGTATGGCAGCTATTTTTTGATGGATCAAGGAGTAGACAAGGTGCAGGAGGTGGAGCCATGCTTGTTTCACCTCAAGGAGTAAAGTACTATTCAGCTTTTAGATTTCAGTTTGCATGCTCCAATAACACTGCTGAATATGAAGCCTTGGTGCAAGGGATGCATTGGGCAATAAAGAGAGGAATAAAGAACTTGCAAGTCTTTGGTGACAGTGAATTGATTGTAAATCAGGTCAAGGGACAACATGCTGCCAAGAATGATCTACTCAAGTGCTACAAGAATAGGGTATGGGACCTCATGGAATATTTTGAGGGTTTTGGCATCAAATCCATTCCCAGGAAAGAGAACCAAGCTGCTGACAGGCTTGCAGTAGTAGGGGCAGCCTTTGACATTGTGGAAAGCATTTAACAAGACAAGGTACAACCAAACATCCACGTGATTGTGAGGCCTTCAGTGTTGGATAACAATGTAAGTTGGCAAGTGTTTGAGAATGACCAGCAAATCATCCATTTCTTGTAAGAAGAAGCTGAGTTCTCAGCTAAGAATCAAGAAAAATTGGAACAGCAATATGGTGACCAAGTGGTATAGCTGAGAACTAACAAGCTGCCCAAGGGACTTATCACTTTGGAGTCCATTTTTAATCCCAATGATCAGTTTAGGAAGGAGAAAGCAAACATTCAGGTCAAGAGAGAGGATTCAGTATCCATCTTGGTGGAAGAGAACAAACCATTGCAAATTGGAAAGATGACAACTGAACAAGAAAGGTATGAGTTCATGCAGCTGTGTCAAGAGTTCCCTGATGTGTTTTCTTGGGAGCTATGAAGACTTGAAAGGTTTCAATCCCAACTTAGCTCAAAGATACCATTGAATTGGATCCAAATACTAAGCCTGTCGGTGTAAAAACAAAGACCACTCAATCCACATATGGAGCCTCTCATGAGGAAAGAATTGAACAAGCTGATTGAGTCAAGGATCATATTCCCAATCAAGCATTCTAGTTAGGTTGCCAACTTGGTTCCAAATCGAGAAAGAAGAGTGGAGAGATCAGATTGTGTGTTGACTTTAGAGACTTGAATAGAGCATCTCTCAAGGACCATTATCCACTCCCTTCCATGAAGTAAATCTTGCAAGTTGTGGCTGGCTCAAGAGGTTTTTACTACTTGATGGCTACTCGAGTGCTACAATCGATTATGGTGAAGGAAGAAGACCAGTTCAAGACAACCTTCACAACCAAATGGGGAACTTATGCATACAATAAAATGCCATTTGGGCTGTCCAACGCTGGTGCTACCTTCCAAAGAGCAATGGACATGGTGTTCAAAGGTTTGATTAACAACATGGTGCTGATATACCTTGATGATATCACTATTTTTTCCAAAAATGCAGCAGACCACCTCTCTCATTTGAGACAAGTCTTCACGAGGTGCAGGAGATTTGGAGTGTCTTTGAATCCTAAGAAGTGTATCTTTCTTGCACATGAAGGAAATCTCCTTGGCCATATTGTCTCCAAAGAAGGATTAGAAATTGATCCAGAGAGGGTTGAAGCCATAAGAGCACTACCATTGCCAAGCCACAAGAAAGCCCTTCAGAGTTTCTTGGGGAGGATAAAATTTGTTCGGAGGTTTGTCCCAGATTTTGCAGCCCTTGTCAAACCTATCACCAAAATGTTAAAGAAAAGCATGGCTTTCAAGTGGATAGTAGAAGGAAAGGAGAGTTTTGAAGCAATCAAAGAAGCCATCTCTCAAGCACCAACCCTCATCAACCCGGACTTCTCCAAGGATTTCATCCTCTATGCATTTGGAGGTAATGATACTATTTCTGCCATTTTGGTACAGCAGAACAAGGACAACAATGAGCAGCCAATTGCTTTCTTCAGCCAGAGCCTAGATGACTATGAGGTGAGGTATTCTTTTATTGAGAAGCATGTACTTGCAGTAATCGAAGCTTGAAGAAATTCAAGCATTTAGTCTCAAACAACAAGGTCCAGTTGCTGGTCTCTCATGTTGGGGTTAAAGACTTCCTCCTCAACAAAGATTTGAATGAGAAAAGGGCAGGTTGGATCACTCGTGTCATGGAGTATGACATTGAGATCAAGGTCACCAAGCTGGTAAGAGGAAAAGGATTGTGTGAGCAGCTGATTTTGGGGAAGCAAAAAGAAGTATGCAATGAAGAAGAGGCTGTTTTGACAGTTCAAGACAGCCATGAGCCAAGTGGCACTCAAGAAGAAAATAATGTTGTCCCCACTCCTTGCTGGACCCAAGGTATAATGCACTTCCTAAGCACAGGCCTATGCCCTCCGGAGATGAACAAGACCCAAAGAAGATACTTCAGATTGCAGGCTGTCCCATATGCCATTGTTGATGGAGTTTTGTTCAAGAAAGATGTGAATGGAGTGCTGCTGAGATGCATTAGCACAAATTAGATTCATAGGGTGTTGGAAGAGTTCCATGGTGGACCAGCTGGTGGTCATTTTGCACCGAGAGTGACAGCTCTAAAAATTATGAAGGTTGGTTATTATTGGCCCAAGATTTTCAGTGATTGCTTTGCATGGATCAAGAGGTGTAAGAATTGTGCATTCTTCACAGAAAAGAGACATGCTGCCCTTCCATTGCATCCAATCTCAGTTGACCAGCCATTCATGCAATGGGGTTTGGACTTCATTGGAGTCATTAATCCCAATTCAAGCCAAGGGCACAAATGGATTTTGACAGCCACAGACTATTTCACCAAGTGGACTGAAGCAGTAGCGCTCAAAGAGGCAAATGAGTCTAGCATCTTAGACTTCTATGAGAGCATAGTAACCAGATTTGGCATACCTACTACAATAATCTCAGATAATGCATTGGCATTCATTGGATCCAAGGTGACTGAGTGGGCTGTCAAGAACGAGATCTACCTAAGTACTTCATCAAACTATTACCCTCAAGGTAATGGCCAGGCTGAGTCTACAAACAAGAACTTGTTGAGGATCATTAGGAGAACTCTTGATGAGAATCAGAAGTCTTGGCATACCAAACTGAAATCAGCCTTATGGGTTGATAGGATAACTCCCAAGAGATCCACGAGGTAACTCTCCATTCAGGCTTGTCTATGGAAGAGAAGTAATCTTGCCCATGTCACTTGAGTTGCCAACATTGGAACTCATGAAACAGTTGGAGCTGTTGAGTTTGAGGCCATGGAGGTGAGATATGCAGAGTTAATGGAGCTTCAGGAGATCAGAGATCAGGCATCCCAAGCAATGGAGAAGGATCAAGCTTTGATCAAGAAGACCTTTGACAGGAAGGCCAAGAGTAGATCTTTCCAGGTTGGAGATCTAGTGTTAAAATGGGATGCAGATAGAGCAAAACCAGGAAGGCATTCAAAATTTGATGCCATTGGGAGTGGCCCATACATGGTTATGAAGTGTAAGAACAATAATGCTTTCCAATTGGCTTCATTGGATGGCGAAGAACCGCAGATTCCAGCTTAATGGAATCTATCTAAAGCATTGCTTCTAAAGGGAAACTCTCCACCTTGTAAATATTAGCTTAGGTTTCCATTCCTTCAAGTGCTTGTGCACATTTTTTTTGTTGTAGGTTAGTTTTGCTTTCCCTAAGTGCTTTGGCATAGCTTGCTGTCCCTGGAGATGTTTTGCAGTCCTTGCTTCCATCAGGTGATATTCCATCTTCCTCCTTGCAACATTCTAAGTTAGTTGGGGTTCCAAATAGAAAATTTGATGACTCCATGCCCAATGGACTACTTCAGGCAACTGGTATTTTCATCTAGCAGCAGATGACCCCTCTGAGTCGCCAAAATTGTTATCCAAAATGTGCCCCCTGCTCATTTTGGATGGCTAACTCCTTGTGTTCTTGCCTCTCTTGTGCCTCAGTCTCCATTTTTTGATTTTCAGGAACTCAAATCTTTCTGGAAGTGGCACCATTGGATAGATCTCTCTCTCAGATTTCCAGAAAGGTAAATTTTTCCTCCTAACTCCACGTATTTTTCAAGTTATGGCTCAACGGAGTTTTGGTGGGAAATTTTTCCCTAGAAGGCCCGCAGCCAATCAGAAGCTGCCATGTGTCCAAGGGAGAAAAAACACCAAGCGACCCGAAGGAAAAAATGGTTAGGAAGGGCCCGCGCTCAATCAGAACGTGCCATGTGGCACTTGGAGTGGCGGAGCGTGGGGAAAATTTGAAAAATGTTCCAAAGACCAAACGGGTAAAAATTCAAACTTTTTGCCCGCCGATCCGATTTTGGCCTGTTTTTTCCCTAAAACTTCAAATTGCCATAACTTTCGATCCAGAGCTCAGATTTTCACGTTCTTTATATCAATGGAAAGATGGTGAAATTCTCTATAAGATTCCATGGTCAATTTTGAATTTTGGTTCAGTTTGGAGGGATAAAATCAAAAAATTCTTCTGGTACGTGCCCATGGATAGAACTGACGTTTCAACAACCAATTTTAATGCAAAATGGGTCGCATTCTTCTCTAGCATGGTCAAAAATGTCAGGGCATGGGTTTGTAAGGACCTCCATGTTGTTTTTAATGCATTTTGGTCAATGGGGAATGGCTCCCACGTTTTTTCACATTTTCTCTCTCCTGGGCTCGACCCATGCACTGTAAAAGCCAGATTTGGCTCATTTTTCAAAGGGTGGAACACTTTTTTACACAGCAAGCTTCTGTTTTCACCTTCAACAAGTGATTTTTTGCAAGGATCAGACCTTTTCAGGGATTGTAATAGTTTTCTACCTCTTTGGTGTTGGAATGCAAGGATTTTGATGTTGAAAATCACAATACAGGCTCTGTGAATGCTTTCAGTCCTTTGTATGTGTTGTTTGTTTCATTTCAAACCTTTGATTACAGCTTATCAACCTGTGCATGATGTTTTATGTTGCAATTTCTGATTTGTGTCTATTTGCATGAGAAAAAATGTTCACCACTCCTTTGGTGTATCACCCTTATTAGTTTAGTTTCAATTTTTGCATCTCTTATCCCTGTCTCCTTGCAATCTAGGATAAAATTAGGATCTGAACCTCTGCAGTTGTGCAAATAATAGATCTAATCAGAGGAGTTTGAGGAACCAGCCTCTAATCTGGAGATTCCTCTCTCATTTTTACAAGTCCCACACTTGGAGAGAGGTTTCAATGTTGTGCAATCACACTGGATGCCTAAAACATCAATTTAGAAACCTGATTTGCATCCAGGGGTGCTGCTGATTTGCAACAACAAGAAGAGCATTGCTTATTGTAAAGGGTTGTACATTTTGGATCTCCTAGTATTTGCTAAGGGTTATATATGTTTGTATTTTGAGTTGCAGACCTCTAGATCTGGCTCTTGCATGTGGATATTGACCTCATCCGCCATTATAATTGATTGTGCATCCTTGAAAGTAATAGAAGCATCATTTTGTGGCTATCCTCTACCTTTGATCTGTTTGTATTCTTATTTCTTGTCTCCCTTTTACATTGTGTTATTTATCTATTATTTTAAATCCCATGTAGTTCCGTTTTCTTTTGTGTTTCATGAATTTAAGCTGTGTGATTGCGTTACGGTTTGTGCTACACGTGCCTATCCTCCTCGGTGCCTTCTCCTTCACTTTTTATCGAATGAATAGTGTTCATCCCTCTTTTTATGGTGCTATCACCTCCCTTTAGTTTAGTTTTCCATTCTCGCATATCCTTCTATCCCTAGTCGCTTGGCTTGTTTATCTTAGATTCCCATTTTAGCATTAGGAGTAAAGCAGAATAATAGAAATAGGTAGAGGAACCGGCCTTCTCCAATGGTCTCTGTCTGAAGTGTGAAAGGTCCCATAACTTAGAGATAGTCCCATTGTTGACTCAAACAACTTAGATCTATCTCGATCCAAGACATGGGTACAAGTTTGACCACTAATAGTTTCGGCATACTTGGTGGGACAAACATTGAAAGCTTAAACTTCATCATTGCTAAGTTTTGGTGTGTGACTTAGTGATTTATAGCCTTTGGAGGCTTATTTCAACACATCTGGTGACTCCTAACACTTTTTGATCTCCTGTTTTAAGTAGTCCTAAGTACCTTACATGCAAAGAGTGAACAATAACTAAAGAGTCTTTTGAGTATCTCCAACTATCTCCAAGGAGAGTACGAAGCAAAAGACCCATGTGTGCATCTCCATCTCCACTATGCCACAAAAATTCAAATCCTCCTCAAATCATACCCGTATGCCCTACCATGGCACTCCAGCTGCCTGTCCTATGAGGAACTTTCCCAATTTCATCATTGTAAGTCCTCTTGTTTTGAATGCGTAACATTATATGCTAGTAACCATGCTCAAAAGTATTCCATACTTCATTGGTGAAAATCAAGTCACCCCTATTGAGTACATCTAGGATGTAGAAAATGTGTGCTCTGTCTATTTGATCACACATGACGATGTAGCAGTTAGGCTGCTTCTAGCCTCATTCAAAGGAAAAGCACTCCAGTGGTACCGAGGTTTGAGACATGCATCTATTGCCACTTGGGATGAGTTTGGAACAACTATTTGTAACTATTTTGAAGATAAGTCAGATCACCTATCACTGGTGGATCAAGTGACTACAACAAAGAGGGTGCTCCATGAGCAGATGACTAATTTCAACATTAGATTCTAGAAGACTTGGAACATAATTCCTCAAGTGGTAAGGCTTACAACACAACATGCTTTCTTGTATTATCTAAGGGCCTTAAATAGTGACATCTCAGTCATGATTCAATCCATGGGAGGTAGAACCTTACTTGCTACTTACAACATTATAGTAAGGGTAAAGAATAGTCTTATTCAAGTAGGAAAGTTGGCTCCTAGACCGCCCATGCCCTTATTTCTAGAAATGTCTCCAACACCCCAACCTTCCATTGCTCCAGGTTCATGTGCAAATCACACAAGTTACATCCACATACTACTCACCCGCATAACAAAAAGAAGATGAAGAATTAAAGACCCTGATTAAAAAATTATCCAATAAGGTCATATCGTTGGAGAAGCAAAGCATGTGCAAGCCTCTAAAGTAGTTCTAATCAAACGCATAGTTAAAGCAATCAGCCTTGGTAGAATTAGTATGGAAACTAGAGATACACACGTAATGAGAAAAATGATAGATAACATGCTAATGCACATCTTCCCTTACAAGTTGTTCTTCCTATGTAACCTCTTCCAATGCCCATCACAAGTCAAGCACTAGTTCCAGTTTAGAACAACATGGTTCAAGAGTTTGAATGGTGCTTCCCTTACAACATGCCTCACAATCAATATCACTGCTCCAATTCCATGTGCGCACAATCCTATATGATCTAGAATTCTTTTAGCTATGAACCTTCCACAAGTGCAAGTGAAAAAGAGAACCAAGAGAAACCAAAATCCCCTTCAAAGGAAAACTTAATATTCTTTGGTGCTAAGGAATTTTGTGTAATTAATCAAGCTGCAGATTATACAAATAGGCCATGCACCCAGGTTGCAGAAAACACAAGGTTTAAGAAAAAAATGTTGGACTTAGGCGTGCAACCTTTAGCTCTTGTCACACAGGCCGATCTTCAAAAGTAGAAGGATGCAGCTAATACATCTAGCAATAAAATCACACAAGTTCCCGCATGTGAGGTTCCATGCAATACTCCTCCCGAAGCAAGTGTGCCCATCCTTTGGTAGGTTAACCCTCTGCTGTTCCAGCTAAGGCCCCTTCCTCTACACCTAAAAAAATAAAAAAAGGATGCTGATGTGCCTCAATGTACAAATATAGTGGCCTCCCATTCAAATGTATAGATATAGATGATGGAGACTAATTTTAACGTCACAATGTGGAACACCTGAATATCCATTCTTAGTGTGGCTTGTTGCATGAATCTTTAGTTCGAATTCTACGTGATGACCCCATTGTTTAAAATTCACATGCGTCTGTCAATATCTTTAAAGTATAAGAGAAGCAAACAAGTAATGTTGCTAAAACCCCACCATTCTATTTGTCCTTGTTCATAGGTAAACACCTTGTGCATAATTGCATGATTGACTCCAGTACAAGTATTTATGTCATGCCAAAGAAAATAGTTGATGTCCTAGGTCTGAAGTACAACCCTTTTTCCAAAGGAGTCCTGCAACTTGATGGCTCAATTGTTACAGCCTTAGGAGTTATTAAGGATCTTGATTTAACCCTCCATGAGTATCCAAGCCTCACAATACTCGGTATGTGTCAATCATTGACCTACCTCCTTTGTTTTCCCTATGTCTCGAAGAGAATTTACTACCAAGGTGAGTGGTTACTTGTCTTCAAATTGGTCCCATATGTTAATAAGGATAAGGTATGGTACCCGGTTTATCAGTATGGGATGAACCAATATTTTCTTATCATGTTAAGTCATATGACTTATCTCCTCTTTAACCTAATCAAATAATCCAAGAGGAGAAAGTTCCAATTTCTGAAGAGCATCCTGTTCCACCCTCAGACTTGATTTAGTGCTAGATTAGTGGTTGGAAAGGCACCAAAAATTTGATTTATATGTTGAAGAGCTTGAAACTCGAGCTTGGCACTTATTACATCCTTGAAGAATAAGCTCTACTTCCATGCACATTCAAATAAAAAAGAGAAAATCCTAGTCTATGGAAGTTATACTTTGATGGATCTCGAAGCAGGAATGGCGTGGGCATAGGATTTATTCTCATTTCTCCTAAGGATGAGAAATTATTCTTTGCACATAGATTACAATTCACATGCTCAAATAATGTAGAAGAATTTGAGGTGATAGTGCATGGAACTCTAATTGCATAAAAGAAAGGGATCAAGGTGTTGGAGATTTTTGGAGATACAAAACTAGTTATGCACGAAGTAACCAACAAGTGTGCAACAAAGAATAAACTTCTCAAAGATTATAAACATAGAGTCTGGGACCTACTTGAGATATTTGATGCTCTGAATCTATAGGTGGTGCTGCACAAGATGAACAAATAAGCTGATCGATGGTTGCACTTGGTTCATAGTTCTCCCTTGCTGAGAAATTTGTGAAAGGAAACACGCAACACATCAAAATAGTGATCAAACCAGCCATTCTAGAAAAAAACACCAGCTAGCAAGTGTTTGGCGTTGATGCGCATATTGTCTAGTTCATCTAGAATGAATCTGAGTTCTCTTCAAGCATGCAAGTTGACTTGCATGACAACTATGGTGACCAAGTGATCCAGCTAAAGACAAACAAGTTGCCTAAAGGGCTGGTCACCTTAGAGCAAATATTTATCCTTGATGATGAGTTCAAGGGTGAATAAATGTATATGCATGCAACATAAGAAGATTGCAGCTAGTCACTAGTGCACATGGAAATGAGTTGCTACTCAATAAAGCTTGCATGCATGACAAAAAATAGGCCTTCATTTCTCTCTGTCGAAATATAATGAAATCTTCTCATAGGAGTATGAAGACCTCAAAGGTTTTTATCTAAGTTTTTCTCATCACTCCATTGACCTTGATCCTAATATCAAGCCCACCGCACAAAAGATGGGGTAAATACATCCAAATATAGAGCTCCTCATGATAAAAGAGTTTTCCAAACTCATTGAGGCAAAGATTAGTTTTCCAATCAAGTACCCTACTTGGGTCTCAAATCTGGTTCCAGTGCACAAGAATAATGGTGAAATTAGGCTCTACATTGATTTAAGAGATTTGAATAAGGCATCCCTTAAGGATCATTATTATTTTCCTTCTATGGAGTAGATTCTACAAACCGTGGTTGGTGTGCGAGAGATTTTCTATGTTGGATGAATATTCTTGCTTCAACCAAATCCTGGTGAAGGAGGATTAATTTAAAACAACATTTATAACTAATTGAGGAACATATGCATATAAGAGTATGCCCTTTGGTCTATCAAACACAGGTGCAACATTTTAGTGTGCCATGGATATTGCCTTCAAATGTTACATCAATGAGTTCATATTGGTTTACCTAGATGACATAACAATCTTCTCAAAGCAGAGTGAAGATCATATGAAACACTTGGAGAAAGTCTTTGAGAGATGTAGAAAATTTGGGGTGTCTCTTTACCCCAAGAAGTACAATTTTACACTGGCATAGGACAAGCTACTGGGACTTGTGGGGATGGCATCGCAGTCTATCCCAAGCACGTTTCAGTCATCTTGGATCTTTCCATGGAGGTGCACATGAAAGCCTTGCAGTCCTTTCTTAAAAAATCAATTTTTTTAGGAAATTCATTCTTAATTTTATAGGAATGGTAAGGCCCATCATTGTTATGCTCAAGAAAGATACAACCTTTAGGTGGACAATAGAAGGAAAGGAGAGCTTTAACAAGATCAAGAAAGAAATTTCTTATGTGCCAACACTCATCAACGCAAATTACTCAAAGAATTTCATCCTTTGTACTTATGGCACTGATGCAAGTGTTGCTATTGTCCTAACACAAGAAATGAACAAGGATTGGAACAACAAGTGGATTTCTTTAGTGAAACACTCAAGGATTTCAAGCTGAAATACACTCACATGGAGAAGCAGTTTACACTATCATGCACATGCTCAATAAATTCAAAAGTATGCTTTCCAAAACCACATCAAGGTGTTAGTTTCTCACTCCACTATTAGAGACTTCATCATGGGAGCTGAAATCAACAAGAAGAGAGTGCGATGGGTGACAAAAATCATGGAATATTATGTGAATATGAAAGCCATGAACATGGTTATAGGTAGTACACTCTGTAAGCATCTTGCTGAGGATGTGCAGGATGAACTTGATACTTCATTATTTTTGGATGAAGATCTCCCACGTGAAGAACTTGAACAGAATAAAAACCTTGCACATGCAATGGATGAAGGATATGATCACATTACTTTTTGAGGGCGTGTACCCTCCTGATTTGAATAAAGCAAAGAGGAGACATCTAAGGCTGTAATTTATTCCATATGTACTGATTGATGGTATTCTCTTCAAGAAGAATCTTGATGGTGTGCTGTTGAGATGTATCAGCAATGTGCATAATGAAAAGTGTTAGCATAATTTCACGATGGATTCTCTTGGGAACACTTCTCTATCAAGACTACAGGAATAAAGATCATAATGGTAGGAATATTTTGGCCTACCCTATTCACGCACACATACACATACAAGTGGGTCTGAAATGCAAAGAATGCACTTTCCTTACAAGAAAAGAGAAATGGCAGGCGCTTCCCCGTAATCAATCCAAGTGGATCAACCTTTTATGAAATGAGGTCTTGACTTCATAGGAATGATCAATCCTCCTTCAAGGGTTGGCCACAAGTGGGTGCTGATAGCTATAGATTACTTCACTAGATGGACAAAAGTTTTCACGCTCATGGAATCAATCGAGGCGATAATTCTTGACTTTCTCAAAGATATTGTAACAAGGTTTGGCATTCCTCAGACAATCATTCCAAATAATGCAAAATCATTCCTTGGAACTAAAATCACTAATTGGGCTCTTAGTCTTGGTATTTATCTGAAGAATTCTTCCAACTATTACCCTCAAGGAAATGGTCTGACAGAGTCAACAAACAAGAACCTGGTTAGGATCATGAAGTGCACAATGAACATTAGCCAAAGACAATGGCATACAAAGGTATCACACACACTCTGGGGAGACAAAATCACAGTGAGGAAGGAAATTTGAAATTCACCTTATAAGCTTGTCTATGGCAAGGAGGCTACACTTCCTTTGATACTTGAGTTGAATTAAATATCACTTGCCTAACAACTTGAATTCAAAGGTGCGGACCAGAGAGAAATTAGAATGGTAGAGCTGATTGAACTTGAAGAATCAAGAAACTCTACCATGATCAAGCTAAACATACATCATCAATAAAAAAGAAGTTGTTTGACAAAATTCTAGGCCTCAAGATTTCAAATCCAAAGACTTGGTTTTAAATTGAGATGTGGACAGAGAAACATGGGTGCCATTCAAAGTTTGATGCACTTTTTAGTGGCCCATATGTTATCAATTCTTGCAAGGAGGATAAATATTTTGAGTTATCTCATCTTAATGGAGGTGTGCTATCAATCCTAGTCAATAGAATCCATCTCAAATCCTTCCATTAAGCTTACTCCATCATTTTTTATATATTATAATAGTTTCCATTCCTCCAAGTGCGTTGCACACACATTGTTTGTTTGTGTATAGTTCTTTCTTCACGCGTGTTTCTTGTACATGCTCTTTTGTTACTTCCATGTTTCCCATCATCCTTTTAGTAGTTGTTAGCACTTTTATAGGGTTTAAAACAGAGTTCGAACATGTTTCAAAGTGACTTCAAGATCTTAGATCGAGATTCATGATTACATAGCAGAATCCATCCTCAATGGACGATTCGTACTACTAAGCTCCTTCATTTAGCAAGTAGATGGAACCAAAATTTTCCAAAATTTTATCCAAAATAACTCCCATAATTATTTGGATAACTGACATCCCCATTCTGGCTATGAAGGTTTCATATTGTAGGTTGCACGCACTTCAACTATCTCTTTGACACATTTCCTTAGTAGTAATTCCTCGTGCACTCATGCACAATCTACTTCTCTCCTTTGCTTTCCTTCATTTCTTTTTCTTTTTCCTCTTTGGTCCATTCTCCAACATGCACACTTCCTTCGAATTCATCTTCCTCCTAGTAGTTCATGCACCTCGTGCGTGCCCTAGAGTTACTTCCTAAAATTAGTTAAGTCCCCAGGTCCTCTTATGTGCCCTCTTATTTCTGCCGCACATTACTTTGTAATAATTCCACCTCGACCATACATTCCTTTGGTAGGTTTTTTCCCATTCCTCCCGCACACATTACCTTTATGTGCGCCTTCCCTCTATTTTCTTTCCACATATCGCTCCTCCGCATGCCCGACTTCATGCCTTCTTTTACACCCTTCTGTGGCATGTTGTGTCAGACCTTGAGTGTGCCACATGAAAAAATCAAATCATGCCAGCTTGGGTGCAATCCTAAAGAAAAATCATTGAGTGACACGTGGAAGAAATGACAAATCATTTTTAATAGTAGACTAGCCTTTCGTGCAATTAGCGCGACTAGGTGTCATCATGTGTCAAAGGCAAACTATAGATTTTTGACAGACATAAATTCTTCTATAGAGCTCGACACATGTGCACTCAGTCTCATTTGAAAGATGCTTTGACGTGGGATACAAGTGCAAAACATTCAAATTCAAATTTTAGTGGTATTTGGTAGGTGAGAAAAGGAAAACATATTTCATGCCATTAATGAGTAGATTTGACTACTCCAACCACATGATTTGATATGGATTTCACCTCCTTGCTTCTCCTACATGCCAAATAGACATGTGGAAGTGTATTTTGTAGATATGCATATGGATCTGTTGACATTCAATGCTTTCTGTTGGTGGTTATGTTTCAAATTCAAGTTTTCTCTCCTCTTCTTCTTCTCTCGTTATTCATCTTTAAATGTAAGAGTATTGCTTATTGTAAAGGGTTGGACATTTTGGATCTCCTAGTATTTGCTAATGGCTACATATCTTTGTATTTTGAGTTGCAGACCTCTAGATCTAGCTCTTGCATGTGGATATAGACCTCATTCACCATTGTAACATATTGTGCATACTTGGAAGTAATAGAAGCATCGTTTTGTGGCTATGATCTTCCTTTGATGTGTTTGTATTCTTCTTTCTTGCCTTCCTTTTGCATTGTGTGCTTGTTGTGTTATTTTGAATCCATTGTAGTTCCATCTTCTTTTTTCTCATGAAATCAATTGTGTGAATGCATTATGGTTTGTGCTACACATACTTAGCCTCCCTCTACACCTTCTCTTTCACTTTTTCTCGAATGGATAGTGTTCATCCATCTTTTCTCGTGCTATCACCCCCATTTAGTTTAGTTTTCCATCCTACATATCCTTCTATCCCCGGTCCCTTAGCTTGTTTAGTTTAGATTCCCATTTCACCATTAGGAGTAATAATAGTACTAGAAAAGGTAGAGGAACATGCCTTCTCTAGAGGTCTATCTCAAGCACGCAAGGTCCCACAACTTAGAGACAATCCCATTGTTGACTCAAACAACTTGATGCAGAGCATCACATAAGCCTAGGTGCCTAAGTGAGTAGTCAGGTCTAGGTATGATGTTAAGAGAATTTTCCTCCATGTTGAGGCTTTCAAATTCAAATATGTTTGAATTATATGAATTTACTTAGGTAAGGTGTATACATGCCAAATAAGGCCATGTGAGTCATGTAAGGTGGAGATAAAATGAAAATAGGACTAAATAAAGCCTTTTGAGATATGTAAGGTGAATTATATATTGAATCAACATGTGTCATAGGTTGTTTAAGGGTTATTCTAAGTTAAGAATCTTATGAGTCAATAAAAGTGTTAGTTCACAAGTGTCGTTGGGCTCGTACTTTAATCAATTTAATCACAATCTAGAGTAGTGTTTAATGATTGTTTTAATAAAGGGAACAATAGGAACACAATCTCAACATGGGTTTCTATCTTAAAACTAAGAATTTATTGAACTAGTGTGATTACAAATGAAATGCATGAAATTAAAGTACTGGAATTGAAAGAAAAAATGGAGGTTAACTTAAAACATCAACATTAAAGATTGCATTGCATTCGAAAATAAATAGTAAACTAGTAACAACAATTATTAAAGAAAAAAACAAGAAAGTAAGAATGAATATCCCTCTCATTGGGTAGGAGTGGCCTTGCTCCTTCCCCGATCGTGTCCAGTATCGAGCTTCTGTGACAAATAAAATTACTCTTGAATTTGATCTTTATTGAATTCAAAATATGCTGCTACAACTGGAAAAATATGGAATCCCTAACTCTAATTACATTCTCTCTTTTATACCAAAAAAAGAGTCCTAGTCTCTCCATGGGACATAGTTATTCTGAATGAATAATTCTAAATCTAACTACCTATTTGAACTAAACAATTCCCTTGATTCTTGGTAATACATTAATGACGGGAAAAATTCGTAGGTGTTTGATCTTGAAGCATTTACAATAACTGAAGAGGGGATCTATGATTGAATCCTTGAAGGAGTCAATCACCCCTAGAAGATTCTCCAAATCATAACTAATTGAAGAAATTGAAGTGACGGTGAGTCTTCAGTCATTATTATTTCTCTCTTCTTGTGGCTTGAATGTTGATTGATAAATGACAATGATTTTGGGTAGAAAATGATGTTGCTAGCTGGAATTCCAGAGTCTAAGTTATCTACATGCATGCTTGTGTCACTTAAGCTTTGAGGGATCAGGTTTTGATGAGCTAGATGCTTGATCGATGAGGATGAGAGTCTTGCGCTAGCACATAAACCAGAGTCCTACGCTATTACACAAAACAGAGTCATGCGCTAGTGTATATACCAAGTCCTGCACTCCATATAATAATTCAATATATGAAATTTTTGCACATATAATTAATATTTATCCATATCATATTCAAGCCTTTTATACACAATAATTGACAAGGTTAAACATCATAAGCACACACAATAATATCCCACAAGCATAGTAAAATAGTAAATATAAAGTATGTATTTTTCCATCATGCATAATAATATAAAAAGTAGAATAGGTTCTGGCATGGCTTGAACATAATTACACAAGGTTTATCATGAAAAAAATGGGGCTCATCACCTCCCCCTGACTAGAGATTTAAGCAGTCCTCCTGCTACCTATTAAGGAGTTCTACTATTCTAGAATAGTTATACTCATTTGTGAATGTCTACCATGTCTCATCAACTATTATATTAGAAAACCCAAAGTGATCTACCACATTCTTTCACTAGGTAGTATAACTATCTTCTTCCTGATCATTAGTTGAGTTCCATCTGGTATTGGTGCAAGAAGAAGAGGTGGCCTATAGTGCATTCCAATCCATTGCTCTTTAAGTCCCAAGATAATTTTACATACATATTTTTCCCTTTTTAATGACCACCTAAGATTGGTGGGTGAAATTAATTCCTTCCTTTTATATGGCTTCACCAACAGTTGATATCATAGTTGTGATGCAAGAAAGTTGACATTAAAAGTGGGAATCACTTGCTCCTGGAAGTTCTTGACACAACTCTGTAGAATTTCAGTGTACCTGTCTACGAGATGTAGACAATACACTTGTGATCTAAACCTATTGAAAAATATGAGTGGTGCTGGAAAATCATGCCTCATGAGGAGGCCTACTATAGAATTTGACTGTGTAAATATTTCCCTTTGATCTCTCCACTCACCTTGATGTCTTAGGGTTGAAACAAATGACCTCAATTGAACTTCTCCCACATACAAATTTACTGGTATTTCTATTTTCTCAGGGAGAAAGAATTTGTGCACATAAAATTCACATAATAAATTCTTATCGACATCATTCGCAGTATATGCTCCTACAAATTGATGGTCATCTTCAAATTCAATGTCCAACCGAGCCCTGGCTCTATTGATTTTCCATTTGAAGAATTGTTCTTTTAAGAACAGGGCATAAAAATTGGAGGGAGGTCTACAGGAGAGCACCTGGTCATACAACTGACTAACATGGACAACATTTTGTTTTAGCAACTCAATCTCTTCTTTTAAACTTGTATTCTCTTCCTCAACCTTTTTCAACCGGTAGCATTCTTCCATCCATTTGGTCATCCCCTTCATTACAATGATTTGAGGGAAGTCTTACTTTTTTTTTTTACAACTGAGTAATGGATGCTTCCAATACATATACTTGCTGCTCCTTTTCATGTAGGGCATGTTGTAATTGAAGAGTTTCCTCTTCCTGGTGTGATACCATACTCTGCAGTTCTTGAATCCATTTTTCTTGAGAAGATAATTGTTGAGAAAACCGACATCCTTCACATCCAATAATGTTTGCAATTGGTTAACCCTTTCCTGAGCCATTTGAAGTTCAAACTGAACTTTAGATAAGGACAACACATTGGGAAACAAAGTACCAGGGTCTAGAGAACTAGGTTCTCCTTCCTCCATGGGTGCTTTACCCTTATCCCTAACCAATCCTTCTTCAAGAATGGATGGAAGAGTTGGCTTAGTTGGAGACTCGGTGGAGTGCTAATCAATGTTTGAATGGTTTTAGATGCTTCATGTTCTTCCTGTGTCAATGGATTTTCCTCTAGGGATTCAGGGATAACATGGTCTATATGAGAGGTACGACGACATTTTCTAGGTCTGCTAGAAGTGGATGAGGGAGAGTATGATTGTTGAAATTTAAGCCACTGTCTCATGCCATTTCTCTTTTTCAAAAACTTATGCTTGCAGATTAAATGAATGAGACCCTGAAATTTGAGATAGGTTGCCCCCCAATGGAATTTTTCAGTGGCCACATAGATAGCTTCATAGAGAAATTGGGGAAAATTAACCTTATGTTGGGGTTTTTCCTTGCGTGGCATAAATGTATGAGCATCCTCAATACTGGACCTAACACTATCTCATACTTCCCTTCACAAGTAAAATATTTAATCAACCATTTTGCTACCCCTACCTAGGGTTTTGGTATACTCAATATTTTGATCCCTTTTTCCTTCCCTTTACTATCAACTACCAACTGTAATTTTTCTCTTCTTCCTACTATGCAAATATTTTAATTAATTCATGGTACATTGTCCGCTTAGTAATAGCTAAACCATCATTTGGAAATTGTAGTCATTTTTACCCCTATCACAAAAGAAAGGAACCCCATGCATGCTGGCCTATCACCCAATGGAAGTTGGGCACTCACCTGAGGCACATGCGGGTACTGAGTCTCTCTTTTATGTGAGTTTATTGGGAAACATCATCTATGATTTGTGTTTAAGAATTTCAAAAAGGATTTAAGACATACAAGAACCATAGATCTCATAACGGCCTCTAAATCCTTGTAGCTATTCCAGATAGAGTACTTAACAGATTATATAACTTGTACCATAATAGAAAGAAGTATACAAACATCCATACTTAACATACACATAAATGAAAAAGACCTATGAGAAATATGTATTCATCAGAACCATTGATATTCATATATATAACAAATAACCTCACTACATTCATGGAGTCATTACAGAGTGTCACAGAGAAGTAGACCGCAATCATGCATTACAACTGGACTATTGTAACTATGCTACCAAAAAGAAAAATTACAATTCCCTTGCCCCATACATCCTATCCCCAATACAATTACCCACTAGTAGAGTTCTTGCAGTATTTTTGTAGAGCTTTGCCCACTCTCTAAGTATATATGTTTACTCTATAGGTGCTTGTATTTATAGCTTTTCTAGACTGCCAACTCATCCTCCAGTGCCCTTCGATTTGATGCCAAGTGTTTGAATGTGGTCCTCCATGAGAACATGCTTCTACTACAGCCCGAGCCTTCTAGTTTATACTATGATGTGCTTCTAGAAGCTTCTACCATAGGCATGCTCCTTCCAGGCCAACCTGTCGCTAGGTTGGCACCTTATCCACGTGTAATGGTCATGATTTTCATGTGTTTTACCCTGACTTCCAATTTGACTAAGTATCAAACCCTCGGTTTTGTCTCAGTGCGTGTCACATGAACCACGGGCTTCCTTAAACCCTTTTCTTAAACCCTACCTTTCACACTTTTTCCTTGCGTGCCTTTCCTTAACTGGGACCTTGCACACCTACGCACCTTTGTACTTAGTCAATATTCTAAGGGCCCAACATCACCCCACACTATGCTTGTTCTCCTTCCACGGGAACACTTCTCTTAGTGAGAGAAAGAATATAATAGGCTTACGCCTAGGAAAAAGAATAAGGGGATGAAAGAATGGGAGAGTGAAACAATTACTATAACATATTGGGAAAGTCCTTTTGCAATTCGGCCTCCAATTTATTCTAGGCATCAAATTCATCTTACGCTCTTTGACAAAGGTCGCCAACCAGGGCACTCACCTCCCCAAAATTTAGTCCATCTCCTTGCGCGCTCATAGTATCCGTGATCTTCTCCAATTCCTTACATATATCCTCCAACGTGTCCATTCTTTGTGTGATACGCAGATATAGCTCCTTCAACTGTTTTTGATTGAAACCCTTAAGGTTTCAATGGCCTTTGATTTCTTCTCAACCTCGGCAAGGATTTTATCTCTTTCCACCCTATTCCCCTTGTTTTTCTCCTAGAACTCCTTGAGTTCTACTTCATGAGTGGTGACCAGGGTGCTTGCCACTTTTCCCTATCCACACAATTTTCATACACATCCTCAACAGCCTAGGAAGTGGCCCTTACATAAGTAAGAACCTTCACTGTACTCTGCAACAAGCACTACGATATTCAACTTGTCTTCCTTCTTTAGGCATGTGGCCACTTCATCTGTAGACTCCAAGGCTAGTGACTTGTCTTTCCATGGTGAGGACCCTTGTTAAATCCTCCAGGCATCCTAAGGCAGATCCATACTTCGCGTGGGCAATGCTAGGTCCAGATGCTTTAATAGTATGGCTCCGTTGATGGATTCTACTTTCTTGTACACAACGCTCACCTTGGCCTTTTCATCTTTCAATTCCCACTGCCACTAGGCACTGATTAAATTTTCTTAGCTCAGGTCCTTAGTTAATGTAGCTAACTCTTCCTCTTTCTCCTTCAGATCCCCTTCCAGATCCCTGATCCTATCATTTCACCTAAAGAGTCTAGCCTCTATCTCAACAGAGACTTTGTTAAGCACGTTGCTTAGTTGTTCATCCGAGAGCTACTGGGTATCCACCACTGGGTTATCTTCCCCTGGTCCTGGCAATGTTACTATTTCCCCATGGCTTACCTCAAACTCTAGCTCATCAAGGTGGGACTCAATTGCCCAAGAGATCATCTTCCTTGTCCATGGGTAGGTAACCTCCTTGTTAAAAGATGACATGCATACAAGCTCCTCCTCCGAAGTGTACTCTAGAACCACACGTGAAACACCTTCTTGGGGTCATCAATATAACCCATCTCCGACCTCCCCCCCTCTGCGTGCCTTCCTCCCATGTGCATA
The DNA here is from genome assembly GCA_018340775.1 of Taxus wallichiana var. yunnanensis. NCBI lineage: Eukaryota > Viridiplantae > Streptophyta > Pinopsida > Cupressales > Taxaceae > Taxus > Taxus wallichiana. The sequence goes on along the minus strand of CM031238.1, from coordinate 64,554,610 downwards.
CCCTTGGGTATACTTACAATTAAAACAGGGCCTTAGGGCCTCTCGTGCTTCGACGCCTTCCTCTTTGTGCTCTCCTTCTCTTTGCTCAATACTGGCTCAACGCGCATTCCACTTTGTCCTCCACCAGGGTCTCAATGTCCCTTGTCTCCTCTTCTTCTACCACCTTGGCCATTTTCTCTTATACCGAGATTGGAACCTCTTAGTTCTATGTGCTACTCTCTTCATCTTTTCCCATGTCCCGGGAAATTCCTCCTACTGGATATCTCATGCCAGCACAAAAGAAGAACCCTTGTTCTTCTTCTCTGCCTTCCTCATCCGAATTATGTATATTGAAAACATGCGGCCCTTGATCTTTCCCCGTGGTCCTCTTCCCCACTTACTTCTTATCCATTACCAGCCTTAGCTCCTATGTACTTGTCCAAATGTCTATCTTCTTCTGAGGTGGTCTCCTCTTCTACCATTCTCGCCGAACACATTCCTTAGGTGTGTACCACTTTTCCAAGCACGCCTTGTGCATTATTGTCATAGTGTCACAAGCGTATTTCTCAAACCTTTTGGCAGGTGAGGGGTTTTCATCAGGGTACTCCCATATGAACTTATTTGATGCATCTAGTACCTCGATCTCTGAAAACACAATGGTTAGCAACGCACATTTCCAAAAAGGATCCTATCACCTTCCTTTGCGCAGTTGATAATTTCATCCGCGATGAATGTGGAAAAATTATAGATGGTGCCCTTTGAAATATTCCTACAAACATTCAACCATGGCTTATTAACTTGGGTCCATCTCTCCTGGCCATTTAGCTTTAACACCAAGTACGCGGCCATCTTCATTAGTGGATCCTTGATGTGTATGACATCATAATACCTTGACCCCTTTTTACATGCGAAAGCAACGATAGTTTCCTTAATCGCTTCTTTGTTAGTCAAGTCATCCTCCAACCCATCTCCTTCATAGATGAGGCTTGTGAAATGTGAAATTAGCTGAGGAGTTATGCACATCTTACACCCCGCGAAGTGGAAATAGTCCTCATGCATGCGCGACATTAGCCACTGATATAGCTGCTCAAGTTTCCTGAAGTAGGGCAACTCAAAGAGTTATAATAACCCTACCTTCTCCAACTTGACCTTCACATCATCATTATAAATGGGAAAACCCTCTGGCATCCTCTTGTTTTTGGGTGCACTAATTCCAGCACCAAATCCTTTTTGATTGTGCTTGTCCGATGATTATAATCATTTATGGACATGTCCCTAAGGTGGGACTACCACTCCTTTCCTAACAACACTCCATATGGGTACTGCATTTCTGCATACCACTCTTCATTTGTGCTTGCTTCAATTTCTTTTTGCTTGCCCTTGCCCTTTCCCTTTCCCTTCTTGGGTGTACTAGCTGGTTTCTTGGGTGCCATTTTCTAGGTCTTCTTCCCACTTCAATCACTCCATCTTACTCTGTTCTTCCGCTCTCTCCAACCTTAGATCTTGAACTTGTGAAGAAAATTTCTTAAACTCGTGCCCTAGTTCTTCAAACCCTAACTGGGATACTCCCTTCACAAGACGATGCCTTCTCACAATTTCTCCTATGCCCGTGAAATCCCTTCCTCCTAGTTTACAAATCAACTAGTTACTCATGCTTCAATCTCTCCAAATTTTTCTTCACACGGATCAGTTTTTTGGAAGCCCTAGTTTGCAAAGGTGCAAAAGTGCTTCATTCTCCTTATACGCAAAGTGAAAAATGAGTTCTCAACCCCTTTATTTATAGTTTTTCCCTTTTGAGCATTAATTGCTACTTCACCTACCACTGTGAATTTTTCATTTAATGCCAATTTTTCAAACAAAGCTTGTCTTCAGCACTTTCACTCATGCGCCCAACCTACGCAGACAACCCTCCAACCTTCTGGTGTGTAACCAATCCAACATGACAGGAGACTCTTGTGCATGCATAACCAGTGCCGAAGGCACTTCTTCTATCCTGATTTTTGCTCTCACCTACCTCATGTTGCTTAATGTGATTTCTCCTCCTTTGTATGTGGGTTCTATAAGTAGCTTTATCTTGACACCAACCATATTTTTCTTTATATACCTCTTTCACCCGGGCCATTCAACCGGGATTTTTAACACAAACTTCCTTGGCACTTTAACCATGTGCTCCTTCACATTACTCCACCCCACACTAAAATGATGTGTGGTCCTCTGCGCACTCACAGATTCTCAAAAAGTAGTAATAAGGTTACCAACGCCCAAGGTGCAAAACAAAACAACAACGTGAAAGGGAAACATAAGAAAAGAAACGCATAAAGGAAAATTCTAAACTAACTAGAAAAACTACCTTATTTACAAACACCAAGAAGACTTATTTATAGTAGGGCTTCAACCTACTCCCATTGAAGTGTCCAGAAACTTCGTCCCATCTAGTGCTTGTAACTGGCACACACCCGAATCAAGGATGTACGAGATTGTGTAAGGACCCAACCAATGGACTTTCAACTTTCTAGGATGGCATAGAAATTTAGAATCATAAAGTAAGACCATCTGCCCAACCTCAAACTTCTTGTTTCTTATGTGGCGATCATGCCAAGCCTTCTACTTTGCTTTTTCTACTATTTGGCTCCACCTGGCGAGTGATCATTTCTCATCTAGCTTCATTAACTCATCAATTATTTCTTCCAACACTTGCTCATTAGCTAACCCTCTTGCGCACGCTATTTACAGAGAAGGTAACATGAATTCAACTGGCAGAATAGCTTCCGTGCCAAACACCAATTGAAATGGTGTGGCTTTGTTCAACCTTTTATAAGTTGTCTTGTAAGCCCATAATACTGCTGATACTTTGTCATCCCAACTTTTCTTCCGACATCACAAATTTTGGTCGTGGTATGACTCGAGATTTTATTGAATGCTTCATGCGGTTCCATTTACTTGTGGGTGATAGGGTATAGTCTTGTGATGAGCTACCATAAACTCTACTAACAGGATCCTCACGGTCTCATTTAAGAAATGTGTACCCCTATCACTGGTTAAACTCAAAGGACATCCATACCTTGTGATAATGTTCTCCCACAAGAATCTTTCCACTATGGCTGCTTTGTGTAATATTTAGTTAAATGTCTCCACCCACCTTGTCGATAATCCATGTAGGTAATGACATAACATGACCTAGTCCTACGCACCCACTGGTGCAATAGGGCCTAAAAAGTCTATTGCCCAATTTTCAAAAGGCTCCACGCTAGGGATAGGGTGCAAAGGCATTTCATCTCTCTTTCCTAGCTTGCCAATGCACTGACAATGGTCACATGCTTTACAATAGTCTTTACAATCCTTGTATAGGGTTTCCCACCACAAACCTGCCATTAATATCTTACGTGCGGTGGCATCACCTACATAATGCCCATCCACACTTCCTCCATGTGCTTCCTCCATTATGCCGAGGCACTCATGCTCTAATACACACCTGCACAAAACGTCATCACGTCCTAACTTGTATAAGTCTCCACTGATCAACATGTAGGGCATGGCACATATGGCTAGTTGATTTTTCTCTAACACCTTCATTCCTTCTAGTGCCACACCTTCCTTTAAAAATACCACAATTTCCTCCAAATATGAGGGCACGGCAAACCTAAACAATTGTGCATCCGACATTATGTCCTTAATACTCTGTGTGTCCTCCCCTGAATCAATTCTTGATAGATGATCAGGTCCACAATTTCTTTTTCTAGGCTTCACTACTACGGTGAACTCAAACTCTTGAAATAATAATACCCACCGACATATGTGCCCTTGTAGAATGGGATTGTTCACTAAATAATTTAATGTCATTTGGTCTATGTAAAACACAAAGGGTGTTGCCAACAAATATTGTCTAAACTTGAAAAGCACGTAGATCATTGACAATGCCTCGCACTCAATTGTGGTGTAATTCTACTCTGCTAGTGTCAACTTCCTACTTGCAAAACATAGAGGATGATCAATAATTCCTTCACCTGGTTGTGCAAGCACTGCTCCAATAGCGGTTCCTAAGGCATCTACATGGACATGGAAGGGCTTGTCCTAAGAGGGAAAATGTAATATAGGTGTGGTGACAAGCCTATCCTTTAATGTATCAAATGCCCTATACTATGCCTCTCCTAATGGAAGGCACTTTTATGTCTGAGCAATTCCTCTAAAGGCACAACGATATAAGCATACCCCTTGATGAATTTCTTGTAATAACCCGTATGCCCAAGGAATCCATGCACTGCACTCTGGCTAGTAGGCTCCCCTAACCCCACAATGACTACAACTTTAGCGGGATCTACTAATAAACCCTCCTTACATATGATATGCCCCAATAACATGCCAAAGGGTGTAGCAAATACACATTTCTTAATATTGAGGGATATCCTCAACTACCTACACCTCTCAAACATTAACCTCAAGTTGTCACAATGGTCTTTGACTAGACCATACACTATCCAATCATCCAAATAGACCTGAAGAAACTTATGGATGAAGTCTTGGAATGCTTGCACCACTATGTGTGAAAAAATAGTAGGCACGTTATTCAACCCAAAGGGCATGACCGTATATGTAAAACTTCCCCACTCAGTGGTAAAAGTTGTCTTCTCCTACTCCTCCTTTGTAATCCGACTTGGTGGTACCTCGAAAATCCATCTCAAAGGAATAGATTTTGTGCCCAAAGAACTCATTCCAAAATTTCCTTAGTGAAGGGGGTTGAAAAGGATCGATGACACAAACTATGTTTAGCTCCCTATAATCCATGCAGATCCTAATCCTCCCATCCTTCTTGATACTCGACATGTTGATGGTGAATCACAACACCCTTGAATGTCTGCAACTTGATGGGTTGAGACTCTCAGTGCGATTGCATAACATGGAGCTTTTCCCAAGTGTGGGACCTTGCGAAATCGGAAAAGCTCTTCGGATGAAGGCTAGTTCCTATTCCTCTATTCAGATGCACACGTAAAAAATGCAGAGGGTTTACTCGAAAACATAATCTAACTTGCCAAGGAGACAGGGTAAGAAGATGCATAAAAATAAACCTAAACTAACAAAGGTGATGCACCGAGGAATGAAGAACATTTGTCTTGCCAATAAACACAAACCATCAAAATGTAATGCAAGATCATGCACAGATAACCAAATTTTTAGTGAAAGATCAGGAGGATGCAAATAAACACAAAGAGGGTTGAGAATAATCCACAGACATGCATTATCTACTCCAAAGATTGATACAATACACTACAAAATTCCAAGAGGCAAAGTTGCATTACAGTTTTAGATGGGAGGTTTGAACTCCACAAATTCACTTGCCAAAGAGAAGAAGGGAGGGGCAAAACAAGAATGTCCAACATTTAGAAAGAAGCCCCTCCTTACAATTTATAGGAAGAATGAGAGAGGGAAGAGAGAGGAAATCCAAATCTACCCCAACCACCTCTAGGTTGCATTTAATTCATCTCATTATGGTGGTAGGTGAGAACCCTAGCAAACCCAAAAAGTGGTGAACTGTATTTTGCATTTTTAAGAATTTTTTCTCACCCAATTAAATATATCCAATTGTAGTTAGATAGAGGACCTCGTAAGATTTCTAAAAAGTCCAACCTTGCATGAATCTAAGCTCCCTGTGAAAAGTTATGGCCATGTGAATATCTCGGGTCGTGGTCTACTTCTGTTAGTGCTCCAAATGTTGCGCCTCCTGAAGATGCGCCTTGGCTGTTGGTGACGTAATAAATATTAGGTTTTTACTTTCTTTGATTTCCATATTCTTCGCTTGTCTATATCTACCCAGTGGGGAGATATTTACAACAATTACCATCGAACTTATCCATTCTAATTCTTCCATTACTTCAATGATCCTAGAAGCTATCATTTTTTCTATCTCCTCCTTAACCTTTACGTGTAAATTGGGATTCATCTAGTAGGGCCTCTTCCTGACCGGGCACACACTATCCTTCAATTTTATCTTCATCTCCCCTAAGGAATGGTGAATGCCTTTGAGCTCATGGTACCCTCACAGGAATAAAATCCTTAAATTTGCGCAATAGATCAATGATCTTAGAGACTTCCTTCTCCAACCAATAATCTCCAATAATAGCTTCCTTAGGTTCTTCTCCTAAACCGATGTTAACCTTCTTTGTCTTTAAGGGCTCATGGTAGGCACATGTGCGAGTATTAGCATTGTCCACTACCTCACACATCCCTACAGAATGGCTAACATCCAAACTTTCCACTTCCTCTCCATCAATCACATACACCAAATTTCCTTTCTCCTTTTCCAAACACGCACACTCAAGATGTAACTCTTTATTTCCTTTACTTCTTCTTCAAAGTGCACCTCCAAACTTGTTCCACCCAGTAACTCCAACAACCTATCTTCTCGCCATGACACTATCCCCCATGGTAAGGTGCTTGATACCTTGCAAGGCCTTATCAACTGATGGCTTGGTACTCTGATACTCAAAGGTTTGAATGAGGTTAGCTGCGAGCTCTTGCCAATTCCCTGTCTGGCGGCGTGTCTCTGAATGAATGTACCATGCGTGTGCGCAACCCTATAGTGTAGAGTACAACTTGTGCACCCAGAGGGATGGTGGAAAAGCTTATGTGCCTTCTCTCCGCATCCTTTCATACTCCCGGATATGGAAAGAGGTGTGCTCCTTCACATGGTAGTCCTTGATGGTGGTGGGAACATTACTCCTTGAGAATTTGATAGAGAGAGCAATTCTTACCTTGCGCCATTCCAAAAGGCTCTCTTGATGTGTATCCCACCATTGCGTAGATGTGCCAAGTAGGACATAACTTAACATCCCTATCCGTTCCTTCTAATTCTTCCACCGTGCTTCCATTTTCTAAAAAAATATCTTCTGGAAGGCTCCTCCTGAATACTTAGGCAACTGCTTTCCTCCTAGGTGCCGACTATGCATGCCTTTGTCACCTTGGTCACCGAACCTCTCAACTTCCATCCCATCAATTCATAAGTTTCATGCACCCAATTGGCACATGCTAGAATGGTAATATTACTTACTAACCGAGCATCGACTCGATTGAGTGTACATATATCCTGTCCGAACGTCCTCCCCAAAGGTTCAATATAGGGTGCCAACTTCCCATTAGCCAGGGGTATAATGACCCATTCCTCCTTATTTTCAAAGCTGATATACCCTTTATTGAACCGGTATCCATATTTAATCTCCTTCACAACTTGAACAGCATCATAAGCTTGCAAAAGACACTCAAGGGTAGATAGATGTTTTGTATGCCATTTGTAGCTGGGGATGCACCTATCTGCTTGTTTTCATTCAAGAATTGAGGGAGTGGATAGCACCTTCAAGGGGGTTTTGATCTAACACTCACTATTTTAGGTTGTGCCTATCAACCAAGGCAAGAGAACGTATATTGCAGCCCTTATATGGTAAGGATATGGAGATATCCTTATGTTTTGCATATGACATAGAAGAGGCCTTGTGAAAACATGATCAAGTATCCATTATCCAAACTCAAAGGAGTTGTCACTACTAAATGATGGAAATGTTTTCAAAACAAAGCTAGAGCTGCTAAAGACATGATAAAACCCTGATCAACTTTGTGCATTTTAGTGAAAGGATTGAATTCTTTTGTGGACACACAATGCAGATGTAGGGGTATTGTAGGTAGGATGAGTTAGTTTAAAATGATATTCTGATGGGAGAAGTTTGGACAAGACAAGATAAGGAATTACCCACTTCTTTGGGAAGCTTTGCAAAAGAATTGCAACACCTAAACAATAGAGATGTTTCAATGAGTTTGAAGTACTCTTTCAACCAGATGTGTGCACAAATGGAGGCCCAAATCTACACTATTCCACACAAACTTTGATAACCTACCACAAAGGCTTGAATCAAAATATCAATGAAGCATTTAGAAACCCTTGTTAGATCATGACTTAAGGTACACCCAAAAGTTTACAAACACCCTCAATTTACAAGGAAGGTAAGATGAATTTAAATCTGTTTATCTTCACTCAAATGAATGCTCTTTTGAATGGAAGATTGCAGATGCCTTCAAACCCTCTACAAGAAATGAGACCATGTATGACCAACAAAGATCCCAAACACAAGATTGCAACATGAGCATGAAACACAAATTGAAAACATACTGAAACACAAGTGTATGCAAGCTTTGCCAAGAGATAAAACTAGTTAATCCATAAATTTGATCAAATATATCAACAAGGGAATGTTATTAAGACAATCTCAAAGCTTGTTGATGGCTTTACAACTGAAACCAACTCAACATGATGAACATTTGATGCAAACAAGAATAAAAATGGCTCTCAGCAGTTTCTCCAAAAGAAATGGAACACTTCCAGTTTTCCTCCTGAAAATTCTTCTCTCTTTCTCCAAAAATCCCAACAGACTTTACAAAATGCCTCCAAATTACATAATATACCCTATGCCAGCTTGGATCCTTGCATCCCAAGCAAAGAATATGCTCAAGGGATCAAATTTGTTACAAAACTCTATCCATTTCATGAAAATGACATCAAACTGTAAAATAGCTCGCAAAATGCCAGAGATGCACAAATATTTTAAAATATTACATGGATTCGGATCCTTATCCATCCCAGGGTCACATTTTTGGCATTCCACATGCCAACATGCTTTTGCAATCATTTTTCACCTTTTATTTCATCATTTTTAACTCAAGCTTTTAATTTTTTACCTTTCACGTGTTTTTCACGTGTTGAGGAAAAAATTTCATCAAAAACATCATAGGACATCAAATTACCTCAAAAGAATGGTTCCATTACACTCGATGGCCAAGGGGATGCAAAATCACATAAAATTTCATGTAATTTGGTGAATAAATGATGAATCCAAGCTTCTTGGAGCTTCCATGGCACCCAAAAATGAAATTACATAAAGAATCATCGATTAAATCAACTTTAAATCTCTTCCCTCCCAAGTGTCGATCAAATCTTGAATATTCCCTCAAAAATACCCTTTTTTCCCTTTGGATGAGGTAGGACATGTGTCCAAATACCATTGGACCAGGCCCTCATTTTAAAATTTGCATTTGCGACCTTTTTTGACCTCGGGAAAATTTTAAAAATTTTCCTTGCAGGCCCGAACACCTGCTCTCTCCTCTCCCCATGTGGTGGCCTCCCATTTTTGTCGTGTCCCTCCAAATTCTTCCTTCAAACCTCTATAAGCATCAAAACTCCATGCAGGCCCGAGCTCTCCTTTTTGACATTTGAAAAATGCCACGTGTCGCCTTTGGATTAGTTGCGGGGGAAAACCTCCAATTTTTCTTGTCGCTCCCCAATGGATCCATTTTTGACTTTGAGATTTTTGCCCAAAATTTGTAAAATTTTGAAACTCTTCCCCACCACCCGAACCTCCACCACCCCTTGGACACTGTGTTCAAAAATGATTGGTAGCGGAGCTAATCCTCATTTTTTGCCTTTTAAACCAAGGGCAAAAATTCACAAAATTTTTCTTTGCACCCCCATTCCCATTTCTCCTCCCGGACACATGTCACTTCATGATTTGTGCAGAGATCTAGCTAAAATTTTAACTTTGAAATTTTTCCTCCAAAGGCAAAAATCCAAAAACATGCACAACCCCGCTCCTCCCTTGGCTCCCTAGACACGTGTCCTCTTCCTATTGGATGCGGGCTCTCGGGCAAATGTTAACTTTAACATTTTGAAGTTAAAAACTTCAAAATTTCACAAACTTTTCCCCCCTCCATGCTAACTTTCTTGGACACGTGTCCATTTCTTATTGGAGGCGGGCCTTTGAGTCAAAATTTTCCCTTGACGCCGTGAGCCAAAAACAACAAAATTTTCAAGTCCTCCACCATCCGCATGACCTCCCTGTGCCACGTGTCTCCTTCCCATTCGATGCGGGCCTTCGGGAAAAATTTGGATTTTGAGAATTTTGCAAAATGAAAGCAAAAATCTAAGTGCGACCCGCCACCTAATGATCCTCCAACCAATCATATTATGCCACGTAGGCACTTTATCTAGAAAGTAATGCGGGAGCCGCTGGGTAAACATTTTCTTTTTGCCAAAAGTCAAAAAGTGACAAGTTATAAACTTTTTCCTGCATATCCTCAGCCAATAGGAGCCTACCACATTAGCATTATGTTGTGATGATGAAATTGACGGGTAGAATACACCCGTATGACCGTCAATACGTCAAAAATGTAGAAGATGCCCTAGAAATCAAATTTTTGACAAGGAGGGTAGAATTCGTGATCTCAAACCAACTGAATCATTTTTTGACATCATTAGCGACCTTGGGATTGGGGAAATACTTGCTCGAATTTAAGATTTGATCAATTTGAGTTCATTCACGATTTGACAAAGGAGAAATGATACAACCCATAAAAATGAAGGAAACTAGGGCACAAATAGGGAGAAAACATGGATTTTGTTTCAGATCAAGGAAAATAATAACAACTTAGGCATTTTCGAAGGTATTCAATTGGATAAAACAAGTTGTAGATCACCCACTGGAGCAAATGGATGTTTTTTTAAGCAAAAAGGGCATGGAAAATAGGGCAAAGTGTGCAAACCCAATATTTGCACCAACATTGGCTCCTGCTTGGGATGGGCACTCCCAGCGAGTGCCACAAGATCACAACATAGACCAAGTGCCAAAAATCCATTGGGCAAGGAGTCTAAAAATGCAGAGCAGCCCAAAAAAAGAATTTTCACCAAAAATAGGACCGAGAAAACTAGAGCAAAAATGGTTGCCAAGGACAAAAGGGAAACCACAAGCCAACAACAAAGAACAAAAAGCAAAGACAAAACAAAAACAAGGGCTATACAAAATGTACAACTTGTGCATACCTCACATGGGGATTCAATCCAAGAAATGTTTTAAATGTCTTCCATTAACAGGCAGCTCCAACAAATCCCCATCCAAATCCTTTAGAAAAAATGTATTTTCTCCAATCCTAATATCAATGGCATAAGGGCCCATCCATAGAGCATCAAACTTTCCATGCTTGCCCTTGTCTTCATGCCTACTATCCCATAGCAAAACCAAATCTCCAACACTAAAAGCTCTAGGGGTGACCTTCTTATCAAACAACTTCTTCAATTTCTCTCTAAATCTGATATGCCTTTGATGAGAAACTCTCCTTTCTTCATCCAACTCAATGATCTGATTGATTCTTGATTCATATGGGCCATGTTCTTGATCTTCCAACTGTTGGGAAAACTGAAAAGTGGATAATTACAGGTGTAATGGTAGAAAAGCCTGAGTTCCATACACCAATTCAAATGGAATTTTACCAGTTTCTCTTTTTGGAGTTATTCTATCTACCCATACTGCAAATTTCAACTATTCTCCCCACTTCTTCTTGTTGATTTCCAAGGTTCTTCTAATAATCTTGAGCAAGTTCTTGTTACTTGACTCAACTTGCCCATTCCCTTGTGGATTGTAATTTAAAGAATAAGTCAGATTTATCCCATATTCATTACACATTGCCATCAAAGGCTTGGCTCTAAAACACATAGCATTATCAGATACAATCTTAACTGAACTCCAAACCTACATATGATATGATTCAAGCAAGAAATCCATCACCACTTGGTGTGTTTCCTTTCTAGATGGAATGCTTCAACCCATTTTGTAAAATAATCAGTTGCTACAAGGATCCATTTATGACCAGCACTAGAAGGATTTGAGATCTCACCTATGAAATCCATTCCCCATTGTTTGAAAGGAGCTTCAATTGATACAGACTGCAAAGGAAGGGAGCCTGAAGCTTTCAATCTTCCTGAGAAGCATTGGCAACTATCACATTTTCTAACCAGTTGGGTTACATCTTTAAAAAGAGTAGGCCACCAATAACCAGCTCTTAAAATCTTATGTGCTATCACTCTACCAACAAAATTTCCTCCACAAACTCCCCCATGGAAATCAGCAATCAACTTGGGAGCTTCATCTTCAGTTATGCATTTCAAGAGGACACCTTTAGGGTTCTTCCAAGCCACCCAAGGTCTCTTATGATATATTTTTGTGAAGCTAGCTTGAGGGCTCTTTTTTGATTTTTATTCAAGTGACTAGGACAGCATAGGTGCTTGAGGTAGAAGACCACATCCTTATACCATTCGAATTCATCAATTTGTCAAGTAGACCCCCCTTTCTTCCTCTAGTGATTCACTTCTACATTTTGAAATTACTCTCACCATGAGCTTGCAAGACCCAAACCTCTTACCAGCTTTGTTGTTTGATATCCATGTCATATTCTTGTAATTTTTGACCCATCTACATCTCTTGCTTGATATCTCCATGTCTGATAAGATGTCTTTAACCATTGTATGAGGAACATAGGCAACAACCTTTGAACTCAAAATGTAAGGTCTAAAAATCTTTGTTTCTTTCACTAATGCAAATGCTTGTTTCTCCATAATTGTGTACTTCAATTCAGCTTGCTTGTAAAGCCTTGCTAAATAAAGCAATAGGCCTCTCAGCTCCATTCTCATCCTTTTGTAACAAAACTGAAGAAATAGTAAATTCAGATGCAAAAGAAAGATTTGGAAAGGTCTCTTATAGTTTGGAGCTGCCAAAATAGGTGCATGCTTAAGTGCATCCTTTATTCCTTCAAAAGCTTGGATGGCAGCCTCTCCCACTTAATAACTTGATCCTTTCTTAGCATGCTTGTGATTGGGAGAGTTATCTCAGCAAAATTAGAAACAAACCTTCTAATGAAATTGATTTGGCCAAAGAAAGATTGAATACCTTTCTTGGTTCTTGGAATGGGCACTTTGCTGATTGCTTCCACTCTCTCAGGGTCTATCATAACACCTTCTTTAGACACAATATGTCCTAGAAACTTGGCCTTTTGCACGCCAAAATGACACTTCTTTGGATTAAGTGAAATGCCATACTCTCTACATCTGATTAGCATCTTCTCTAGGTGTTGCAAATGGTCTCTCACGCCTGCTTGAAAAAATAGTCACATCATCTTGGTAAACTGCAATAAATTCATTGATATAACCAACAAAAGGCAACATCCATTTCCCTTTGAAAAGTAGCACCAGCATTCATCAATCCAAAAGGCATCCTTACAAAAACATAAGTCCCCCAAGGAGTAGTGAAGGTTGTCTTAAGTCTTTCTGATTCTTTGACAACTACTTGATTGTATCTCAGAGAAACCATCCAAAGTAGAAAGCATCTCTGACCCTGTTACAAGCTGCAACATATTCTCCATGTTTGGCAAAGGGTAATTGTCCTTCATAGATGCTTTTTTTAGATTCCTAAAATCCACACAAAGTCTGATATCTCTGTTCTTCTTTCTAACTGGGACAAGGTTTGCTACCCAAGATGAGTATCTAGTAGGCTGAATGATGCCACCATCTCTCAATTTCTTCAACTCTTCTTGCATTTTCATGGAAAGAAGTGGGTTAATAGGCCTTTGTTTTTGTCTAAATGGCTTGGTTTTGGCCTCAAGAGGAATCTCATGCTGAAATAAATCTTCTCTATATGCCTTCAGCTCTGAATAAGACCAGGCAAGGCAGTCTTGATACTTCTTTAAAAGTTGGGCATAGGACTATTTTTCCTCTTTGCTGAGATGGCTGCCCAACTAGATCTTCCTTGGTTTATCCTTGGTTCCCAAGTTGTGCTCTTCCACATCCCTTGAAGCAAACATCTTTCTATTTATGATGCAATCAACATTGCTAAAATTGGATTCAAGTGCAACAAGACCTTTAGGAATGGTGTTTGTCTTCAATTGTATAATATCCTTGTCAAACAAAGTTTCTCTACCTTCATTCATGCATACCATTGGTTCCCAATCAATATTCTGACCAAAAAACTCACCTTGGCATTGTAAGAATCTCAATACTTGTGCATCATCATCAAAAATCTGCCAATGTTTCACATTATCCGGGACAACTGGCCTTGTTAGCACTTCAATGTTATATTCACAAAAAGGTGAAATGGTGCAATTGTCAAATCTAGAACCAAGGACAGCCAGCTTATCAGCAGCAGCATTAAGACTTCTATCATGGTAAACAATGTTAAAGGAATCAAACATTTCAATCAAGTCCCAAACAACATGCTTATATTGTTTCATACGCTGATTTTTTGTAGCATACAACTTTCTTACTTGCTTGACAACCAGCTCTGAATCTCCTTTAGCAACAATATCCTTCACTCCATATTTCCATGCAATCCTTAATCCCAATAATAATGCCTCATACTCAGCAATGTTGTTAGTGCATTCAAAATTGAGCTTGAAGGAGAAAGGAAACTCTTCCAAACTAGGAGAAACCAACACTATACCAACACCATTTCCAACTTTGGAGCAAGCTCCATCAAATAGTAATGTCCATGGAGAACCTACCATACCAAGGCACTCTGATTTGTCCATCTTATTCTCTTTTCCATCAGCAAAACCAATGAAGTTATCAACATCTACATCAGCAAACAACACTTCATAAGAAGCATTGTTGGGATCTTCAATCAAGTGTAACATCTTCTTCTCACCATAGAGCTTGACAAGATTTCCCTCAATGGGAATGGTGGCATAGGACATGTCCATTTGAACACTACCACCAACACTTGCAGCCCATTTTCTTGACAAAATCATACCCCATTTGGCAGGGCAGTCAACAATTACAACATCAAGTTTTAAATTCTTACCCGGATAGGCTGCAAGTTGCACTACTAAACCCTTCACACAACCAAAACCAGCACTTCCCTTGAATCCATGGCTGTACACTTCCCATATGCTGCTGTCACTTTGATATCCAACTCATTCATGACTTCTAGAGGCATGACATTACATGATGCACCGAATCAAACATGCAATTGTGAAGCAACCTATCTTTTATGAGAAAAGTTGTGAAGAATGGATCAACATTCAATTGGGAATCAACCAAGGATGTCCCCAAATATACTTCAGGTGCCTCTCCAAGATCTTCCATTGGTGGTGGTGTTTCAAGGCCAACAATGCTTTGAAGAGGATTCTCAACAACATTTATATTTCTGCTTGGGGTAACCTTTTCTTCTTTCAATCCCAAGTACTCAAATGCTCTCTTCTTATGCTCAGGTATTCTAAGCAACTCAATGATGGGAACACTCACTTTAATTTGGCTCAATACCTGGGCTATATCATATGGAACATTCTTTGGTAAAACAACATTGAAGGGAAACAAGAAGGTTCATCAGATGGAGAAGTGTTCTTGGCAGCCTGGGCATGAAGAGGACTGATATTCTTGCATGGGACAACAGGGTTCTTGGCAATTGTTTCTTTTCTAGGATTGTCTTTGGGAATGCTTGTGAGCAAGGGTGTCTTTGGCTTGGCTTGAGGACCAGCTCCTCTAACAACTTTACTTCTAGTATTGTACTCTTTCTCTTGACCAACCACAACATTCATTAACAATTGTCTATCTTCCTCCGAAGGAATACCACCATCATACTTCTTGATCATTAAAGCCCTTAGATATTCAAAGTCATTATTAGGAATTTCAAAGGCTTGAACTACATCTACATCATGAGTTTGAGGAAGAGAAAGAAATGGTACCCTCTTTACACAATCCCAAAAGGTTGTAGCAGTCCTTGCACTTATCACATCTATTGATGTTGCTTGCTTGTTGTGAGCCTGAAGAGCTGCCCATCATACAAATGTCATCATCCATTTCATCTCTCATTATCATCTTCAATAACTTGCTAGTCCATTTCACATGGAGGATGAGGAAGAAAACATCTATCACACCAATCCATATCAGCAATTTCTTGAACAACAACCACTCTTACAGTCAGAGGGTCAGGCACCACTCTATTTTCACATGCTTGGGGTTGTCTATTTGTAGATCCAACAGGCCCTTTACCTCTATCATCTTGTCTTTGATCACCCCTAGGATGATTTCCAAATCTATCATGGTTTTGAGTTCTTTGCTGTCCTTGTGAACTTTGCCCAATTCCTTTCTCACCCAGCTAACTTGTAAGAAATTTCTTTAACATCTTGACAACATCTTCTAAATCAGCACCCTTGCTAGCTTGAGGCTTCTCAGGGTTTATCAGCTTCACACCATCCCTCTTAAGTGGTTTACCAATAGCTTTAATATTATTTTCAATTTGAAGTGCCATGGTGAAAGCTTGTCTCAAGTTTGTAGGATTTTTGTCTCTCAAGTAATAGGCTACCTTTTTATCAAATGCATCTACATATTTGATCAAGCAAGATTCATCACAAGGCCTCAAAATGACAGTAGCCTTCTCAATGTTTTATTAAATCTTGTATTAAAATCATGAATGGTCTCATTAGGGTTCTTCTTGATGTTCTCAAACTCGGATAGAAGGAACCTTGGATCTGTTTTGTCTCCATATTGTAATCTGAATGCATTACTCATCTCAGTCCATGAATCAATAGAGTTATCAGGTAGAGATTTGTACCAATCTCTTGCATCTTCCTCAAGTGTATGGATAAACAAATTAATATACACATCCTCAAATTCTATCTCAAAATCTTCCATCATGTTAACAAAGAGTTTGAGATGCTGATCTCCAGTAATGGCATTGTTACCTTGGAATTTTGGTAACCTATTTCTCACATCTTGTGGGACAACATTTGGATAACCATCCATTCCTCCAAAATTTATAGGACCAAAGGTGTTAACAACAAATGGAGGTCTAGGCTGAGCCATATTGTTTGGTGGGGGTGATCTTGGAGGTGAAACAAGCTGATGAGGAGTAGTAATGGGTCTGATTGGAATAGATGAATGATCTCTAAAATGACAACCCCCCAAAGGCTCTCTCTCTTGATAAACTTTAGCAAACTTAGAAACCATAGGAGTAGATCTAGGAGTAAGTTTTTTAAATACACAAGAAGGTCCCTCACCTGATGGAGAATGAAAATCAGCAAGAAGATTGCTTGAATCAGATCTACTTGAAGAGGAATTATAGTCTTCAATAAAAGCTGCTCTCCTTCAAATTCAACTATGGGGATCTCTTTTCTTGCAACCAAATCACCAACCACTTTCCACACTCTTCTTCCTTCTAGTTCTTGAGCTTCTTGATTCGGTGAGAAACTTCTTAGAAGAGTCCTTGATGAAGAGGGATCTCCTTCCCTCCAACTTGACAGATTTAAACAACAAGTTTCAAATGATAAAATGTATAAGACAACTGGTATTTCAAGATCCAAATAGCATGGAGTCGCCACTAAGGATTTCCACCTTAGTTGTGCAAGAAAGCACTAAAATATTCTGTCAAATGTATGTTATGACTGAAAAAAACTTTGCAAGGATTTACAAATCAGATCTTCTTCTTCTTGATTCAACCAAAAACAATGCATCCAAATCATATAAACTGCTAGTAAATGAGAAGAGCAGGTTGAGTTTGAAATCTTTTTACCCAAAACATGCAGATCTGAAGTATGAAATGATATCTCAAGAATGTAATAGCTCAAATACTTGATCACACAAATGCTCAAACCTTTCAAATACTTCAAAACCACCAAGAAATCAAAGAAAATCCCCGGAAACAGGTGCCACCACTCAGGTGTTGGTATCCAGATTTAATCTCCTTCACAACTTGAACAACATCATGAACTTGCACAAGACACTCAAGGATAGATAGATGGTTTGTATGTCATTTGTAGCTGGGAGCACACCTATCTACTTGTTTGCATTCAAGAATTGAGGGAGTGGATAGCACCTTCAAGAGGGTTTTGATCTAACCCTCACTATTTTAGGTTGTGCCTATCAACCAAGGTAAGAGAACCTATATTGCAGCCCTTATATGGTAAGGAGATGGAGATATCCTTATGTTTTGCATTATGACATGAAAGAGGCCTTGTGAAAACATGATCAAGTATCCATTATCCAAACTCAAAGGATTTGTCACTACTAAATGATGGAAATGTTTTCAAAACAAGGCTAGGGCTACTAAAGACATGATAAAACCCTGATATGCTTTGTGCATTTTTGTGAAAGGATTGAGTTCTTTTGTGGACACACAATGCAAATGTAGGGGTAGTATAGGTAGGATGAGTTAGTTTAAATGATATTCTGATGGGAGAAGTTTTGGACAAGACAAGATAAGGAATTACCCACTTCTTTGGGAAGCTTTGCAAAAGAATTGCAACACCTAAACAATAGAGATGTTTCAATGAGTTTGAAGTACTCTTTCAACCAGGATGTGTGCACAAATGGAGGCCCAAATCTACACTATTCCACACAAACTTTGATAACCTACCACAAAGGCTTGAAGCAAAATATCAATGAAGCATTTAGAAACCCTTGTTAGATCATGACTTAAGGTACACCCAAAAGTTTACAAACACCCTCAATTTACAAGGAAGGTAAGATGAATTTAAATTTGTTTATCTTCACTCAAATGAATGCTCTTCTGAATGGAAGATTGCAGATGCCTTCAAACCCTCTACAAGAAATGAGACCATGTATGACCAAAAATATCCCAAACACAAGATTGCAACATGAGCATGAAACACAAATTGAAAACATACTGAAATACAAGTGTATGCAAGCTTTGCCAAGAGATAAAACCAGTTAATCCATAAATTTGATCAAATATATCAGCAAGGGAATGTTATTAAGACAATCTCAAAGCTTTTTGATGGCTTTACAACTGAAACCAACTCAACATGATGAACATTTGATGCAAACAGGAATCAAAAATGGCTCTCAGGTAGTTTCTCCAAAAGAAATGGAACACTTCCAGTTTTCCTCCTAAAAATTCTTCTCTTTCTCCAAAATCCCAACAGACCTTTACAAAATGCCTCCAAATTACATAATATACCCTATGCCAGCTTGGATCCTTGCATCCCAAGCAAAGAATATGCTCAAGGGATCAAATTTGTTACAAAACTCTATCCATTTCATGAAAATGACATCAAATTGTAAAACAACTCACAAAATGCCAGAGATGCACAAATATTTTAAAATATTACATGGATTCGATCCTTATCCATCCTAGGGTCACGTTTTTGGCATTCAAACATGCCAGCATGCTTTTGCAATCATTTTTCACCTTTTATTTCATCATTTTTAACTCTGCAACTTTAATTTTTTACCTTTCACGTGTTTTTCACGGGTTGAGGAAAAATTTCATCAAAAACATCATAGGACATCAAATTACCTCAAAAGAATGGTGTCATTGCACTCAGATGGCCGAGGGATGTGAAATCACATAAAATTTCATGTAATTTGGTGAAGAAACGATGAATCCAAGCTTCTTGGAGCTTCCATGGCGCCCAAAAAATGAAATTACACAGCAACCATCGATTAAATCAACTTTAAATCTCTACCCTCCACGTGTCAGATCAAATCTTGAATATTCCCTCAAAAATACCCTTTTTCCCTTTAGATGAGGTGGGACACGTGTCCAAATACCATTGGACCGGGCCCTCATTTTAAAATTTGCATTTACAACCTTTTTGACCTCGGGAAAATTTTGAAAATTTTCCCCGCAAAAAGGAAAATTTCGAAACACCCGCTCTCTCCTCTCCTCCATGTGGTGGCCTCCCATTCACTGTTTGAGGCCGACCCTCCAAATTCTTCCTTCAAACCTCTACAAGCATCAAAACTCCATGTGGGCCCGAGCTTTCTCTTTTGACATTTGAAAAATGCCACGTGTCGCCTTTGGATTAGTTATGGGGAAAACCTCCAATTTTTCTTGTCGCTCCCCAACGGATCCATTTTTGACTTTGAGATTTTTGCCCAAAATTTGTAAAATTTTGAAACTCTTCCCCGCCGCCCGAACCTCCACCACCCTTGGACACATGTTCAAAAATGATTGGCGGTGGAGCCAATCCTCATTTTTTACCCTTTTAAACCAAGGGAAAAATTCACAAAATTTTTCTTCGGCCCCCATTCCCATTTCTCCTCCTAAACACGTGTCACTTCATGATTTACGTGAAGATCTGGCTAAAATTTTAACTCTGAAATTTTGCCTCCAAAGGCAAAAATCCAAAAACATGCACAACCCCACTCCTCCCTTGGCTCCCTTAGACACGTGTCCTTTTCCTATTGGATGCGGGCTCACGGGCCAAATGTTAACTTTAACATTTTGAAGTTAAAAACTTCAAAATTTCACAAACTCCGCCCCTCCATGCTAACTTTCTTGGACACGTGTCCATTTCTTATTGGAGGCGGCCCTTTGAGTCAAAATTTTCCCTTGACGCCGTGAGCCAAAAACAACAAAAAAATTTTTTTCAAGTCCTCCGCCATCCACATGACCTCCCTATGCCACGTGTCTCCTTCCCATTCGATGCGGGCCTTTGGGAAAAATTGATTTTGAGAATTTTGCAAAATGAAAGCAAAAAAATCTAAGTGCGACCCACCACCTAATGATCCTCCAACCAATCATATTGTGCCACATAGGCACTTTACTGTAGCAATGTGGAGCCACGGGTAAAACATTTTCTTTTGCCAAAAGTCAAAAAGTGACAAGTTATAAAATTTTCCTACATATCCTCAGCCAATAGGAGCCTACCACGTTAGCATTATGTTGTGATGATGAAATTGACGGGTAGAATACACCCGTATGACCGTCAATACGTCAAAAATGTAGAAGATGCCCTAGAAATCAAATTTTTGACAAGGAGGGCAGAATTCGTGATCTCAAACCAACTGAATCATTTTTTGACATCATTTGTGACCTTGGGATTGGGGAAATACTTGCTCAAATTCAGGATTTGATCAATTTCGAGTTCATTCATGATTTGACAAAGGAGAAATGATACAACCCGTAAAAATGAGGAAACTAGGGCACAAATAGGGAGAAAACATGGATTTTGTTTCAGATCAAGGCAAAATAATAACTTAGGCAGCATTTTACACACCTCCTTGACCTCATTCAAGTCATCCTTTGACGCCTCGATTCTCCTCCCTTGTTTCTCCCTCCTAGATTTCTCCTTTAGACACCGGATTTCCCCTTGTAAACTCCGAATGACATCCATGGTGTCTTGATATACCTCCTCCTTTTTGATGTGTGGGGTCGGGTAATTTTCATGAACTACTTCCCCCTTGAAACCGTGTTCTTCTATCTTGGTATCTCTCTTGCGTGGCTTCGCCCTTATTGTTGTTAACAAGATAGGCTCCAATCCTATATCCTATGTTACTTGAGGCATCCATCAGATGTCTACCTTCTTAATGCTGACCATTACAACACCCTTGTCTTTCTCGTGCTGCTAATTCATGTGCTCGAACAACTCGGGCACTCCTCGTATTTATGCTTCTTCCCGCACCACGAGCACCGCAATAGTCCGGCACTCTCGTTTATAATGCTCTATAGACCCACAATTGAAACAGGTTCCATGCGGGAACTCACTCCTTCCTCCTCTGCGGTTACCATGACCCCAAAATCCTCCTTGAAAACCTCTTCCACGCGCGCCTCCATCTCGCACACTCCTCAAAACCACTAGGTTGGTGCACCCCATGATCAATGGCCTCATGGATCTGATCAATGAGCCTATAGTCCTTAGTATCATGGGTTGTAGAGGTGTAAATCTTGCAGTAACAAGACACATTCTTCTGGATTACGCGTTATAGTAAGGTGCATCTACTTGCATCATGGTCCCCATAACAAATTTCATAATCTATCACCACGACGCGCATCGTCCCTCCAGGGGCAACTATCCTTCACGTGCCCCTCTACTTCACAATTTGTGCACCACAAACCACAACGAGTCTCATGGGATAAGTTCGCAGACAAATTTTCCAACTGCTTGGCCATAATAGCTATCTAAGCCTCTAGGAATGGGCTAATGCTAGTATCAACACTACCAATAGCCTTGTGTGTAGAGCAGCTTCCAATGCCTCACAGCAGTCTATAAAAGTTTTATGAGATAAGGCCCTTCTAAAAGGGGTGATCAATCCTCCAAAAACCACTGAGCATGCTACGAAGGGTGAATATCATATGATAATTTAGACAAGAGAGTTTTAAAGCACACATCATACTCCCGTACACTCTCTGTCATTCCTTGTTGAATCTCCTTCAAAGCGCTAATGCTCTTTTACTCAAACTCAGGAATGTGGAATTCTGCCAAGAATGCATTCTTTAAAGTAGTATAGTCCACCATTGTTTGATGAGGGTCATATTTCCTATACCAGCTATGCGCGCGTGCCCTTGCAACGTGGTTACAAAATGACTAGCCTTCTGTTCTGGGGTTGTGATACCCTTTGCATTGTATAGCAGTTCACACTTGTGAACATGTTATGTAACATCCTCAATACCTCTATAATCAAGAAAATGTAGAGACATTTCAAAGAAAACTTATGGGGGTGGTTGGGGCCCGAATCCTCCTGAGCCAGAGCCTTGGTTTGCACCTGTGTTTCCTCCACCACCTAATCCACTAGGTCCTAAACCACCAGATCCACTAGACCCACCAGCTCCTATTCCTCTTGAACCACTAGACCCACCGATGCACCAGTCCTAAAGTGGTCATGTCAAGGGTCCCCATAGTTCCACTGAGCTACATGCCTATGGTCTGTGACAATGCCCCACTGTTAATAGTATACCCCGCACCACTCCCAGATGTGAGACCAAAATTTTGTGTGTTTATACCTTGCCTAAAAGTTCCCGACATCTTTGGTTTTTGCAGCCATAGAAGGCCAAACAAGAAATTATACCTCTTGGGTATAGACCGATCACCTCCAATGTAACCAAGTAGACCAACAATATTTTCCCTTGATATGGAAAACCAAGCACTAGGGTTCGACCACTAGGTGGTATCGATGTGTGCCAATAGTATTTCTTTCTCCGCGATGAACTCTCATCGAAGCCGAAGGGGTCTCTCTACGTGCTTGCCTGGTGGGGTCTCACAGACTACTTAGGTTCCACGTCCTCTCGTGTGAACCTCAAATCCTTCCCGCAATGTCTACCACCATACATCCATCAAACCTACAACCTCACATTTTCTAAAGCAATCTCCCTTTCACGTGCTTCACCATACTTGAGTCATCTCTCCTCTATTTCTTTCTCCACCGCAACATTTTCCATCTTCCTCTACCCTAGCTTCCTCACCCAAAGACTCAAAATGGTTTAGCCGGCCATTGGGAATGCCTCTAAACTCATGGTAAACATCAATATTTTCACAAACTAGAGGGACAATACGTAGAAATGATCCTCTGGGCTCCCACAAAACTCAAACTTAGCAACCTCTCGGACAAGAATATGTGGAAATGGCATACCGCAGAGTGTATCTTGCCAATACTCCTTTCCACCAATGATCCATGACACGGGTCCACGCGATCTACATCCCGTAGCCTTTGGTATTCTTCTTAGGTCCACATATGTGATCCATAATGCCAACTTGATCTAGATGCATAGGCCGAGAGCCATTCATACAGCTTCCACTAGGAAGTAAGAAAAAGTTTCATACAGATCATGGTAGAGGTTTTCTTCTACCCATCTATGTGCATCAAACTCAGGTCCAGTGCCAAATCTCTAAGAAAATTCATCCTCCGTGCTCTCGAACCATGATTCACCACTTTCCAATGTTAACCACTTTGTCAACATGCTTCTCTAGGTCTAAGCATTCCACTTTATACCATGATGTGCTTCTATAAGCTTCTACCGTAGGCATGCTCCTTCCTGTGCCAACCTATCGCCAGGCTGACACCTTATCCACGTGTAACCGGGTCATGATTTTCACGTGTTCTACCCTAGATGTCCAATTTGACTAAGTCCCAAACCGCATGCCACGGGCTTCCTTAAACCCTTCCTTTCGTGTTTTGTCCTTGCGTGCCTTTCCTTAATCGGGACCTTGCGCGCTTACGCACCTTTTTTTCTTAGTCAATATTCTAAGGGCCCAACAAAACTCTAGACAATTGATTGATTACAGTTGGGAGAAGGGTATTTCCTTACCATTTACGGTTGAGTATCTTTCCTCCATATTCCTTATGAATTCCTCTATCATGGGGATGCTGAATTCTTCATATGCTAGGAGAAAATCCAACCACCTAGATTTTTCAAAAATTCCACTGAATTTGCATCTACCAAGAGTTCAACTGAATTGGTAGGCTCATGTCTGAGTCTGGGTCCCATTTTAGGTTTGAGGAAGAAGGACTTAAGCAACACAGATTGGTAATGTAGGAGTTTCTAGGAATAATGCAAAATAAGTATGGCGTAGGATAGAGAGCAACCTAATTGAGAGAACAAATGTCAAACAACCTTGTTATGTAGGTGATATGACCGAATGTGGAAAATTCAAGCCAAAATCCTAAGGTGATGGGATAGTACTTTGACGCATGTGAAACATTATGGCATTTAATGGGTGGCGATTTGGAGTGAATTTTGGGATGTGTGATATGATTTGGGAAAAGATGGTTAATTAATATACATGATGGAAAAATTTAACTTTAAATTTAAAACCTTACAATGATAAGGGTCATTAATTGTGCATACCTTGATATTAAAGCTTGTCAATCTCTGCCATTATTTGAAATTAAGTGTGACACCTCTCTCGCCTTCTTTCATGATGTCATGCTCCATGCATAAGTGGTACTACCTTTTATTTCGTTGATCAATTCAGAGAGAGAAGATCACCATTTCTGGTTTTCAATCTTATTTTTTTTTTTTTACGAAACATGGGGTGCCATCTTTGGTTTCACCCAATTCTCCGTGAGGAAGATGATTGCCATTTTTGGTTTTCAATCATCCCCTCTTTATTTCTAGAAGATGATAGTTTAGGTCTACATCGTGATAGGAAAAGAAACCTTGCCTACACAATGAAGATCTGAATCTTCTTGTATTACTCTCTCTGAAACTCTTGTCGAGATGCTGGTTTATGGTACAACCTTAGTTTGTGACCATTAACCAACATGAATTTCCTTTCACCATCAATTGGAATCAACTGGATGGTCCCATTATCATATACTTCTGCAATTTGGTAAGGACCCATCCACCTCATCTGTTTGCTTCCCTTCGAAATATTTATAGGTTAAATAGAAAAGTAAGGTCCAATCTCCTTTTTGAAATTTATTTGGCTTGATTTGTTTGTCACACTAAATTTTCCTTTGTTGTTAGACGATCTCTGTCAATTACCGCAATGCTTGAAGCTTGATCTCATCCAATTCATTTAATTGAATAATTCTTGCTTGTTGTACCTCAGTCAATTCGATCCCCACCTTAGAGGCCATCCTCAATGTTTGGATTTTAAATTCTATGGGCATGATTGGTTTCTTACCATAGACCAATTCATATGGTGTAAACCTTGTTGTTGTTTTCCATGCAGTATTATAGGCCCATATTGCGTCTGGTAACTTTTGAGCCCAATTTTTCCTTGAGATGTCCACAGATTTGTAAGTATATTTTCCAATTCTTTGTTGGTCACCTCAACTTGCCCATTTGATTGTGGATGATAGGGAGATGAATTCTTATGTTTCAATTGATATGTCTCCAAAAAAGAGCTGATTACCCTTGACATGAATTGTGGCCCTTGGTTTGACACAATTGATCTTGCACTCTAAATCTTTGGAAGATTCATTCATAGATAAAATCTGCAACCTTCTCATCTCTTGCATGTGGCAGTGCCTACACTTCAGCCCATTTGGTAACATAGTCAATAAAAACTAATATATACTCCTTACCTTGTGAGGTTGGGTTGAATGGCCTAATGAAATCTAGACCCCACTTCTCAAATGGCTCTAGAACAACTTGTGGTTGAGGGGCATCTCTGATGTGAATTTTGGTTTCCCCATTCTTTAGCATTTATCAAACCTCCACACATAATTCTTGACATCCTTGAAAAAGGAAGGTGTTATCCAAATAAATATCCTAGTTATTCGAGTAACTTGTATACACATTTGCTCTCGCCTTCCCTATTGAAGGTTGTGCACACTCAAGTTCAATTGACATAACTCCTTGGTTATAGTTTCCCCTTGGTGCCCCTTCTTTTCCTTGAGTGCCCTCATGCGCTTTCTATTCTCTCCCTCCATTTTCCTTTTCCTCTTTGTTCCACTCCTCCCTTGCACCCACCTTATGCACTTTTGCCTTCTTCCGAATCAACTTCTTCCCTTCCCACGTGCCTCACACTTGTTTCAATCGACTAATTCCTTGACCCTCTTGTGTGTCGTGCCCATTACTTTGTAATAGTTACACCTTGACCATGCATTCTCTACTCACCAGCTTGCCTCATTTTCCCCGTGTGCATGCCCTTTCATGCACACACCCTTATGCGCCTTCCTCTATCTTCTTCCTACACCTTATTCTTCCATGCATACATATATGTACCCTCCTTTGTGCCCTTCTATGCTAGGTCATCTTATGACATATTTGAGTGTGCCGTGTGTAATCTTGGTCAAAATGTGCCAATAGGGAACCAAATCCTTGTAATGAATCAACAAGTGGAATTTGGTAGAACGACAAATATTTACACAGTTGGTCATCATTTTAGTCAATCCACGTGTGCCACATGTTTTATGTGCACCAACGAATCTAAGATCTTCTCGACAATTGTATATTTTTCTACGAGCTTAGATTGGTGCATGACTGGACTTGTCAGAAAGCTGTTGACATCAACCAAAATGCTAGAGATTCAAATTCAAATTCTTGGTAGATCTAGTAGGTGAGAAATGGGAAAATGTTTTTTAAGCATTGATGAGTAGATCTAATTACTCCAACCACCCAATTTGATATGATCTGCCCTCCTTTCTTCTTCAACATGCCAAAAAGGTTTGGGGAAGCACATCTGACAGATTAATGGGTGGATTTGTAGGCATTGAA
This sequence comes from Taxus wallichiana var. yunnanensis, assembly GCA_018340775.1. Lineage (NCBI taxonomy): Eukaryota > Viridiplantae > Streptophyta > Pinopsida > Cupressales > Taxaceae > Taxus > Taxus wallichiana. Next base: position 64,527,929 of record CM031238.1, on the reverse strand, counting down.
TGCCTCTTATTGGTGGTTGTATTTCAAAATCATATTTTCCCTCCTCTCTTCTCTTCTTCTTCCATGAATTCATCTATAAATGTAAGAGCAAGGCTCATTTGTAATGTTGGATGCTCTGGATCCTTATGCATTTTGCTAAGGACTCCATAATTTATATATTTTGAGTTGCATACCTCTAGATTTGGCTCTTGTATGTGGATATCGGCCTCCTTCATCATTATAATAGCTCTGTGCATTTCTGGAAGTAATAGAAGCATCATTTTGTGACTATTATCTATCCTAATGTGTTTTTGTTCCTTCTCCTTGCCTCTTCTTTTGTGTTGTGTGCTAGTTGTGCCATTTCACATCCCTTGCAACTTCTTATTTGGTTGTGTCCCATAAAACTGATATGGAAAATGCATTTTAATTCATGCTACATATGCCTAGCCTTATTTCACACATTTCCTTTCATTTTTTCTCAGAGTAGATAGTTTTCATCCCTCTTTTTCTTGTTCTATCATCTTTTAGTGTAGTTTCCTTTCATGTTGTCCTTCTATCCATGGTCCCTTGGCATTATTAGCTTAGTTTCCCTTTCAGCACTAGGAGTAGCAGTAGCAGTAGAAATAAATAGAGGAACCAACCTTCTCTAGTGATTCATCCCAAGCACGCAAGGTCCCACAACTTGGGGATGGTTCCATTATGGTCTCAAACACCTCATCCCTCCCAAGATCCGAGAGGCGGGTGCATGTTTGAGAAACCAATAGTTTTTGGCATGCCCGGTGGGACCATCATTGAAAGCTCAAATTTCATATATCTAATTTTTGGTGTTTTGACTTAGTATTTCAGCCTTTGGAGGAGGCTTATTTCAACACATCTGGCGACTTCCAACATTTCAAAATATCTATTTTAGTAGTCCGAAGTGCCTTTCATGAGAAGAGTACACAAAGAAAAAGTGTAGTAGCTGAAGATTCTTTTGAGTACCTCCAACTATCCCCAAGAAGAGTTTGTTCAAAATTCTATGTGTGTATCTCTATCTCCAACGCACCGTAACCATTCTAATCCTCCTCAAAACAGACAACCTATGCACTCTATAATGATGCATCAACAACCTCCTCTAATGAGAAACTTTGCAAACTTTCATTGGAGGGAGTCCTCTTGCTACTCTTGTTGTGCAACATGATATGCTAGAGAGTATTCCATACTTTACCAAAGAAAATGAAGTCACCCTCAAGAGCATATCCAGGATACAACAAATGTGTGTTCACTCTATTTGATCACACATGATGATGTAGCAATCAGGCTACTTGCAACCTCTTTCAAAGGTAAAGAGTTTTAATGGTACCGAGGCTTGAGACTTGGATCTATCACCACCTGGGATGAGCTGGGAACAACTCTTTGCAATTACTTTGAAGATAAGTCAGATCACCTATCTCTGGTGGAAAAACTAACAACAAAGAGGGCACCCAACGAGTAGATGACTGATTTCAACATCAGATTTCAGAAGACTTGGGATAGAATCCCTCTTGTGGTAAGACCTATAGCCCAACATGCTTTCATGTATTATTTGAAGGCACTCAATAACGATATTTCAATCATGATCCAATCCATGGGAGGTAGGACTTTACTAGCTGCTTATAGTATTGTAGTAAGGGAAAAAAATAGTCTTATTCAAGCGAGAAAGATAGCTCTGAGGCCACCTATGCCCTTGTTCCCAGAAATGTCACAAGCACCCTAGCCTTCTATGGCCCCTATTCCTATTCCTGAGAAAAGCACACAACTAGTTGCCTCAACATCATACTCTCTAGCGCAATAGAGGGAAGATGAAGAGTTGAAGGCCTTGATTAGAAATTTATCAAACAAGGTCATATCATTAGAAAAACAACATGTGCAAGCCTATAGAGGAAATTATAATTAGGTGCATGGTTAAAGCAATTAGCCTTGGAAGAATCAATATGGAAATCAAAGATACACACCCAACCAACATAATGATAGATGGCATGCTAATACACATATGCCCTTACAAATTGTTCCTCCCGCACCTTCTCTTCCAGCACCCAATGCGTGTTGGGTACTTATTCTGATTGAAACAATTTGGCACAAGAATTAGAATGGTTCTTCCCTTGCAACATGCCTCATAGTCAATATCATTGTGCTAATGCTGCATGTGCCCAAGCCTTCATGATCTATAATGCTTCAGTGTACAAGCCTTCAACAAGCACCCCTGAAGCAGAAAATCCAGAAAGACTAGAAGCTCCTCCAGAAATAAATTTGATGTTCTTTGGCATGGAGGACTTATGTGCAATCAACCAAGCTATAGAATATACAAACAAACCATGCACCCAAGTTGTAGACAACACAAGATACAAGAAGAGGATGTTAGAGTTAGGTGTGTAGGTCCCACTCTCAAAGAACGAAAGTAGACCCTCGAAAGAAGAAAGATGTAGATAATAAATCCTATAGTAAAAGTGCTCAACTCCCTATGCAAGAGGTCCCGCACAAAGCTCCTTCTAAAGAAGTGCATGCCTCTCCTTTGGTAGGTCAAGCCTCTTCTCTAGCGAAAGTAAATACATAAGATAGGGGGCCTTTCATTTAGCATTGTTGACCAAATGAAGAGAACAAAAATAAATGTCATAATGTGAGATTCCCTAACCATTCCATCTCAGCGGGATGTGTTGCATGAAGCTCTGATGTAACTCATGCGCATTGATTCACTGCAAGGTAAGCCACGCGCTTATATCAATGTCCACCAAGAAGTGGAAAAATATGTAGGTAAAGTTGTTAAAACCCCACCCTTCTATATTTCCTTGATAATAGGAAAACACCTAGTGCATAATTACATGATTGACTCAATTACTAGTACTTCGTATGCCTAAGAAAATTGCGATGTCTTAGGTCTGAAATACAACCCTTTATATAAGGGAGTATTGCAACTTTATGGCTTGAATGTCACCACCTTAGGAGTCATCAAGGATCTTGAGTTAACCCTCCATGCATACCCAAGCCTAACCATTACTCAAGATGTGTCAATCATTGACCTACCCCCTTTGTTTTCCCTATGCCTATCAAGAGACTTCATTGCTAAAGTGGGTGGTTACTTGTCTTCTGATTGGTCTCATATGTTACTCAAGACAAGGTATGGTACCTAGTTTACCATATAAGCTGAGCCTATATTTTCTTATCATGTAGAGTCATATGTCCCATCCCATCTCCAAGCCAACTGTTTGATCCAAGAAGAACAAGATTTAGTTCTGAAGAGAAACATATTCCACCTTATGTTCCCGACCTAATACTTGATGAATGGGTGGAGAGGCACCATAAATTTTATCCATACACTAAAGAACTAGAAGCTTATGAAACTGGGCTTGGTACTTACTTGTATTCTTGAAGAAGAAACTATGTTGCCACATGCGCTCAAGAAAGACAAAGTTGAGTAGGTTCTGTGGAAGTTGTACTTTGATGGATCCGTAAGTAAAAATAGTGTTGGAGCAAGAGTGGTTATCATCTCCCATAAGAATGAGAAATTATTCTTCGCACACAGACTATAGTTCACATGTTCTAACAATGTAGAAGAGTATGAAGCGTTGGTGCATGGCTTGCTCATGATCGAGGAGAAGAGAATTAAAGTGCTATATATTTTGGGGTCACAGAGTTGGTTATTCACCAAGTTACCAACAAGTTCTAGATAAAGAATAAGCTCCTCAAAGCTTATAAACATAGAGTTTGGGACCTCCCGAGATATTTGATGCTCTAAATCTGTAGGTGGTGCCACACAAAATTAACAAGGAAGCTACCAAAATGGTTGTGCTTGGTTCTACAATTCTTTCTTATGGAGGAATTTGTCAAAGGAAACACTCAGCACATCAAGATGGTGATCATGCCATCCATTCTAGAAAACAACACCAACTGGAAAGTATTTGAAAGTGACACACAAATCATCTAGTTTATCCAAAATGAAGTTGACTTCTCATCAAGCATGTAAGCTGGCTTACATGAAAGCTATGGTGACCAAGTGATATAGTTGAAGACAAACAAGTTTCCTAAAGGGCTAGTCACCTTAGAGAAAATGTTTAGCCATGATGATGAGTTCAAAGGTGAATAAAAGTACATGTGTGCCACGTAAGAAGAATGCTTCTCATTCACTATTGCACGTGGAAAAGAGATGCTTCTCAATAAAGCTTGTGCACATGAAGAGAAATAGGCCTTCATCTCTCTCTATCAAAAATATAGTGATATCTTCTCATGGGAGTATGAAGACCTCAAAGGTTTTGATCTAAGTGTTGCTCAACACTCCATTGACCTTGATCCTAGTATCAAGCCTATTAGGCAGAAGCAATGACCAATCAATCCAAAGATAGAGCCCCTCATGAGAAAGGAATTATCAAAACTCATTGAGGAAAAATTATTTTTCCTATCAAATACTCTACCTGGGTTGCAAATTTGGTTCCAGTATGTAAGAAGAATGGTGAAATCAGACTCTGTGTTGATTTCAGATATTTGAATAAGGCATCTTTGAAGGATCACTATCCTTTTCCTTCTATGGATAAAATTTTGTAGACGTGTCCGACACACAAAGATTCTCCATGCTAGATGGATATTCAAGTTTCAATTAGGTCATGGTTAGGTAAGAGAATCAATTCAAAATGGCATTTACAACCAAGTGGGGAACATATGCAAATCAAAAAATCCTTTGGTCTATCAAACGTGGGAACCACATTTTAACGTGCCATGGATATTGCCTTCAAAGGATACATCAATGAGTTAATCTTTGTATACTTGGATGACATAACCATCTTCCAAAAGCAAGGCGTGGATCATATGGCACACCTAGAGAAGGTCTTTGAGAGAGGTAGAGATTTTAGGGTGTCTTTTAACCCCAAGAAGTGCAATTTTGTGATGGCATTGGGAAAGATTTTGGGCCATGTGGTTTCAAAGGATGGCATTGTAATTGATTTGGAGCATGTTTCAGCCATCCCATCTCTTTCTCTGCATGTGCACAAAAAGGCCCTACAGTCCTTCCTTGGCAAGATCAATTTTGTTAGGAATTTTATCCCTAACTTTTTGGGACTGGTTTGGCTCATCACATTTAAATGGACAATAGAAGGAAAGGAAGGCTTCAACAAGATCAAGCAAGAAATTTCTTGCGTGACAACACTCATCAATATAGATCACTCAAAGGATTTCATCCTTTATGCTTATGGATCTGATGCGAGTGTTGCTACTGTCCTAACATAAGAAAATTAACAAGGACTCGGAACAATCAGGTGGCTTTCTTCAGCTAGATGTCAAGGATTATGAACTAAAGTACAATCACATGGTGAAGCATGTCTTTTCTATCATGCATGCACTCAAGAAATTCAAAAGTATGCTTGCCACCAATCATATCAGGGTGTTAGTCTCCCACTCTTCTGTTAGAGAATTCATCATGGGAGAAAAATTAGTGAGAAGAGAGCACGATGGGTGACAAAAATCATGGAGTATGATGTGACTATAAAGGCCACAAAGCTAGTAAGAGGTAGTGTGCTCTGTAGGAAGATTGCTAAGGATGCACATAATAAACATAAGACTTCATTATTTATGGATGAAGGTCTTTCACGTGTAGAACTTGAGTAGAAGATAGACCACCGCGCGTGTGGACTGGATGAAGGACATGATCACATTCCTTTTCGAGGGCGCATACCCTCTTGGTTTAAACAAAGAAAAGAGAAGACATATGAGGTTACAATCTATCCCTTATGTTTTGATTGATGGACTTCTCTTCAAAAATAATCTTGATGGTGTGTTGTTAAGGTGTATCAACTGTGTGCGTAATGAAAAAGTGTTAACAAGATTTCACGATGGATTATTTGGTGGACACTTCTCTGCCAAGATGACAAAGATGAAAATTATAATGGCATGTATCTTTTGGCCAACCTTATTTGCAGATGCACACAGTGGGTCAAAAATGCAATAAATGCACTTTCTTTTAGAAAAGAAAAGATTAGCAAGTGCTTCCCCTCAAAGTAATCCAAGCAGATCAGCCTTTTGCGCAATGGGGTCTCGAATTCATAGGGATGATCAACCTTCCTTCAAGCACTAGACATAAGTGGGTGTTGACAGCTACCGATTACTTTACCAGATAGATAGAAGATGTCACACTCAAGGAATAAACCGAGTAAGACATCCTTGACTTTCTTAAAGGTATAGTCATAAGGTTTGGCATTCCTTAGACCATCATCTCTGATAATAAAAAATCCTTCCTCGTACTAAAATCACCGATTAGGCTCTAAATTTGGGCATTTACCTAAAGAATTATTCCAACCATTACCATCAGGGAAACAATCTATAAGAATCAAAAACAAGAACTCGATCGAATCATGAAGCACACAATGAACATCAACCAAAAATAGTTACATACAAATGTCACACACGTGCTCGGGCATATAGAATCATAGTAAAAAAGGCAATAGGAACTTCTCCTTACAAGCTTGTCTATGACAAGGAGGACACCCTTCCTTTGGCACTAGAGTTGAATTCGTTAACAATTTCCCAACAACTACAATTTGAAGGCACAAACCAAAGAGAAATCAGAATGTCAGAGCTGGTTAATCTTGAAGAATCAAGGAACTCTACCATGATCAAGCTAGAACAACATAAAAAGCAACAAAGAAATGGTTCAACAGAAAGGCTAGGCCTTAAGCTTTTAAAGTTGGGGACTTGGTTCTAAAATGGGATGCTGACAGAGCTAAACCAAGGTGCCATTCAAAGTTTTATGCACTTTAAAGTGGCCCATACATCATCATTTCCTTTAAGGAGGCCAACTATTTTTAGTTGACTCATCTTGATGGAGGTGTGCTAAAAATCCTAGTAAATGGGATCTATCTCAAACATTTCTATTAATTTTTCTACATCATGTTGTATATATTAGAGTAGTTTCAATTCCTCCAAGTGCACTTTGTGCACACATTATTTGTTTGTACATAGTTATTTCTTCTTGCATGCTTCTTGTGCACATTTTTCCATTTCTTCCGAATGCTAAGTTTCTCTCAACAAATTGCAAGATTCGAGAATAGAGTCAAGAAATGATCTTCAAGTGACTACAAGGGTAGTTTAATGATTGGATAATTAGAATCCATGCCCAATGGATGCTTGAGGCTATTGATCTTCTTCATTTAAGCAGAAGATGGCCCTAAAAATTGTGAAAATTGTTATCCAAATAACTCTCCTAGTTATTTGGGTAACTTGTATACACATTCTGGTTCTCAATTCCCCATTGAAGGTTATGCACACTCAAGTTTAATTAGCATAAATCCTTGGTTGTAGTTCCCCCTTAGTGCCCCTTCTTTTTCGCTTGAGCGCCTCATGTGCTTTCTCTGTTCTCTCCTCTCATTTTCCTTTTCCTATTTGTTCCACTCCTCCCTTCCACCTTCTTCCTAATTAGCTTCTTCCCTTCCCGTGCACCTTGTACTTGTTTCAACCGGCTAAGTCCTTTACCCTCTCGCACGATGCACCCATTAGTTTGTAATAGTTGCACCTTGACCATGCATTCTCTACTCACCAATTTTCCTCATTCCCCCCCCCCATGAGCACCCTTATGTGTCTTTCCTCCTATCTTCTTCCCGTGCCTCATTCTTCCATGCACACACACAGGCGTCCTCCTTTGTGCCCTTCTATGTCAAGTCATATTTTGATATGTTTGAGTGTGTTTGCAGCACGTAACTAGTCAAAACATGCCAATAGGGTTCCAAATCTTTGCAATGAATCAACAAGTGACATGTGGAAGAACTGAAAAAATATGCATAGTTGGCCATCATTTTAGTCAATTCATTCACGCCATGTGTTTTACGTGCATTGAAGACTTTGAAATATTCTCGCAACCATATCTTTTGCTACAGATCTCATATTGGTGCGTGCCTAGATTTTTAGAAATCTACCATGACATCAGCCACAAAGTTAGAGATTCAAATTCAAATTCTTGGTAGATCTAGTAGGTGAGAAATGGGAAAACATTTTTCTAAGCATTGATGAACAGATTTGATTTCTCAAACCACCTGATTTGATAGTATCTGCCCTCATTTCTTCTTCAACATGCCAAATAGGCTTAGGGAAGCACATCTAATAGATTAGTGGGTGGATTTGTAGGCATTGAATGCCTCTTATTAGTGGTTGTATTTCAAAATCAGATTTTCCCTCCTCTCTTCTCTTCTTCTTCCATGAATTAATCTATAAATGTAAGAGCAAGGCTCATTTGTAATGTTGGACATTCTGGATCCTTATGCGGTTTGCTAAGGACTCCATACTTTCTATATTTTGAGTTGCAGACCTCTAGATCTAGCTCTTACATGTGGATATTGGCCTCCTTCATCATTGTACAACTATGTGCATTTCTGGAAGTAATAAAAGCATCATTTTATGACTATTCTCTGTCCTAACATGTTTATGTTCCTTCTCCTTGCCTCTTCTTTTGTGTTGTATGTTGGTTTTTCTATTTCACATCCCTTGTAGCTCCTTATTTGGTTGTGTCCTATAAACTGATTTAAAAAATGTGTTTTAATTCATGCTACCCGTGCCTAGCCTTCTTTCACAAATTTCCTTTCATTTTTTCTCAAAGCACATAGTGTTCATCCCTCTTTTTCTTATGCTATCACCTTTTAGTGTAGTTTCCTTTCATGTTTTCCTTCTATCCCTGGTCCCTAGGCATTATTAGCTTAGTTTCCCTTTTGGCACTAGGAGTAGTAGTAGGAGTAGAAATAGATAGAGGAACCAACCTTTTCTGGAGATCTGTCCCAAGCGCGAAAGGTCCCAAAACTTGGGGATGGTTCCATTGTGGTCTCAAACACCTTGACCCTTCCAAGATCCAAGACTTGGGTGCACGTTTGAGCAACCAAAAAAAGGCCAATATTATATAGATCATAGGATTTTATGAATGGTTCTTTTCATCGAATAGTGGCCTCTTGATGGTTCATCATGGCATGCCCGTAGGATATCAAATATTTCATTCTCAACAACAAACCTACGTAACACATGATCAAGACCACATTTAAATAATATTCCATTCAACCAAGTATACATCACACTCGCTTAATTAATTGCTTCTTTTTCTTGGGTGTGAAAAAGTTTGGAAACTTCCCTATGGCTAAGTAATTAGCCATGTCTACATACCAAGGAGAGGTAGTAGATAGTGAAAACAAATGTTCATTTGGAAATTCATCACTGACTTGTCCCTCTTCTTCTAAAGTTGTGAGCCTAGAGAGGAAGTCAACAACAACGTTCGACTTCCCTGGTTTATCAACAATTTTAATATTGAATTCCTGTAGTAGCAATAACCATCTAGACAATTCTACCATGAACCAAAGGTTTATTCATGAGATATTTAATGGCAGAGTGGTCAGTATGTACAATGAATTCATATCCTGTAATATAATGTCTAAAATTATTTATTGCATACACCACAGCTAGGAATTATTTTTCAGTTGTATAATTTTTCTCAGTAGGAGAAATATTTTTACTAATATAGTAAATTACATGCATGGGTTTTCCTTCCTCTTGCTATCCCAGAAAAACCTATTGCTTCATTGGAGGCATCTATTTGAATGTGGAATGGTAACTCCCAGTTGGGACCTCTCAACACTGGAGTACTAATTAGTTTGTCCTTAATCGCATCAAAGGCCCTTTGACATGCTTTTGTCCAGTCAAACTCAGAATCTTTAGTTAGTAGAGAAAACAATGGAGAAGTAATTTTACTAAAATATGAGATGAACCTATGATAATAACCAACATGACTAAGAAAAATTCTTACCTCAGTTTGATTGGTGGGTGAGGGAAACTTCACAATGATGCTTACTTTATCTGGGTCAACCTTAATTCCTTCAATTGAAACATGATGACCTAAAACTATACCTTGTTCCATCATGAACATGCATTTTCATGGTTTAAGGATAGCTGATGTTTTTCACAGTGAGCAAGAAATTTATCCAAATTACTGATTGCTTCCTTAAATGTTTCCCCATAGACTGTAAAATCATCCATGTAAATTTCTACACAATCATGAGTGAGGTCTGAGAAGATAGCTAACATGGCTCTTTGGAAAGTGGTTGGGGCATTGCATAACCCAAAAGGCAACACCTGTAAGAAAAGGTCCCCCAAGGATAGGTGAACATTGTCTTGTCTTGGTCTTCAGGAGCTACTGTGATCTGATTGTATCCACTAAATCCATCCAGAAATGAGAAGTATATTTTACCTGATAAGCTATCTAGGACCTGATCAATAAATGGTAATGGGAAATAGTCCCGGTGAGTGGCCTTGTTCAAATCTCTATAGTCCACACACACTCTCCATTTCCCATTATTTTTAGGTACTATGACCAAAGGAGAAACCCACTGACTGTTTGAAATTGGATAAATAAAACCTACATTCAAGAGCTTTTCAATTTCAGTCTTAATAATGTCTCTAAGTGCTGGGTTTATCCTTCTTTGAGGTTTCTGACTTGGTTTGGCCTCAATGGTGTAAATGTGATGTGTACATATGCTAGGATGTATACCCTTCATATCACTTTGTATTCCCAAGAAAAATCTTGGGGATGAGAGCAGAGGAGTTTGAACAATGTGTTTTCCTCTTCATCGTTCAACCAATTGTTTATTGTCAGAGTTCTTCCAAGAAGAACATGCAATTGTTTTGTATCAGGTTGAATTGAATTGACCTCTAGATATCTTCTTAGAAGTGCATTTAATGGACATTTATGTGGTAGATGTGCACCAAGGTTATGTTTTGAAATAAGCATTTTGTTAAATCTATGTTCCTCACAAATGGAAAAATAATGGGTTGGTTATTCTCATCCATGAATTCATTTTTGATTTTAGTAAGTTACAACATTGGACTAGTACAAGAATCAATACCTGAGTTGAGCGCAAGACTTTGAATGAACCTAGCACAGGACTTAGGTGTGAGACTCGGGCTATGTATAGAATTAGTGCCATGGTAGTCATATTGAATCTGATCTGAGTGTTCTTGAATTACTACCATGGAAAGAGAGGAAATGATATCCTCGGAACCATCAGAGTCATCATTAGACCAATGTTTGTTGTCTATGGAAAATGGTTTAGCTACAGGGTATAGTGACAATTTCTTGGAATCTTGACCATTGGTAATGACCATATTTCTTGTCCTATGATCAATGAGGGAAACAACCATATCTAACCACATATGTCCTAGGATTATGGGGTAACCAATCTTTCTATTTTTTTATTATAATGAAATCTACTGCATAGTCCCAGACTCAATTGTAATCGTAACATCTTCTAATATTCCCTTGGGTTTATTCACTGACTGATCTACCATTTACAAGATGATATGTGTTGACTGAGGTTCAAGGAGTGCCAATGTGGATAGAGTATCTAGTAGTCATGAAATTTATGGAAGCTCCTAAATCAATGAGGACATTAGGGATTTGGAAATTTCCTATGCAAATAGTTACAATAGGACTGTCAAGATCCCCATACTTAAGAGGAGGATTAGTTCCTTCTAAGATGCTAGCAAGTTTCCCATCAACATGAATGGTTTTTGGTTGATTCTTCCTTCTCCTGGAGTCTTGAAACATAGATCTTTAATGGTTTTGTTTAATTCAGGAATGTCCTTAAGATCCTGTAGCAAAGGAATGCCAATACTTAACTTCCTTAGTCCTTGAATTAATTCTGACTCTGGCTTCTCAGGAATTGTGGCAGTTTGTTTCTCAACTAGTCTAGATGGAAAAGGAATGTTAATGTCTGATTGTTGAGTTTCTTCAACATTATTAGGCTGCGTTTTCTTTGGTTCTTCGTTGTCTTTAGGTATCTCCTCAATGACTGGAGAATAAGGTTTAGATGTAACCTTCCCTGAACGCAACATTATGTTCTTACAATCTAGAGAGTTTACTATAGGGTTTTTCTCTGTTTCTACCATATATGCTAGATTGCCTTGCCTTATATTTTTAGGGTTTTCCATGGTTTGAGCATGTATTTGTGGTTGGTAAGGTTTTTAGGTTGGGAAACATTACTTGGTCTAGCCAATAGGGCTTGTTGACCTTGTGATCTTTGTTGATTATAATATTGTTGTCTAGACCCTTGTGGTGCATTCCACTGCTATTGGTACTAGGGATTATACTATGAGTATTGTGGAATGTTTGGATGTGGAGCCCATGGTTGTTGATAAAAATTTGGTTGTGCATACTATGGGCTCCACTCCTGTGGAACTTGTTGGGCCCAAGGGGGTGGATATGACCATGGTCCATTCCATTGGTTTGGGACCCATTGTGCTTTTTGGTTGTAGTTTTGATTTTGGTTGGACTGAAAATTTCCTCCCTACCTCTGACCCATGTAGTTAAGTTCAGATTCTTCTTGATTATTTTGCTTTAGATGGTTCTTTAGCAGGGAAGCAGACCACACTGATCAGTGGCATGCTTAAGTTCACAGATAAGACAAATTTATGTCTTGTCTAATGGACAATCCTTCAGTCCATGTTTTTCTCTACACCTTGGGCAGTAGATGAACAAGGGTTCTATATTTCTAGCCTTTTCTCTATCCATAGTAGTGTTGAGTTGAATTAAGAGGTCAATATTTAAATTTGTAATTTCTTCCCTTAGCTTGGATAGATCCCCATTAGCCATTTTTCCTTTTTGTTTCCTAAGATTGGGTGAGTTCTCGAGTAATTCCTACAAAGGTCAATGATATCCATGAACTCTAACTTGTTCATGTCTCCCTTCCCCATTAGGTTGAATGATTCTTGCATGTCATCATATAATCCTTTGAGAAATAAGGTTTTGAGTAGGTTAATGTCTAGGCCATCTCCACACCTTCTATGAAGAAAAAGGAACTGGTCTAGGTAGTCTTCTACACTTTCATCCTCTTTCTACTGAATTCGAAGAGTTCTTCTTTCCTATCCCTTACTTGACAAAGTAATCCTGGTATTTATCCAGGAAAAATCATTCCATTTCTTCCCACGTATTGATGGAATCTGGGGTCAACCCCATAAACCATCTCATAGTTGCATCTTTTAAGGTAGAGGGAAAATTTTTAAGTTTTGGCCATCAACAAGTGTAGTCATAAGTTTGACACAAAACCTTAAATTCAAAAAGGAATTGATCAGGGTCCTCTAAAACTAGCCCCTAAAGTTTGGAAAAATTGAAGGGGATATGTTTTTCATAGGAGCTTGATCATTGGGATCCAACTAGATAGGATAGGTAAATGTTCTTCCTGGTGGATTTTCTACACCATTATCCCCATTGTTGGGGTCATCCATCCTATTCTGAGAAATAGGTTGTTCCACAGGTTGGTTTGGAGGGGGTTTGAAGGTTTATCCTAATAAATATTCCTCTATGGTCTCTAGGTATAAACATGCAATCCTATCATATTGAAAGTGGTTCCCTAACTATTGATACTAACTTGGTTGTGTGTGTTCCACATACTCATTCTAGGGGATCCTTGTTGTCACTACAAAGTCTCCTGATTCTTTTTTTTTTTTTTTTTTAAAGAAGAAGAAAGAGTTATGGAAATGAATTTTCTAAATGGAAACTTACCAGACACCCTCATAATATCTTCTAGTTAGTACCTTAACCCTTGATGACACCTTGTTCCCTAAAATAGTGCCAAAAAGTGATGAGTGTCATTAGGATCGTACTTTAATCAATTTAATCTATCAATCCAGGGCAGCATCTAATGATTGTTTGCAACAAAGGGAATAGTAGGAACACAGTCTCAGCATGGGTTTCTATCTTAAAACTAAGAATTTATTGAACTGATTGTGATTACAAATGAAATGCATGAAATTAAAGTATTGGAATTGAAAGCAGAAATAAAGGTTAACTTAAAACATCAACATTAAAGACTACATTACATTCGAAAAGAAATAGTAAACTAGTAACAACAATTGTTAAAGAACAAAGCAAGAAAGTAAGAATGAATATCCCTCTCATTAGGTAGGAGTGGCCCTTGCTCCTACCCCTCGATTAGGTCTGTACCAAACTTCTAGACAAATAAACTTACTCCTGAATTTGATCTTTATTGAATTCAAAATATGCTACTACAACTAGAAAAATATGGAATCCCTAACTCTAATTACATTCTCTTTTATACCAAAAAAATAGTCCTAGTCTCTCCATGGGACATAGTTATTCTGAATGACTAATTCTAAATCTAACTACCTATTTGAACTAAACAATTCCCTTGATTCTTGGTAATACATTAATGGCAGGAAAAATTTGTAGGTGTTTGATCTTGAAGCGTTTACAATAACTGAAGAGGGATCTCGTGATTGAATCCTTGAAGGAGTCAATCACCCCTAGAAGATTCTCTAAATCATAACTGATTGAAGAAACTAAAGTGACGGTGAGTCTTCAATCATTATTGTTTCACTCTTCTTGTGGCTTGAATGCTGATTGATAAATGGCGATGATTCTTGGTAGAAAATGATGTTACCAAATGGAATTCCAAAATCTAAGTTATCTACATGCATGCTTGTGTCACTCGAGCTTTGAGGGATTAGGTTTTGATGAGCTAGATGCTTGATCAATGAGGATGAGATTCTTGCGCCAAAGACACAAACTAGAGTCCTCGCGCTATCACACACAACAAAGTCCTCTATCGGTGGATATACCAAGTCCTGTGCTCCATATAACAATTCAATATATGCACTTTTTACACACATAATTAATATTTATCCATATCATATTCAATCCTTTTATGCACAAGAATTAACAAGGTGAAACATCATAAGTACACACAATAATTTCCCATAAACATAGTAAAATAGTAAATATAAAGTATGTATTTTTCCATCATGCATAATAATATCAAAAGTAGAATAGGTTCTGGCATGGCTTAAACATAATTACACAAGGTTTATCATGACAAAAATGGGGCTCATCATTAGTTACACTATTTTAGGGGGTTAGTTTAAGTTTTTGTAAAGATATCATCTATCCGAAGAAGGAATGTAAGTGAGAAGGAGAGGTATTATGATGTACATCATGCTTAATCAATGAAAAATGCTAGAGGATTGAATTCATGCAAGTATTAGCCTTAATTTTATATGTATTTATAATTAGATATGAATGTGTGCTTTGAGCTCTATTCTAGGCCAAGCACAAGAGTTTGACAATGAGTGATGGAGAGGGTTTTATAAATTTGTGAGGACTAGAATAGAAGGGCGGACATGAGTAAGAAAAATGTATTTTTCTCAACTCTTGAATCTACTTTTATATACATGTAGCTTAGATTGTTTAGCCTCGGGCCCTAATAAGGGCATCACACCATTTGAAGACTATCCTGGAAAAACTTTGTGAAAATTTTAGGAGATGACTATATGCTCGGATCCTAAAAGTGTGCCAAATCTCAATTTTTAATTGGCATGTGTGAAATTAATATGAATGACTGTGTGATTAGTTGTGACATTTCCCATAATTAAAGTGGTTTGAGATGCATGCATGGTGGTCAAAGGGAATGAAGGCCTAAGACTGTTTAAGGAGTATTTTGGAGGCATCTCATAGGTGAATAAAATAAGTTCTAGGTGATATCTAATGGGTAAGTGCCTACTATCATATCTATAGGATAAGTGTAGGCCTCATTTTCTAAGAAGAGTAGTCTAGAGGTACTAGACAATATAAAGAAATGGGTATTGATACTTTGGCACAAGCAAGGACCTTATAAAGGGTTTCCAAATCCAATTAGAGTAGGTGGCATTGTTATAGAGGAATTTGAAATTTGGAAGAGTTTTATGTTGGGATACCTACTATGTCTTAAGGTATAAGTTGAAAATTAATCAAGTAGGAAATGGTTTGATGGTACCAGGGGGTCTAAACACCCTGTAATAGGTTAGAGGAACAAGTTTAAGAGTGTTGGACATCATTTAGAATCTCAGGTCACGATTGGAACATGTCTTCTAGTTGAGCCTCATTAGACTATGGTATGTCCTATAATGATAACCTAACATTTAAGAGAAGAGATAAGTGGTGGTCTAATCACCCTATGCATAGTGGATGACAGTCTTAACAAGAATAATAATGGAGAGTTCGGGTATGGTAGAACTAATATAAGTCTTCTTAGGCCATAAAGAATCAAGGGTGTATATGGGCCAAGGAAATGGTTAGATGAAGTGTGAATACATAGAGTAGTATGAGATGTATGGATGATTGAATATAAATAATGCAGAGGTCTAGGGAGTGACACGGTGATAATCTCTTTGATAGAGACCTAGTTTTGTAGATCTTGTTCATTGACAATCTTACAAGGAGAATATAACCTAGTAATAAGAAAGAGGATGCATGAAGTGCCTAAGGGAAGATTGTATGGAGTGTCAAGAGAATGAATTCCTCATAGTGATGCAAGATATGAGAATATTGAGAATTCATAGGTATAAGCCTTAAAGGAAAGACACACACTAGGATACAATAGAATAAGTTATTGCTTAACCAAAAGAGGCATTTGCTAATCAAATCCAATGTAGACAATCAAAGGAATTTGTAAGATCCTCTACACCATTGTGGTATTAGAGCTAAGAATCTGATTGGAAAATTTGTTTGAAGGATAATAAACAATAAGAGAAAGATGATCATGACACAATTGCATTCAAAAATGCAAAACAATCAAGAAAACTTTCTTAGGGAATTGATGGAACAATTACGGAGATGAGAACATAAGTGGAGTCAAGAATGGATGTATTGGAGCATATTGTCAAGGAAATAATGCCAAGTACAAAGGTCAACAACATGGGAAAAATATTTCATTCTCTTGAATCAAATAAAAAAGGTATGTTTAAGATTAATGCTTTGAGTGACAATTGTAATAGTTCTGCGAGTTGTAGTAGACATATAAATGCTAGAAAAGTGGATTGTATCAAGAAATTTGAAAAGGAGAAAAAGATCAAATCAGACCAGACAAAAAAATGAAAATATGAAGGGTGAATCTCTCTTGATAAAGAGAGTCTTGGGTAAACCAAGGAAGCAAAAGGAAGATTTGAGTGGTAAAACCACAGATGTGATTCGAAGAAGGAATTTTTAGAACCAGATGCAAATCTAGAGGAAAGGTTTGTGATGTCATTATTGATGGAGGAAGTACAAAATAATGTAGTGTTATAATACATGGTGAAGAAGTTGGGATTGAGAAGACTCCCACATCCAAGGCCTTATTACATCTCATGGGTGCAGTAGAATCACAACATCCTAGTAAGTGAACAAAGCATAGTTGATTTTCAAATTGGGTCATATAAGGATATAGTGTTATGTGATGTTCTACCTATAAATGTTTTTCATTTTCTCTTAGGTAGACCTTGGAAATTTGATAGAAAAGCCAAACATGATGGAAAAACTAATGTCTATAAATTTTGCAAGGATAAAATTGAGCACAGTCTCGTATCCTTGAAAAGTGAAAAAGGTGATGGAGGAAGTGTGATGTTAATGACTATGAAGAAGTACCTACATGAGGAAATGGAACATGTTAAGGAGGTAAAAACAATGGAATAGTTATCTTCTTGTGAATACTTGGTGAATTCCTATGAGGCTTTGTGGATGAGAGGTAGGAAACCTTTAAGAGAAGTGAAGGTAGAGATAGAAATGTGCATGAATGCACTTGTGAGAAGAAGCAACAAACTAAGTGTAGAAACACCAAGAAATATGTTTGAAGACAAAGAAACTGGTCACATGAAGAAGATAGTACTAAATGAAGACTATGAGGAAGAGGGTAGAATGGTGGAAAAGAAATACCACATTGAAGAAGCACTTATTATCCAAAATAAGCCCATTCTTGTTTTGGTTAACTTGCCTTTATTCTTCCTTTCTCTTGCTGCAGGTAGATTTTGTAAATTTAAAAGAACTCAAAAGTTATTGAAGATGGCTTCATCAGATAGGATTTTTCTTCCCCTTTCTAGAAAGGTAAAGAAGTGCTCCTAACTCCTTGTATTTTTTGAGTTATGGCTCGATAGAGTTTGGAGGGGAAATTTTCCCAAGGCGGGCCCGCGGGAAAAATTTAGCACTTAGCCTTTTGGGGTCAAAGGGTAAAAGGAAAATTTTGGCCTGAAATCCCACAAGGAAATGAAATGGTGCCACGTGTCAGGGTGGAGTGGGGTGGTGGAAGGACTTTGAGTTTTTCGGTGTTTGGTCAAAGTGCGTTAAAGGGAAAAATACAAGTGCATCCCCGCCAAGCAACCGAGAAGATGCCACGTGTCCTGTCAGTGGTAGGAGTCGGGGTGGCGGAAGGATGTTGGAAATTTTTCCAAAGTTGCAAAGGGCACAAAGGTGAAAGTTGAGGCACATCCCCACCAAGCAACCAGAAGGTGCCATGTGTCTCGGAGTGGCGGACCCGTGGAGGATTTTTGGAAAATTTTCCAAAGTGGCAAAAAGGGGCAAAATCTTGTTTTGAAGGATGTGTCCCATCAAAAAACCAGGTGATGCCATGTGTCTCAGAGTGGTTGAGCCATGGATTTTTTGGGGAATTTTTCGAAAAAGGAAAATTTTTAAGTTTGACCCCACCGACCCCGATTTTGACTTTGTTTTTACCAGTTTTCCCTAAATCTTCAGAGGGCCATATCTTTTGATCCAAAGCTCAGATTTTTGCATTTTTGTATCATTGGAAATCTGTTAAAATTATCCACATGATGGACTATTCAATTTTTATTTTTGGTGGGGTTTGGTGGAAGAAAAATGAAGAAATGTCTCTAGCACTGGAAAAAATGCATAATCAACCCCAACCACCAAAATTGATGAAGTATGGCGCTCGTTTCTTCTCCAGCATGGCCAAATGCATCAAAAAATGGATTTGTGAGGGTGCCCTTGTTGTTTTAATGAATCTTGTCGGTGGTTGGAGATCTAAAATCAATTTTCCCACATTTTTTACCTTTCCTTCATTCTACTTCATCGTTAAAAGCCATATTTGGCTCATTTGTAAAGGGTTGGACATTTTTGTTCTTGCAGTCTCCCCCCTTCACCTTGGCATGTGAATTTGTGGAGTTTTAGGACTCGAGTGGAAATGCAATATGTTTTTTTTTCCTCTTTTCCATTGTAATGCATCGTATCAAAAACTGGGAATGATAAAGCATGCTCTGTAAATGAATTTTCAATCCTTTCTTGCATTTATTGTTTCCTTCTAAACCTTCATTACATTTTGGCAATTTGTGCATGTTATAGTGTTGCATTCTTATGATATGTGTTTATTTGAAAAAATAGAGGTCCATCACTCCTTTGGTGTATCACCATTTTATTTAGTTTTGTTTTCTTTTGCATCTTTTAACTTTGTCTCCTTGGAATCTAGAGTAGGATTTAGCATTAAAAATTTGCAAAATTCATGCATACACCTAAATAGAGGGGTAAGAACTAGCTTTCTCTGGAGAGTTTTCTCACCTTGCATGTTTCCACACCTTAGAAAGCTCAATGTTGTGCAATCACACTAAATGACCCAATTCTGACTGCAGATTTAAAGGTCATTTAGGGGGTGCTGTAGATTTGCACTAATAGTTTTGGCACACCCAATGGGACCTTAGAGGTCTTCATATTCATTATAACAAAGTTGATGTGCAAATTTTGTAAGTTTCTTTCTTGAAAGAGCCTTGATTTGTACATCTAGTGACTCCAAAAAGGATAGAATCAACTGGTTTTAGTAGTCCAAGATTGAAGATTCATGAGAAGGATCCAAACAAGGTCAAGGACCAGAGAGGAGGGATTGTTTAATTATATGGAATTATCCCTAAAAAGAGGAGAAAGAGGAAGAAGGATCCAAAGGTCTCCATCTCCACCAAACAGAACTCTATCAACTCCTCCACATGGTAGACCTTTCATCTAATGAACAAGGGTTATCGTGCCAATCGAATGGCACAACCCAATCCTTATGTCAAATTTACTTGGTAGCATCCCACTTGCTCTCAATACACAAAACCCGGTTTCAATTACGAATTGAAGAACATCCCATACTTTACTTGGAGAAAATCAAACCAATCCGTGATCGTGTCAGGACATTGCTAATGTTTGTGCAATCCATGAGATTATTGAGATGGAGATTGATGTCAAGTGACTGGCATCTTTATTCAAATGGAAATCCTTGCAATGGTTCGGGAACCTTGCTACAGGCTCTATCCAAAATTGGAACCAGTTGTGCACAACCCTCCATAACCAATTTGGAGAGAAAGGGGACAACTTGTCTCTATTGGAGAAACTGACAACTATCAAGAGAGCTCCCAATGAGCAGCTCACAAACTTCAATTTTAGATTTCAAAGAACATGGGTAAGAATCCCATTGACAGTGAGGCCATCAGCTCAAGGTGCTTTCTTATACCTTCTCAAGGCTTTAAATTCATACATTTCTATGTTGATCCAATCCATGGGAGGTGCAACTCTACATGTAGCTTACAACATCACCATTAGGGCTGAGAATTATTTGATCCAAGTGGTAAACTTGCACCTAGGCCTCCTATGCCCTTATATGCGAGTTGGGAAACCCAAGTACTAGTCAAGCACCTACTTTAGCTCCTATTCCCACCCCTAGAAACCATAGTTCAAATGAAACTTCTACTTCATCCTCTAGTGCCTCAAATGAGCTTTAAGAAGTTACTGAAACAATTGCAAAATTTGAGTAAGGATCTGGTTACGCTCAAGAGGCAACAAGCTCAAAGTTTTAGGCCTTCTTATCAGCCTCAAACTCAGCCTAATAGACAACCATATCAAACTAATAGGCCACCCAACCCAGTGTACATCAAAATCAAGTAAGGCCTCCTGTTAATAGACCATTTCAGCCCTATAACACCAATGTTGCCTCTACCTCTAAATCCTTAGTGCTAGTGCAAAATAATATAGCTCAAGGGTATGATTGGTGTTTCCCATGCGGTGAACCTCACAACCAATCTATGTGCTTCAATGGCGCTTTGAACCAAGCCTTAATGGTGACCACAACTAGTGTAGAGAGTGAGGTGAGTCAAGAAACAAACCAACAAGGGACATCTCAAGAAGATACAACTCCAAATGAGACCACACTTGTGAATTGGCAGGTTGAAGATTTTTGTGGTATGAATCAAACACCTTCTCAGAGTGTAGCAGCTAACACACAGTCAAAGAAGAGGAATATTGGTGAAGGGAATTCATTAGATCCAAGTGATTCACAACCTTTCATCACTCCACAAGGTATTGGCAAGTAAAATGCAATTCTAAATGCGCAAGGATAGCCCAAGCCACCTTCTAGACCATCTCAAATTCCAGTTCTTGTAGCCCATATACAAGAAAAGAATGTGCGAGACTAAAGGGTAGAAAAGAAATGGTTCATCCCCATTTAACATCATTGAAAAAATGAAGAATACCAATGTGAACATATATATGTGGGAGTCACTATCCATCCCGTTGGTCCCATTATTGAGTTTGCATAATGTGCCTTATTTTTCATGACCAAATGTACTCACAAACATTTCATTTTTGGTCTCATGGTCTGCAGTTCACATTTTCCAATTGAATGCCTTTGATATGCTCATAATGTTGTTATTCTACCCTATTTTGAAACAAGATCCAAGTTTCCCCCATTTGTGCCCTAATATTTCATTTTTTCGGGATGTGTCGTCTTTTCCATTGCCAAATCATGCAAAAACTTGAAATTGATCAAATCCTGAATTCGTGCAAGTGTTTCCCCAATCCCAAGGTCACAAATGATGTCAAAAAATGATTCAGTTGGTTTAAAATGAAGAATTTTGCCTTCCCTATCAAAAAATTTGGTTTCTAGGGCATTCCCTATATTTTTCACGTTTTGATGGGCTCTCGGGCCGTCAAATTTATCATTGCAATCTTTATGCTAACGTGGCAGGCTCCTATTGGTCGGGGATGTGTGGGAAAACATTATTAACTTGTCATTTTTGAAATTTTGGTGAAAGGAAAATTCTTGACCTGCGGCCCCGCAGTGCTACAGTGATGTGCCTACGTGGCACGATGTGATTGGTCAGATGAACTGGCGGGGGTGGCGGGGTCACTTAAACTTTTCTTCATTTTTGAAAAAATTCTCAATGACATTTTTCTCCGAGGGTCCGCGCCCAATGGTATGATGACACGTGGCACAGGAGGGCCAGGCGGATGGCGAAGGACTTGGGAAAATTTTGGTGTTTTTGGCTCAGGGTGTCAAGGGAAAAATTTGGCCCACAAGCCCGTGCCCAATGGGAAGGCAACACATGTCTAAGATGGTCAGGCGGTGGCGGGGTCACTTAAAAATTTCCTTCAATTTTTGAAAAATTCTCAATGTCAATTTTTGGCCCGCGACCCGCCTCCAATAAGAAATGGACACGTGTCCAGGAGGCAAGATAGAGGAAGGGGCCGAAGGATAAGTTTGCAAATTTTTGCATCTGTGTTTACAAGGTAAAAAGTGCAAGATAGCCCCGTGACAAATTAAAGGAGGACACGTGTCCTGGATTTGGCGGAGATGTGGAGCACGCGGAGAGAAAGTAAAAATTTTCCAAACTTTGGCAAAATCTCAAGGTAAAAAATTGATCCGCGGAAAATTTGGAGGTGTGCCCTGCATCCAATTAAGGGGTGACACATGGCATGTTTCAAAAGGAAAAGGAAGAGCACGGGCCCACAAGGGATTTTGTGCTCATGGAGGAGTGAAGGAAAAAAGGAGGGGTTGGCTCCATAGTGAATGGGAGACCGCCACATGGTAGAAGCGGCGTGGTGTTCGAAGCCATGCGGAGAATTTTGATAAAATTTTCCTTTTCTCAAAAAAGTGGAAAAATGCATCAAATTGGCCTGTGGTTTTGGTGGAGGCCCACAGGAGGACACGTGGCACATCTAGGGGCTTGTGGGAAAATATTCAAAATTTTCCCGAATCCAAAAAAGGGTTTGAAATGCATTTTTGGAGGCAAAGGCCCGGTCCAATGGTATTTGGACACGTGTCCCACCTCATCCAAAGGGAAAAAGGGTATTTTTGAGGGAATATTCAAGATTTGATCTAACACGTGGAGGGTAGAGATTTAAAGTTGATTTTAATCAATGGTTACTGTGTAATTTCATTTTTTGGGTGCCATGGAAGCTCCAAGAAGTGTGGAATCGTCATTTTGGCACCAAATCACATGAAATTTTATATGATTTCGCATCCTTTCGGCCTTCTGAGTGCAATGGAACCATTCTTTTGAGCTAATTCGGTGCCTTGTAGTGTTTTTCGTGGAATATTTTCCTCAGCCCGTGAAAAACATGTGAAAGGTAAAAAATGAAAAGTTGCAGAGTTAAAATGATGAGGAAAAAAGGTGAAAAATGATTACAAATGCATGCTTTGGCATGTCGAATGCCAAAAACATGACCCTAGGATGGATAAGGATCTGAGTTCATGCAATATTTTAAAATATTTGTGCATCTTTGGCATTTGGTGAGTTGTTTTACAATTTTATATCATTTTTTATCAAATGGATAGGGTTTTGTAACAAATTTGATCCCTTTGGCATATTCTTTGCTTGGGATGCAAGGATCCAAGATGGTAGAGGATATATGATGTAATTTGGAGGCATTTTAGAGTCTGTTGAGAATTTTGGAGGAGGAGAGAAGAATTTTCACAAGGAAAACTGGAAGAGGTCCATTTTCTTTTGGAGGAACTACCTGAGAGCCATTTTTTATTCTTGTTTGCATCAAATGTTCATCATGTTGAGTTGGTTTCAGCTGTAAAGCCATCAACAAGCTTTGATATTGTCTAAATAACATTCCCTTGCTGATATATCTGATCAAATTCTTGGATTAATTGGTTTTATCTCTTGGCAAAGTTTGCATACACTTGTGTTTCAGTATGTTTTCAATTTATGTTTTATGCTCATGTTGCAATCTTGTGTTTAGGATCTCTCTGATCATATAGGGTCTCATTTCTAGTTGATGGTTTAATGGCATTTGTAATCTTGCATTTAGAAGAGCTCTCATCTGATAGAAGATAAACAAATTTAAAATCATCTTACTGTCCTTGATTAATGAGACTGTCTGTAAACCTTTGGGTGCACCTTAGGTCATGATTAAATAGGGATTCCTGGATGCTTCATTGGTATTTTTCTTCAAGCCTTTGTGGTAGGTTATCAAAGTTTGTATGGAATAGTGTAGATTTGGGCATCCATGTGTGCACACATCCTGGTTGAAAGAGCACTTCAGATTCATTGAAACATCTCTATTGTTTAGGTGTTGTAATTCATTTGCAAAGTTTCCCAAAGAAGGTGATGACTCCAAACTACTCTTGTCCCAACATCTCTCATCAGAATTTCATTTTAAACTAACTCATCCTACCTATAATACCCCTGCATTTGCATTATGTGTCCACAAAAGAATTCAATCCTTTCACTAAAATGCACAAAGTTGATCGGGTTTTATCATGTCTTTAGTAGCTCAAGCTTTGTTTTGAGAACATTTCCATCATTTAGTAGTGACAAATCATTTGAGTTTGGATAATGGATACTTGATCATGTTTTCACAAAGCCTCTTCCATATTATATGCAAAACACAAGGACATCTCCATCTCCTTACCATATAGGGGCTGCAATATAGGTTCTCTTGCCTTGGTTGATAGGCACAACCTAAAATAGTGAGGGTTAGATCAAAACCCTCTTGAAGGTGCTATCCAATCCCTCAATTCTTGAATGCAAACAAGCAGATAGGTGTGCTTCCCCAGCTATAAATGACATACAAAACATCTATCTATCCTTGAGTGTCTTATGAAAATTCATGATGCTATTCAAGTTGTGAAGGAGATTAAATCGGATACCAACACATCCTAGGACAAAGGGATCTATTACAAGCTGCCATGAAGAATTGGTCAACCTCAAATCAGCTAGCTCATATGCAAGAGAAGGTACTCACAAATGCTACTCAGCCTGAGGGGAATCATGGAGGACAACAAGGTAAAATTTTGAAGCCCCCTCCATTCTATGTTTCATTGATCATTGGGGATAAACTAGTACATAATTGTATGATTGATTCTGGGGCAATTAGTTCTGTGATTCCCAAGAAAATAATTGATCAACTAGGCCTTCAATATGAAGCCATATATAAGGGGGTGGTGTAATTAGATGTGACAAAAATAGCAACAATTAGAGTAATTAAAGATTTGAGCCTTACTTTGCATGCATGCCCCAATGTCATTATTTTGCAAGATGTGTTAGTGATAGATTTTCCACCACTCTTTTCCATATGTTTGTCAAGGGATTTCATAGCTAGAATTAGAGGCTACCTATCTGTTGATTGGTCACACATGCTGTTTAGGAAAAGGTATGGATCCAAGGCCACAATTAGGTCCAAACCTATTGAAAAATTTCACATTGAGCCTTATACTCCAAGCCCAATCAATGCCAACTATTTAGCATTTGATCAAGAGGATTATCTAAGCACACATGAAGTGACACGAAAGTTTTAAGCATTCCATATTTGACTCTTGATGAAAGGTATATGCTTTTGATCCCTACAAGGAAATAGAGGAATCTAAACTAGGAGTCTATTACATGCATGAAGAAAATCAGCCTCTTCCTAGCATCACCAAGCTAGACCATAAAGATGACAATGAGGTATGGCAGTTGTTCTTTGATGGATCAAGAAGTAGACAAGGTGTAGGAGGAGGAGCTATGCTTGTTTCACCTCAAGGCATTAAGTATTATTTAGCTTTTAGATTTTAGTTTGCATGTTCTAACAACACTGCTAAATATGAAGCTTTGATACATGGATTGCATTGGTCAAGGAAAAGAGGCATCAAAAACTTACAAGTCTTTGGTGATAGTGAGCTGATTGTTAACCAAGTTAAAGGAAAAAATGCTACCAAGAATGACCTGCTCAAAAGTTATAAAAATAGGGTGTGGGATCTCATTTATGATTTTGAGGGCTTTGGCATCAACTCCATCCCTAGGAAAGAGAACCAAGCTGTTGATAGGCTTGCAGTAGTTAGAGCAACTTTTGATGTTGTGGAAGGTATCAAAAGATAAAATGCAGCCAAACATCCATGTGATTGTGAGGCCATCAGTGTCAGACAATAATGCAAGTTGGCAAGTGTTTGAGAGTGACCAACAAATCATCAATTTCTTGTAAGAGGAAGCTGAGTTCTCAGCAAAAATAGGAAAAGTTAGAACAATAGTATGGTGATCAAGTGGTACAACTGAGAACCAACAAAATACCAAAAGTACTGGTGACTTTAGAGTCCATCTTTAATCCTAATGATCAATTTAGGAAGGAGAAAGAAAACATCCAAGTCAAGGGAGAGGATTCAAAGCCAATCTCGGTTGGGAAGGCAAGTCACTTTAAATTGGTAAAGTGGCAACCGAGCAAGAAAGGTATGAGTTCATGCAACTTTGCCAAGAGTTTCCAGATGTATTTTCTTGGAGCTATGAAGATCTCGGAGGTTGTAATCCCAAGCTATCTCAACACACAATTGAACTAGATCCAAGTGCTAAGCCCATCAGGCAAAAACAAAGACTGGTCAATCCACACATTGAGCCTCTCATGAAGAAGGAATTAAATAAGTTAATAGAGGCAAGTATCATATTCCCCATCAAGCATTCAAGATGGGTTGCAAACTTGGTTCCAGTTAGAAAGAAGAGTGGAGAAATCAGGTTGTGTGTAGACTTTAGAGATTTAAACAGAGCATCCCTCAAGGATCACTACCCACTTCCTTCTATGGAGCAGATTTTGCAAGTTGTTGTTGGCTCTAAGAGGTTTTCATTGCTAGATGGTTATTCAGGGTATAATCAGATCATGGTAAAGGAAGATGATCAGTTCAAAACAGCCTTCACCACCAAATGGGGAACTTATGCATATAGAAAAATGCCATTTGGGTTGTCTAACACCGGAGCTACTTTCCAAAGGGCAATGGATATGGTGTTCAAGGGATTGATAAACAAAATAGTGCTAATATACCTAGATGATATTACTGTATTTTATAAAAGTGTAGCAGAGACCATCTCTTTCATTTAAGACAAGTGTTCCAAAGATGAAGAAGATTTGGGGTATCCTTGAATCCCAAAAAATGCATATTCCTAGCTCATGAAGGCAAGCTCCTAGGCCACATTGTTTCCAAAGAAGGGTTAGTAATTGATCAGGGAGGGTTGAAGCAATAAGATCATTACCATTTCCAAGACATAAGAAGGCTCTTCAAAGTTTCTTGGGAAGAATCAACTTTGTTCGAAGGTTTGTTCCAAACTTTGCAGCCCTTGTCAAACCAATAACTATGATGTTAAAGAAAATTGTGCCATTCAAATGGAAAGCTAAAGGTAAGGAAATTTTTGAGGTAATCAAAGAAGCTATCTCATAGGCTCCAACTCTCATTAACCCAGATTAATCCAAAGACTTCATCCTTTATGCATTTTGTGGTGATGATACAATTTTTGCAATTTTAGTACAAAAGAAAGAAGAAAATACAGAGAAGCCAATTGCCTTCTTTAGCCAAAGCTTGGAGGACTATGAAGTAAGGTATTCCTTCATTGAGAAGCATGTTCTTGTAGTGATTAGGAGCTTGAAGAAATTTAAGCATCTAGTTTCAAACAACAAGGTTCAACTGCTGGTTTCTCATGTGGGAGTTAAAGACTTCCTCCTCAACAAAGATCTAAATGAAAAATGTGCAGGGTGGATTACTCGTGTCATGGAGTATGAAATTGAGATCAAATTCACCAAGATGGTATGAGGAAAGGGATTGTGTGAGCAATTGGCCTTGAGTCAACCAATTGAAGCAAGCAAAGAGAAGAATGTTGTTTTGGTGCTACAAGACAGCCAAGAACAAAGAGATGTTCAAGAAGAAAATGGTGGTGTGCTCACTCCTTATTAGACCCAAGACATAATGCACTTCTTACAAACAAGCCTATGCCCTCCAAAGATGAACAAAGCCAAAAGAAGACACTTCAGATTGCAGGCTATTCTGTATGCACTTGTTGATGGCGTCTTGGTAAAAAAGATATCAATGGGGTTATGCTAGATGCATATGAACAAATCAGATTGAGAAAATGTTAGAAGAGTTCCATAATGGATCAGCTGGGGGTCATTTTTCTCCAAGAGTGACAGCCCTCAAGATCATGGAGGATGATTATTATTGGCCCAAAGTGTTTAGTGATTGTTATGCATGGATCAAGAGGTGCAAGAATTGTGCATTCTTCATAGGCAAAGAGAGGTTAGCAGCACTTCCATTGCACCCAATCTCAGTTGACCAGCCATTCATGCAATGGGGTTTGGACTTCATTGGATTCATTAATCCAAACTCAAGCCAAGGGCATAAATGGATTCTAACAAAGAACTACTTCACCAAATGGACTGAGGCGGTGGCACTCAAAGAGGCAAATGAATCTAGCATTCTAGACTTCTATGAGGGGATAACAACCAGATTTGGTATACCTGCCACTATAATATTAGATAATGCATTGGCATTCATAGGATCAAAGGTAACTGAATGGGCTGTTAGAAATGGGATCTATTTGAGCACTTCATCAAATTATTACCCTCAAGGTAATGGCCAAGCTGAGTCCACCAACAAGAATCTATTAAGGATCATCAAGAGGACTCTTGAATAAAATTAGAGGACTTGGCACACTAAGCTGAAATCAGCTTTATGGGCTAATAGGATAACTCCCAAGAGATCCACCGTAACTCTCCATTCGAGACTTGTTTATGGGAAAGAGGCGGTCTTGCCTATGTCACTTGAGTTGACAATATTGGAACTCGTGAAGCAATTGGAATTGTTGGAGTATGAGCCCATGGAGGTTAGATATGCGGAATTGATGGAACTCTAAGAAATCAGAGAGCATGCAGCCCAAACAATGGAGAAGGACCAAGATTTGATCAAGAGAATATTTGATAGGAAATTTAAGGCTAGAACTTTCCAAGTTGGAGATTTAGTGTTGAAATGGGATGCGAGACCAAGAAAATCCAGAAAGCATTCAAAATTTGATACCATTTAGAGTGGCCCCTACATGGTCACAAAATGAAAAAATAGCAATGCCTTCCAATTGTCTACATTGGATGGTGAGGAACTCGCAGATTCCGTTAATGGAATCCATCTAAAGCATTACTACTAGAAGGGAAACTTCTCACCTTGTACATATTAGCTTAGATTTTCATTCCTCCAAGTGCTTATGCACATTGTTTTATTATAGCTTAGATTTACTTTTCCCTAAATGCTTTGGCATAGGTTTTGTTGCCCCAAGGATGCATCTTTTATAGATCATGTTCCAGGTCAAAGTAATTTTCTACTCTCACAATCTTCATCTTAGAGATTTTCTAATGAATTGAGAGTAACAAGCAATTAAGTTCATGACTCCATTGCCCAATGGATTGCTTCAAGTTGGTCACTTCATCCAATAGGCAGATGACCCCTCTGAGTCACCAAAATTGTTATCCAAAATAAGCCCATGCTTGTTTTGGTTAACTTGCCTTCATTCTTCCTTCCTTTTTCTCAGTAGGAAGATTTTGAAACTTTAAAATCACTCAAAATTTCTTGGAGATGGCTTCATTAGATAGGTTTTTTCTTCCCTTTCTAGAAAGGTAAATAAGTCCTCCTAAATTCCTTGTATTTTTTGAGTTATGGCTCGATGGAGTTTGGAGGGGAATTTTTCCCAAGGCGGGCCCACGGGAAAAAATTTGGCACTTATCCTTTTGGGGTCAAAGGGTAAAAGGGAAAATTTTGGCCGAAAGCCCATAGGGAAATGAAATGGTGCCATGTGTTAGGGTGGAGTGGGGCAGTGGAAGGACTTCAAGTTTTTCGGCGTTTGGTCAAAGGGAAAAATACAAGCACATCCCCGTCAAGCAACCAAAAGGTGCCACGTGTCCTGTCAGCGGTGGTAGTCGAGGTGGCGGAAGGATGTTGGAAATTTTTCCAAAGTTGTAAAGGGTGCAAAGGTGAAAGTTGAGGTGCATCCCCACCAAGCAACTAGAAGGTGCCACATGTCTCGGAGTGGTGGACCCACGGAGGATTTTTGGAAAATTTTCCAAAGTGGCGAAAAGGGGCAAAATCTTGTTTTGAAGGCCACGTCCCATCAACGAACCAGGTGATGCCACATGTCTTGGAGCAGCGGAGGCATGGAGTTTTTGGGGAATTTTTCCAAAAGGGAAAATTTTTAAGTTTGACCCTACCGACCCCGATTTTGACTCTGTTTTTACCAGTTTTTCCCTAAATCTTCGAGGGCCATATCTTTTGATCCAGAGCTTAGATTTTCACATTTTTGGTATCATTGGAAACCTATTAAAATTATCCACATGATGGACTATTCAATTTTATTTTTAGTTGGGTTTGGTGGGATAAAAATGAAGAAATGTATCTAACATGGTAAAAAATGCATAACCGATCCCCAACCACCAAAATTGATGAAGTATGGTGCTCGTTTCTTTTCTAGCATAGCTAAATGCATCAAAAAATGGATTTGTGAGGGTGCCCTTGCTACTTTAATGAATCTTGTTGGTGGTTGGAGATCAAAATCAATTTGCAGGCATTTTTACCTTTCCTTTGTTCTTCTTCATCGTTAAAAGCCGATTTGGCTCATTTGTAAAGGGTCGACATTTTTTTTTCTTGTAGTCTCCCCTCTTCACCTTGGCACATGAATTCGTGGAGTTTCAAGCCTCTTAGTGGAACTGCAATACATTTTTTTCCTCTTTTCAATTGTAATGCATCGTATCAAAATTGGGAATGATTAAGCATGCTCTGTGAATGAATTTTCAATCCTTTCTTGCATTTATTATTTCCTTCGATCCTTAAATACATTTAAGAAATTTGTGCATGTTCTAGTGTTGCATTCTTATGATCTCGTGTTTATTTGAAAAAATAGAGGTCCATCACTCCTTTTGTGTATCACCATTTTATTTAGTTTTATTTCCTTTTGCATCTTTTAACTCTATCTCCTTGGAATCTGGAGTAGGATTTAGCATTGAACCTCTGCAAAATTCATGCATACACCTAAATAGAGGGGTAAGAACCGGCTTTCTCTAGAGAGTTTTCTCACCTTGCAAGGTCCCACACCTTGGAGAAAACTCAATGTTGTGTAATCACACTAAATGACCCAATTATGGATTGCAGATTTGAAGGTCATTTAGGGGTGCTGTAGATTTGCACTAACAACACAAAGATGATTGAATGAAGTGTGATAGGAAAGGAAGAAGAAGTAATGGATGTCGAAGGCATTCAGGAAAACTTGAAACATAAGGCACAAGGAAAAAGAAAGAGGAAAGATAAACTATGAACATATCAGGTTGTGGGGCTGAAGGAGCCATAAAATTTTATAAAAAATTATGTTTTTACATGTTCTTATGTAGTTACATTCCTTAAGGTGATGAGTCTTGAATAAAATCGGAGAAAAACAATTACAAAAAGTGAAGAAAATGAAAATACAATTCTTTTGAGAACATCTACAAGTGTAAAGGTACTCTACAAGGATGTCAAACAACTAGAAAAGAGAGAGTATGACAACTTATCTGATATAAAGATAGAGGAACCTATTGAAGAGTATGAAGAAAGTGAAAAGAAATCAAGAAGAAGAGTAAAATTCAGAATATCGTCATTGGGGACAATATGAATCAGCTGTACAATGTTGAAAAGGTAAGTATCATGATTGAACATGACTATAATAAGGGATATAAGATTGATAGTTCTAGCATCAAGATGGAAACAAGGAAAGACATGGATGGAAAGCTAAGATCCAAGGAGGAAGAAATAGGTGAAGACAAGAGAAAGCATGAGAACCAATTTTTGAAAGCACAACCATAGAGAGGACTAATTTGTGGTGAAGAAAAATAAATGGATAAGAAGCAAGATAAGAGTCTCATGGGAGATCCAAGAATCCAAGACCAAAGATGAAGGAGAGATGCCAATTATAGAATCATTCGGAGGGGAAAATGAGCCTCAAAGTTTTAAATTTAATCCTTTACATGAATGTGTAATTCCAGTGAAGAACATGTAGATAAACAAGCTCAAGAAGTGACCATAATAGTAAAAGGGCAGAATTATCTCTCAAGACAAAGGTATAGTGAATAAGAGTCATGAATCTCAAAAAGAAGAAATAATAGATAGACACAAGAAGAATTTCAAGATTCTTCAAGATGAAGCAGGTGATAGTAAAAAGAACTCAATCTTGTATCAGTTCGATTGAACTTCAAAACAATCTACAAGGTGGAGAGAGAGGTTTTAAGTGGAAGGAACAGAGGAGAAGCCATAAACAATAGAAATAATATCCTAAGAACATATATTTATGTAAAATAAGTTTGTAGAAATGAAAAAGGAAACAAAGGTATGATATAAATGTGGAGCCCAAGAGTACACTCACATGTATGAATGGGTTGTGAAAAAATTATTAGTAATAGGATGGCTAAGAAGGCAAACAAGTGGAGTTGGATCAAGAAGAGTATGAAACATCATAAAGGAAGAAAGGTAAAAATGAAAGAATATCAGTCTGCAAGAGGCAATATAGTCATGACAGTCCAAGGAAGAACTACACTATGGAATCTAGAGAGAATTTATTGAAACAAGAGTATATATGAAAAGTAGGCCATGAAAAATAAGACAAGAACATTAAAGACAACCAAGGGAAATAGAAATAAAACCATAAACATGAATAGGATGATCAAAAGCAAGCAAGGATAAGACACCAAATCTAGACAAACAAGAAGGAAGAAAGAAGAGTTGACAAAAAAGTACCATTGAGTTAGAATATCAATTCTTTCTCTTAGTGGAAGTATGATGCGAGAGCATCATAGAAGCATAGGTGCCTAAGTGAGTATTCAGTCTAGGTATGATGTCAAAAGTATTTTCCTCCATGTTCCATGTTGGAGGATTTCAAATTCAAATAATCTTGTAACTAGTTGAATTTACTTAGGTAAGGTGTATACATGCCAAGTAAGGCCATGTGAGTCATGTAAGGTGGAGATAAAATGAAAATATGACTAAATAAATACTTTTGGGCTATGTAAGGTGAATTATCTGTTAAAACAATATGTGTCATAGGTTTTTAGGGGTTATTCTAAGTTAAGAATCTTGTGTGTCAATAATAGTGTTAATTACACTATTTTAGGGGGATTAGTTTAACTCTTGTTGTAAATAAATCATCTATTTAAAGCAAACATGTACGTGAGAAGGAGAGGTATTATGATGTACATCATGCTTAATTAATGAAAAATGCTATAGGATTGAATTCATGCAAGGATTGGCCTTAATTTTATATGTATTTGTAACTAGATATTATCGTGTGATTTGAGCTCTTTAGGTTTGAGGCATAAGAGTTTGACAGCTAGTGATAGAGAGGGTTTTATATATATGTTAGGACTAGGATAAAAGGGAAGACATGAGTAAGGACACATGTATTTTTCTTAGATCTTGAATCTACTTTTATATGCTTGTAGCTCAAATTGTTTAGCCTTGGGCCTTAACAAGGGTATCACACCATTTGAAGACTACTGGCCAAAATTTTTGAAAATTTGAGGAGATGACTATATGTTTGGATCATATAAGTGTGCCAAATCTAAAATTTTAACTCACATGTGTGAAAGTAATATGAATGACTATGTGATCAGTTGTGACATTTCCTAGAATTGAAGTGGTTTGAGATGAATGCATGGTGGTCAAATGGAAGGAAGGCCTAAGAATGGTTAAGGAGTATCTTGGAGGCATCTTAGAGGTGAATAAAATAAGTTATAGGTGAGATCTAATGGGTAAGTGTCTACTATTATAACTATAGGCTAAATTTAGGCCTCATTTACTAAGAGGAGTAGGATAGAGGTAATAGACAATACAAAAAAATAGGTATTGATACTTTGGAACAAGAAAGGACCTCATAAAGGGTCTCCAAATCCAATTAGAGCATGTGACATTGTTATAAAGGAATTTTAAATTTTTCCTAGTTGTATGTTGGGAGACCTACTAGGTCTTAAGGTATAAGTTGATAAGTACTCAAGTAGGCAATGGTTTGTTGGTACCAGGGATCTAAACACCTGTATCGTTAGAGGAACATGTTTAAGAGTTTTGGACATCATTTAGAATCTTAGGTTAATATTGGAGCATATTCGCTAGTTGAGCCTCATTAGACTATGGTGTCTCCTATAATGATAACCAAGCATTTAAGAGAAGATATTAGTTGTGGTCTAATCACCCTATGCATGGTGGATGAAAGGTCTTAAACCAACCAAAGATGGCAAGAATAATCATGGAGAGTTTAGGTATGGTAGAAATAAGATAATTATTCTTAAGCCATAAAGAATCAAGGGTGTATATGAGCCAAGGAAGTGGTTAGATGAAATGTGCATACAGAGAGCAAGGTATGAGATGTATGGATGATTGAATATAGAAAATGTAGAGATCTAGGGAGTAACATAGTGATAATATCTTTGATAGAGACCTAGTTATGTAGGTCTTGTTTATCGACAATCTTACAAGGAGAATATAAGCTAGTAATAAGCAAGAGGATGCATGAGGTGTCTAAGGGATGTTTGTATGGAGTTTTAAGAGAATGAATTCCTCATAGTGATGCATGATATGAGAAGACCAAGAATTCATAGGTATAATCCTTAAAGAAAAGACACAAAGCTAGGATATAATAGAACAAGTTATTGCTCAACTAAAAGAGGCATTAGCTAATCAAATCCAAAGTAGAAAATCGAGGAAGTTGTAAGATCCTCTACACCACAACTTGGCTCTACCAAATATGAGAAATGGGTGTAATTTTGACCACCAACAGCTTTCTAACATGTGTGGTGGGACCAAAATTAAAAGATTAAATTTCATGTTGCTAAGTTTTGGTGTGTGACTTAGTGATTTCCATCCTTTGGAGGCTTATTTCAACACATCTAGTGACTCCCAACACTTCCAGATCTTTTTAGAAAACTTGAGCAACTTTCATGAGAAAAGTGCACAAAAGGAAAAGCGCAAATGACTAAAGAGTCTTTTGACTATCTCCAACTACATCTAAGGAGAGTATAAACCATAAGACTCATGTGCACATCTCCATATCCAAAGCACGCCACACACATTCAAATTCTCCTCAAAACGAGACTTGCATGCCCTACCATGACACTTCAGGCTGCCCCATCCTCCGATGAAGTTTACCAATTTCACCGCGGAAGTCCTCTTGTTCTCGAGTACACAACATGATATGCCAATAAAAACACTCAAAATTATTCCATACTTCACCAAAGGAGAATGAATTCACCCTATTGAGCACATCCAATATGTAGAAAATGTTTGCTCTGTCTATTTGATCACACATGATGATGTAGTAGTTAGGCTACTTGTAACCTCATTCAAAGGCAAAGCACTCTAGTGGTACCAATTTTTGAGACCTGCATCTATTACCACTTGAGATGAGTTGGGAACAACTCTTTCGCAACAATTTTTTAAGATAAGTAAGATCACCTATCACCGGTGGAGCAAACGACTACAATAAAGAGGGCACTCAAAGTGAGCGAGATGAATGATTTCAACATCAGATTCTAGAAGACTTGGGATAAAATTCCTCAAGTGGTAAGGACTACATCACAACATGCTTTCATGTACTATCTAAAGGCCTTGAATAGTGAAATATCAGTCATGATTCAATCCATGGGAGGTAGAACCTTACCTACTACTTACAACATTGCAATAAGGGCAGAGAATAGTCTTCTTCAGAAAGAAATTTGGCTCCTAGACCGCTCACACCCTAATTTCCAAAAATGTCTCCAATGTCTCAGACTTCCATTGCTCCTATTCTAATGTAGAGCATGCAACCAGCTTGCATCCCCATCCTAATCTCTCACACAACAAAAAGAAGATGAAGAATTGAAGACCTTGATTAGAAACTTATCTAATAAGGTCATATCATTGATAACAAATAGATGCAACCCTACGATAGCTTCTAATTAGGCACATAACCAAAGTAATAAGCCTTGATGGAATTAGTATGGAAACTAGAGATATGCGTAGAAACAATAAAATGACAGATGGCATGTTAATGCGGATATGCCCTTACAAGTTGTTCCTCCTGCATAACCTCTTCCAAAACCCAACACAAGTCAAGCACTAGTTCTGGTTCAGAACAACATGGCTCAAGAGTATGAATGGTGCTTCCCTTACAACATGCCTCACAGTCAATATCACTATGCTAATTCCATGCACACGAAGGACTATATGAACCGAATGCTTTTAGTCATGAACCTTCCACCGTAACAAGTGAAGCAAAGGTGAACCAAGAGAAACCGAAGCCCCTTCGAGGCCAACTTAATTTTCTTTGGTGCTGAGGAATTTTGTGTAATTAATCAAGTTGTAGATGATACAAATAGGTCATGCACCCAGGTTTTAGACAACACAAAGTTCAATAAAAGAGTGCTAGAATCGGGAGCGCAACCTTCATCTCTTATCATGCGCACCAATCTTAAAAATTAGAAGGATGCAAATAAGGCATCTAGCAATAAAGACATACAAATTCCTATCTCGCAAGGTTCCATGCAATGCTCCTCCTAAAGCAATGCACACCCCTCTTTGGTAGGTCAAGCCTCTTCTCTAACTAAGGCCTCTACCTCTACACCCGAACAAACAAGAAAGGATCCTGTTTTTGCCCCAAATGCACAAATAGATTTACCTCTCATTCAACATTGTTTACTAGATGAAGAATACTAATGTGAATTTTATAATGTGGGATGCCCTGCCATCCAATCTCAACATGACTTGTTGCATGAATCTTTGGCCCAAATTTTGCGCACTAACCTAGTTGTTCAAAAGCCACACAATTCTATCAACATCCGTCAAGCATAGGAGAAGCAAGTAAATAATGTTGCTAAAACCCCACCCTTCTATATGTCCTTGATCATAGGTAAACACCTTGTGCATAATTGCATGATTGACTTAGGCGCAAGTACTTCTGTCATGCCAAAGAAAATAGCTAATGTCCTAGGTATGAAGTACAACCCTTTGTCCAAAGGAGTCTTGCAACTTGATGGCTCAATTATTACAACCTTAGGAGTCATTAAGGATATTGAGTTAACCCTCCATATATGTACAAGCCTCACAATAACTCAGGATGTGTCAATTATTGACCTACCTCCTTTGTTTTCCCTATGTAATTTAAGAGAATTACTACCAAGGTGGGTGGTTACTTGTATAGAAAAGGTATGTTACTCGGTTTACTATACAGGTTGAGCCAATACTTTCCTATCATGTTGAGTCATATGACCTATCTCCTCTTTAAGCCAATTGCCTAATCCAAGAGGAACAAATTTTAGTTTATGAAGAGTAGCCTGTTCCCCCCCTGTACCTAATTTAGTGCTAGATGAGTGGGTAGAAATGCACCATAAATTTGATCCATATGGTGAAGATCTTGAAGATTATGAAACTAGTATTTTCACTTATTACATCCTTGAAGAAGAAGCTCTGCCGTTGCACACGCCAAACACAACAGAGAAAATACTGGTCTATGAAAGTTATACATTGATGGATCTCAAAGCAAGAATGAAAAGGGCACAATAGTTGTTCTCATTTCTCCTAGGGATGAGAAATTATTCTTCACACACAGTTGCAGTTTGTATTCTCAAACAACATAGCAGAATATGAGGAACTAGTGTATGGAATTCTGATTTTATAAAAGAAAGGGATCAAGGCAATGTAGATTTTTTGGGATACGAATCGGTTATCCACCAAGTCAAAACAAGTGCGTAAAAGAGAAAATTATTCTCAAAGATTATAAACATAGAATCTGGGACCTCTTTGAGATATTTGATTCTCTCGAATCTGTAGGTGGTGCCACACAATATTAACAAAGAAGTCGATCGATGATCGTACTTAGTTCACGCTTCTCCCATGCTTGATAATTTTTTCAAAAGAAACATGTAACACATCAAAATGGTGATTAGACCAGCCATTCCAAACAACAACACCAGGTTGACAAATGTTCAAAATGATGCACATATTATCTAGTTCATCCAAAATGAAGCTGAATTCTCTTCGAGCATGCAAGTTGACTTGTATGACAGCTATGGTGACCAAGTGATCTAGCTAAAGACTAAAAATTTTCCTAAAGGGCTGGTCACATTAGAGAAAATATTTAGCCATGATGATGAGTTCAAAGGTGAATAAAATTATATGTGCTTAGCGTAAAGACTTCCACTACACTATTGTGCATGGAAAGGAGTTGGTGGTTAGTAAAGCTTGCACGCATGATGAAAAATAGACCTTCATTTCTCTCTATCAAAATACAATGACATCTTTTCATGGGAGTATGAAGACCTTAAATGTTTTGATCCAAGTGTTTCTCAACACTCCATTGACCTTGATCCTAATATCAAGCCCACTAGACAAAAACAGAGGCCATTCAATCCAAAGATAGAGCCCCTCATAAGGAAAGAGTTATCCAAACTCATTGAGGAAAAGATCATTTTTCCAATCAAGTATTCTACTTGGGTCACAAATCTGGTTCTAGTGTGTAAGAAGAATGGTGAAATCAGGATCTTGTGTTGATTTTAGAGATTTGAATAAGGCATCCCTCAAGGATCATTATCCTTTTCCTTTATGGATTAGATTTTGCAAACTATGACCGATGCGTAGCGATTTTCTATGATGGATGAGTATTCTAGATTCAACCAGATCCTAGTCAAGGAGGAGGATCAATTCAAAATGGAGTTTACAAACAAGTGGGGAACATATGCATATAAGAAGATGCCCTTTGGTCTATCAAATGCATGTGCAACATTTCAGGTGTCATGGATATTTCCTTCAAAGGTTACATTAATGAGTTCATCTTGGTTTACATAGATGACATAACAATCTTCTCAAAGTAAAGCATGGATCATATGACACACTTGGAGAAAGTATTTGAGAGATGCATAAAATTTGGGGTATCTCTAAACCCCAAGAAGTACAATTTTACAAAGGTGTAGGGAAAGCTATTGGGTCATGTGGTTTCAAAGTATGACATTGCAATCGATCCTGAGCACATTTCAGCCATCCTGACTCTTTCCCTAATGGCGCACATGAAAGCCTTATAGTCCTTTCTTGGAAAAATCAACTTTGTTAGGAGATTCATTCCTAATTTTACAGGATTGGTAAGGCCCATCACCCTCATGCTCAAGAAATATACAACCTTCAGTGGAAAATAGAAGGAAAAGAGAGCTTTAACAAGATCAAGCAAGAAATTTCTTGCGCACCAACACTCATCAACCCAGATTACTCAAATGATTTCATCCTTTATGCTTATGGTGTTGATGCAAGTGTTGCTGCTGTCCTGACACAAGAAAATGAACAAGGATTGGAACAACCAGTGGCTTTATTCAATCAAACACTGAAGGATTATGAGCTGAAATACAGTCACATGGAGAAGTAAGTCTACGCCATCATGCACACGTTCAAGAAATTCAAAAATGCTCACCACAAATCACATCAATGTGTTAGTTTCTCACTCCATTATTAGAGAATTCATCATAGGATCAGAAATCAACAAGAAAAGAGTGATATGGGTGAACAAAATCATGGAATATAATGTGACTATCAAAGCCATGAAGTTGGTTAGAGGTAGCGTACTCTGCAAGTAACTTGCTGAGGATGCGCATGATGAACTTGAGACTTCATTACTTGTAGATGAAGATCTCCCACATGCATAAATTAAAAAGAATTAAAACCTTGGTGCATGTTTTTGAATAAACGATATGATCACATTCCTTTCGAGGGTGCGTACTTTCTTCTGGTCCGAACAAAGAAAAGAGGAGACATCTAATGCTGAAATCTATTCCATATGTGTTGATTGATGGTCTTCTCTTCAAGAAGAATCTTGATGACATGTTGTTAAGATGTATCAACAACACACAAATTGAAAAAATGTTAGCAAAATTTCACGATGGATTCTTCGGTGGACACTTCTTTGCCAAGAATACAATAATAAAGATCATAATGGAAAGATTCTTTTATCCCACCCTATTCATACAAGCACACAAGTGGGTCATGAAATGTAAAGAATGTGATTTATTTTAAGGAAAAAATAAATTTGCAACGATTCCCCTCCAACCAATCCAATTGATCAACCTTTTACACAATGGGGTCTTGAATTCATAGGCATGATCAATCCTCCTTTAAGTGCTAGCCACAAGTGGGTGTTGTGAGATACTGATTTCTTCACCGGATGGACATAATCTGTCACACTCAAGGAATAAACAGAGGTAGTCATTCTTGAATTTCTCAAAGATCTTGTAATAAGGTTTGGCATTCCTAAAACAATCATTTCAGATAATGCAAAATCATTCCTTGGTACCAAAATCACTAATTGGGATCTTAGTCTTGGTATTTATTTGAAGACTTCTTCCAACTATTACCCTCAAGGAAATGGTTTGACAAAGTCAACAAATAAGAACCTGATTAGGATCATGAAGCACACAATGAACATCAGCCAAAGATAGTGGCATACAAAGGTCTCATGCGTGCTTTGTGCGAGACATAATCATAATGAATAAGGTAATAGGAACTTTTCCTTATAAGCTTGTCTATGGTAAGGAAGCTACACTTCCTTTGATACTTGAGTTGAATTTGTTATCACTTACCCAATAACTAGAATTTGAAGGTGCGGACCAGAGAGAAACCAGAATGGCATAGTATATTAAACTTGAAGAATCAAGAAAATATTCCATGATCAAGTTAGAACAACATCAACAATCCATAAAGAAGTGGTTTAACATAAAGGCTAGGCCTCAAGCTTTTAAAGTGGGATCTTGACAAAGCCAAGTTTGATGCACTTTGGAGTGGCCCATATGTTATCAATTCTTACAAGAAGGATAAATCTTTCGAGTTATCTCATCTTGATGGAGGTGTGCTATCAATCCCACTCACTTTGATTAATCTCAAATCATTCCATTAAGCTTGTTACATCATTTTGTATATATTAGAATAGTTTTCATTCCTCTAAGTGTGATGTGCACATATTGTTTGTTTATACATAGTTATTTCTTCTTGTGTGCTTCTTACACATGTTATTTTGTTGCTTCTAAGTTTCTAGTCATCCTTTCAAGTAGTTAACAATTTTTAAGGGTTCAAAACAAAGTTCGAACATGTTTCAAAGTGACTTCATGGGCAGCTCTTCAAGATCACGAGATCGATATTCATGATTACATAACAGACTCCATGCCCAATGGATGCTCTAGGCTACTGATCTCCTTCATCTAGTAGGTAGATGGCCCTGAAAGTCACCAAACTATTATCCACAATAAATCCCATAGTTATTTGGATAACTTACATCTCCATTCTAGCTATAAAGGTTTCATATTACAGGTTGTGTGCACTTCAGCCATCTCTTTGATTTCCTTGGTGGAAATTCCTCGCATGCTCTACTTCTCTCCTTTGCTTTCCTTCATTTTATTTTCCTTTTTCTCTTTATTTGATTCTCCCCCTGTGCGCACTTCCTGCACATTCATCTTCCTCCTAGAAGATCATGCACCTGCGCGTGCCTCTAGACTTGCTTCCCAAAATCAGCTAAGTCCCTAGTCCTCTTGCACACCCTCTTCTTGTTTCCACAAATTACTTTATAATAATTACATCTTGACCATACATTCCTTCAAAGTGTTTGTACCATTCCTCCCATGTAATTTAATTTTGTATGCACATTCCCCTATTTTCTTTCTCTCGCATCTCACTCCTTCATCTTCCCGACTTCACACCTTCTTCTATACCCTTTTGTGCCAGGTGTTATGTGAGACCTTGAGTATGCCACACGCAAAAAATCAAAGTGCATCAGTTGGGCACTAAATCCTAAAGACAAATCATCGAGTGAGACATGGTAGAAATGACAAAACATTTTGCATAGTTGACCAACCTTTCAGCCAATAAACGCGTGCCATGTGTCATTACGTGTAAAAAATGACTTTAGATTTATGACAACCATATATTCTTATGAAGGTATTTGAAACACGTGCACTTGATCTCATTTGAAAGTTTCGACTTGGGATATAGTGAAAAACATTCAAATTCAAATTTCAGCAGGATTTGGTAGTTGAGATAAGGGAAAAATTATTTC
This sequence comes from Taxus wallichiana var. yunnanensis, assembly GCA_018340775.1. NCBI lineage: Eukaryota > Viridiplantae > Streptophyta > Pinopsida > Cupressales > Taxaceae > Taxus > Taxus wallichiana. Next base: position 64,486,067 of record CM031238.1, on the reverse strand, counting down.
ACGTCATTAATGAGCAGATCATCGCTCAAACCACCTGATTTGATATGGATTTATCCTCCTTCATTCTCCTACACACCAAACAAACACGGGAAGCATATTTTGTAGATATGCAGATGGATTTGTAGGCATTCAATAGTTATTATTGGTGGTTGTGTTTAGAATTCAATTTTTTCCTCCTTCTCTTCTTCTTCTCTTGTTATTCATCTATAAATGTAAGAGCATTTCTTATTGTAAAGGGTTGGACATTTTGGATCTCCTAGTATTTGTTAAGGGTTCTATATCTTTATATTTTGAGTTGCGAGCCTCTAGATCTGGCTCTTGAATGTGGATATCAACCATCTCGCCATTATAACAGACCATGCATCCTTGGAAGTAATAGAAGCATTGTTCTATCAACCTTTGACATGTTTATATTCTTCTTTCTTTCCTCCCTTTTGCATTGTGTGCTTTCTGTGTTATTTTATATCCCTTACGTTCCATTTTCTTGTTGTGTTTCATGAAATCAACTATTTGAATGTGTTCTTTTGTACTACACTTGCTTAGCCTCCTCTCGTGCATTATCCTTTTCTTTTTCTCGAAAAGAATAGTGTTCATCCCTATTTTTCTGGTGCTATCACCTCCCTTTAGTTTATTTTTCCATTCTGCATATCCATCTATTCCTGTTCCTTGTCCTCTTTAGCTTAGATTCCCATTTCAACATTAGAACTAGCAAAGTAGAAATAGGTAGAGGAACCGGCCTTCTCTGGAGGTCTGTCTCAAGTGTTAAAGGTCACACAACTTGGATATAGTCCCATTGTTGACTCAAATAACTCGGCTCTACTAGATCCGAGACACGGTGCAAGTTTGAACACCAACAATAACACACAACATTCTTATTACCTTTTGAATGGTATGAGTTGAGATTCCAACTACAATCCATAACCTTATGACCAAAATCACAGCATGAATAATAATAGCCATTGAAGGATCTTTCATAACTCTATGAATGTTCATTCCTTGAGAGTCTTCTTTCACACTCCTTTACCCTATGACCAAATTCATTACAAGAATAACAATAACCATTGAAATAATTCTCATACCTTGATGCATTAGGTTGTTTGATGGAAATTTCTTTCATGTTGTTCTTCATCGATATTCTTTGCAACTTGAACCATCAATCTCCTTGCTATAAACAACATCTTCTTTCTTGTTATATGTCTTCTCTAACTTTGATTTTAAGGATCTCAACTCATCTTCATACCTGTTGCAATCTTCTTCTTTAGCTCTTAGGGTTTCAGTCACACTCCTAACTTGACATTCCAACTCTTTGATGGCTTGACCATGCTCAATCTCCATACAACTGATATGCTCTTTTAATCCATGAATCAAGGACTATACAATTTCATACTTCTTTCTTAATACTACCAATGAAGTCTCAACTCTAGATGATTTTCCCATTGTGCTTCTAAGATCCCCTCGAGCTATTAAACTTGATTCACAAGGACCTTGCTTTAATACCAATTGTTAGAATAAAAATACTAAGATGGGGGACTAAATCAGTCTTACAAAACATTCATTTCATTTTCCATAGCTTACAACATCATCTAAAACAACCATTCATTATACATATGCATTTATGAGCTTATTAGTTGTGTATCATCCATTCACAAGTACATGAAACAAAGAAGAGAACACATGAACACCGGATGTAAGTGATAAAACCTCAAGGGGAAGAAAAACCACTGAAACTTTTGAATATATTACTCAATTCAAAATACTTGCATGAGTATTACTCATCACATAAGATTTGTTTAGTGAAGCACCCATTTCACAAGGAACACCCACCCCTATTTAGTATAGAACCCACTATGCAAGGAGGATACTACCCCTCAAGGTGATCAAGCACCCACTCAACCACCCGATGAAGAAGTTCACCGATATATTGTTTCTCCTAAAATAGATTGTGATCACAATTTTAACTCCTCTAACTCAAAATGTCTCTCAAACACACCTTCTTCTTCTTTTCTCAAATCTACACCTTCTCTTGCTGATTTCACACTTTCCCTATCTCTCTCCATCAAAACATCACACACTCATTTTTTATCTATAGAAGGTCATAAGGACCTTCATCACATTCCTCAATAAGCCTCCTAGGTTGCACTTTTTATCCAATCTCACAACTAGTCATAATGAGCCTTGTAATTTGATTTTATACCTATTTATTTTCCACAAATCACTTGGTTCATTCTTCATATAGTAAAAAATTAAAACATCATTATAAAAATTTAAAAAAATCATCCAAAGGACCAATTAGGTCGCCACTATCACTAAGACCCTTTTAGACCTCCATTGGGACACAACAAGTTTTGAAACCCTTCAAGAAGCCTACTCACCAAATTTGAGTGCGCAAGATCAAAAAAATTCACCAAGGAATTCCAAAGACTTAAAAATATTGTCTAAGGTTTTAAAATCTCCAAAAATTATGAAAACCACTAAGAAAAATCATCACACCATGAAACCCTCATTAGACCATGCTCAAAAAAGCACCATCAATATTGACCTTCAAAGAACAAGTCATAAATTTCTCTTGTATTAGAAAAAACTCAAGTGTTATATATAATTTGAAATATCTTGGAGTCAGGATCATTAAAAAAATTCAAACCAAGTCGTAACTCCACATGTAGCACCTCTAAAACCGCTTTGTTTCCACAAAGGTGCTCTAAACTACCTAAGAACTAGTCCTCATAAATATGGCACACTTTGAATTATAAAGGAATAACCATGACCTAAAACAATCATGGACATGTAGTAAAGATCCCATGCTTCAATAAATGGCAATTTAGTCAATAGGTTCAATGGGAAACTTTTGCACAAACTGAAACTTAACGAAACTTTCCTTTTCAAGGGGGCCCACATACAACCGAGAACTTCACACCTAGAGAAATATGGAGCAGTCATCTACAACCTAAAATCATCAATTTTTATAAATGAATCAATTTTGGGTTAGTAAAATCAATTTCCTCCAATTTGCTCCAAAGCTAGGATTTCAAGAGGGTTAAAAAGTAATTTAGCTTCTTAATGATTGTTCATAAAAATATGATGATAAAATAACTTCATTATTATTGGAAAATATTCATATATAAAATAATCAACTATCCCCATGATATTGGGTCCACATGTAAATCACACACTCAACAAGCATATGAAAGTCATCTTTTATCACAAAAACACACCTTTGAAAACCCAGTTTTGGCAAAAACTTGATATCTTCAAAAATATTCATCACATAGACCTAAAAATTAACACATATCATCATAACAACCTCCTTCATATATATAAATTCTCATCCATTCCTTATTACTTATAAAACTTTCCAGATACCATTACTTACCCATGCAATCTTACTTTTTCTTCATAGTATTGCTTCATTAGGACCTAGAACTTACACTTTACGACTAAAAATGAATTTGAACACCTCTAATAACTGATATGAAACATCATAACACATTTAATGTACTCATGATGACCTTATTTTCCTCATACTTCATATTTCCATACCATTATGCTTGAGCTAGGTCTAGGCTTTAGCCTAGAATGACTTGACTCAACACATACTTCACATGAAATGACCATGAAAACACCTTATAGTCACTTTGACACATTTATCACATCATATTGACATTGATTTAGCTCATGAAATCCTTCAAAACCTTTGGAGTACTCATACCAGCTTGACAATGCCTAAAACCAACTAGATGCACCAAGACAACACAATTGGACACTACCAATCAACCTTGAAATTAACTCATGGAAGACACCTCATGGAGAAACCTAACTCACCTTGACATACTTTGACATCAATGTGAAACTTGAAATCAATGAAAACCATAGATACAATTCCCAACACTATCTTTGAAAATTCTCTTTTTGGAGTCTAATTTTTATGGGTTCATTTATTATCACCTATTTCAAACTTTTGTATATTCAAATCCACCTATAACCCTATATTTTTCACCTGTACATGCATAAAAAACTACTTCTTGTAATAAACTAAAGTAATCATTAAATGTAAAAATAAATTATAAAAATACTGGAGTCGACTAACCTTAATGGTTGCCCCATTTGTGAGTCATCAAGAATTGCACTACATTTCAAAATTGATGTAGTTATCCGAGTACATTGTGATAATGTGCATGCAAATTAAAACCCTTTCCCCAAATTTTCCCTTGTGCTTCTACACCGATAGCAGACTATGCAACTTTATTTTCATTAAACCCTTGTGTGCGGGTGTTAAGAAAAGATTTATGCCCTCTTATGTTATGATATACAATATGAGGAATGCACTCTTGAATTCTTAGCATTGTATTTGGTAGACATGTGTTTTCTAGATGATAAATTATTAAGGTGAAATTGTATAAATATGAGTATATCACTTTCAAATTTGAATTTTAATTGTGAGAAAAGCTGATTGTTAACATAAATTGAGAAAGAAAAAAGGTGCAAAAGAGACCCAATGGGTAGAAAGGACCCAAAACATAGAAAGGGGCTAGACCGTACATCTTGATTAAGATCATAGTATGATATTTACCAATTTATATGGTTTTGAACTAAAATAAGAAAAATCCAAACAAATAATACAAATTTCTAGAGATCTCTACAACATAACATAAAATCATGAACAAACATAAGAAAGTCACATATGAAGATAAATCAAGAAATATAATAGAGTAAAATAATAAGGACTTTTTTATTGAGACTTGATTTGATTTTTCAATACCGACATACACAAATCTTACTAAAACCATGATGTAATAATGATATTGTGTATACTATAGTGTCTATATTCCCCTTTATTATAGTGAATAAAATTTACTAGTGTAAAAGAGAAGAAAGTGTATCGCATACGAGATCATCAAGTATGTTAATAAAGTAAGCAAAGTGTGGTGAATAATATGGATCAATGTGACCCATGTGGATATATGGAGTAACATACTATAATCATTTAAGGATATAATAGAGGTGAAATGAGTATTTTCATAAACAAATATTTTAATTGATAGAGTTGAGGATGATCGATACCAACAAGTTTTTTATCGTAGAGAAGAAGGATTAGAATTTGAAGAACCGAAGTGATTCGATGCCTTCCCAAATTGAGAGTTTGAAGAGAGAGGATGAAATATTAGTCTACAAATCTCGTAGTTTTGCTTTGATGTTTTCATTTTCTCATAAGTGAGAGAAGGGGAAATATTAGTCTACAGAGCTCACATTTTACTTCAATACTTTCAACTAAACTCATGGACCACAACACTCGTAGATGGATCTAGGCCCAAAAATTTATAACAAAAAACCTGGAGAGTCATCATTATGTACGACATAAGTGTTATAACAATATTGATAACTAGTATATTTTAATAGGTATTATTTCCCTGCATTTGTGATAAATGTTACATCATATTTTCTTGTGTCTTTTTATTCAATGGATTGTTGTGTCCAAATTTAACCCCTTGGTTGTTTGAGATTATATATTGATTTTTATAGGAAATAGGATGGCCTTGCATATCTAGCCACAACTTAATAACTTTAGTGTTTATTATATCTTTTGTGTCCATAGTTTATTATTTGATCCCTCAATTTGTGTTTTGACTTGTCATGGTAGGGGATGATCTTGTGTAGCCAATTGATATAGTTTCCCACTTCAAAAAAAGATATGATAGTAAATAGAATCACTTGAGGTGAAAGTAACTCAAACTCATGTCATCAACATTGAAGAGAGTGCTAAGAATATAAATTCTTGATAGGAGAGTATCTATTGAGTGAAATTTGTGTCATCGACATTGAGTAATATTATGAGAATAGTAAATAGAATCATGTAGTATGAAATTAAATGTTGATATAAAATTTAATTGATATTATCAACATGACATAGATTGCTAAGAACAAAGAATAAAATTTCTTGAAATGATCATAATAATTGATGGAAATGTGAATATGGAATTTTCAAAACCTTGAATATGTGTCATCGAGTTATATGCGCTTCTTGAGAATAAGATTCATTATTGATAAACATTAAGAATTTGTGTAATAATAGATGAAAAAATGATGAGAACAATAGTTGTGATTGATTTGAAATTGGATTGTCATTACTTCACATATGAGTGCCAATAGAAAGTGTAGTGACCAAACATAGTGAGTATATCTATATAAAAAGTAGATTATAGCATTTGAGCGAGTGTTTTCTTAAGAGTAATGATTTTGTAACATGTGTACTAGAGATTTTAACTTGATATAGGATTTTTTTATTAATGGAAAATAGTTTTGAAGGGACTATACCCTGATACAAAAGAGGCTCAACAACTAGATAAACATGATAAAGTAGCAAAATAGGATATGAATCCAGATATTACAATAAGCCGATACAGTAGTCAAAACAAAAACTACAAAGAAAAAGCAAGACATGGATAAAATTGTAAAGAAACAACATGTTATCAGCAACAAATAGTTTGCAAGAGATAAAAATTGATATAAGAGTATTAAATTCAAAGGATTTTACAAATCAGATTATATGTCCAACAAGATAGTATATAGTATGTAGAAAGTCTAAGAGAGTGATTCTTGATAAAATGAGATAAATATGTATTAGATTTGTCATGTAAATTATCTTAGTAAAACTATTGTAGTTAAGAGATAGGATGAGAGTGTGGAGATATACTTGTATAAAACCCCAAATAGAATATGAGGGAAGTGTAATCACATTTTAGTACAAAAATAGGTGAAATAATGATCCTAATGTTGTAACAACAAAAAAATTGGAGTAATTGAGACCAAGATATGATGTGAAAAAGTTTGAGTCATTAACCAACTTAATATGATTAGGTAGGTATGTGTAACTATAGGCCCCAAGGGGCCCATGTACTATAAATAGTATGGTGAAAAAGTCAAATCACATTTTCATTGTTATTACTATCGATAGTTATTTGAGATTTGAAAGAGGAAAGATGTCACACATCGGGAGGATTTTTGATTGTGATTTGATTACGTGGTGGATTTCACATAGGAAAATAAAGTTGATGAGTTGGTAAGTTATGAAAAATTCCCATTTTGCTAAAAAAATAGTAGTTATATTTAGTATTTTTGAAATTGTTAATTTTATTAGTTTTGAGGTTGTCAGGGCATATAGTGCCAAATGGTACATTTTCATCCTTCGGGGTGGAACCGTATGGTTCAATACAATTCCTACTTGTTTTTGTTCAACTTTGACCATATGTGTATAGTTTGGAACCAATGGGGAATATAAAAACTACATTTGCATTTATGCTTGAATTTTGCATAGTGATTTTTTGATTTTGATTGATTTTTGATGATCACACATGTTTTTATTGGTCTATGATTATAGAGAGATGTCCATGCTAGGGAGTTTCATGGTGGCTACCACATGGAGAACCTACTTGTTTTGATCCTAGATGATGATGTGTGGGATGTGTTCAATAGAGTTAGTTTCTAACATGTAGACAAATTAGGGTAGGCTCCCGCAAATATGCATTTGATCATTACATTATGTGAGAGGTGAATATAGGAACTTGTAAATCTTGACTCATGAATAGGGGAGATGATAATGAATCTAGAGAATGTGTACTACATTTTTCCATTGTCACTTGTGGGTGAGAGTGTATAGGTTCTACTAGTGGATGTGTCATTTCAGATATGCAAGGTATGTAAGTTTTGGCTGGACACAGTGGCCTTACAAATCCAACCACCTGGTTGAGTTTGATTATGACAATAGGGGTTATGGGATTACATAATTTTATTGCAATGTTATTGGCCTCATTTGTAGTAGTGGATGGTGGTTGCATGTAGATTTCCTACTTATTGTAGTAGATATGCCATTCCACGAGAGGAGTATGGAGTGAGATAATCTTAGGGCCACAAAGTTATGACCTGCTTATACACATATTCACATTAGAGAGACATAAAGGTGATTTAGATATTATTATAGTATTTTATATATGGGTGTATGAGCACATAGACTTTGTGTGGCCAGTTTGAGGTTTGAAGAATATGATGGGTAGAAGATGTTGTGGATTTTCACAAGGTGTGATTCATAATGTTCCTAGAGGATTATTTTCTAGGAATAAGAGAGTTATATAAGTGGGAACACTTGATGCATCAATTTGGGTGATGCAAGATGTGCCTATAGCACTATATGTGTGGAGGAGAACTATCCATGCACCTCGGAGAGATGGGAGTTAGCTAGGATTGAGACTCATATAGATATTTCTTCCACCCATATATGAGGTGGATCTATTAATTATATTAGGTGATGCAAATGATGCGGGATGTACCACTACATATACTCAATGATGGACAAAGTCTTGATGGGTGTTATTTTCTCCTATAAATATAAAAACCCAATAAGTGGAGTATCACCTGTAGGATGTGATGGAGTGGGTATACACCCACATAAAAAAGTGGAGGATGACTAATTGTACCCCAAAATAGGGGAGGAGATGGTTTAGGAAAGGGGATGCCCTATATATGAGGTTATAGACGTGACCATTTGTCGATGTAAGTCATTTCATGTTTTTGTATGTAATAGTTTGTAATTATCTTTAAGAGATCATTTGATAAATTTTGTGTGAGTGGTCAATAATGCTTAAATATATTATATTATAAATGTAGGTGATTCTTATTGGACTACTATTGTTGATGCTTTCATGAGGACTTTGATGAGGAACAACTTTAGTGATGTGGCGGTTGATGGGATGCTAGAGCACGTTAATGATGTGGCAAGAGAGCATGCGTACTTGTTTGATCAAGTGGCTATAGTAACAACCACATGTATTATATTACAAAGTGAATGGGATGAGGATCGATATGAGATAACACAGAGGCCATAACCTCCACATAGGGTAGAACTTGCACAAGATATATTATTGAGATTGATTAGTGTACATATAAATAATATGTAGAGGCCAAGGCATAGATATGGAACTTACAGGAGAGATTGTGATAGTATGGATCATGATCATGTTGTCATGGTAAGGGAAATGCAGGGAGGCATCAAACTCTCAAGATCCTATAGAAGTGTTAAGTGGGGATGGAAATGATAGTGGTGACATATAGATGTATTCAAGAAGGGAATGACCCTTATTTATTGTCTTTTTCGAAATGACAACATACACACACATATGTTTTTGCATTGAGTTCATATGGTGTCATTATGTGATGAGATATTTTATTTTTACTCAGATTTATGTTTTTGTACTTATTATTATGACGTGCGTGAGTACTACAAAATTTTATGTGAAACATTTGTTGACTAATACTATTTCTTAGATCACAAGGATTGATTAGAAATGTTTTTTTTTTTTATTATTGGCAAATAGTTTTTTGAAAGGGACTATACCCTTGAATACAAAAGAAGGCCTGAGAGCCGGAATAAGAGTGAGAAACAGAGAGAATGGATCAAAATCCAAGTGTTACAACGAAGCTCCAAGTAGCTCAGAAACAGCTACTCAACCGAGACAAAACAGCACAACAACAACAAAAAAACAACAAACCAACCGCAAAGAAACAACAGAAAAACAACAAAAAACAGCAGAAGCTCCCAGAGCTACTTCTTGGTGGCTTTATCTATACTGATCTTGATTTTCTTCCAGGCATGAAACATACCCAAAGCAGTCATATGGGCAGCATCAGTCGTATCAAGCTCCTCAATGGTTCTTTTGCTTTCTTTTTCGTTGCCCCAAAGTGCAGCCGGGACACCGCTGAGGTTGGAAACACTTTTGGCATGGCCCTGGATGAACTCCTCAATCGCCCTAAAGGCAACGATGCTGTAATCATGTCTAGTCTTGGCCTTTCCTAAGCGGAGGTCTAAGGAGGTCAGCTTCATAAACATTAGAAATGTTGATATTGAGTAGAATAAACATAAGTATTCATACATATTGATGTTTGAGTCATGTAAAATATAGTTATAGAAGCCCCAACTTGAAAGTAAGCGAGAGAAAAGAAAGTGGTGAGGAAACTTGTTCTTAATAAATAAGGAAGGATAATCCTCATATGCCCTTGGGTAATTGAGAAATGGAATCTGTGTAGAGAAGAACTATAACACATGATATAGGTTAAGCGGAGAATACATGGTAGTTTATACAACTATACAACATGTAATCACTCTAGATTGTTAAGATGCATAGTTAGGGATTACATGTCAGGTACTAGAAAGGTGACCATGTAACTATTGTGTTATGGAAATTATAGATATGATTGAATCGAGTATGTTTCATAGTAGTTTTGGTCCTTAAAACCCGGTAGGCTCAGGTCATTTTGTATGGGATGACTAAAAAAACCACTTTCGAGAGGGTCAAATTTATTTAGAGGTTGTGATATTGGATTATTCATAGAAGGCCCATCATCCAAATTCATTGTATCGGGGATGATGTCATGAAGGAGGTAAATATATCTACATGAATGGAATATATCAAATGATATAATACCCTTGTCTTCAACATATTTATGTTTTTTTATCTAGTGCATGGTAATCATTGTCATAATGCCTATTAATGCAATAAAACTTATAAAAGGTTAGACCTTTTTCATATTCAAATTAACGAGAATGATGTGTAGTTGAGGGGGTAAAATCATCGTTTATCAAGCTAGGTAAGAAAAATATCAAGTAGAAGATTAATGGTTGTATCAAAATAGATTGGTTTTCAATTATGATACGGTGGAGGTTTTGTATTAACCTCGCTTTTAGATGCAACATGGTAATAAGTATTATCATGATGTAACACTTTAACCACATTTTATAAAGTAGGTGGCTCACATTTTGATCTAAATGATATTAATGATTCATTTGTTCCCTACACTTCCTAAAAATAGGTGTATATGGAAGATCTCATTGATAACTTTATGACACATTTTGAATGGAGTAAAAAGATACCATATGCGGGAGATACAAACCACTAAAATTTATTTCCAATTGACAAAATAAAAGCATATGTTGCATAATTTTGATAAGGCATGGGGATAACATGATAAGTGGTAGAGTATACCCAAGAAAAAAATTGGTTTTTAGCCTATGGTCTTTGATGGTCGATCAAGTCCCACATAGCATGCCATCCGGGGTCCCAACAACCGGTGGGGTCCACTCTATTCCAAGAGGGGATCTTGCCGCCTATTTTCATATTGTATTGCAATATTTTTTTCTTATCAAGCTCATAAAATACGAATTTCCATCAATGTGGGATAATTCTTGTGATATCCCTAAACCTTACCAAGTTGCTCGGGTAGCTAGACGGTGAGTTAAAGGAGAACCAAGTGTTGAGTTCATTATTTCCATCTTGGTGGTTGAGCCACCTCACCTCCATGCCAAGTCATTGCAAAAACCAAATCACCAATCAACTTAGTGAGTTGGATAGTGCCAACTACCTCTCTACATAGAAATTTCCATGAGCTAAGTTGAATTGCAACTCACCAAAACTAATGATAAGACCGAGGTGAGTCAAGTGCCAAGTTTGCCTAAACCACCAAAAACATGCTAAAATGATCTCAAGATAAATTTAAATTTTGATATGAGATCCAATGTATGAAAATCAAGTTCCAATTCACCATCAAGTCAATCAACATTACCAAAGTGAGTGAACGAACGTGCTAGATGGTGAGCTTGTAGCATCTAATGCAACAAAAGAAGAGCCAAAATGGTTGTAGCCATGAAATTATCAATGTAAAAAAACTATAAAAATCCTTAAGTCGGTTGTAACATGTACAATGTGGGATTTTCCCACTAAGAAACAAAGAAAAGGCTAGAATAAACCTGTGGGAATCAAAATCCCAACACATCATGGTAAAATTATAAGCTTTGGTCACTAACCCACGAGGCTAGAAATCTTATAATAGGCCCTAAATTATATTTAAAAGGAAAATGCTTTTATATTGCAGGCCCTTAATGGATAACCAACCCCTCGTAAGAAGAGAGATATAATTTTTAATATATTTTTGACGTAAGGATCTCGGTAGGAGAGTTAACCAAAAACCTTGGAGACAATGTGGAATCTTTAGTCCCAATTTTAGGGGATTTTTATCCTTTTCAAAGACAGAAAAATAGCCCCATGGAGAGAGAAGAAGGCCTTTTTAAAGAGACATATAGGAAGCAACCATTGGAGACTTTATAGAGACTAAGACAAAAGTATTTGCATGTCCTAAGCACATTTTATAGAATTTGATGTAAGAATTTCATGTTTTTACATCATTTTAATAAGATGAATTCATCTTATTAGTGAACCCAGAGAGGTAATCCCTTAAAGAAAAACTCTATTATAAAGTTTGGAGTTATCTATCTCTAGTTTATATTCTGTTGTTATTTTAAATTAGTTTATGATATGTGTATTTTAATATTTTAAGCCATTTTAAACATTTATGAAAAATTTAAATTGTTTCGTAAAGTATTTAAAAACTAGTAAATTCCTTAAGTAAATCATCTAGAATGTTTTCCATTGTCAATTGGGATTCATAATTCGGATAAAACACCGATTCATCAACATAAGCCATTTTTTTACATTTTATGGGAAATAACATAAAATTGAGAAAATATGAGTATGGATGCGAGAATTGGTGGAATAGTGTGATTTTTATTTTTATATCAGTTTTCAAGTTTTATATGCCAAAATCTAACGTAGTACGTGGATTTGAGAACAAATAATTAAGTATACACAAAAACAGAAATTTGAGTTAGTTTTATTTTAACCATGTTCATATCACGTTTGGTATCGAGAGAAGGATTTATGAAGCTTTGCCAACAATTTTCTTCTTAGATTATTGCATTTGTTCAATTTTCAGTTGAATATATAGTTTGCAATAGGGTAACCATGGTAAACGATCTAAAAGGAAAAGACTTGAGGAGCTCTAAGCCATTAGCCGCCAAATTTATGAGTAAAAATATGATCTAAAAAGAAGATGGAAATCCTTGGAGGATGAGAATTAGGAGCTCCAAGAGAGATTGACAAGCCATGGATAATTTTTCTTGAGTGTCATTGAATCATTGTAACTTGAGTTATAAGCCAAGGATGAGATCTTGGAAAAGTATCGATTGGTGAAGAAGTGGAGGAGACAAATAAGTCTATCAAACAAAGGAAACATCCCTCTACCACATATGCACAGACCACTAAGGTATGCACTATAAGTGAATCACCATGTATAATTTCCTCCCATCAAGAATCAAATATTGATTTTGGTAAATTTGAGAAACATACTAAAGGTATTGGATCTAAATTACTAAATATGATTGATGGAAAGGGCCTTGGTATTCATGGCCAAGGTATTACTAATCCCATACAAGTAGAGGAAAGACCTCACTATGTAGGTTTGGGATATGAAAGTGGTAAGAGAGAGATTATATAATGCTCTAAAATGTCTGAAGAAAGACACACTTTAAGAGAAAATGTTGCTCCACTAGATCTCCAAAAATAACCTATTCAAGGTAAAGACAAGATTTGTTTTTATCAATCCTACTAATGAGGATATTGTTGCTTTGAAAACTAGGTAGGTCTCATAAAGTGATTGTGGGAGTGAGTGAAAATAAAGAAGGGACAATCTTCCAAAGAATAAAAAAATTCCAAAGAAGATGCAAGACATCTCCAAATCTAGATGAAAATTCCAAAGGAGATAAAATAATTTCCCCGCAAAATTTTTGCACAAGTGATAATCCTATAATGTATAGGCGAGGTCAATAATCCAACATTCACTTCAATTATGTGAAGGATGGTCAGGTAACACAAAATTTGTGGTATTCATTTCCATGTACCTTTTGTATATTTAAAAATTAATGTGTGGCCATGTGTTGGAAGATGAAATCCTTAGAAAGGATGATTAATAAGACTACTCTCCAAAATGAGATGCGGGAATAAAAAGAATTAATGTGCTCATTATAGAATGAGTGGAAGCTGGATTGAGAAATCTTGGAATCTCCACCCACAACTTCATTTGAAGAAAGTCGCACAAATTCAATAATCCTATCCCATGAAGAAAACCATATATATAATGAAGAACCCAATACACATGAGAAACCCACAAAGGGGAATCCATCAAAATAGGTTGGTAAAAAATACTTATCATTATGGATAGCATATTTGCATAGCTTAAACTTGGTTAACATGCCTGATTTTTGCACCTTTAATTAATATTTTGAGTAAAATTTGGAGGTAGAATATGAAGAAGCCATTCAAAGTGAGAATCAAGAAATTACGTAGCTGATAATTTGTGTCATTTTTTGCTTACCATTTCTTACAATAATTGACAAGATGGGTAAAGAGATTCTCCAAATTAGTGTTTAAGGTATAATGAGAACATTTGTTTCTAAATGTATGTTAGCATTCTTTTCCTTCCATTTGAAAAATGTACTCTTAAAATATGTATAATGTATTGAATGCATGTTTTAAGACCCTATATCTAGAAATATTTACAAATGGAAGAGTATCCAAAATCCATGTCTATTTGTAATTTATAATAAGACCCCAAGAAGGGAAAATTATACAAGTGGATTTCAATGAAAGAGAGAGGATGATAACATACATTTATAAAGAAATTTCTTTTTATTACAATGTATTATTTTTTCCTTTGTTGATAACATTGTACAACAAGGAGAATATAGGAATCCTTATGAAAGAGATTAATTATAGCATCTAATAGTGTAAAGGATAAGAATAATTCACCAGAAGAGACAAAAACACCATGATTGCAGAAGGTCAAATGGAAGAGATAGGATGAAGTTGTGAAACTTCTTCATTACTAGGGTTTATAGGCTCTAGTTTGGGACAGTTAGACTTTGAGACAGAAACAAAGTACATGCTAGTACATTCTAAGATACATCCCCTATTGGGAGAGACAACCCTTATTGGGAGAGACAACCCTTATTGGGAGAGACAACTCCATAATGGGAGAGACAACCCCTATTAGGAGATATAACCTCATACTAAGAGACATAGCCACCGATGATATTAAACCAAGCTAAGAAGTTAAGAATCCTTTTTATGATGTTTTTCTCCGAATCACTTGACAAGTTGTAGGAAGAGATTAAAGATAAGCCATAAAATGAAGGAATTATCCTTTTAGTGATTTTTGAGAACAAAAATTTTGCTTTGACACAAACATTTTTCGGTGGGGAGGTGTGATATGGAGGATATTTATAGTTCATTTATTCCCTAAAATTCTTTAAACTAGTTACATACTTGAATATCTCAACAAGATATTTTTGATGCCTTTTGAATGGAGAAAAATAGATACTATATGTACGAGATACAATCCATTGAATTTTCTCTCAACTAGTAAAGTTAAAGTGCAAGTTTTAGTGCACCGATGTGGCATATGGAGAATGTGAAACATGTATGAATGTGGTTGCAAAACGTGGTAGAGTTTGCCTAAGAAAAACTTGGTTTTATCCTCTAGTATTTGAAGGTCGATGTGGGTCCAACATGGCATGCATGCTAGGGGCCTAAAATTTTGGGTTCCAATCTATTTCAGGAGGGGGACATGCCACCTATTTTTATATTACATTGTAAGAATTCTTTCTTATCAAGCGCATAAAAGACCGATTTTCCATCAATGTAGGATAATTCCAATGATATCACAAGAGCTTCCAAAATAGCTCGGTGAGTTAGAGGGAAGGATGAAGGAGAAAGAACTTCCGAGTTCATTATTTCCACTTGATGGCTAAGCCACCTCACCTCCATGCCAAGTCATTATAACAACCAACTCACAAGTCGACTTGATGAGTTGGATAGTTCTAGCTACCTCTATGCATGGACACCGGCATGAGCTAAGTTCACTACCAACTCACCATAACTACCACCAATCATAAGGAGAGTTAGGTACATTTGGTCAAACCAACCAACAAGCATGATAAACCAAGCTCAATATTAATTTAATCGCCGAGTTAAGATCCAATGTTTAATCGAATCAAGTTCCACTCACCACGAAGTCAATCAAAATTGCTAGCGAGCGAAGTACCGAGATATATGGTGAGCTAATGGAATCCAACACAACACAACAAGAGATAAACATGTTGATAACTATGGACTTCCCTATGTACCAAAAAAATTAAAAATCCTTAAGTCAGTTTGTAACCCACACAATGTGGGATCTTCCCACTAAAAACAAAGGCTGAAATGAGCCCATGCAACTTGAACTCCTTACCCATCATGGTGATAAGATTTGGTCATTATCCCATGGGGATAGAAACATTATAAAAGGACCTAAATTATATTTAAAAGGAAATGTTTTTATATTTCCGGCCCTTAATGGAGAACCATCCCCTTGTAAGAAGAGAGATAGTAATTTTAATTTATTTTTGATGCGGGTCTTATTAGAGAGGTAGCCAAACAACCTTGGAGAGATTGTGGAATTTTTAATCCTAATTTTGGGGAATTTTTATCCTTTTAGAGAGATAAAATAACCTCATGGAGAGATAAAATTTCCTTTTGAGAGAGAAGAGTAGGTATAGGTCCATCATTTACAAGAATTAACCATTTGAGAATTTCTAGAGATTGAGACAAAAGTATTTATAGGTCCTCAACCCATTTTGGATAATTTGATGTAGGCAATTTGTGTTTTTACATCATTTTAACGGGATCAATTTATCTTATTAGCAAATATGGAGATGTAGTCCCTCATGGACGAAATCCGTTATCAATTTTGAAGTTATTTGTCTTTGAATTTTATTCCTATTACTATTTTTAATTAGTTTATGATATGGATTTTAAGATTTTAAGACATTTTAATTGTATATTGAAATGTAAATTAATTCTTAAAGTATTAAAAACTAGTAAATTGGTTAATTAGATCATCTGGAAATTATTCCATGGTCAATTGGGCTTCCTAATTCAGATATAACACTAATTTTCATCAATCAAGCCTTTTTTTATGTTTTACGAGAATTCTTGTAAAATTGAGAAAATATGAATATGGATGTGGAATTACTGGAATAATGCATATTTTCATTTTTACATCAGTTTTAGAGTTTTATATGCCAAAATATAACATAGTACGTGGATTTGAGAACAAATAATTAAGTATCCAAAAAAAAGAGAACTGAGTCAATTTTATTTTAACCATTTTCTAATCATATGTAGTTGTGGATGTGGAGTGTGTTGATGTAGTATGAATAACATTATGAGAATGTGTGAAAGTGTGTGTGGAACTGTTATCTAATTTCCACCACTTGCGCTGAAATTAGATAACAAGTAGATTACTGTTGTGATTAATCAAGAGAGCTTTGAGGATCTTGGACTAATGCGAGAGGAGTAAAGCCTTCGGCATTTTTGTAAGGACTTGGAAAAAATCACGGTGAAAAATCCAAGATAGGGAGGAGTCAACTCGCAAAAAATTAAAAGGGACTCACGGAAGGCACTATGTGTTAGCTTGACGTAATTCCAAAACAGAGAGAGAGGAATAAAATCCCAAACTCCCGTGGGAATTCCACATGGATTTGATGGTGAGAGTCCCTCCCAAGAAAGGATCCTCATGGTAAGGTACAATGAGTTTTACTACGAACTCACAAAAAGTAAAAGGAGTTGCGAGAAGGCACCATGTGTCGATTCGGCACACTTTCAAAAGATGCAAGAAGAGCAGAGACTCTAGAGATGCACACAGCCGCCACGCGAGATCAACATGGATAGAATCCAAACCCAAAAATACAAAAGATTAGCGATAGGTCAATACAACGTGGGATTAATCATAAATCCACCAGAAGCTTTAAATGCTTAGATCTTTTAAAAGATATGGAGAGGCGGTTGGAAAGTGGTCGAGGATGCATTAAATGAGTATGGCCTTCACTTTCTATAAGTGCAAGTTATGGGGCTATGTGAGGGATATTTTACAAATCTATTTCTATCACTTCATCTCATTTATTACAACTGACAAGTGGTTAAAGAAGTAGTTCCGTGATTTTTCTCTTCTCTTCTTCTCATTCTATATATTATAATATGGGGACTCATTATAAGATATATCTAGAGTTAGTCATTTTTCCTTTAAGTCTTTGTTTCTTCTCTGCTAGGGTAGAAACATGGAGCTCAAGCCTTCTTCTTGAAGCTTTGTAATGGCATTCTTCTTGCCTCTTACCTATTAATTGTTGTATTGTGCACAATTTTAGAGCAATATAATATGTCATGTGATGCATTTTATCCATCCTTTGCATGTTTTTATTGTCTCTAATAGCCTTTATTCACTTGTCGGTATACTATGCATATCTCTAATGTTCACTACAGGTTTTGGAAGTTATGCTTAATGAGTTTGAATTTCTTTGAACTGTGGTGTATTTTGTCCACCCTTTTCATTGCTCACCTTTTCCCATTTCAAGAAGTCGATTCTTGATTAAATTCTTCTTTTCAATGCATTACTTTAAGTTTTGTGCTATGTTTCATTTTTCTTTGACCCTCATCTCACACCATAGAGAAGAGCCAACTTCTTTAAAATTTGGAGGTTACCTTAGGGTGCACATCCCACTAACCTAAGGTATCCAATGACTTTGATGGTTCATCCAAAAAGATAATCATCAATAGTTTTCCTAGCATGCCCGGTGGGATAGTTTGAAGCACCTTACCACTTCGTTTCATCAAGTTGGTGTGTTCTTGGTGAGATTCAACCTTTAGAGGCACATGCAAGCACATCTTGAAACTCTGTTTGGTCTGAATGACCCATTCTCTAATTTTATAGACCTTTCTTCCATCCATTTCTTTTCACCTTTCTTTCCATATCTCTCATTTTCTTTCATTCTATGAAGTTGTGTAACCATGACTTCATTCCCATAGTGGAATTCACACTTTCAGCAGTACCATCAACCTCTAATGAGCTTCACAACTTCTCTAAGTCAAAATTATAACCAGATTCAAAGCCACTATGCTTACCCATATGAGTAATGCCAAAACCAATTTGGCTATGGAACCTATCAAGGACACGAGTATGCATATGATGACTACAGTTAGATAGAAGATGTTGGTATACTAGAGAAGATCCAAAGAATGGAGGCAAGCATTGTTCAATCTCGTAAAATAGCATAAATGAAGGCATTCAGAATAGGTTGCAGGGCCCCTTGTCCATGGGAAGGCCCTATTCCTAGACACTATAGCCCATGGGAAAAGCTTGATTTCTTAGAGGAAATTCTGCCACCACTTATGCAGTGGATTGAGGGTATTGAAACATATGAGAAAAGTGTGAGACAACCTTGTCAATGGGTAAGTCAATCACCAACTCTTTGTTTATCTTTCCCCCTTCCCAAGCTCTATCATGTCATACCACTCTAAATGTTGAGTTCCCTTCTCCATCTCCTAGCCTTTCATCCCACCTCATTTATTTTGCCCCTTTTCCTTCCAAACAATCATTCCCTCCATGTGAGAAAAAAGTAACTCCAAATCCAAAAGAAGAGGAGAAAACAAGGATGAATAAATTTTTTTAGAGGAATCAAATCATGAGTCAAGAGCACAAAATATTACATATCTCTCTCCCATTCATCCTCTCTAGAAACTAGAGTTTTGGAAGAGTTTGAGCTCACAAGCTTCATGTTTGAAGATGAAGCTACACATGATGAAAAATTTATAGACTTAAAGACCATCATGTAAGAGGGAGAGACCTTAGCACAACAGGATGACGATGAGCTTGATTGCTTATCTAACTTGGAGGAATGTTTTAATGAAGAAGAGCCCACGGAAATAAAAAATTTTGTGGATACATCATTAATTCCCCAACAAGAATAGCTTGCTACTCATAAAAGTTCCCTAAATCAAATTTAGAAGCTCTTGATGAAGATATAATCATTGAAGGCTTTTTGATTTCAATCAAAGAGTTTGGATTTGTTGACGAAGCTACCATGGAAGAGAAGGAAAAGGAAGACAAGGATGACACCACTTTTATACCAGATCGAGTTGTTTGCGGCTATGTAGGAAAGTCAAAATCAGCATGCAAACAAATCCATTCAGAAAAGTATGCAAGAAAGTACAATGGATCGAACCCTGCCCCATCAATATTTTGGCTTCATCAGAGCCAAGGGAAAATCCAACACCGATCATGCTTACTTTAGAGCATGAGGATAATATTCAAATCCCCAAGGGTCAGCTACAACACCTCTAACCAAATGATAAGCATCTTGAGGAGGTGTTCATTTTTTTGTTGATACCATGGGTGGAAGAGTGAAAGGTAATTTTTCACTCTTATTACAGGCCATATCCATTGTTAAATTAATCACATGGCCATGCTTTATAAGGAAGGGAAGCTATTTCTCCTTGCCTATTTTAGGCTTTATTTAGATTTTCCTAGTTTGGTTAGTATAGGAGTAGGAGTAAATTTTCTTTTAGCTAAAGAACTGCTTTTGCACACTCTGCATGTCTTACTTGAGGAATGTATGATTTGATCTTTGTATATAGCCCTTGTTCATGTTGCTCTAGATAGTGCAATGTACTAGGCCATTCAATATTTAAAGCAAGGAGATTTGCGGTTTCTTTTAATAGTTGCAAATTTCAAATAAAAAATGCAGAGCAACTAAAATCAGTTAAGGAGGCAATCTTGTTGACTCTCTCCAAAACGAATTACAACAAGCCTCTACACCTCTATAAGATCGACTGACAACCCAATTTAGAATCCACTCTATCCTTCAACATCAAAATATCAATAAGTGAAATTTGATGTCAAAAACAATTTTCTACTCTCATAAAACAAAATTTTAGAGTTTCCTTATGAGAGTTGAAAAGCATAAGGATCGAGATAGTGGCTGCCAAAACAAGCATTGACACTTGAATACTCCGAAATCAAAGTTCAGATCAGCTCATGATGATGATGTAGATTCCATTACCAATGAATAGATACGATATCTCTGTTCATTCCATTTAGCAGCTAATGCCCCCGAGTCAAATGCCAAACTCAAGTTATCTAATTTCCTCCATCACCCTAAAATTAGATAACAAATAGATTACTGCTATGATTAATCAAGATAGTTATGAGGATCTCAAACTAATGTGAGAGGATTCAAGTCTTTGGAATTTTTGTAAGGACTTGGCCAAATCAT
Organism: Taxus wallichiana var. yunnanensis; assembly: GCA_018340775.1. NCBI lineage: Eukaryota > Viridiplantae > Streptophyta > Pinopsida > Cupressales > Taxaceae > Taxus > Taxus wallichiana. Next base: position 64,465,048 of record CM031238.1, on the reverse strand, counting down.
GGTAAAAAAGCCAAGTCGGGGAAGAGTCAACTCACAAAAAGTAAAAGGGACTCATGGAAGGCGTCATGTGTCAACCCGACACAATTCCAAAATAGAAAGGGAGGAATGAAATCCCAAACTCCCATGAGACTTCCACGTGGAGTCGATGGTGAGGGGCCCACCAAAGAAAAGGATCCTCATGTTAAGGTACAACGAATTTCATTAAAAACTCATAAAAAATTAAAAGGAGCCGTAGAAGGTGCCATGTGTCAATTCGGCACACTTTCAAAAGAAGTAAGAAGAGTGGAAACTCTAGAGATGCGCTTGGCCGCCACATGAAGCTCAACATGGATGGACTCCAAACCCAAAAATATAAAATATTGGTTGTAGGTGAATACTACGTGGGATTAATCATAAAGACACCAGGAGATTTAAATTCTCAGATCTTTTAAAAGATATGGAGAGGTGGTTGGAAAGTGGTTGAGGATGCATTAAATGAGTATGGCCTTCATTTTCTCCAATTGCAAGTCATGGGGCAGTGTGAGGGAGATTTTGTAAATCTATTTCTGTCACTTCATCTCATTTATTACAACTGAAAAGTGGTTGGAAAAGTAGTTCCAGGATTGTTCTCTTCTCTTCTTCTCATTCTATATATTGTAATCTAGGGACTCATTATAAGATATATCTAGAGTTAGTCATTTTTTCCTTCTAGTCCCTGTTTCTTCTCTGTTAGGGTAGGAACATGGAGCTCAAGCCTTCTTCCTAAAGCTTTGTAATGGCATTTTTCTTTCCTCTTACTTGTTGATTGTTGTATTGTGCACAATTTTGGAGCAATATAATGTCTTGTGATGCATTTTGTCCATCCTTTGCATGTTTTTATTGTCTCTAATAGCCTTTATTCACTATTGGTATATCTGTGCATATCTCTAATTTTCACTACAAGTTTTGGAAGTTGTGCTTAATGAGTTTGAATTGGTGTTCTATGTGAATCTATCTTTGGAATACGGTGAATTTTGTCTACCCTTTTCATTGCTCACCTTTTCCTATTTCAGGTAGTAAGATCCTTGATTAACTTATTCTTTTTCGATGCATCACCTCTGTTAGGTTTTGTGCTATGTTTCATTCTTCTTTGACCCTCATCTCACACCATAGAGAAGAGTCAACTTCTTTAAAATTTGGAGGTTACCTTAGGGTGCATGTTCCACTAACCTAAGGTATCCAATGAATCTGACGGTTCATCCGCAAAGATAATCATCAACAGGAACAATATCACTCTCAAGGTTGAGGACACAAAAAAATTCGATGAAGGAATTTCTTGTGTCATATAGCGAATTTTACTTAAGTGGGAATATGAGGCATTGGAAAAAGATGTGTACATTTCTAAATCCATAGGATTGTAGATTAATTTTTACATGCTAGCTTTGAAATCTAGGATGTAATTACTAAAAGGTTCAATTTTTCCTTGATACAAAGAGATTGGCTGCTCATATATAACTTTAGGACCTTTTGTTATCAATAAATTGAATGAGAATAAATTCTTCAAGCTCTAAGAATGTGCTAATAGAGCCACTAGGAAGGTGAGTGAACCAAACAATTACATTTCTAGTTAGAATTCAGGGAAATGATTTTAAAAGTAGTATATTGTTGGTATAATAAGCCATTGTATACCTATAGTACTCTAGATGTAGATAGGGGTCAGAATTCCCATCAAGCAATGTGAACTTAGGCATGGTAAAATTTTGAGGGAATACATATTAGAATATTTTTCATTGAATAAGTTTCCATCTAGAATGTTTGAATCAATTGTAACATAATAAACTTTACTTTCTAGGGTTAGAGTATGCACTTTAGATTACAAATCACCAACTATGCATAAGAGAGAAGGCCTCCTGAGTAGATATTGCATAAAAACCAAGAGGTCATGTAGAAACCTAATTCTTTTCATCCCATTCCTTACATCATTCCCCTTAAAAATAAAAGAAAAATTAATTGATGTTAATCAATTAATTAACCTCCATTATCACCTAATCAAATCCTACACCTCACATTTCCACATCACCATCCACCTCACTCTCCATATAATCATCCACATCACACGCTAGATCAATTTTCCACTACCAAATTAAATATTCATATTCATTTTCTATGTATCCCACTTCCAAATTAAATATTATTATCAATATTTTAAGTCTTCCATTACCGAATTAAATATTATTATCCATTTTCCAAGTCTTCGTATTCATTTTCCATGTCTCCCACGTCCTAATTAAATATTATTATCCATTTTATAAGTCTTCCATTACTAAATTAAATATTATTATCCATTTTCCAAGTCCTCACATTCATTTTCCATGTCTCCCACTTCCAAATTAAATATTATTATCCATTTTCTAAGTCTTCCATTACCTAATTAAATATTATTATCCATTTTCTAAGTCTTCATATGCATTTTCCATGTCCCCCACTATTGAATTAAAAATTCTAATTTAATCCCCCATTTTCAAAGTGCATGACTATTTACAAATCTCAATTAATTAAGTTACCTTAATTAATATCATCCCGAAAAACTATAAATAAGAGTCTTACCCCTCCCCCAACACATGAATCCATGAGCTAAGTAAGCCTCCATTATGCTCTTTTGTTCTTCCCCAATTTAGAGAACTTATAATGATTGTATGAATTCATAATACCATCTTGTTCTTAAATCATATCCCTTCAATGTAAAGTAAAGTGCAAATCTAAGTTTTCACATTGATCATGGAGTGAAGATCCGTCATGTTGAAGCATCACCATATTTGGTCCCATCTCGCTTCATTTTCCCAATTTGAGGTGTATGAAAAAGGTTTGAAGGTAATATTTCTATTGTTTACGCTGTAAGATTTTCCTTTGTATTATTTCCATATTTTTACTATACACATTATGGCACACCCATTGGGACAAAACCTCTCCGCCCGTTAAATTTTCTTGGTTTTGTAGGTTATTCTATTGATTATGTGTATTTGTAGGTTTTGTATATGTTGATGGAGTCTCGTTACAATTATCAGATAAATTTTGTGTGTGTGTATTTTTAGGATTCTAACAAAGAAATAGGTTTTGTATTCATCCATTTGTGAATTTTTTTGCAGGTTTTCTATTTGTTTGAAGACTTGCATGCGAGCTTCATTCCCTTAGACTGTTATAAGCAATTTTTTGAGTGACACGTTTTGTATTTCATGAATATATTTTGATATATTACAAAATTTTCCATGAAAATTTATATAGGTTTATCTCTAATATTTTTATCTTCTCCTAAAATTTCAGCTTATTTTGATACATGTTCTTCAATTTATCACGATTTTATGAAGAGTGGTACAAATATCCTAAATCGCATATACAGTCATCAAATCTTCATTATTATTGACTATTTTTATAGAGAATTTATAAAATCATCTTATAAATGTGTACATAAATTTTTAGATAATTTGGGGCGTATCAAAGAGTAATTCAGTTTTTAGTGATTTTATTTAAATCACTCTACATGATTAAAATTTTAGAAACTTTCCAATTTTTTTACTTTTTTTGAAAGGTTCTTCAAATTTTCTTTTTAGATTTTTCATTAAATTAGAAAAATGTAAATGATGAAGTTACCATTTTTTTGTAAGCCTAAAATTATAAAGGAATTTTTTAATTTTTGTTTTAAATTTTCTTAGCATTGTGTTGAGTATTCGATACAAATGCTTCATTCGACGATTAGTTTTGTAGGGCTTACATATCATCTAGATTACTAACCCTTGTGTTGCATCCCGATCAAACCACAATTTTTTGTTATTTTCCTTAATTTAGATTAAGTTTAAAATTTTTATTAACTTTGTTTAATTTTCACATTAATGTAGTTTATATATATATATACATACAAAAATGGATTTTAGTTTTGTGTAACACTAGAATGTTAAGATGTTATTTTTCATGATTGTGATACTTGATTTTGTTGTTTGTGACTTTGTATCCATTAAACCACAAGTTCCTTGATGTGTTAATTCTTAATTAATGATTACGATTACCTTGTTATATTAGTAACAAATTTTCAACAAATAAAACATAATCAATCATCGATCGTGTCCTCACATCTTCACAATTCTATTCACATCAAGCTCCATAAAAATCCTTCTCACAAGTACTACTTACCAAACACTCCACAACTAAGTCTTCATTATAATCTTCCATTACCCATCATTAATGACCTTGAAATCTCTCGCATGACCAATCCCACTACCAACATCAAAAACAATGGCCTTTTGAGCTAGCCATCCCTCAACTTGACATTGTCCTACACTTCCACAATGTCTCTTTTAGATAATGCATTCTAGTTTATCAATACACTCGTAAATACCAATTATTATCACCAAAATGACTGCCTTAATTGAGAAAATTGACTTGGATGGATAATATTGGCATGAACATGTTCTAGTGCCCCAAAAAGAAAACCCATGATCATTTTACAACTGCTATGTTAGATTTGTTGTTTATTTCACCAATTTATTCCATAACCAAGAACACATATGTACTAGTTTAGTTTGTCTCAACTGTCAAATTAAATCTCATTTATGACCATTTTAGGTACAAACCATCCACACGATAACCATTTGAGCATGTAGTATCCCAACCCCATATTGATCCTTATCAAGGTGATATTGATCTCGTATTATGTTTCTTGGTCTTAGAATGAACCCCTTTTTCCTAGCCATTTTCACACAATTAAATGTCCACAATGAGCATCTAAACACTGCTCAAAATTATTGGGTTTCCCCATTAACAACATCGATGAAAAATTGAATTATGATACCCATTCTATGTATATAAAATTTTAATGTACATTTTTGTTTCTTTTACATTAGTTATGATTAACTTTGTTTTGCTAATCCATCTTGGTGTTGCAGGTCTATTATTTTCTCTAACTTGCATTTTTGTAGTTTTCTCAAGCATCTCTTTCAAGCTACAATTTGACAAGTTGCCACAATTTTGTGTGTCCAAGATTCCAAAAGAAAAAACCAAACAAAAACTCACAAACTTACTCTGCAAGTTCTTGGTACAACTTGTTTATTTTACGCATTGTAGTTTCTTACATTTTGGTAATAGTTAGATTTCTAATTACATATTTTATTTTCCTTGTTGTGCACAATCATGAATTGCAAGATTATTATTGGTGTTCGGTATTTGCAATAAATATAGGTCATGATTATAGGTAAATACCTCATGATTGACCTACTACATATTTCTCCTAACACAACTATAACAATGACGCCTAGACATCATCCCTATAAATCATCGAGGAGTTATAAGGACACACATACACTTCCATTCCCTCCATTACCCTTCCACCTCAATCATTGATCAGGTGAGTCCCTTTCACATACTTATTAGGTTCCACATACTATTATACTCTCATGTACATCAACTCTTATCTCACGTACAAATTTATATATCGAGAGGGAGAGCTTTTCTTACATGTCCTGACAAGTATATCGAAAGGGCACTTCTATAAAGAGGTCTAGTACATTGATATATATGTATATAGAAAGGTACATATTTTAGAGTGATAAGATCCTTCTCATCCACCTCCACAATATGTTACATTGCATTATAGTGTAAAATACTTAATTATTTTTGTAGACGTGACTTTTTTGTACTAGTTTTGTTAAAATTTTCAAAAACACATCGAAACTCCACAAAAACAAAAACCATCATGACACCCAAAACAAGGCTTCACTTAAAACTAGCTGAGAAGGGGGAAACCCTTTCGATAATCCATTTGATCACCTTCTTGATTTGTCAAAACCCATAATGAAGATAATGAATTATTTGATCAAAGCGAGTACAAAACCCCAAACACTTACAAGTTTAGACCACGCATGTGTAGATCACTTTATCTACCAAAATCACAATGAGATCCTTTGTAAACTTGTAGACTTAGGGGCCAAACTTCTTCTTGATTTAAATCCCAAAAACTCAACAATATTATTGGTCATGCCAGCCACCACTTTTAACAAGTCAACCACATCCTAAATCAACTAGTGAAAATCCACACATCCCTAAGGCTTCTAACACCGCAGATCCCCAACACAATAATAATCATGCATAACATAACCAAATCCAATAGATAAGAATACAAAGAAACTAATTTTGCTTCAAAATTTGGCCTTGAAATGTCCAACACATCAATGTATGAATGAGTCCCCGAACTCACCGCACCTAACTTTTATCCATACCCTCAATCTTCGATTCATGGTATCACTTCTACCCAAGAATGACAAGCCATGAAGGAAACCATTCAAGGACTCGCAAGTTGAAACACATAGTCAACATAAAATTATCAATTCAAATAGTTATTCCCATATCTTCTTGATCCCGACATTCTATGAGTCCCCTTCCTACCATACTTTGAATTACCCGAGTTTGAAAATATAAAGGAAAGGGTGACCCATGCAAACACATCAAATAATTTTATATGGCCTATAAAGAAGTATCTTACAACGAAAACTACTTGATTCGAATCTTTCCATGTAGTCTAGATGGAAAATATTTGGAATGGTTCCTACACCTACCCAAAGGATCTATCATGAACTTCCTAGAATTTTGTGAAAAATTTGTGCAATGTTTCTCCTTCAACATTGATTCTAAAATCACTATGATGGATCTATGCAACACCAAACAAAAAAATAATGAAACCATCTTTCTGCATTTCTCCAAAGATGGTGAGGACTTGCAATCCATTTCATTTGCACCCTACCTAAAAAACAACTCATTAATTTTTTTTTCACTAACCTAAATGCAGAAATCAGATTTCATCTATAGGGCATTGTGTCACCTCCTTTGAGGACGTCATTGAAAATGGTACACATATCGAGAAAGCCCTTATCACTAAAGGCATCATCAAGTTGTACCCTCGAGACCATCACCAAGAGTATAAACCCTTTGAGAATCCAAAATTTCTCAAAAAACAATAATGTCATTGGGGATGGTGTTACCAAATTGAAGCATGTTTAAGCCATCCAACCACCAACCCAAATAAAACTTCCGGATGAACCAACTAAATGAGATTTCCAAAAATGAAAATATACACTTTTTGGGGAATATCTATCATATTTCTTATGTTTCTTGAAACAAGTGAGTATGATAGTATTCCCGTCATGAAACCACTTGATGAAAATTAGCCCAAACATACTTGGTATAAAGAAAATAAATACTATAATTTCCATCACATCAAATATTATTCCACGTAAAGATGTCTAATATTGAAAAACTACATCCATGATTTGATCGATCGTGGAGATATCAAGATTGAGGGGAATATTTATCCTAAATCCCTAAAAAAATATTTGGGATCTATTATAACCCTTTTTAAAACATGATCAAGCTAATCCACTACCCGAAAAAGGTCAAATATTTCATCAAATACTATCAAACATGCAGATTTTTACAACCTCATTGGTTGTATTCTTCCTATTAACAATCATAGCACCACTATAAAATCAAAACCACTCGATTGTGTTGTGACAACTCGAAAAAACCTAGTTAGTTTCATACTCACTCTGCCACCCACCACGTAAGGCCAATATGATCTCCTCAAGTAACTTGAAAAAACCTTGCACAAATTTCCATTTTGGACCATCTTAAAACCTATACAATATATAAATATATTTTTCTCCATGTCCTACAAGAATCACGAGTAATAAATAACATTAAACTTGTATAGTTCTAAGCCATGATAGGACATTTATCTTAAAATCAACACATTTCCTTTAGCCCCACTGACATCCCTTCTTCTCGATCCTTTGAAAATTTCCCATTGCATATTCAAATAGTTTCGCTAATGAAAAATGAAGTGGGTGCTCATAGAAATTGGTTTTGGTTTGAATATTTGTAGCCTATATCTCATTAATAATTTAGGAAACTATGAGGAGTCATTAACAAAAAACACCATCACTATAAAGGCATATGACAATGTAGAAAGGAAATCAGTAGGAACAATATCCTTACCACTTAAAATTGGGCAAATCACTCGCTCAACTATATTCCATGTTATTAATCTTGACCTACTTTATAATTTTCTCCTTGGCTGCCCATGGATCCATGCCATGTAGGCCATTCCATCCACTTATTATTAATGTATCAAATTCCTACATGATGGGCAAGAGGTCACAATGTCGGGTTGATTCTTACCCCTTTTAATAAGTTATAGCATTTTACACACCCCATATCCAAAAACACTCTCATATCCACTCTCTAAAATGGCTTAAGCCTTTCCATCCATATCATCCTCCCGCATTCACCCAAATGACATTCCTTCCACCTTCAATCACCCACCAAATACTCATGTTAAAATTATTAATAACAGAATTAGTGAATACAAAATTCAAAATTCCTTCCATATAAAAAACCTTCCACCCTCACCCCATAGCCATGATAGACCTAACATGTGCAAGAAAAAGGAGATAATTACCTATCCACTTGGTGACTCAACTTTCCTCTATGGTGGAGTGCTATGAGAAAATGAACATGTTCATGGTTCTCGAGGATATTGGTTGTATGACAAAATTACTCTTCTTGTTATGATTCAGAGGAATACCCCATTGGTCTCAAAATGATGAAATCTATGGGTTATAAAGGAAAAGGACTAGGCACCACCAAACAAGGCTCACTTGAACCCATCTCCATCTATAATAACCCTTCATGCTATGGTCTAGGATATAAACCATCTGATTGTTTTCCCATTTACCTCGGTGATGTTACTTCTAGCAGAGAGGAATCTTCTTTTGACATTGAACCATAAAGCCCTTGTAGATCTATGGAGATCTTACCATCATTAACATATTTCATGAAATAGTTATCCTTATCATCACCTTAGACTTGTAACATCCCACACTTATTAACTAGGACCAACGAGACCACATACCATTAGATATGTTTTAGAATGATGAGGCCATCAAATAATTCTTTGGATCTCAGTATGGTATCCCGCGAAGGGATCACAAGAAAGGATTTGAATTGAATTATATTTTACAACCTACTTCAGAGAAGAGGTTATGGTCCTTAGTCATAAAAATAAAAATAAAAAATTCACCATCCCCTAGTGAAAACGTTTTTGAGGTGCTATGGGACACAAAAATTAAAAAAAAAAAGACATTAAAAAAATGTGTCTACTAGTGAAAACCTCTTTGAGGCACCATTGGACAAGGAAATCAACCTCCCTCCCATTCCTTCTCATATGCAAGATGGATCCAATCTATTGGTTTAAAAGATAGTCCTAAAATTATTAAAATTGGGGCTACTCTTAGGGCTCAGGACCAAAATACCTTCGCTACACTCCTCCATGAATTTTTAGATGTATTTTCTTAGACTTATGCTAACATGTCATGATTAGACCCATCATTAGTAGTGTGTCACTTTGCAACATATATTGTATATGTTCTCTATTTTTCTGCATTGTATATATATTTTAAGGTTTGTGTAGCACATGTCATCAATTGTATCTTTGAATGCATATTGTACAAGGGCATCATGATTTTCTATACCATCTTGGCCCTTTTCTATTCTAAAATGCATATTATAGTACAATCATCATGATATGTAAATATAATGATGCATTCTATCATAGGTTACATTAAAATAAAAATGCTTTCACAACATAGGTATCTTTATGCATGATCAATAACTTACTTTGTAAGATCCTCTTACCCTATCATAAACCCTCATCTCCCCATATTGACAACCCATTCATCATGGGAATATTACTTGAACACCTTTGTAGCATGTGAATCCTACTTGAGGATATTCCTCAAGATGGGTTCATTATCCTACAACTCCTCATTCACCACCATGGACAACATGTCCTTTTTCCATTCCTCCTCCCTATTCATATGTACCAACAATCCATATTACCAAAAATATTACCTCTCACCATTCCCATTCCCTTATTCCATGGTGTTATAATTTTTCATCTCCTCTTCTCTCTTAGTTATCTCTATAAAAAAATATTTCCTTACCACCTCTTCATCCTTTCCTATTGTATACACCCCTTCATCCTCACATCTCTCACAACACAACCACCACCACCAAAAAATATTTCCATACCACCTCTTCAATTTGGGAATATTATTTGACCATCCATCCATCATGGGAATCTTATTTAAGGTAATTGATCCTAAACTTAGGGTCTTTGGGATTAAAGGACATAATAACAATTGTAGTAAACCTATCTCTAAAAGAGATGTATATTGCTCATAAGACTGTGATTACAATAGTTATCTCTGCCTAGAGATGTGTGTCCTTCCCTTTCGGGTTACATATAATTATATACCTAATTATGGAAATATGAAGAGACACCTAGAAGAATGTGGAAGGTCACAAATCTTGAGGGAGACGAGGTGGTTCATCTTCCATGAATTATATATGTAATTTATTTTTAAAATTAATATTTCTATATAACACTACAAAAATTACATTTTGAGGCCTTTAGGAGTAGATTTCGGGAGTCAAAATTTACTTAAAAAAGTTTCGTATCTCTTCACTATATTCTAAGCGTTCTAAGATTTCTAACACATTTTCAATGGAGTCATTCACAACTATGGTGAAAACGTTATGACTCTCAAAACTTTCCCTACTAGAATTACTTCATGGATTGCTTTATGGATCAAGAAATATTCTAATTAAGCCTTTCATTCTCTATACACCCCTTCATCCTCACATATCTCACGTAAAAATCATCGCCACCACAAACATCTTTTTTCCCCACCTCTTCAGCTTGGGAATATTACTTGAGGAATGTCCTCGCATTTAGTATTCCCTACTACATATCTTCGTCTATCCACATTTCCTCTACTCCATTTGTCCTAATATTCCTTGTAATCATATCCTCTAGTCCACCTCTTTTAACAACACCCCAATAATTATCTTCTCACATATTCCATTATCATACTTAATCTTTCAACTTGGGAATCTTACTTGATCACTACTACAACATGGGAATCATACTTAAATATTCCCCTCATAGTCGTATTACCTATTGCATGTCTTTGCCATCCACTCCTACACTTAATTGGTCTTTTCCTACCTCATCATCATCTATTTTAATCAAACATTCCATTCTCACAAACCTCACCTCTTATTTTTCCCTCCTTCATTGTATCCATATTCTACTTGGTAATCTTACTTAATCATTCCTGCCACATGGTAATCTTACTTAAGGGATACCCTTACAACCAACTTGTCACTTGGCACTTCCCCATCTACCCCTGTTTCATCCATTCCATTTTTACCTTCCTTCCTCATCATAATATCCTCCAATCAACCATCATGTCACCAAAAACATCAAATTATCATCTCACATCCTTTCTCATAGCCATCCTTAGTTGGAAAATCTTACTTAACCACTCTTGTAGCATGGAAATCTTAGTTAAGGATTACCCTTAAGATATGCTTAACATTTTGCACTTCCACTTCTACTCATGTGTCCTCTCTTTGTTTGACCTTCCATTCCTCCTTGTCTCCCCTCTAAACCAACATTTCCACCAATAATTTCTCTTTATCAACTTATAAAATTGCATTCCATGTCCCCATATTCATCTTACTTAATCTTACTTGACCACCCTCTTTTTGTTGGCATACTTCTACATAGGTGTTGTCATTGATGCAAAAACTCATTCATGAAAAAATGGATGATGGATTAGGGTTAGAAAAATTTGTGGATGATGATGAAATGATGATTCATATGTGTTCATGGTGATATTAGTTGATTCATTGAGGATGGTTTGTCCTAAAGAAGCCTATTTAGGTGATCCAACTAGCCTAGGTGACAATGCATGATGGTATGAGATTACTAGTTACTTGAGAATCATGTTGGCATGATGGAGATCATGTTTTAAGAGTGATTTGGAACTCACATGAGTTTTAGGGTGCAGATACAAGTTGGTGACCATGTTGAAGGTGCTCATTTGGACCCGGTAAGGATGTTAGATTACATGAGGATGAGTTATGGAGCTATAAAATATCATGGATGCATGTAGGTAGGTGTATCATAATGTACTAGGTATGTTAGGACCATTTGGAGTGTTTTAATTATGAGTTATAGTGTTCTTTCAGTTGACCCTAGCCTTTACAGACTTCAAAACCCTAAGCGCTAACTATACAAGTCTCAAAGGCTGGAATGATTTAGAAGTATTTTTGGCTTAGTGATGATTGAAGATGTTATTAGGATGTGTCATTGTGCTGTGGGAAACATTTAAAGCTCCCATGGTGATATTTTTGCAAGATATGTCAGTTTTGGTGAAACAGGGTCAAGATGAGGAGCATTTCCAGCTTGAATTGGATCTTTTGATGCTCACCTTGAATTGTGTGATTTGCATCGGACCTTGTGAATTTCATAGATGTTTATAAATTAAGTATGGAATGTTTCATAAAAATAACGAGGTCATTTCATCATCACATTTTTATGAATGAATGTTAAGAAGGTAAAGAACTCTATGTGTTTGAAACCCTAGATTGAAAGTGGATTGAGAGATTTTCTTCCTAAGTGGATAGAATTGATTCCTAGTTCATGGATGATGATTGGAACACATAAAGGAACCCTAAAAATTTCCATAAAGTTATGTGTTGGTGAGAAAAATTTTGGGTGGAAAAATTAGGTGTCTCCACCAACGTTCACTTGGCTACGTCCTCTGCATTAAATGGTACAACTCTATTTTTTAAAAGTAAACTAATCCTAATCATATCTAAATTTTGTGGGTGGAAAAATTGGCTGGAGATAACATAGGAAAATACAAAAACATGTGTAAAACTTCTTGTATGGGTACAAGGGAGGAAAATCACAGCGATGAGGGGGAAGAAGAGAAATTCGGCAAGGAATATTATTGCCGTGAGTAGATTACAAAGCTCACACCCAGTAACTGAAATAGTTTCACATTCAATATATAAGAAATAAAAAATGAAGCTAGTGGGATTGATGAATTAAAACACCAAGTTTTCATATTCATATACCAAGATAGAAAGGTCTTTCATTTTTATGCTTGCAAAGTGCTCAAATGAGAGAAGTGGAAGAAAAAAAGATGCTCATACCAACTATGATTATTGTGTCAATGATGAGAGGAAACCATGCATACAAAGTTGCATACATTCATGCATCTTGGAAAGTAGAAACTATATTCCTTGATTTACTTTTAAATAAGTTGTACAAAGCAAGGGGAAAGGAGAAAGTCAAATTTTTTGTAGATTTTAATCCTTGTGCATTGATATAAAGTTCAACAAATCCAATTCATAATTGCTAAAGAGTGAAGTCTTCAAAATATGGAATCCCTTGGAATGGAGAAGCCATCCCAATTTATACAATTTCAATTGTCCCTTCACGTTCCTCATATGAATCTTTGTTTCCATATTCCACTTATGACCTTTCATTTTCCATGAATTAAGTATTTCTCTTATAAATTTGAGAATTTACTTTTACAATATTAAAATAGGTCACTTAAGTGAATAAGACAAAAGACAATGATGAGGCCTAATGAAGAATTAGAATGGAGAGAGAAAGAAGAGGGAGAAAGGGAGAAGGAGAGAGAAGGAGATTCTTTATAGCATGGATGAGTAACACTCCACCTCTAATGAAAGTTAACTCCACTCCACTGATGAATTAGTGAGATTCTCATATGCAATGATGAATTGTTAACTTGTGAATGCTTCACACCACGAGAAAAATCCTTTGGATGATGCGTGGACACCATGAACTAAGTGTTTAGAAACACTTTTAAATGAAACCTTTAGTGACCAAGAGTGTCACTCATGGAGATCTCCTCTGGAGAGATTGAATCTTGAAACTGACCCTGTCATGAATCTCTGCAACACTGTCACACTACTATGCTAATTTGAACATATTGATGAAACACACCATAAACAATTTCACGAAGTTAGTCACAAAATCCACCTCACACATTACGCATAGAAAAACATAACCATGAAACAAGTGTCAAAAGAAAATTTTGGGATCCTTCATGAGTGGCCTTACTGCCACCTACTCCTACATACTCTGACGTGAGGGTAGTGACTGGTTTCACTTCTGTGATCTTGAACTTCATGTTTTCTCGACACTTACTATGTTTGAAAGGGGAAACTTACTAATTTTAGTAAGTGTCAGAATTCACCCTTTTAGACCCCAACTGATGTTGCCAACTTGAATGTTTATCTCCCTGTACACTCCCCTTGTGAAATATGCTTTCTAGAATAACTTACTATTTATAGAAAGTGCCTACAAGACAACTTACTATTTATAGTAAGTGGTGATTTCTAATTGGAATGATCTGTACTAATGATTTTTTCCCGTGTCACTACCCCCTGTGCACACTACTCTTTCCTTGATTTCTCTTCTGAGGTGACTTACTAAAAATGGCAGGCACCCATATGGGAGACTTACTATTTTTAGTAAGTGATGAATTTCACCGTTTTAGCACTAAAATACCGCTCTGACCTTCCAAATATCTCCTGTGTACACCACAACCGCCCTACAGTATTAAATTTACAAAAATATCTAGTCCCCGTGTAGGAAGACTTACTATTTTTGGAAAATGGGTCTCTAGTGGTCGGTTTGCATGATGAAATGAATGTTTTTGATATGGGTTTTGATGTAGTGCTCCTCTAGAATTTCAGCTTCACCCGATCACCAGTTTGAGAGATTTTAATTTCATTTTTTTTGCCGTGGGAAACTGGGGTTTCTTCACTACAAAATCCAAGGAATATTTGTGAAATATTCCACTTGGATTCTAATGTCCTTTGAAAAAGTGGATGATTGTAAAAAATGGCATGATGATTCGCTCAACAAATTGCAGATATGAAGACTTTTAATCAGTGACTTGAGGGTTTTCAACATTAAATATTCATTTTTCCTCTATTTTTCTTCGTTTCGATCTCGTTAGTTTTGTGGTTTTTTATTTTTTCAGATCATGGAGGATTTCAAGGAGTTATCCAAATGCAAAAATGGTGGATTTGGATACTAGAAAAAAATTTCCAACATTTTGATAGGGTATGGAGGTGTGAGAGGAAAAATATGAAAAAATGACTAAGTATCGCTTTAAGTAGATTTGAAATGGAAGGGGCAAGGATAAGTGTAATTTTCTATCCCCTTCATCCCTTTTTCGAAAGAGACAAAGGGGACATGTAATTCCTCTTCATCCTCGGCTTGACACTGCATGGCATTTTTAAATCACCGGGTGATTTAAGTGAGAGGGTTAAATTAGAACACTTGGGGGCCGATTGACAGTCGTATGGAGAACCAGAAGGCACAATAGGGGTAGGGTGCATTTTCATGTCCATTTCATCCCTTTTCAAAAGGGACAAAGGGGACATGAATTCTCGGCATGACATGTGGCATACATGCAACGGTAGGTGAGGACATGGTCAAACTGGTCATATTAGTGACCTCAAGAATAAATGGGGAGGGGGAATTTTTTTCCCTTTCATCCCTTTGAAAAGGGAAAAAGGGGAAAAGGAATTTTTCCTTAACCATAGGATGTCACGTGTCTAGCTTAAAAATGTCTAAGTATCAGAAAGCTCGCCTTGGGACCAACTTGTGTAGACCATATCTCGGACTCCTGGATGAGTTTTTAATAAATTTTTATATTATTTCTCCTAAAAAAAAATTAATCCAATGGTGATGGTACCTATATCCAATTTTTTAATTAAATCCATCAAATTGTCTCATTCTTTCTTGGGATTGTTTGTTACGTGCGGGAAGAATGAGTTGCCTAGACAATGTATGAAGTTTTAAGAGGTCCTGATTTTTTCACCATGTAAAAAATTAAAAATTATTTCCATTAATACCTTTTTAGGCTTTCAAATCATCACAGGGCTCTCAAAATCTTGCTTTGGATCTCAGGCCCTCTTTCATAGTGTATGCTCCTTTAGGCCCAAAAACCCACATATGGTGAATTGGTTCTAACACCTTTGAATCTTCCCTGAATATTTCAAAATAATTTCCCTGATGTTCTTATCACTTGAATACTCCTCCAAATGATTTTTTCTCATTTTATCCTCTCTGGGGGTGGTACATTAGTCTTAGGAAGGCTGATAGTAGCCCTTCCCAAAACTACTTAAATGCTCTAGAAGATCCTAAATCACCTAGGGGGATTAATGACAACCACTTGGGAATCATTTGAATGACAAGAAAAATCTATTTTTGGTTATGGATTGACCTAGGGGTGTGTTGGGAAGGTATGAATTTAAAAATTTTTGACACTGTGTTATGGTTGTCCTGTTTTCTAGTGAAGGAAATTAGCCAATGTGCCCATTAAATGAAATAATTTAATTGGTTCATGATAATTGTGACCATGGATGATGTTTAAATGTCATTTTAAACATGTGTGGTGATTTTTAGATCTTTGATAAAAATATTTTTGGTGTTAGGATATTTTTTTCATTCCAATGCAAGGGTTTTGAGGATTTTGGTGCATGGAAGAAGTGTTTTGGCTAGGCCGACATATATGGGTCACTTGTAGCTGTTATGAAAATTATATGGGATGTTTTTAAGAATAATTGGTCATGAAAAAGGAGGGAAAATTTTTGTGTTTGAATTTGAATCAAGAAGGCTCTTATAAATGCATATTTTTAGTGCTTTTGTTAGCTAGTTATGTGTGTGCAAGAAGTGTGACCTAGGTATGAGAGTTTTACAGGTGTTTGAGAATGAATTGAGATATGATCAAGTGTGTAATAGGTTTACGAATGAAATCAAGCATGTGTACAAGGATTAAAATATTTGAGAATTGTTGGGCCTTGAATATTGGCTAAGAACCGAAAAGGCACGTCCTCGCGTGGGACCAATAAAGAGAAGGGCATGCGGGGAGAAGCACGTAGGAAAATTTTTTTAAGAAGGGTTTTGGAGAAACCAGGGTACACACAGAAGGAAGAACATGGGTTCATAGGACTTAGCCATATTTAGCATTCTGAAGGCACTTGAGGAAAAACATGACCGACTAGGTGTGTTGAGTGGATAAGGTGCCAGCCTGGAACCTTGGAGGTCAAGAAAAGAATATTCCATGCAGGAAATATTCCCAAAAGACATCATTATAGAGAGTGGAGGGTTTGTAAGGGGATAAGAATTCACCATTAGAGGACCACATTGACACTTGGCATGTGATCTGTTCAGGAGAGAAGGCATGACATTGGATGATGAACCTATAAAGAGAGATGCTTGGAAGCAAAGAAAGACATCAAGTGATAGACAAGAGTAGAATAGAGGATGCATAGAGGGTAAGATGTGGGGTAGCCAAATGTTGTAGTAGTGCTAGGGTTTAGAGCACTTAGTGCTAAGGGTTCTGAAGGATGTAATAAGCCTTTGTATGGCATTAGAGTCTGTAATAAGGGATGAACTGGGAATGCATAGTTAGAATATCATACCAAGGAAGATATGTGAGATGAGTCCCAGGAATTTTGAGATGAGTCCTGATGACCTATTTTGATTGTATGTAGTACCAAAATCACTCTAAATGAATATATATATATATATTTAGAGTGATTTTGTATGTTACAATCAAAATAGCATACCAAAATCACTCATCTCTCAAATGAATATATATATATATAAGGGTTTTTTCTTGTATATCATGTTTAAGAGTGTAAACCCTCTTGTTGTGTGACTATCATGACTTAGATTTGATTCATCATGCTTATTACAAATGATGCTTAGTTCATTTAATATGTTAATATGTGGATCTGTAAGCTTCCCTTCCACTTTTCTTTTAACTAAGTAAATGTATTCTCATTCTGTAAACCATCCCCCATCAATGGCATAACTTTCTCAAAATGCTCACATAAAGAGGGGGCTTGAAATATGTGCATTCCTCGGGTGAGCTCCCAATGCTTGTATTGGGTGATAGGATGGCACAATTCAGGGGTTAGAAAGTTGTACTAAGGGTACATAAAAATGACTACATATTGGTCATGTTGCTCGGATCTATTTTTAAATCTGTTCCGAGATTGATGCATGATGACAAAGAGTGTTTGACCTTAGATAAAGTGTGTTAAAGCATGGTTTAAGAGCACGAAGGATGATTTTTCTTAGAGATTTAGTACTGGACCTGAGTTTGATGCACACATATGGGTAGAAGAACATCTGTATCATGAGCTATATGAGACCTTATTTTGCTATTTCCTAGTGGAGTTGTATGAATGGATTTCGGTGTATGCATCTAGATCAAGCTGGTACTATAGATCTCATGTGTGGACCCAAGATGAGTATCAGAGGTTGCAGAATATTGATTTGACTTGGACACGTATTGTTGATCATTGGTGGAGAAGAGTGATGACCATTTATACCCTAGAATATGCTATTTTTACGTATTCTTGTCTAGAGGTTGTTGAGTTTGAGTTTTTAAGGGGTCCTAGAGAGATCATTTTTACGTTTTATTCCCTTAGCTATAAAGATCCCGATCATTACCCTAAGTTTGGAAGTGTTTCCTATGGCGGCTAATTTTCTTTTGAGTGTTGGGTGAGGAAGCTAGGGTGGAGGAAGATGGTGGACCTTACAAATGAGAAGGAAAGGGAAGAGAGACAAATGAAGTATAGTGAAGCAAGGGAAAGGGATTTGGCTAGACAACACAAGGTTATAGGAGTGATATATCTATGGAGGTAGGAATTGTGAGAAGGAATTGAGGTTCACACAGAGGACATGGAGCCTAAGAAGTCTGTGCTACCCCATCTTGGAAAACATGGGAGAGAGACCCTTTAGCTTTTGATGAGAGTTAATCACTTGGAGAAAGGAGATCCGTCGATGCACATCTGAATCTACCTGGTGACCAACCCCTATGTTAGTCTTCTAAATCAAGAGATAAGTATTGCTAACCCAGTTGGTATTAGTGGGAGTGACCAATCTGTACCTAGGAGATATAATTTATCATTTGGTACATCTATGGTTGTACAATAATTCCTTGTGTTTGGAGGAATATTTTCTGGAGTGATATTTTTGAAAAGTATGGGTACACAAAGCTTGGGTGTCACGTTTGGAAGAGGTGCGCGACACACATTTATATAGCGGTGCAATATTACAAACTATTGGTGCGTAGTTTAGTGGGACATTGGGGACACTAGGAACAACCACTTCAAGACTCATTACTAGCTACAAGAGGAGGATCTAGTGGAGTAGGAGCTAGAGGACCTGGTGGACCTGGGCAGATTTGGAGGATCTAGTGGGTCGGGAGGAGTAGATGCCTATGGTGGATCTAGTGGATCTAGTAAAGGAGGCAACACTGGAGGAAATCAAGGTTCTGGATCAGGTGGGAAAGGGCCTCAACCACATCAGCAAGTGTTTTTGAAATGTCTTTGCATCTACCGTACTAAAAAGGTGTTGAGGATGCTACGGAGTATGTACACGAGTGTGAGCTACTATGGTGCAAAAGGGGATCACTACCCCGAGTGGAAGGTAAGTCAGTTTGCAATGATGTTGTAAGGAACGTGTATAGTTGGTACCAGTATATGACCCCCACTAGATAGTGGTAGATTACACCTTGCACTATAAAATGCCTTCTTAGCTGAATTTTATATCCCTGAGTTTGAACAAAAGATCATTAACACACTAAATGAGATTCAACAAGGTATGACAAAGAGTGTGTGAGAATATGACACATGTTTTAAGACTCTCTTGTCAAAGTTGTCTTATGATATTCATCCTTCACAACATGCTCATTGGTTTTTGGAGGGTTGATAACGCATTTTAGGAGAACACTTTTGCACAAGACTTTCACATACCCGCATGAGGCCTTAGAGGCTGCCCTGCATGATGAGGTTGTTGGAAGCATGGATACCGGTGTTAGTAATTTTCTTGAATCTCAGATTGCTGCAATGGAAAAGTAGCTAGAGAAGCTATATGTAAACTCGAACATGAGGCTCGCAGTTGCCTATGGTGCACAAATTGTGAGATAGAGGAGCATATAAAGGACAATTTCCTATAGAGATCGATACGCATTATGACGATGGACTATGAGATTTTCCTCTGAGATCATGATGTAAGTAGGTGCCCACTACTGCAGCAAGTGATCTATAAAAATGTGTCTGCTATTGCAAGATTTTCACCTCTACTACTCATGATACCAAGGATTGTAGATTGATTGACTAGATACATGATGCCATTGATATTGGTGTGCACTAAACCAACCTCTCAAACAATTCCAAGGACGATGGTTCTAATTATGAAGGGTGGATAGATGGAGGATCATGTGGAAGAGGTTTTAGAGGAGGATTTTGTGGTCATGGAAACCACAGAGGAGGAGAAGTGAGTTCCCACATGGAACCTATTACAATTGTGGGTCTACGAATCATTATAAGCATGAATGCCTAAATCTGTTACAATGCTCTTGGTGTGGAAAAAAACAAAAGTATGAGGAATTCCTAGAGCTATTTGAACATATGAGACAACAACACCAGAAGGAAAAAGGTGTTAGAATGGTAAGCATAAATAATTCCCATCCACAATGGATGCCAAGAGTGGCACGTGAGTCGGAACTAGAGTATGTACCAGCTTACAACGCGAGCTAAGGCTATGTGCACAAGGGAAGTACCAAGGTAGAGACCACTAGATTATTAGAGAAGAGGTGGTATATGGAAAGTATCTAGATCCTACTCATTAGAAATACGTGTATTAGGAGACCATGGATGTAATTTGAAGCCTATAAGGAGAGATCCAATGCTAAAGGAGAAATCTAGGCGCTTAGAGAAAAGGAAGAGTGTTGAGTCTCTGTAGAAGGATATGGATGAGCTCAGGGAAGTATGCAAAATGTTAAAAGAATATCATTCCTTTTCTAGTAGAATAGTAATGGGAGAAAGTACCACTCACCGGAGTAGAGCACAATAGGTAGGTTCTACATGCTAACATTCCTCCCCACAACCTCGACTATGATAAGAATATTACCTTGAATGTGGTTGTGGATGGATGGTTCCTAGGCAATATTCTAATTGACACGGACGCGGAAGTCAATTTTCTTACCCTAATTCATAGAATCAAATGGTAAGGCCCCCATTATAGCCATCCTTGAATGTGTTGTATATGGCTAACAAGACAAAGGAAAATCCCATTGGTGTCTTGAAGGACGTTGTTATCACTATCTAAGGGGATGAGTTCACTAGGGATTTTGAATTCTTGGTGCTAGCTAACGTAGATAAATTTCAAGCATTACTTGGGTTCCCTTGGTGCTATAAGAACAATGCTAACCTACGGTTCAACAAGGGATACATAAGCTTTGAGAACAAGGAAGAACGGGTTATCATCCCCTTGACCGATGGAAAGTTAGCACCCTATACTGAGCCCTTGGGAGAAGAAGTTCTTGACAATATCTATGTGTTCTTTATCAGGGAATCTAAGGTGATTTACCCTACAGAAGGAGTTATTCAGTTTGAATATGCTCATTCCATGAGTGATACAACTAGTGTGGCATGTGAAAATTGGGTGCACGGGACTTATGAGTTAATTGGGAAATAGTTAAGAGGCTTTATTATGAGAGTGACAAAGGTGCACTCAGTCAAGTACCTAGGAGGAAAGAAGTTTCCAAGCTATTATGGAGGAGCCAACCTTGATGTTTTATTACAAGAGATGGAAATCTAGTGGAAAAATGAGATTGAAAGAAAAGGTATGCTCAACTATAACTTTCTTGGACCATTGTGCATTTGTGGGAAACACATCACAATATCCTTCTAGAGTGGCATGAAGTGAGAATCACGTTCTTTGTTAGGTTTTCCTGAAGAAATGCACCCACTATCATATAATACTATCATGGGAAGGAACCACCTCATTCCACATCCAAACATGTGAGAAATCCTTTATGGAAGGCATGAAAGCCTTGCCACCTTCTTTATGGTTGCATAAGATGTAATCCAATTTACAAGGCTAAATGCACACATGGTATATTCACTCCGAGATGTGTTGTTAGACAGGAAATTGGCAAGAGTTAATGACTAGCCTCCTTCAAGCTTTCAAATATTGGAGTACTAAACCATTAGTGGATAGGGTGTTGTAGGTTGTTAAGTGCCTTACAATGGGAGATAGTGCCATGGTGGAGGATAAAATACTGGATTTATTAGGTGAACCTAGTTTGGAGATGTGCTATAATGAGGAAGAATAAGAAGAGGTACAACTTGAGCACGCTTGCATGGAGAAAGAGAAGGGAAAGATGGTCTATGTGATATGTGTTGAAGAGATGGAGAGTTTGAATGTTAACCATACTGAAGGTACTAGCAAATTTAGGGATAGTGCTGATGAGAAAGCACACGCCTACCATGAACCCCTCAAAACAAAGAAGGTTAATATTGGTTCGGAGGCGGAACCTAAGGAGGATACTATTAGAGAATATTGGTCAGAGAAGGAGGTTTCAAAGATCATTTGATATACTTGAGAGTTCCGGATTTATTTCCACATGGATACCATGAGATTAAAGGCATTCACCACTCCTTGGGAGAAATGAAAATAAAGTTAAAGGAAGGTGCACACATGATTCGAAAAGAGACCTTATCGAATGAATCCAAACATTCACTTAAAATTCAAGGAGGAGATAGACAAGATGATCGCATCAGAATCATTGAGGCCATTGAGGAATCATAATGGATAAGTTTGATGGTCATCAATATTAAAAAGAGTGGAAGGATAAGGATCTAGATTGACTATAGGGACCTGAATGCAGTATATTTCATTGACCCTTTTCCAACCCCCTTCATTGAAGAAATCCTAGAAGGAGTAGTCAAGGTGCGAGATCTATTCCTTCACGGATGGATTCTTAGGATATCATCAAGTTAGAATTGCAAAGGAAGACCAGGAAAAGATAAATTTCACCACTAAATGGGGAAGCTTTTCCTACATAGTCATGCCCTTTGGAATGAAGAGCGTGCCTACTATATTTTTGCGCATTATGGTGTAGGCATTTCAAGACTTCATCCATAAGTTTATACAAGTCTACCTTGATGACTACACAATGTATGGAATTGTGAAAGACCATTGTGATAATTTTTCGTTGATGTTTGAAAGATTTCAATAGTTAAGGATATCCCTCAACATTAAGAAATGTGTTTTTGCTACTCCATTTGGGACCCTGTTGGGGCATATTATACGTAAGGAAGGTTTGTTGGTGGATCTCACCAAAGTTTCCATTATTGTGGGATTGGGGAACCTACCAGCTAGAGCGCACTACACAAATTCCTTAAACATATGGGGTATTACCATAAATTCATTAAGGGATATGCTAAGATCATCACACCATTGGAGGAGTTACTGAAACACAAGAGTGAATTTCACTGGGGAGAGGTGCAACAGATGGTGTTTGACACTTTGAAGAATAGGCTTGTCACTGTGCCCATATTACGCTTTCCTTCTTGGGATAAGCCATTCCATGTACATGTTGATGCTTCAGGGATGGAAATTGGAGTAGTCTTAGCACAACCTAGAGAAGGGATTATTGATCACCCTTTGTGTTTAGCTAGTAGTAGGAAGTTAACACCAAGAAAACAAAACTATACTACTACTGAGCCCGAATCACTATCAATGATTTACGTGCTTTGTAAAATTCTAGAAATATTTGTTGGCAACACCTTTCATATTCTACATATACCACATGGCACTAAAGTACTTGAACAAGCCTATTTTCCAAGGGCACATATGTTGATGGGTCCTATTGTTTTAAGAATTTTAGTTTACAATGGTTTTGAAACCAAGAAAAAGTAACTTAGGACCTGATCATTTATCAAAGATCGACTCAGGAGAGGAGGCACAAAGCATTGAGGATACTATGCCAAACACACAATTGTTTAGGTTATGGCATGTGCCCTCTGTCTTGGAAGATATTTCCATATTCCTCAAAATAGATGTGGCACCAGAGGGGATGAAGAATTTGGAACGAAAGCAGTTAGCCATACGTGTCGCGCCTACATGCTAATCAGTGGAGACTTATACAAAATAGGTCACGATGAGGTTTTGTGTCGGTATGTGTTGGAGTATAAGTGTGTTGCAATCATAGAGGAAGCAAACGGTGGGATTGCAGGAGGACACTATGTAGGGAATGCCACCACGTGAAAAATCCTACTGGAAGGGATTTGGTGGGAAAGCATTTTCTAGGATTGCATTGATTTTCTCAAGGCCTTTGACCATTTTGAGTGCCTTTGCAAGCTAGGAATAAGGGATGATATGCCCTTAAGGCCGATAGCTAATGCATAACCATTTGAAAAGTGGGCCATTGCTTTTGTAAGACCAATTTCACCTGCCGCCATGAAAGGACTAGTTTGTGCTATATCAACTCTTGCACTAACTAATTAACAAGATGGGTGGAGGCAACACCTATAAAGGATTGCACAAAAAAAAAACTAGGTTCTTGTGGGAAAATATAAGCAGCCAAGATATGGATGTCTCCTGAGTTTAACAAGTGATAGGGGTACCCATTTCTTGAATGAGATAGTCAGGATATTTTTGGAAGAATTCATGGTAGCCCACCATAAGACTACACCATATCACCCACAAGCTAATGGAACTACTAAAGCGTTTAACAAAATTCTAAGTCACACATTAACTAAAATTTGTGATGTGGGAAGACAGGATTGGGATGAAAAAGTTTCAGTTGTATTATGGGCATATAGGACTACCTACAAGAAATTGAACAAGGCCACACCATTCCAATTGGTGTTTGGCATGGAAGCTATGTTACCAATAGAATTCATGCTACCATCCCTACATATTGCGTGCACAGGAGGATTAGCTGATGAACAAGCACTACAGGAGCGCATGGAGAAATTAATGTAGTTGGATGAAAGGCAATCACTTGCTAGGTGGAGTCGAAAAAAAG
Organism: Taxus wallichiana var. yunnanensis; assembly: GCA_018340775.1. NCBI lineage: Eukaryota > Viridiplantae > Streptophyta > Pinopsida > Cupressales > Taxaceae > Taxus > Taxus wallichiana. Next base: position 64,440,251 of record CM031238.1, on the reverse strand, counting down.
GTGTGACAAAAAGCATGACATGATCGCCATATTAAAAACAAACAATTCAAGGTTGGGTAGATGGTCTTTATTTATGACTCCAAATTTATGCGCCATCCTAGGAAACTAAAATTCCATTGGTTAGGGCCATATATCATCTCATACATGCTTGATTTAGGTGCATGCTAGTTACAAGCACTTGTATGAGACAAGATTACTGTGCCATTTCAATGGGAGTAGGTCAAGCCCTAATATAATAAGGTTTCTATGTGTAGAAATAAATAAGGAAGCATTTCCATTTAGCCTAGGATTTCCTTTGATGCTTTTCCCTTCTTTTTGTTTCCCCTTCTCGGTTTCTTGTTCCCTTTATTTTTGTTCGATGCACGTTGTGCCTTGGTAACCACTTATTATTCTTAAAAATTTCAATGTGCAAAGGACCACACATGCATTTTAGTGTGGGGTGGAGTAATGCGAAGTAAAATAGAAGTTGGTAGTGGAAGCTATGTTTTGATGGCCCAGATTGAAGAATCAAAAGTGCTAAGTTTGAAAGACCACACATAGAAAAGGTGGACATAAGGAGTTTTTGTCAAGAGATATTTACAAAGACCACTTACAAGGATGAGAAGCACAGGAACAACATGGCAAGGGAAAAAATTAGGGTAAGGATGAAAGAAGTTACTTCGGTGCTACACGCACATGTGTGAGGGTCTTCATCAGTTAAGGATTTTTACATGCCAGAAGGTTGTAAGGGTTTTTTGTGTAGGGTTGGGCACAAGGGTAAAAGCACTTAAGGTGGCTTTAGTGGAAAAAGCCACCTTTATTACAAAAGTATGATGGTTGGTGGAATTGCATTTATTATGGGAAAAGAAGAAAAAGATATAAGTATAAGGTCGGGATACATTGTTATTACCTTGCATTTGTGATATTGAAGAGCTCTTGTGAACTAGGGCATCCTTGAGAAAAATTTCATGAAAGGAGGTTGCAAAGATCTGAGTGCATAGCCAGTTTGAGAAGTGAACCAATGTGGAAAAATAGTACACATGCATGAAAGGAGAGGGTTGTTGAAGTTTTTGAAACCCGTAAGTGAATATGTCATCTTGTGGAAGGAAGGGTTTTTCTAGGTTAGGGTTCCAAAGCTAGGGCACATGATTGAAGGGATCTTCACGTAAGAGTAGAGCTATAGAGTTGAGCATAGCTAGAATCAGAAGGAAGAAAATAATTTTTAAATAACGTGATAAGTAAAATGACACCAACGAAAGTATCTATTGTTTCACCAAAGAAGGGCAAGGGAAAAGGGAAACAAGTTATTTCGCTAGCTTCAATGAGGAATGGTATACGAGAGATGCAATACCCAGATGGCGTATTGATAAGAAAAGAATGGGTATCTCACGTAAGAAAAATGGATGTAAGTGATTACGACCATCAACAAGCTCCATAGAGAAATATATGGTGTTAGAAATGATTTGACCCATAGCAAAGTAAACACTTAAAAAAATCCCATCTATGATGATGAGGTGAAGGTAAAGATGGAGAAGGCCGATTGTTGTAACTATATGAATTACCCTAATTTGGTAAACCTAAGTGGTTGTACCAATGACTAATGTTGTGCGCACATGAAGATTATTAGTTTTAATTTGTAGGATGAATGATGAGGATAATCCCAGAGCTAATATATAAATATACTTGGTCTTACCTAGGAGGGGATTTATTTGATGATGAATTAGATGACAATGAGACTATACAAAAACTATAGAGGCATATGAATACAAGAAGGGGTCTCAGTACTTCAAAATCTCTACAATTTTAGACCTTGGAATGAGGATGACTACGTGCTTGGTCACAAAACTTAATGGGAAGGAAAGATGGACCCAAATCAACAAGGCATGGTTGAACATTTGTCGAAGATCTCGGAGGGGACCATCTATAACCTCTCAACATTCATAGCAGAGGAGATCATCAGTGCCACACATGATGGGGAGAAGATAATGTTTGGTAACATCCTCCTTACCATCATGTTTTTAGAAATTAGAGTGCCCGATGGGCTAGACAAATTTGTATGGGAGTACCCAGATGAGAACCCCTCCCCAACCAAGAGATTTGAGAAATATACTTATGACACCATGACCTCTCCCACAAGGCACACCTAGAGAAGTGGTACAAGAAAATGTGTGACACATTCGGGCCAAGTGGAGAATACCTAAGAAATTTCCATCTCTAGTGCAAGGAGAAGCTGAGTTTGTAGTGTACCAACATTTCTATATTGGCGGTTCACTTTGGTAGAAAAACACCAAGAGCCCATGGTGTAAATTACCTTTCTCCTTCACTACACAATACTTCCAAGCTGAGGTCAACCACTTCAAGGAGGAAAAGAGGCTGAGATTTGATCTCAGCATGGTGGACCAAGATTACCGTGATCTGTGAAGGACTCTGATATACCTAAAGAATCACTCATATGTGGAGAATTATGTCTCCCATGACATACATATGATAAAACCAATAACCTTGCCTATTCTTTGGAAGAACCGCAACAAGAGTATATCTACACATAAGGCAAAAATATGAGAAGGGTACCTATGTGGAAAATGATGTCTCTATCCCTAAGGACCCTACAACAAGGAAGAAGGATGCGCCAAGGAAGAGGGAGAGAGAGGAGGCACTTGAGAAAAAGGCACCAAGTGCAAAAATAATGTAATCTATAGGTGCATAGGAGTCAGGCACGAGGCCAAGCACATATGCATGAAGGAAGAAGTCCCCTACAGAAGAAAAGGAGAAGACACCTAAAGAGGAGGTGCTAGAGAAAGAGGTGCTGCCTGCAAAAGAAGAGTCACCAACAAGGAAGGAGTCACCGACAAAAGAAGAGAAAGAAGAATCTCCTAGACTGGAATCACCAGTTAGGAAGAAGAAGAAAGTAGTATAAAAGGTAGACTTAGAAGAAATGGAGATCCTGGAGGCTTATAGGGGCAATAAAGATGATGAAGAGGATGAAGAGGCTTAGGACCATCCCATGTATGATGTACATGACTCAGAGGAAGGGAATGAGGAGAAGGATGGGGAAGAAGAAGGTACTCAAGAAAAGGGGGAGAGTGAGGAGGTAAACACCAAGGATCAAAGGACCCCAAGCCTCACCAAGGAGAAAATAGAGGAGGCTACGAAAAGGGAGGTAGTGGGCATAATAAAGGACTTGGTGGAGTAGGAGGTAGAGCACAATGCTGATGAAGTGCTCAAGGAAATAGAGAGTGAGAGTGTCGAGAAGGAATATGGAAATATGGGAGGAGATCCCAACATGGTTGTAAACTTCCTAAGGTGGTGCACATGGGAGGAAAGGGTGTGGTAATAGTGCCATAGCAAGGAATGATTTATATCAATGATACTACTAAGGTAATGCATGTTTTCTTCCAAAGTATTGTGCCCTCTAACCAACTACTTGCATTGTATTCATTTGAAGAAGAATGTGCATACCCATGTACGAGAAAAATTCTCTTGGGATTTTGAGTCCCATGTTGATGAGCCAAAATTCAAGGTCAACCAAGGGGCATTGATGAAAATACTAGAGTCCAAGGGAGTAAACCCTCTGGTGAATGCTCAACAGCTATCATATGAGAAAGTTTACAATGTACTCAATAAGGTGTTAGTGGAGGTTGAGGTGAGACTCTTTGGGAGGAATGACAGAGTAAGGGTCTTGGAGGAAGAGATGGAGAAGAAAAATGAATAAATCATTGAGAAGAGAAAGGATCTGAAGTAGGAGGAGCTGATCAGTGCACAACTAAGGCACAAATTAAGGGAGGAAAAGGCAAAGGTGCATGAGGTGTACAAAAAGATAGAGATGATCACATATGCTATAATCTTGAAACACCCAGACATGGCCCTACTTGAGTAGAAATATGAGTCAACCTTGCAATTCTTGGAAGACTTAACCCACATCCTTACCATGGAGAGGTGGCCACTCGCATTGGAATAAATAGAAGAGGCATTAGAATGCCAGAAGGAGGAAGAGAAGAAGAAGATTGGGGAGACAGTTGCACCATATTATGAGCTCATTTCCATTGTGCAAACCACCACATGAATGGATGAGGGCATGTATGATAATTGCACTGACAGAGATAGGGTAGCAAGTATACTAGTTGCTACACATGAGAGCGATATGAAAGAATTCCAGGAGAAGAATAAGGGAAATAGGGTAGAACAGATAAAATCCTAGCCAAGGTTGAGAAGAAGATAGAAGCAATCAACACCTTGTGAGGTTAAATCAAGAACCGGCTTAAGAAACTATATCCCCGGATCACCCGTAGGATAGACACATTACATTAGACGACCTTAGCAAACAGCTTAGAAGGAATTGTAGATACGCTGAATGCTAAGGGAAATGGATTAATTTTTGAAGAGGTAAGTACTCTAGTGGGTGACCTACTTTAGCATGTGCAAGGTGAAGTATATGCCTAGGAGAAGATTGAGGTGACAGTAAGGAAGGAGTTCCCACTCCTTTTACAACAATAATCAATTCTTCCATTCTTCATTCTTCCATTCTTTCATTCTTTAATCAATTTTTCCGAGTGCCACCATTCTTTATTATTTAAAGAATCGGGATGTTTCCAAGGACAAAGAATAAGCTTAGTGTGGGATGATCTTGGGCCTTGAATATTGGCTAAGTACCAAAAGGCATGTGTACATGTAGGACCAATATATAGAAGGGTACGTGGGGAGAAGCATGCAAGACAAAAGTTTAAGAAGGGTTTTGGAGAAACTAGGGCACCCACGGAAGCTAGAACATGAGTTTGTATGACTTAGCCATATTCAACATTCTAAAGGTACTTGAGGAAAAATGTAATGTGACTAGGCATGCTGAGTGGATAAGGTGCCATCTTGGAACCTTGGAGGTCAAGAAAAGAATATTCTTGCAGGAAATATTCCCAAAATAAATCATTGTAGAGAGTGGAGGGTTTGCAAGGGGATAAGAATTCACCATTGGAGGACCACATTGACACTTGGCATGTGATCTGTTTAGGAGAGAAGGCATGGCGGTGGATGATGAACCTATAAAGAGAGATTCTTGGAAGAAAATAAAGACATCGAGTGATAGACGAGAGTAGAACAAAGGATGCATAGAGGGTAAGATGGGGGTAGCCGAATGTTATAGTAGTGTTAGGGTTTAGAGAACTTAGTGCTAAGGGTTCTAAAGGATGTAATAAGCCTCTATATGGCATTAGAGTCTATAATAAGGGATGAACTAGGAAGGCATAGTTAGAATATCATACCAGGGAAGATCTGTGAGAGATGAGTCCTAGTCTTTTGATATGTATGGTCTGTAATGACCTATTTTGATTGTAATGTGGCTACAAAATCACTCTAAATGAATATATATCTAAGGGTTTGTTCTTTATATCATGTTTAAGAGTGTAAACCCTCTTGTTGTGTGACTGTCATGACTCAGATATGATTCAACATACTTATTATAAATGATGCTTAGATAATTTAAAACATTAATATGTGGATATGTATGCTGCCCTTCCAATTTTATTTTAACTAAGTAAATGTATTCTCATTTTGTAAAGCATCCCCCATCAATGAAAAAACCTTCTCATAATGATCACACAAAGGAGGGGCTCGGTGCCCATGCATGCCTTGGGTGATCACCCAAACTCCAAAGGGTGATAGGCCGATGCACTTGGGGTTATAAAGTTGTACTAAGTGTACATAAAAATGACTACATGAAGTGAATAAAGAGCTAGCTTGTGAGAGATTGAATACCTATGGTTTGAAGTTGATGTGAGCTAAAATTATGATCTCTATCATTTGTGGTAGTAGAAATAAATTAGATATCTCCTTCATAAGTTGGTTGAGTTAGTGCTTGATCTTAGGGGGTTGTATCTCGTTATGTTGTGGAGCCTGTTTTCATGTGTGGAAGTGTTGAAGACTATACTCTATCCACGCTTTATGGGAGCATATATTGTAAGTGCTCATTTGGACCGTAAGGTTGTTAGATTGCATGAGGATGCGTTATGGATCTCTAAAAGTTTATGGATGCATGTAGGTAGGTGTATAATTATTTACCAGTTATGTTAAGACCATTTTGAGTGTTTTCATGACGAGTTATAGTGTTCTTTCAGTTGACCCTAGCCTTTATAGTGCAAAACCATAAGGGATAGCTATATGCAAGTCTTAATGGAGAGAATTATTGATAAGTATTTTTGGCTTGGTGATGATTGGAGATGTTAGTATGATCTTTCATTGTGCTGTGGGAAAACATTCAAGTTTTCAAGATGATAATTTTGTAAGATATATCAATTTTGGTGAAACATGGTCAAGATGAAGAGTAGTTCCAGCTCAAATTGGATCTTCTGATGCTCACCTGAGTTTTGTAATTTGTATGGGATCTTTTTGATTTCAAGTATTTTTACACATTTATTCGAGAAGGTTTCTAAAAAATAATGAGGTCATTTCATTGTCATTTTTTTATGAATGAATGTTAAGAAGGTAAACAACTCATTATGTGTTTAAAACCCTAGCTTGAAAGTGAATTGAGAGATTTTCTTCCTAAGTTCTAGAATTTCTTCCTAGTGCATGCATGATTATTGGAACATGTAGAGTACTCATACATATTTTCAAAAAGGTATGATAGAGGTTGTGGTGATGAGTGGACCCCACTCAAACAAGTGAGTTTATGAAGAAGTTTGTTTTGGTAAAAGGTTGTATAAAGGAGTTACAAATTAAATGGATATTGTGTGATTTATGTGAGTTTTTATTGATATAAAAATATGTTTCAAGTCATGGTGATGCATTTACATGGTTAATTTTTCTTTATTTATGTTGACTGTCAAAGGGAGGTTTTGGAGCAACTAGAAGTAGTCCCAGTAAAATGGACATTGTAGGAGCTAAAGGAGAAGTTTGGAGGTGATTCAAGTTATGTTGGAAATATGATTAGAATATATTCACAGTTAGATACTTTATTTTTTATGATTATGAGTTTTGATATGGTTTCCAAGTTAGTTTGTGGACAAGATGATTTTTTGCTTTCTAGGACAACTGATTTTTCTGAAAGATTGAGTTGGTTGGAGCATGAGATGGATTGGGTGATGACTTATATCACCTGGAATGTGAATATGGATGAATGTTTCATCAAATGAATAATTTTTTAGGTCTTAAAATTGTCGGAATGGTGTAAATAGTTGCATTTGTAAAACTTCATTTTGGGCAAATGTTTTGGTGAAGGAAAAAGTTGATGTACTTCTAACCAAAGTGGATGTGTTATGAACTATAACTTGTTTTTAAGTTTCCTATATGTTATATAATTTCCATCAAGTGGTTACATGCCATAGTTAAGGTGTTATTTGATGATCTTGAAGCCAAAAGGTGAAGACATGGTGCTGGAAACAAGTGTTTTATGAAGGCAATTAGCCATTGGGCCCATTAAATGAAATAATTTGATTGGTTCATGATAATTGAGACCATTGATGATGTTTAAATGTAATTTTAAATTTTTTGGTTATTTTAGAGCTTTGATTAAAAATATTTTTGTGCTAGGATATTTTTGTCATTCCAATGCAAGGGTTTTGAGGATGTTTGTGTATGGATGAAGTGTTTTGGCTAGGCTGACCTATATGGGTCACTTGTAGTTATAAAAATTGTATGGGATGTTTTTAATAAGAATTGGTCCTATAAAATGAGGGAAAATTTTGTGTTTTAATTTTAATCAAGAAGGAGATTATAAAAGCATAGTTTTGGGTGCTTTTATAAGCTAGTTGTGTGTGTGCAAGAAGTGCGACCTAGGTGTGATATTTTTTTAGGTGTGTGAGAATTAATGAGATCTGATAAAGTGTGTGACAGGTTTAGTAAGTAAAAAATCATGTGTGTAAGGGTTTGAAGCTTTGAGAAGTGAAGAAAGAGCTAGTTTGTGAGAGATTGAAGACCTAGGGTTTGAAGGTTATGTGAGCTGAAATTATGATCTCTATCAGGTTGTGGTAATGGAAATATATCAGAGATATTCTTCATAATGTGGTTGAGTTGGTGATTGATCATATTGAGGGGTTTTAGCCTCCTTTTGGAGTCTGTGCTTCACAAAATTAGGGGTTGGTGCTCCTTGTAGGGTTGTAGCTCTATTAAAACAGGGGTTGGTGCTCCTTGTGAGGTTGGTGCCTCAATAAATTTAAAAAATATCAATATGAAGATTGTTTTTTAGTGGGTTTTCTTCCCCTTTAGGGTTTTCCACCTATATGTTGCATCTTGTGTTGATTCTCTTGTTCATGTTTCATTGAATGTATGGTATTTGATGGTATGCACACATAAATGAATGATTAAGTGATTTTGTTTTTTGGATAATCAATCTGAAATATGATTTCATTTTTAAAGGACTGATTCATCCCCCCTCTCAGTCCATTACATTTCCTAAAATTGGTATAAGAGTAGGTCATTTTGGAGAAGTTTGATCACTTGAAAGGAGATACCTGAAGTAGAAAAATGGCGAGTGGTTCCTCTACTTTGGAAAGGAACCTTTGTTTAATGGTGTGAATTATGATTTTTGGAGATTGAGGATGAATACCTATATCATAGCTCTAGGTTTTGATGTTTGGGAAGCTGTGGAGAATGGCTACACTCTTCCTACCATTACTCCAACTATTGATGCAGAAAAGAAGACATGTAGTAATAAATCAATGGATTTTATTGTCATCATTTGTGGTCTTGGTGAATATGAGATAGGACAGGTAATGCACTACAAGTTAGCAAAAGAGGCATGGGAGAAACTATAATTTTTTCATGAAGGTGACTCAAAAGTTAATAATTTCTAAGCTTCAAACATTTATAAATTAGTTTGAGTGTCTCAAGATGAATAATGAGAAGTCTATTGCTGCATATCTTCTTAGATTTGACAAAGTGGTAAGCAATATAAAATGGTTAAGTGAGGATGTGAAATAAGTTATTATTCAAAAGGTTTTGAGGTCACTAACTCCTAAGTTTTACTCTAAACTATCTACTATAGAAGAGGAAAAGGATCTAACAACTTTGAAGATGGATGAGTTACATGGTATTTTTAATGCTTATGAGATGTGAATAGGTGATTTCAAACCATCCAAGAGAGATATTTCCTTCAAATTTGAAATGAAGGCTAAAAGAAAGAAGGTGAAGGATGATGATGGTACTTCTGAAATTGAAGATAAATAGCTCTTTGCCATGATGTCTATAATATTGAAGCTTGGATCTTGTAAGTATGGAGGTAAACTTCCATTTGAGTGTTTTAATTGTGGTGAAGTAAATCATTTTTCTACTAAGTTTCCTCATAGGCATGAAAATGAAGATGACGAAGATCATGAAGCTAATCATAGCAAGAAGAATTACAAGTTTGGTAAAGGTAAGAAGAACTTTAAAAAGTTTAACTATAAGAAGAAGGAAAAAAGAAGTTTTTATATAAATGAAGATGGTGAATTATTTGATGCTAGTAGTGGTGTTTCAGATTTTGAATCTGAATCAGATCATGAGGATATAGGAAGTGAGGTTTTTTCATGACTAATGATGTAAAAATGTCTTCTAGTGATGGCTCTTCATTGTTAGGAGATTTAATATCAGGTTATCGCAGCTATTCTGATGAAGATGAAGTGGAAGACAAATATGATCTTGAAGGAATTCAAAGATAACTAAAGCATACTAAAAAGAGAACAAGAATCTAAGTTTGTAGGTCAAGGAATATGAAAATAAAATTCACAAGCTAGAAGAGAAGTACAAGGCTGAGTCAAGCAAACAAAATGAGTCAATCAGATTGTTAGAAGAAAAGGTAAAGTATCTTGTTTCAAGTTTTCAAGATAAAGAAAGTGTGTGTTCAAAATTTGAAGAAGATATATAGTTCCTAAGGGTTGAGATACTAGATGCTAGCAAGAAGACTATGTCCTTTTAGAAGTTTGAGAAAAGTTCCAATGATCTAGATGATCTACTTGGAAAAAAATATCAACAGGTGATAGAGCTAGTTTGGGCTTCAAAGAGGAATCTAAAGGCAAGGAAGTGAAGTAAGAAGACATGGTTCCAAGTAAGGAAGTAGGTGAAGCTAGCATCAAGGAAGATAAGAAGGTGACTCTCATCAAAGACAATGTGAAATCAAGGCCAATTAGGCAGCCTAATGCTTCAAGGTATGAGAGATCTTTCAATGGTCATTGTTTTACTTGTAATGGATTTGGTCATAGGGAAAAGAGTGTAGAAATTCCTCTATATATGATCATCCATGGAGGGAAAATATAAGTGAGTTTTCTAAGAGTGTGGTGTGCTACAATTGTAATGAACAAGGTCATGTTGCTAGATTTTTCTTGTATGATCCACCTAGTTAAGATGAAGGTCACAAGAGCAAGAATCCAATAGTTTATTACAACTCTCATTAGATTGGTCATGTGGTAACGGTTTTCTTTCATGCCTAATCAAGAAAAAAAGAGGGGTCAAGGTTCTAAAGTGCAAGGAGGTATCTTTCAAAGGCCTAAAATGCATAACTACAACCAATGAAGAGTGTAGAAACCTAGAAGAGATCACGGTGTTTCACCAAGAAAAATGTTGATGGAAGGAAAGGGATAAATCAAGGATTAGATCAGAGGAAAGAAGGAGACATAGTTCTACATATTTCTAAGAGGGCTTGGGACCTTTTCAAGACCTTCTTTTAGGTATTTATGATGTTCATATGCCTAGACTATGATTCTTAGAGGTATATTAGCCCATATGAATAATTTGAGTGAGGGGAGTTGTCTTGGTTAGTGTCTATGTATCCTCCTTAAGGATAAGGTGTATTATTTCATGTTATTTTGCTTGGTATTTTATGTTCATATGGTTGTTCAAGTTGTATTTGTCTAGGTCTCAGTCCTAGTGTCTCAAATGGAGTATGACTATGTTTACAAGTCAATGATTGCATTATCATGATGAACTGTTATACTTGAGATGACTCACTATGTGCAAGGGTTATGTTGTGGTCACATAAGTGATTTTTTGTGTCATGTAATTCATGAAAATATCCTCTTTTAGTTTAAGTTAGTTGATTGGTAGTGTTGAATGAGTCCTTGACTGGGTGCCTCATGATGTCAAGTCTGAGTCAAGTGGAGTATTTGTGTTTTTCATGAGTTGTAAAGGCAAGTGTCAATTATGTCTAAGAGTCCATTATGATTGTGCAGATATTTTATTATCTCATAAGGTTATTTAAGAAGGTCATGAGTCATAAAATATACATTCACATTAAGAAGTCTATGATTTGGTCTAAATTAGTGGTTTGAGCATGTCCATTGAATTATGGGTCATTGGGTCTCATGTTATGAGCTTCAAAGGATGTTAGGTGCATCTAAGAAGGAGATTGAAAATGTGACGAGTCACCGAGTGTGAGGACTTGATCAAATTTTTATGAAAACACGGACTACGATTAAGATATGGTCAAAGAGAATGTGCTCAAGTGGAGTCTAAGATTGTTCCAAGTATGCTATTGATGTTATTTCTCTTCAAACATGTCAAAATGTGCTCAGGAATGTAAGAAATGAAATTTCAGCATTGATGATTAAGTTTTGGCCTTTGAAGTCAAAGTTTAATATATTTTTAGCTTGTTTGTCTTAACTGAAATTTTATTGCACACATTAAGTGGTATGGAGGAAATGATGAATTTGAAGGTGAAAATGTAGATTCAAGTGCTAAATTTTTTTAGAAATCATCTATACTATGTGGGCCCCATGATTCAAGTGGTTTCATAGCTAGATGAAGTCATAATTCGGTGGAGTTCATGAAAGTATTGATGTTTTTAGTGAAGAGTCTAAAGACCTCATTTTGGATGTGTATTTTCAAAACTCGGCATGTTTCTTTTGAGTATGATTTTAAGGTTCATGATGGAGCTTAAATAGCCAAAAGGGTATCTGAATTAGGTAATATGTCACTATAGTTGTGTCTACATCAAAATTTGATTGTGATTCCATCCAAAATCGGGGCTAGCAGACTATGACTATGTATTTGATGATGTGAAGAAGAAATAGTAAGATTTTGATGAAATTTATGACCCCATAGGGCATGGATAATAATGTCAAACCTATGAATGGGGAAAGGTGATAGAATAAGGTTAAAATTTGAGATAGTTTGATCTTATGTGATTCTTGAAACCTTAAGACTATGCCGGAGCATTTATGATATGTCATGGAGTCCGTAAGTGACTTCTTCGTGCTCTGAGTATTTCCTATTGGTATGCTTGAGTATAATGGGTTAGAGACTATCCTCTAAAGAGGAGAAGGTTGGCCTATAATTTTTTAACTCACTCAAATATGAAGATCATAGTAAAAGAAAGATGAATTTCTCCTTGCTAGTGATGATAAGGAAAATTATGAAAGTTACAGGTATGAAATGATTCTAATAAACTCACAAAGGTGTTATTGACATTTATTTGTTTATCTAAAATGTTTGGATACTATCAAAAGAGTTTTTATTATGTAACTAATTGATTTGGTTTGCATACATTCCTCAAAGTTGTGAGATTTTGTACACGTATGCTCAAAGGTCGGCTTTGAGCATATACAAGTGCATGGTATGCTTATGGGGCAGAGTGTGTTGTATCTACAAGTATAAAGTGTATGGAGATTTCTTTGTGCTTGTATAATTGATCTAGAAGGAATATCATAATCATGACAGGGTGTTTGAAGTCTAAAATTGCTAAAGGAAGTGTGTATGAGATCTTAGAGAGCCAAATTTGCAGTTTATTAAGCTATAAGCTAAGAGAAAGGCAGGTATGATGATTCCTCAGTGTGAAAGGTTTGTGTTCATCTCATTTATGAAATTTTATTTTAGATGAATTCAAAGTGGTCTATAAGGTATAAAAGTGTATATCATCCCTAAGTGCAAGTGAGTGACTTGTGGACTATCCTATGACTCAATGCTTATTCTTGCTCCAAAAGTACATCCTACAAACATGTGGGTACTTGTTTAGTAATGATGGAAGTGATTTTAAAGAGGATACATTGTCTTAAATTATTATTTAGGTTGAGAAAGGTAATAATTTTGAGGAATAGTGAATGACTTGGTATGTTAAGTCATGTTTAAGGAAATTTTGATGAATCAAGAGATCAAGTAGGTCCGAGAGGATGCTACAAAGGTGTTGTATAAAGATTAAAAAATTTCCTAGGTGTGTAAAGAATATTCATGAAAGGGGGAGTCCATGTTTCAATCCTTGAAGTTGCTCTTGGTGTATTCAAATGCTTGAAGAATTAATTTTCTTGACACATTTGAAGTTAGAGTTGAAAGTAAGATTGATGTCTTGATGATTTCCAAAGATGAATAGATGATGCTACACAATGGATGAGGTGTATATGTACCTACTAAGAAAAGGGGGCATGGTATCTTCCTATAGAAGGTAGAAATTATGTTCTTAAGAAATTTAAGGTATGTTATGAAGTATTTATTCCAATAAAAAGTGTGTTGAGCTTATGGAATGCATTATCTCACCAAATATGACTGTGAAGGACTGGGAAAGAGCTTTATGACAATTGTCAAAGTGGGTGAGTCAATTTCTTGACAAAATATCAAGGTAAGAAGTCTATTTTTTTGGTTTTATACTAGATATGGTAGTGTTAAGTCCAGGGGAGATGGTATTCCTTTTCATGATGTGAATCATGCTTGTAAGCTTGACAAAGTGTGTCCTAAAATCATTGAAGAGTCTATTATGGGACCTATGCTCTCAATGAAGGATGTTGACAAGAATCAGGTGACTAAAAAAGTTTTTGTGCCCTATCAAGTTGGTGTAAGCCCAAAATTTAAATTAAGAATTAAGTTTTAACTCTCATTCACCATTTTTGCATGTTTCTCGAGTGCATGCTTCAAGTATAGGTCTGTACAATGATTCCATAGTGGCAAAAACAAAGTTTGGAGGAAAAAATGCATTTTTTTGTATGCTTAGAGGTGGATGATGGTGTAATTTATCCTAGAAAGAGGTAATATGTAACTTTATTCATGATTTATGGCATTTTTAGATGATATTTTTGTTATTCCCAGGGGGCTTAGTGTCTCCATGCTTGAAAAGAGGCTAAAATCAGTTTTTGAGTGCAATTTAAAGATTTTTAACTTGTTTGAGACCTTTGGTTGATGTTTACAACCAAGAGGTGATCCTATGAAGCTGAGAAATATGAAGAACATGTTTGTATAAGTATGCATTTTTCATTAATGTAAAAGGGGGAGAAGTTCATGTGGTTTTTCATCAATTACAAAGGGGGAGATTGTTGGCATGCTACTGCATAGGTGTTGTCATTGATGAAAAACCTAACTAATGAAAACGTGGATGATGGACTAGGGTTAGAAAATTCTATGGATGATGATTCATATGTGTTCATGGTGGTATTAATTGATTCGTGAGGATGGATTGTCCTAAAGCAATCCTATTTAGGTGATCCAACTATCCTAGGTGACAATGTAAGATGGTATAAAATTCTTGGTTGCTTGAGAAGCATGTTAGAATGATGGAGAGAATTTTTAGGAGTGCTTGGGAACTCAAATGCATTTCAGGGTGAAGATATAGTTTGGTAAACATGTTGCAGTGTGCTCATTTAGACCAAGTAAGGTTGTTAAATTGCATGAGGATGAGTTATGGAGCTATAAAAATTTATGGATGCATGTAGGCATGTGGATAATGACTTAAAAGGTATGTTCAGACCATTTGAGTGTTTTTCATGATGAGTTATGGTGTTATTTCAATTTACCCTAGCCTTTTTAGTGTAAAACCCTAAGGGCTAGCTATGCAAGTCTTAGTGGATAGAATTATTTAGAACTATCTGTGGCTCGATGATAATTGGAGATATTAGTAGGATGTTTCATTGTGTTGTGGGAAAACATTTAGGTTCCCATGATGATAATTTTTCAAGATATGTCAATTTTGGTGAAACGAGGTCAAGATGAAGATCATTTCCAGCTCGAATTGGATCTTCTGATGCTCACCCTGATTTGTGTCATTTGCATGGGATATTGTTGATTTTAGGGATGTATATAAATTTATTCTAGAAGGTTTCTTTAAAATAATGAGGTCATTTCATTGTCATGTTTTTATGAATGAATGTTAAGAAGGTAAAACACTCATTATGTATTTAAAACCCTAACTTGAAAGTGAATTGAGAGATTTTCTTCCTAAGTTCCATAATTTCTTCCTAGTGCATGTATGATTATTGAACATGTAGAGTACTCATACATATTTTCAAAAAGATATGATAGAGGTTGTGGTGATGAGTGGACCCCATTCAAACAAGTGAGATTCTCAAGAAGTTTGTTTTGGTACAAGATTATATAAAGGAGTTGCAAACTAAATGGCTATTGTGTGATGTATGTGAGTTTTTATTGATATAAAAATATGTTTCAAGTCATGGTGATGCATTTACATGGTTAATTTTTCTTTATTTATGTTGACTGGTCAAAGGGAGGTTTTGGAGCAACTAGAAGCAGTCCTTAGTAAAATGGACATTGTATGAGCTAAAGGAGAAGTTTGGAGGTGATTCAAGTAATGTTGGAAATATTATTAGAATATATTTACAGTTATATACTTTATTTTTCATGATTATGAGTTTTGATATGGTTTCCAAGTCAGTTTGTGGACAAGATGATTTTTTGCTTTCTAGTACAACTGATTTTGCTAATAGATTGAGTTGGTTGGAGCATGAGATGGATTGGGTGATGATTTATATCACCTGTAATGTGAATATGGATGAATGTTTCATCAAATGAATCCATTTTTAGGTCTTTAAAGTGTCAGAATGGTGTAAACTAGTTGCATTTGTAAAACTTCTTTTTGGGCAGCTTGTTTTGGTGAAGGAAAAAGTTGATGTACTTCTAACCAAAGGATGTGTTATGAACTATAAATTGTTTTGAAGTTTTATATATATTATATAATTTCCATCAAGTGGTCACATGCCATATTTGAGGTGTTATTTGATGATATTGAAGCCAAAAGGTGAAGATAGGGTGTTGGAAACAAGTGTTTTGTGAAGGTAATTAGCCATTAGGCCCATTAAACGAAATAATTTGATTGGTTAATGATAATTGAGACCATGGATGATGTTTAAATGTAATTTTATTTTTTTGGTGATTTTTAGAGATTGGATAAAAATATTTTTTGTGTTAGGATATTTTTGTCATTCTAATGCAAGGGTTTTGAGGATTTTTTGTGCATGGATGAAGTGTTTTGGCTAGGCCGACCTATATGGGTCACTTGTAGCTATTATGAAAAGTATATGGGATGTTTTTTAATAAGAATGTATCATGGAAAATAAGGAAATTTCTTTTTGTTTGAATCTTAATAAATAAGGAGCTTATAAAAGCATAGTTTTGGGTGCTTTTATTAGCTAGTTGTGTGTGTGCAAGAAGTGCGACCTAGGTGTGATAGTTTTTCAGGTGTGTGAGAATGAATGAGAGATGTTAAAGTGTGTGAAAGGTTAAAGAAGGAAAAAAATCATGTGTGTAAGGGTTTGAATCTTTGAGAAGTGAAGAAAGAGCTAGTTTGTCAAATATTAAAGACCTAGGGTTTGAAGGTGATGTGAGCTGAAATTATGATCTCTATTAGTTGTGGTAATAGAAATATATCAGAGATATCATTCATAATGTGGTTGAGTTGGTGATTGATCATCTTAGGGGGTTGTAGCCTCCTTGTGGAGTTGGTGCTTCACAAAATTAGGGGTTGGTGCTCCTTGTATGGTTGTAGCTCTACTAAAATAGGGGTTAGTGCTCCTTGTGGGGTTGGTGCCTCAATAAATTTAAAACATATCAATATAAAGATTGTGTTTCAGTGGGTTTTCTTCCCCTTGAGTGTTTTCCACCTATATATTTTTTATTGTGTTGATTCTCTTATTCATGCTTCATTAAATGTATGGTATTTGATGATATGCACACATAAATGAATGGTTAAGTGAATTTTTATTTTGGATAATAAATCTGAAATAAGATTTAATTTTGAAAGGACTAATTAACCCCCCTCTTAGTCCATTGTGTTTCCAACATTTTTGACTGCTTTCCTTTCTCCTACTTTCCCCAAAAGTTTTGTTCTCTCTTCATTCCCTTCTCTAACTTTTTCTCATATATTGTTTATTAATGTTCTTTCCATTTGTACTCCTCTCGCATCGTTCATTCTTTTTCTTGCTCGAGATATCCTCCTCACCTCTTATATACTCATTTTTCTCGTTCTTCTATAGTTCTCTCATATTGTGACCCTTTCTACCCTTATATAATTGTTTCTAACCTTCCCTTAACATTTTTCATCAACACCTTCCATTTCATATTTCACTCTCTTTTTTGTCCTCCACTTTCTCCCCACATATACCCATTTTTTTGCATTCCTAAACACCTCACCATCCTACATCATTCCCTATAAATATATTTACCGTCTTCATCCTATGCTCTTTTTCTTTTTCACCTCAACATTTATTCCCCCTCATATTCATCCTTATCCTCATCTTCTATCTCTCCACCCCTATTTCACCCAATACCACTCCTCCTCCATTTCATCTTTTTACATTTCTTATTCTATCCAATCTCAACTGGATAACATCACTCACATTCAATTCCTCCCTTTTCCCTACACCATGTCTACTCTCTTCCTCTCCTTTCTCCCATTATTCATATTTTTCACTTTTTCCATTCACTCTTCCATTTACTTCCACTTATTTTCCTTACCACTACCATCGACAAAAATCCTCCACAACCTCGCACTCACTTATGTTTCTCATCTTGTTCTCCTCATTTTTCTTCTATTTAATCTTATTTTTCAATAATCATTCTTCATCTTCCTCATCCCTTCCATATTCTTCCATATGCATCTCCACACGGTCTATTCCATATTCCTATCCCTCACAACTATTATGTTTATTCCATGATTATGTCCTTTTCACATTTTTTTCCTCATTACCATTTCATCTTCATCCTCTTCCCCTCTTAACTTTTTCCTTTCTCATCATCCATTTCCTAAAATTTTCTTTGCATCCTTTTAGACTTGTTTCCATCTCCCTCCATCACCATATATTCTCATCTTTTGTTTGTTATTTACTTACTACTACATCACTCCTATCACCCCATCATAATTTTCCACATCATAATTTTTACCATTGCATTCATATCCTCTATCTTCCATTGGCTTATTTCTCACCTTTCCATATCCTTTTCACATTCCGTACATATCTTCTTTTCTCCAAATCACTTTCCTCTTTTCCTCACTATTAAAATATAGACCAATCAAACCTTTCTCACCATGCTTCAGTCCCTCACCTCGCATCACAACTAATTGAATACATTCCCTTTATAATACCCACACCCCATACATCCATCACCTATCCATTATCTTCCTTTTTGAATAATCACTTGCCTCTAAATTGTTGGTAATTTTTATCTCATCTTTTCAAGAAACTAGATGTTCCATTTTTCATCTTTATTAACCACTCCTTCCCATTCTCTCCTCTCTCTATTCACTTCTCTTTAAGTCCCTCAACACATCATCACTATTAATATTTTTGTTCCTCCCATATCATTCTCACCTCACACTTAAGGCCAATTGAATTATTTCCTCATTTGTCTACCCATGATGATACATTCCTCACCACCCAATTTTTTTCCTCATCTACAAACCATTCATTTCTTACCTTCCCATCCTTGAAAATCACTAAATTTCACCCCTTCATTCCCTTTCCATTCTCTTCCTCATCAAATAATCCCTTACCTCCTGAATTCTTATGATCTCTATCTCATATTTACGAGATACTAGTTGTTTATTTCATCCTCACCTACTCTCTTGAGGGGAAATAATCATATCCACCTCTAATCATTTGATATAGGGTGGTTTGTTTTAGAGGATACCATAACACTCATCATCCATCACCATCTATTCTCAAAAGAAATTTTTTTGTTCTACTTTTTCTTAGAGAATACTCTTTTCTTCATCCGAAACCTCCTCAATCACCAACAATGCTACTCGGGAATGATATCATTAAATAGTCATATCTTGGGAAATCAATCTAGTGATCCTTTAACACTCTATTAAAGTGACCCATCGATCATCATTTCCAAGAAAATATCCATCTTGTGAAATTAGCCTATCGATCCCTTCACAAATTTATGAAATGGCTCATTGATTATCATTCCCAAACCCTTGGCTACTAGGGGCATCTTAATCTATATATTTGGTCTACTTTCTATGAAAGGGAAATACTATCATAAAGCACCCTTACAAAGAGTGGAAAATGTATACATAATTTTTTTCATCCCGTCCCTTACATCATTCCCACAAAAATTCATAAAAATTAATTGATGTTAATCAATTAATTAACCTCCATTATCACTTAATCAAATCCTACACCTCACCTTTCCACATCACCATCCACCTCACTCTCCATATCATCATCCACATCACATGCCACATAAATTTCCCACTACCAAATTAAATATCCACATTTATTTTCCATGTCTCCCACTTCCAAATTAAATATTATTATCCATTTTCCAAGTCTTTTATTACCAAATTAAATAAATTATCTATTTTTTGAGTCTTCTTATTCAATTTCCATGTCTCCCACTTTCAAATTAAATATTATTATCCATTTTCTAAGTCTTCCATCACCAAATTAAATATTATTATCCATTTTCCAAGTCTTCGTATTCATTTTCCATGTCTCCCACTTCGAATTAAATATTATTATTTATTTTCCAAGTCTTTGTATTCATTTTCCATGTCTCCCAATTTTGAATTAAATATTATTATCCATTTTCTAGGACTTCATATGCATTTTCAATGTCCTCCACTATCAAATTAAATTTTCTAATTCACCCATTTTCAAAGTGCAAGACTAATTTCAAATCTTAATTATTTAAGTTACCTTAATTAATCTCATCTTAAAAAATAATAAATAATATCCTTACCCATCTCCAAACACATGAATACTTGAGATAAGTAAGTCCCATTATGCTCTTTTGTTTTTCCCTAATTTAGAGCAATTATAATGCTTATATGAATTCATAATCTTGACTTGTTCTTAAATCATCTCCCTTCCACATCAAGAAAATTTCAAAGCTAAGTTGTTATATCGATCATGGAATGAAGGTATTCCATGTTGGATCAGCTACATTATCACCATATTTGGGCCCATTCGCTTCATTTACCTAATCCAAGGTGTATGGAGAAGGTTGAGAGGTAATATTGTTATGTTTGCATTGTAAGCATTTCCTTTGTGTTATTTAATATTTTTACTCTACAAAAGGTCATTCAAAGGTTGGATTTTATTAGTCATAGTAACCATGGGCACACTATTTTGTCTATAGGGGATGTCATCATGTTTAGGCACATTAAGAGCTAGAGGTTTGCTTTGGGTGACATGGTTTAAGGGGACCTTATCACCGACGACATCCAATGCATTAACCATAGGTTTAAAATACGTAATGACACTAGAAGAAATACATGCAAGAGGCTAATGATGTCTATCATGAATATATATAGAAGATATATAAGTGTTAGTATTGGCTACTAATACAAGAGAAAGATAAGCATCACTAATAATAACATCATTTGTACATGTATGAGAGAGAGTAGAGATACATGAATAAAAGTAGCGTTTTCAAAAGTAAAAATAGTAACATCATTGTATGTAGCAATATAATTATGAACATCAAGATTAATAGAAATAGAGACATGACTATAAATAACTACATTATTAGAAATATCATCATTATGAGTAATATCATCATTAAGAGCCATATCATTATCATAAGAAATAACATTTTGAAGAGTAAGAACATCATCGTGAGAAATAATATTGTTGAGAGGGTGTGAATTATCATGAGCATCAAGAAAAGTAGTAAAATCATCTAAAATAATAAGATCATTATCACATGGAATGTCGTTGTCACTATTGTAGACACCCAAAATTGGGACGACACCCTCTAGGTCCCTTTTTATTACATACCCCCTTATCATGAACCCTTTCACATATTTTTATTAATATAATTATGTATATTATATTAATTATTACCTCACCCCCCCCTCACCTTAGATTGATTCCAAGCCCATTTAATAACAAATCTTTGAGTCATCACTCCCCCTAACCAACTAAGAATTCTTCTAAACCTAATATTAATTGCCAACTACCTCTCCCACCAATTTCTGTGTGATTTAATGAGAATCAAGACTCCTAACCCATAACCATTCTTGACTCACACTAAAAAGGGAGAGAAAAGGTTATTTTTAGCAAATAATAATATCTCTCCCTAACCAATGCCAATTATTCCTTGCCGATGCCGATCAAGGAACCGCCATCAGTTCCTTTAAATAAGCATTTTAAACTCTTTGCAGGTTCTTATTTTGGTTGGAATTCTCTAATCTCACATATTTGGGATTTAATTGACACCCCGCCAATCAACTGAGCACCAAAACATAAAACTCTCCACTAACAACCAATCTACGACTTCATAGGCTTGAACCATTCGCATGAAGAAGCACTCAACCTTTCTACAACAAAACTTGATCTCAGCTCATCTCTCTTACTCACACTCACCAACCACCACCTTCTACCAATCTCTAGATCTCTATAAGTATTCTTAACTAGGTTATTAATTTCATTAGCTTTTTTAGATCCTTTATCTTTTTCTAATCACCTACTTCCTCTCCCAGATACCTTCCGTAGCCCATTCACCTGGTGCCCTACAAACCACAACCACTCTTCCCTTTTAACAACCCCTTTTTCCCATGCTTTGAGTCTTCACCTAAATTCCTACACCCTACCTAAGACCTTCCAATACTCTGTGCAATCACAGAGAGCCCAAATCAACCTACTTTCTACCTTTGAAACCCAATTTACCCTATCGTGATGGGTTACCGAACCAATACTGGCTATAACGAGTGACCCGCATCAGTTCCCCAACTGGCATGAGTCTCTGTGTCTCAAATTTCCCCTCAAATTGTAGAGCTCATTTCTCCATCCAAAACTCCCCAAAACCTCTCAAGACTTCACTCGGACCTTCTTTCTTCCCTCTATCACACCTGTAGACCAACTAACCATTCTCCTATATTTAATCTTATATTCTTCATTTAGATTAGATTTATACTATTTTGTTGTGTGAGATACCCAAATCATATAACTACAATAGTAATTTCCATTTCATGATATTTATCAACATTAATTTATATTAAGGCATGGATTGATAACCTTCAAGAAAGCACCTCACTTCTTAGATATAAATCATGTTAGGAAATCCACTGACCTATGATATTAACTCTATTTTTGGTCTTGCTTTTCTTCTCAGGCAGTCCTTCCAAAAAAAAATGAGTGCTCTACAATTGGCTTGGTCTTCAATAATGGTGCACAACCTCTTCACGACCTCCAGGTATTCCTCACGTACCTTACCTTTACCTTTTAAATCATTTTGTCATATGGTACTCCTATGTGGTGAAACATTTTGGCACACCGGTGGGACCCTCATCATTTTTGGTTCCTTATATTTATTTAGGATTGTATTTTTGATTGTTTCCTTTCTAAAATATTCACTAAATCTCTCCTTGGTAACATTATTTCTTCTATTTTCTCTAAAAGTCACATTTCATTTGGTGCAAATTAAAACAAATCATTCTTTCTTCTTTCTTTCTTGCATTAGTGAAAGTCATACTCTATTCCTATTCACTATTGCTTTCATCCAATATCAATATTTCAATTTAGGTTTAAAATTGTTGCATTGCATCCTGTGTATTCTTGCATTTAGCTCACATAGTATAATTAGCCACAAATATAACAGAGGTCATGACCGGTTGTTGATTTGGTAATTAAGTGTATTCCACTTTTTTACACACTTGTCCAAATAACTCAAAAAAACAAAACATTTCTTAAACATTCCCGAATCCCAGAAGAAGCTATTAAGGATTTAAACACCCATTGATAGTGGGCCCCAACCAAAGGTTCTAGCCGAATTATCATATCGAGCTTGGACCTTAGGTTCCGAAAGGTATATCGAGGACACACCCTATAAAAAAATTCCTGAAACCATCCATAGTTGGCTTATAGGTACCTTATATCCACTCCTTTCTATATATTCATAGTTAGTCCTAAGGCTTAGCCATAAAAAAACTAAAATATTATTCCTAGGATAACGTGTTTATTAGATTTTTCTTGTTGGATTTGTGACTCTAGCATTTCCTAATCCTATTTCATAACCACATAATTTTCATGTAACCTCTAAATCCTTGACATCTTCTCTCCCACCAACATCTACAATACCCATATCCACTGCCCCTATTATATCATCATCAATATCTTATGTACCTATTCCTACACAACCACCGGTTGCGTTGACCTCTTCCACTCCATTTTAAAATTTGGTGGTCTCTATTCCCTAAACTCTTCAACCCATCGCCATGAATATATTTCCACAATCCCTCCCACTTCCACCTTACCTCAAACGCAATCAATTGCCTCAATTGCATATTCGGGTATATGCCCTCCTCATCCACTACTTCCTACATACCTATGTCTCAATTCACGTACTCGCACCACCACATACTAGTATGCCTTTTACAACCCATTCGTCTTGTCAAGCCGATTATACCTTAGGGCACATACCTCAATCAAACCCCACAGTGGATCTCATTAAAATGATGATGGATAAAATGCATATGCTTGAGGCCTCAGTTTCTGGGTCTTGTAACGTCTTAACATATGACAAGATTTGTAATGAACCCATCCATCCCTTTATACCCATTCATCCATATCCCACGTAATGGGAGATAACTAGATTCAACTGCTTCAATAGTAAGGAGGACCCACAACAACACTTGCATTCATTTAGACACGTTTGTTACTTAATAGGCCATGATGATGCCTTGCTCCTTTGTACCTTTCCCATGTCCCTGTTAGGACCCACCTTAGACTGGTATAATGCTTTTCCAAAGTACTTGATATTTTCCTTTAATCAATTAGTGCAAACCTTTCTCAATCACTTTTTGATAAACATTTCTAAAAAGGTCTCTATCACAGATTTATATTCTATTCATTAATATGATGACAAGTCTATCGCTAATTTCGTCACACAGTGGCAAAGCATGTTCAATCATCTTTCCTTCTCTCTCCCATAGCTTGAGATCATAGATTTTTTTATGAGGGTGTGTGCTAGAAACATTTCCTCAACTCTTTAGGTTCAAATATTTCATACGTTTGACGAGGATTTTACCATGGTTAGGAAGCTTGAGATCCACACCCTCGAAGAAGACAAACTAAAATTGCGTAACAAAAATGCTACCTTCAAATCAAATGAGTCTTCTTCTAAACCACCCAATAACCATCCCAAGCCAAAAGGATCCACTAACACAGTAGTTCTAAAATCTGGCCCTTCTCATCTAACCAATCAACCTAAACCTCCTTCTAATCTCTTGCCGGTGCAAAATTTTCAATATCGGTATGAACAAAAGAGTTACACTCCCATTGGGGAGCCTTATTCTTCCATATTGGAAAATTTGTTGAAGGCTGGAGCCATCACTCTTCCTCCCATCAAACCACATACTGGTTTTATTATTCTCACCCTACCAAAACATGGTATAAGGAAAATGAATTCTGTAATTACCACCGCGTAAAAGGACATAGTGACATAAATTACAAAACCTTTAAAAACATTGTGCAAGGAATGTTAGACAATGGTGATCTCGTCCTTGACAACCCTAACATGCCTACTAATGCAAAATTGGACATTTTTAGAAAACCTTTTCCTAACCATGCTCCTTCATCAACTCACACTAGTAAGACATCTAAAGAAGAAACCAATGTACATGTGGTTTAGGAAGTCTTTAATACATCATGTGATCCTTCTATCCAGTATCCTCCTATAACATCTATTGAGGAAATATTCACACAAACTCCTCTACCCATATAGGAGCCCACCTCACTTGTTCCTTTACCCATAGAGGAACCCACCTTACCTACTCCTTTACTCATAGAGGAACCCACCTTACTTGTTCCTTTACCCATAGAGGAATTCACCTTACCTATTCCTTTACCTCTAGAGGAGCCTACGTCACATGTTCCTTTTCCCATAGAGGAACCCACCTTACATATTATTCTACCCATTAAGAAACCCACCTTATCATCTTCTCTACCCATAGAGTAGTATACATTACCCACTTTTCCTTCTCCTCAACCCATAAAGGAGCTAATTTTATCTACTCTTCCTATTAGTGATACCTCTCCAAAGGTCTTCAAAGATCCCATCGCTCTTCTTACCTCAATCTTACCCACCGAGTCAAAGGCTAAGACCTTCCCTTTCTCATGGGCTTTAAAGCTTTTCATGAGATTTAACACCTAGTTTTCATCCTCTTCATCTGTACTCCAAAACCCTTCTCTCATCTGGTTGACCGCTTGAGTACATTGATTACGCTACCCTCTTGGGATTCCTAAGAATCTCCATTTCCACATAAATGCATATGTCCTCCCCTGATACCTCTAGCATATATCTAAATATCTTCAAATTGACTACGGCTATTATGCTTGAACCAGTGGTATTAGCCCTTCTTCATCAGCACCCCCTCCACTCAAGCCTCCATCTGCTTAAAAACCTACTACCACCTTAGGGGTTTTACCGGTACTAAGTCTTTACATTTCCCCTATGAAGCTATACTTGTCAACTTCTTCCCCACCAATCAAAAAATATACTTTGGCACCTAAAAGGAAGACCTAATAAACTCTTAGGGATCGCACCCGGTATCCCCCACACCTTCACCTCTTTCATCGATATTGGGCCCACATCCTTCAACATTGGTTATCCTACCCCTTTATCAAGTAAAACTAAAAGTGTGACAACCTATGCCCTTTCTTTCACCTCTCATTCTTTCCACACTTTCTTCACTACCTTTACCCTCACTCTTACCAACACCCACAATTTCACCTTGGCTTACTCGGATACCTACACCTTCTGAGTCTCCTTCACCCTCACGTGCTATTCCTTTTCCTTTACCTAAGAAGGTGCATCGTAAAACCAAACCTTCACTACCTACAAAAAAATAGTTACACCAACACAATCTCTTACCTCACCTTCCTCATGAAGTTCACCTATCATTTCATCCAAGACAACCTTGACCTCTCATTGTGATCCTTTGGTAGGATCCTACTCTAACATCCTCACTCGGTTGTTAGAGACATCTACTATATCACTTCCACCTATAAATCCTTATGATCCTCTAAAAACTAAACCGGAAGGTTTTGATAACACAAAATTGTACACTTATCATCACTCACCATGGCATGATGTTGAGAGTTATAAGGATCTTAAAACCATTCTCCTTTAGCTTTTTGTTCTTGATGGTCTCTTCAAAGAAGATGATATGTTAGAGGAGGATTCCATTATTTCTTCACTTGTCACCACACAATCTAACCCCAAACCCATTCTAAAACCTTTACCTTCACATCCACCTAGGGATAAAGGTAAGGCTAAACAACCTTATTTTCCTCCTACTATCTTTGAAATTAACACGGTGCATGTAGCGACTCGGTCACAATATGTGAAAGAAAAAGGAAAGGAAAAATATGGTAACCCTTCTAGTTCACATTCACCTACCATTACTCTTATACCTCCCCTAAGATAACCATCCTTGGTCCGGCACTACCTACTTCTTCTAGGGTTACACATCGTTCAATGATCAAACACTTCACCAATCCCTATTGACAATGTCTTTATATGACTTGATCCAAAACTTTTATTCTCATCATCGGCCCTCATTGAGGTCCTGCAATCCATTAAGATTCCACCCAACAAAACATCACCTATTTCCACCCTCATTACCCTCATCAAATTACTTCCATTAATTTCTCTAAATCAAATATTTCCCCTTTACAACTCGATGATCCAGATCTTGCTCTTTTCATCTCCTGTTACATTAATGATAATTGAATTAAATGCATTATGATTGATAGGGGCACTAGCATCAATGTTAGGAAATAAGTGATAAAATATGTGGAATAATCCCTCATAGAATCGCAACAGTAGAAACTAATATGTAGAAATTATTACAGATCTCAAATAAAATTGCAGAATAAAATAACACAACACAAAGAGATAGTATTTAACGTGGTTCACCCAATTTGGGCTACATCCACCAAGAATCACTTACTCAGATTTTATTACAAGCCACCTCTCTCTCAATACAATACCTAGATCCATTTGGAGCTATGCTCAACAAACTCTATAGAATTCACAGCCGAATTCAAAGCACATCTACAATGTTTTTCATTATATCCTACCATATGCATAAAACCATATAAGTAGGCAACTGCTTAAGCAGTTTTACAATACCGTGGGTATCAAAACCATGGGCTAAAACCATTCCAAAATCATTCATCAAAAGTCTCACAAAGGAAAAACCATCGCGGATCAACTTGTAGATGATCCTCTTCCTGGGAATCAATCCTCAAAATTTGATTTTCCCCATGAATCTATCACCACTCTCTCCACTAATGATATTTTTTTATCAAATGATATTATTCTTTGATGGATCCAAATTTCACTATAGGGGAGTTGCGGGGTCATCCTCGATCCTCTTGATGGTGAGCCTATGCCACTATCCTTTAAGATAGACTTTGACTACACAAATAACATAGCCGAGTATGAAGATCTTGTGTTAGGTCTTCAAACTACCATATCCCTAGATGTTAAATTTATTAACATATTTGGTGACTCTCAACTAGTTGTGAACCAAATCAATGGTTAGTACCAGATTCATAACGACGAACTTCAAAAGTATAAATAACATGTTGATTTACTTTTGACCATGTTTTATCACTACCTCATTCAAGAAACTCCATGATCCACTAAAAAATTTGTAGATACCATGAATTGTCTTGTTTCTCAAATACATGCCTCACCTTCAGGACTCAAAAATCTTTGTCACAATACAATGGTTGCATTCACCTTCTTATATTATCCCCAACCTTAATTTTTTGGGTAGATCGATAAATCTTGACCCATAAGACATGTGGTATAAATAGTTCGTGACTACCTCTCACTTTCAATCCTTCCTCTGGATCTCACTTGTAATGAACAAAAAAGCCTTCCTAAAAGTGTCTCTTGTTACATGATCATGGGAGGTCTTCTCTACAAAAATAGATTTGACGGTATCCTCCTGCGGTGCCTCACTAGTTCTAAAATCACGTACACCATCAAAGAAAATCATGATGGGATTTGTGGGGAACATTTTAGTGGCCTCACATTTGCAAAGCATATCCTTCAACTCAAGCTACTACTCTTGACCAACCCTTAACCAAGACTATTATCACTATGTTAAACATTGTGTGAAGTTTTATCGACATGCTAACCTTCATCATACTCCTATTCACGTCTTACAAGTCGTCAGAGAATTTTTTCCCTTTTCGCAGTGGGGTTTGGATCTCATTGGGGAGCTTAACCCTAATTCCTCATAACATCTTTGTTGGATCATCATGGTGATTGAATATTAAACTAAATGAGTGGAATCCATCCCTCTCATTTCTACCAAATCTGAGAAAATAGTCGAATTTATCAACCACCATATCATTTTTCGCTTTGGTGTTCCTCATCACCTCATTTCTAAAAATGGAGAATAATTCAAAAACAAAACCCTATGCCAATTATGTGAAATTTTTCTATTCAAATCAGTTTCTCTTCACCATATTACCCACAAGAAAATGGTCAAGCTGAATCTTCTAACAAAATCTCACCAAAATTATTATAAAATTGGTTGACGACTTTGGTAAGGATTGAAACATGCACATTCCTTTTTCCTTATGGGCTTATCATACCAAAATTTACACATCTACCACTTCCATACCTTTCTCTTTGGTCTATGATACAGAGGCCATCCTACCTCTCGAATTCCAAATTCCATCTCTCCATATATCTCTTAAAGATATCCTCTCTGATGATGCTTTTCACCAAGAATGTTTGGCACAACTTGAGCTACTTGGATGAACACCATTTAAACACTAGACCACCTCCAAATATACCAAAAGTGCATTAACAATTACTATGGAAAGTGTGTTCAAGAACAAAAATTCAAGATCGATGATCTTGTCTTGAAGGAAAATCAACATGTAACCAAAATGGAGAAAAGTAAATGAGGCAAGTTTTCTCCTAATTGGATTGGACCTTATATTGTTACCCATACCTATGGATCAAGAACTTATCATTTATCTTCTCTTGAGGGTAAACCCGAACATGAGCCCCTTAATGCCTTACATCTTCGACCATTCTATTGTTGAATAAAGTACTACATCACTTTATATCTCATATATGCTCATCCCTTGAGTGAACCTCTCCTTCCACCTACCTCTTTTAAGGACAAATGACTCAAATAGAATTGTGTGATTATCCGTCACCATTCAGCCTTATCTTGAATATGAGTACCACAACTCTACTCATGGAATGATTATCATGGATACTTTTCATCCTTTTCAGGATGGAATCCCATGGTCATTCATCACTTGAAACCCCTCTTTCATAGATAACCTTTTTCGTGCTATGGTTTTGCCTTCATAAAAGAGGCCTATACTCCTTTATAGTCTTTCTATGACTTCAAGTCCCAAATAATGCAAAAAAATTTGGATAACAAAAATTTTACTCCTTGAGTAAAACTTCTCACAAATAGATGATTCCATCAAATGAACATCTATTTCTCTCTATTACTACTATAAGTAGACTGATCCCTCGAAGGACAACTATTAAAAGCTAGCCACATGTTGTACTTAGTCTATTCAAAAAAATAATAATCTGTATTTGTTAATACAAAAATTATCTTGGAGTTTCCCACATCGATCAAATTCATGAAGACCTCAAGGAGACACTACTATTCATCCAAATATAGACTTCCCACATAAATCAATCTATGAATTCAAAAACCAAAACGCTAAAGAAAAATTAAGAAAAATACAAAATTTTGGTCATGGACTTGCCTATGTTGGTTTTGGGTATCTTGCAGAAGGGGCATGTTGTCCCACAACAAGGTTACACTAAACAAACCACTCCACCCTACCCTCGTTTATTTTCTTCTATCTAGTCAAGGGACATGGCGCTCGTGTGACACTTTTTGATCATACAAATTCTTTCAACCATAGACCTATCAATCATGCAACGTCTCAAGGGGTTTATGTTCATAAGCCTATTTGGTATGGCCATTATGGTCCTTGCCAACTATGGAGAATTTCACTTCTTTTCAGTTCCCCTCTGTCTACTTATTGCTTCTTCAATAGGATGAGACCATCGACATTGATATCTTGGTTCTATTCTCATCTCACCCAAACATATACCCATCATCTAGTTTCCATAATACCATCATACATTGGAAATTTCAATAAAAACAAAACATCACCCACACCTATACCCATCATCTAGTTCTCATAATACCATCATACATTGGAAATTAATCCCAAACCATACAACAACAATTCCTACATCTAGTTTCCATAATATCAATACATTGGAAATTAAACCCAAACCATACAAAAACCATGCCTACATCTAGTTTCCATAATATCAATACATTGGAAATTAAACCCAAACCAAACCATACATTATCAACCATGCCTACATCTAGTTTCCATAATATTAATACATTGAAAATTAAACCAAACACAACAGATATAAATACCATCATCTATATACTAGAAATTTTGTGTGTCAATACACTCGTATACACAGATATAAATAAGTCTTTAAAAACTCTTAGATAAAACTTGCCTCTTTGGCATGTAGGTTGGTATATTAAGTCATAAATCAAAAAAAAAAATATCCATCATCTCATCATCCCTGGGAGGACCTAATGCCTCTCTACTCTCTCATGTCTCCTCACATAGCTTCTATTTCGTGCACTTTGGTCACCTCTTGCTAGCCTTGCCCATAAGTACGGTGGCTCACTGATGATCATTGCAGCTTACAGCTACCCATTATGCTCGTAGGTAGCATATCGTCAAATAGGGAGATCACGCTCGTAATATGATCCTCATAATATATAGCCTCAGCCATAACCTCTCTATATTGGTCCATCGATACCACTTGTGGTGGTGGCATCACTCCACTACCTATCTAACCTTGTCCTTGAGGTGGTGGACCCTATCCTTGTCCTTGTCCCTATGGCGGTGGACCTTGTCCTGGTACCTATACCTGTGATGATGGACCATGTACCTATATTTGTGTTTGTTCATGCACCCTCGGAGGTAAAGAAAGGGAAACCAAGTGTCCCCATTGCTAGTCTATGCTTGTGCTCTGCTAACTATATCTCGTAATGTGGCCACCTATGCCTGTAAAGGAATAACTTGGTCCTACAAACCAAGTAACCTTCCTTCATAGCTTGTCTCTTTCACCGATAACGGGGCCAAATCATGTTATCTTAGCCAGTCGGCTGGTGATGAATGTAACTATTTTTTCCACCACTTCCTATACCCATCCATGTACCCAACATTATCTATCATCTCATCAACTACCTACTCCTCCAATCCTGCTAGTGGTGTTGGTTGTGGAAGAGGTAATGGAATCTCCACATCATCTTGATGGTACTGCTGTGGAATGATAGGGGAACCTCTTCTTGTAAGCCAAATTTTCATCCGACCCGATCTATGAGTATGACCTTGTGCTCCTCAGCCCTACATCCTTAGATCCATCTAAAAAAATTTAGACCCTTTAGCTCCTCCTATGTATGTGAACTCTAGGTAAGTGAGGCATGGCCTCCATAGAATATCTATAGGTGAGAGGATATCCATTACCCACCGATAGTATGTAATATTCTGAATACCCCCATCCACCCTCATCCACTCTCCTATCAAGTAGCCACTACACTGTGTCTTTCCCCTGTATAAACCCACAGGCCACCCATGTCGTGGGTGTTGTTATCCAAAATGAACCCCCTGCTTATTCTGGCTAACTTGCCTTCATTCTTTCCTTCCTTGTGCTTCAACTTCAATTTTTACACATTTCAAGCACTCAAAGGATTCTGAAATGGCTTCATCAGATAGGATTTTTCTTCCCCTTTCCAGAAAGGTAAAAGTTTCCTCCTAACTCCAAATATTTTGAAAGTTATGGCTCAGTGAGTTTTTGGGGAAATTTTCCCTTGACAGGCCCACATCCAATGAGAAGATGCCATGTGGTGGCAGAGGTCGGGCTAGCGGAGTGAAGTTAAAAAAATTTCCAAAGTGGGAAAAGGAATAAAAAAACCGGCCCACAGCCCATGGAGGAGGATGGAGAAAAGTTTAGAAGGCCCGTGGACCAACCGGAGGACGCCACGTGTCTTGTCAGTGTGGGAATCGGGGCGGAGGAAATTTTGGTTTTTACCAAAATTGCAAAAGGCACAAAGGAAAATGTTGAAGTGTAAACCCATGTGGGAAAACCAGAAGTGACACGTGGTAGCGGAGTGGCGAAGCGCGGGAAATTTTGGGAAATTTTCCCAATGAAAAATCAAAGTGAAAAAGGTGAGGTTTGAGCCCACGTTTCCATCAGCTAATGGGAAAGTGACATGTGGTAGTGGAGCGGTGGGCATGGGGAATTTTGGGAAATTTTCCCAAATTCAAAAAATGGAAAATTTTCAAGTTTCAGCCCGTAACCCGAATTTTGCCCTAAAATTACCATTTTTGCCCTAAATCTTCAAAGGGGCATAACTTTCGATCCCGAGCTCGGATTTTCACGTTCTTTATATCATTGGAAAGCTGTTGAAATAATATATGCAATAGAGTCTTCAATTTTTATTTTTGATGGAAATTTTTGGGAGAAAAATGGAAAAACGTATCTAGCATGCAAAAACATAGAAAACGACTCCAACCACCAAAATTAATGAAGTATGGGCCTCTGTTTTGCTCTGTAAAGCAATGTACTTCAAAGTATGGGATTTTTTATGGAAACCCATCATTTTTCAGGCCCATTAGATGAATCTTGTTAGTGGTTGAAGTCCCAAATCAATTTTCCCATGTTTTCTCCTTTCTTCCATTCTACTCGATGGTTAAAAGCCAATTTTGGCTCATTTGTAACGGTTTGTTCATCATTCTTCTCTGCCTCTCCCTTCTTTTCTTCCCCAGGGTCAAAAATGGAGTTTGAACCTCCTCCCTTGCTTTGTAATGGCATTTTTACCTCTTACTAGTGAAATGATGTTTTGTGCAAACTTCTGGAGCAATAAAAATGTGTTTTGTGATGCATTTGTCCATCCTTGCTCGTTTTTGCTTGTTTTCTTCTTGCCTCTCTTCATTGCAGGTATTTGTGCATGTTTGAATGTCTATTGTAGGTTTTGGGGCTATGTTCATGGAGTTTTGGAACATTTTTTGTGTGAAATCCATCCTTGGTTTTGTGATGCACTTGTCCATCCTTTCCATTGCTCACCTCTCTTTGTTTCCATGGTAGTTTTGATAGATGTTCAACATTTTCCTTCTCTGGTGTATCACCATTTTAGTGTAGGCTCTATTTTTCCCTCTTTTCTCTCTCTCTATCTCCTTGGCATAGTTAGATTAGGATTAGATTAGCTTTCCTGCACTGGAATAGCTTATGGTAGGTAGTTTAGGAAGAGGAACTAGCCTTCTCTGGAGAGCTTTCCCCATTTGCAAAGGTCCCACACTTTGGGAAAGCTCAATGTTGTGCATTCACACCAAATGACATTTCCTTAGAAAAGCAAATCCATAGGTCATTTTGGGGTGTCTTTGTGAATTTTAACTAATAGGTATACCTAGCGAAGAATGCATATAATGTGTTCATATGCCCAACAATGTAACATATAAGTGCAACAAAGACCATATCACCATATCCTCCTATAAGCCCAAAGCTCCCTATATAACTAAACCAAGTAAGTTGGTGCCCATGCAAAACAAACCCTATCAAAACCATGTCCTCTAGAACTCCCATCAAGGCTCGTGGAAACTTCCCACCCTCTGAATTTTCAAGGGTGAAACAATTGATGCCAACCATATCCGAAACTTAAATACGTGTCTCCTGAGGATGCGCTGCATACATCACACCATAATTGATACTCACACTATGGTATGTCAGCTCTACCATGGCTGGCCTAAACACCGTAATCATATGATCTACCACATCTATAGATGACACTTGATAAAGTGGCTCCCCAATGATCAAAAGCAGAATCCTATATACATCTTCTAATGTGATAGTCATCTCTCTTGTTAGCATATGGAAGGTGTTA
Organism: Taxus wallichiana var. yunnanensis; assembly: GCA_018340775.1. Lineage (NCBI taxonomy): Eukaryota > Viridiplantae > Streptophyta > Pinopsida > Cupressales > Taxaceae > Taxus > Taxus wallichiana. The sequence goes on along the minus strand of CM031238.1, from coordinate 64,406,167 downwards.
GTAGCTAGGTCCCATCTATCGATGAGGGCTACCATCATATTGTGGTCTCATGCAATCCTCCTATACCTCCTCACCACACCTAGCCCAACTGCCCGCATGTGCTCCCACTCCTCATCTAAAATGGTGGGTCTCATCTATACTAAAAGGGGTAGAAGTCAGTCCCTCATAGTCATCTACTACCTAGCCTACATCATCAACACCCACACAAGTTCATCATTTTCCCTTTCGAATTTCTATTCAAAACTCAACCTTGCCTAATATTTACCATGCCTTACCTAGACCATTCACCTTCACCCAACCTACTTACCAAAATCATATTCTTCCTTGTCCTATGGGAGAACGGGCTAAGACCCCTTTTGTCCTAGGCAACACTCATAATACATGGGGTCTTCGGAGGTTAGCTCAACCCACTCCATTCCACTATTTTCCCCTTTTCGATCTTACCTATCTTCCCTCCCACTAGTTCACCTATTGACCTACCCAACCCCATCCCTCCCAAAATCATCCTATAACATCATCTTTTACCCAAACCCTTCCCTAAGACTTCTCTTTTCCACCCTACCCAACCTCACACTCCCTTAGACGGCCTAAAATCAACATTTTCTTACACTTTGTTCTTTAACTAAACAACCAACATCGATTTCCCTACCGATGTTGGTCCCTTCAAAATGACCGAGTGGTTAGTCAAATGACACCAATCGATAACCAACCAACGTCGGTTATTGGTTCTGCCCCAAGTTGAATCCCTAAGCCCCCAATTGCAAAAAAATAAAAATACACCCAAATCACTTTCAACTAGACCTAAGTTCATTTTCACCCCTAATTAATCTAATTACACCCTCCAATTCCCGATTTCACTGAATTTTAAAAAAATAAAAAAATAAAAAATTTACATTTACAATACCTATAATTCTATAAAACCAAGCTTAAAGCCCATATCCTATCTCTACTCACGGAACCTCCGTGTTGGGATGGTGGATCTTGAACTGGAGCACCCCCTGATCCTTCCCCTGCCTCTGCCATGTCAAATAGATCCCAACTCTCCAACCAATCGAGATAGTTACACATGGGGCCAAAAATCATCCCCTCAACCTACTTATCTCTCACAAACTCGGTCTCCTTGACCTATTTGTTGTCTTCCTCACAAATAACCTCTCCACTACTCATTTTCCAACTCAACTAATGCTTAAATGAGCACGTTTTTGGTGGGATTGAATTTTTTATATCATCATTTTGGTGAACAATGTCGTTAGGTCTTGCCCTAGGTGACCGATATCGGTCACCCTACTAGCATCGGTTCCTCTTAATCAACATTGGTCACCCTGCATATAACCCAATATAATTCATTTGCCCTAATTTTTTCTCTGGGTTACTTTTTTTTAGCAGACACATCCCTTAAACCTCCCTACAGGATCTCCTACCAGCCTCACCAAATAGCCTCATCACCTTACCAACTCCCTATGGATACTTAGGGGCACATTTTCCTTCACCTAGGCCTTACCCATGACCTTACCTATATACCTTTGCCAACCCAACCTTGCCTATATGATAATCAAACTCACTTACTCGCTCTACCGTGTGATAATGCTACCCATGTTGTTTAGCCTACCAACCTTACCTCACCTTATTTCATGACATTTATCTCAACCAGACCAAACCTTTTGGTGTTTTAGAACACACCTATACCTGTTCCTGCACTTAGCCTTATTGTGTTTCTAGGATCACATCCTATACCTTGGATACTTGGACCACATCACCCTTGTTTGGATAAACTATCGACTATTGATGAATTAGCGTTTATGTGCTCTTCAACCTTGTGCCTTGTTGCATTCTAAGCATGTGTGTGCATTTGACTTCCTCCACCTTTCGATCACCCTATCATCACCATTGCCTATACCTTCACATAACCCCATTTTTCATCACCTACCACCTTATCAAACCCATCACCGATTACTGCCTTCCACTACATCGCTTCTGGTTTAAGGAGATCAACTCCACCCACATCCGGGAATTCACTTCTTTTTCATCGTCGCTCATTAGTACAAGCTATGTGACAAAAAGGGGAAAATGTAGACACCCAAAATTGGGACGACACCCTCTAGGTCCCCTTTTATTACATACCCCCTTACCATGACCCCTTTCACATATTTTTATCAATCCAATTACCTATATTAGATTAATTATTACTTTACCCTTCCACCTCACCTTAGACTCATTCCAAGCCCATTTAATAACTACTTCTAAGTCATCACTCCCCCTAACCAAATGAAACTTCTTCTAAACCTAATATTAATTACCAACTACCTCTCCCACCAATTTCCCATGTGATTTAATGATAATCAAGACTCCTAACCCATAACCATTCTTGAATCACACCAAAAATAGAGAGAAAAGGTTATTTTTATAAAATAAGACTATTTCTCCCTAACCGACATCAATTATTCCTCGGTCGGCACCGGTAAAGGAACCACCATCGGTTCCTTTAAATAAGCATTTTCAACTCTTTTCTCATGTTCTTATTTTGGTTGGCATTCTTTGATCTCACATCTTTGGCATTCAATTGACACCTTGATGATCAATTGAGCACCGAGCATCAAACTCTTCACCAATGAACAAATCTATGGCTTCATAGGCTTGAACCATTTGCATGGAGAAGCACTCAACCTTTGCTTCCGCAACACTAGATCTCGATCATCTCTCATATGGAAAACTTCCAACCACCACCTTCTACCAATCTTTGGATCTCTGATAAGTATTCTTAACTAGGTTATTGATTTCATTAGATTTGGTTTTAAATCCTTTATCTTTTTCTAATCACCTCCTTCCTCTCCCGGATACCTTCGTAACCCATTTACTCCGACGCCCTACCAATCGGAACCACTCTGCCCTTTCAACCATCCCTTTTATCCCTACTGAGTCTTCACCTAAAGTCCTACACCCTACTTAAAACCTCCCAATACTTTGTGCAATCACAGAGAGACCAAATCAACCTCATTTCTACCTTTGAAAGCCAAGTTTCCCTTTCGTGATTACTTAGCCAACCAATCCTGTCTATAACTAGGGACCGAAATTGGTTCCCAACCGACATTGGTCTTTGTGTCTGGCATTTTCCCCCGAGACCAACGAGCTCATTCCTCCACCAATAACTCTCCAAAACCTCCCAATACTTCACTTATACCTTATTTCTACCCTCTATCACACCTATAGACCCTGCCAACCAACCATTCTCCAAGATTTAATCTTGTATTCGTCATTTATATTAGATTTAGACTATTGTGTTGTGTGAGATACCCAAATAATATAACTATAGTAGGCCTTTCCATTTCATGATATTTATCAGCATTAATTTGTATTAAGGCATGGATTGAAATCCTTAGAGGAGAACCTTGCTTCCCGGATCTAGCTCATGCTAGGAAATCCACTGACCTATGTTATTAAATTTATTTTTGGTCTTTCTTTTCTTCTTAGCTAGTCCTTCCAAGATTAAAAAGAGTTCTCTAAAATCGTCTTAGTCTTCAAAAATGGTGCGCAACCTCTTCACGACCTCCGGTATTCCTCACATACCTTATCTTTACCTTTTAAATCATTTTTTCATATGGCACTTCTATGTTGTGAAATAACTATATACATCACTAGCTACGAAGTAGACGAATGTGCATTAGTAACATCATCGACTATATCACATAGGAGAAGTATTAGTAGGAAATTATCCAGGAATTCCCATGGGAACTCATCATTGTATGAAATGGACTCACCTATATCTTTAGTGGATTTTAGATCAAAGAAGGGTGAAGGATTTGGAAAATTGGGAGGCTGAGTTGGAACCTTGAATCTAGGAGCTTCATCTCTACTAAGTCATTCATTATCACTATATGCATATTCAAAACTAGAGTCATTATCATAAAAGGGATCCAATACATTAATGTGGTTGACCCACTAAAGAGGTCCTCCATAATAAAGGGATCATATAAGATGGGTAGAGAGCTAACTAAGGATACTTCAGTGTTTGGTATGCTAACAATGGGTGGCACACTAGGAGTGGAAAAATTAGGTGGATTTTAAACCCCGTGAGTAAGATCATATGATGAGTGATTGAACCATTAATCTATATTCGATAATTATAATCCACATCAAAAGTAAAATAAAATAACTCGGGTATGGCTCGAGTGGTCATGCTTTTGAAACCCACAAGAAGTTTAGACCTAATTAAAGGTATAAGAACCTTTTTTTTTTCAAAGCATTATAACAAGCCATATTTAATTTTAAGAAGAAATAAGTAGTTCCCTAGGGTTTGTATAACATAAGGCCTACTAAGTGATAAAAATATAAACCTAAGCTAAGTGTTGAGCAAAAAAGTATGACACTAAGGAGAAGGCATAAAAAAGATTTATGTGTAGGAATAAGGCACATTTGAAGGCATGGAAGGATAGGAAAGGAAACATGTGCCAGGACAAGCTGATTTGGGACTTAGCCATTTTTCATGGTTATGGGATATTTTTGGAGATAGCATGCGAAGCACACATTGGGATGGACACTTGTATGTCACACAATTTCTATTTTGGGACAAGCGTTTGATGAGTGCCATGCACAAGTTGAAGATACTAATAGGATTACTATTGCCAGTTAACTATAGGAGATCTATTATTAGCGCACTTGCATGTGTGCCTATTATTGTAAAGGTGCATGGTTATTTTTAGTATGTGACCTATTTTGGGACATGCGTAAGTGGTGAAGGAAATCCCCACCCCTATAAGTATGTATTAGTTGCTGTAGTTAGAGAGAGACACCGTGTATGAGCTATTGTGGAGTTATGCTTTGCCAGATATGATGCACACATAAGCTTATGATGTTATTTATTGTAAGAAGCTTTTGTATTTACTTGTGTTTAATATAATGGAGTGCATTGGTTGGATAATGGTGTTAAACATAACTGTAACTAGTTCTTGTATGGTTAATCCTATCATTGTTATTATTTAATTCATGATTCTTTAAGATCTAGATCTAGTTATGCTCTGTGGAATGTTTATGCTATTTATGGATCTGAATGCATTATATCTTCATCATGTTAACATCCTACACAAGCAACTATAAGGAGGGTCCTGTGCCTTTGCATGCTTTGAGTGAGTGATCAACTCGGGATAGGTGATGTGCTAGCACTTTTGGGTTATTTATGGTAACTTCTAGGCTGCATAACTAACTAGTTCTATTTCCGAGACCTATTTTTCACTTGTTTTCGGGATGGTTCATGATGAAGAGGTATTGGTTGACCCTAGAAAGTGTTAAGGAGTGGATAAATGATCTAGAAGATGAGTACACATGGAGGTTCAACAATGGATCTAAGTTTGACACATGTGTGTGGGTGGAAAATAATCATGCTGTTTGTATGAGAGCTTCTTTTCTATTTTCCCAGAAGAACTATACGAGTGGTTGGTTTCTTATGTGTCTAAACAAATTTAGAGGTATCACACACTTGTTTAGATGTAAGAAAAATTTCAGGCCCTATATGATTCTAATATGATTTGGACATGTACTTGTGGATACTTGGTTCCATGACATTTTGAATAACTATATTATGGAGTACTCAATTTCCACTTATTCTTTCCCAAAGGTAGCTGAGTTACAATTTTTATGGTATCCCAGGGGAACTTACTTGCAAGGAATTCCACTAGTGATCAAGATCTTGATGGTGACCTTGAACTTGGAAGAAAAACTGATGGCTAGCTAAAACCCACCACGTGCGGGAGTAGGAGCAGGTTTAGTGAAAGATAACGGACCTAGCAGTAGAAAGGAAGAGAGAAGAAAGAAAGCTTAAGTACAATTAGGCATGCAAAAGGGAGATGGAAAAGCAACAAGATATTGCAGAGTGGATGGTGTTAAGGAGAGAGATGCCTTGTGAAGGATTTGGAGCTCACATAGAAGGTGTGGATCCAGGGCATCTAGAACTCCCCCATTTGTGTAAGAATGATAGAGAAACCTCCTTGGCCTCACATAGGAGTGCACCAAAGAGACGACACGGGTGTGGGTGTACATCTGAATCTACTTGACAACCTAGCCTTTGCACTTGGTTTTCCAATGTATCTAGTACATCCATTAGTCAACAAGATAATTTGAGTAATAGAGAAGTAGGGGTAAGTCACATAGCAAGTACATCTATGGTAGGGCATATGTCTTCGTTGCTATTTGGAGGTACCTTTTTAGGCACATCATCAACATAGAATTTGAACACACATAATTTTGGACTCACTTAGGAGTAGTACCACCATGCAGACTATAGGAGTTCAGTTCAGTACTACTATTGAAACATAGGGAAGTACATCTTTTGGTCTATTTCCAGCTATAGGTGGAGGATCAGAGGGTATAGGTGGTTCTAGTTTTGGTGGATCTGGTGGTTCTGGAGGAAGAGGTAACATAAGAGGTTCTAGATCAGGTGGGCAAGGTCCGCACCAACCCCAAAATATTTACATGGAGATGTATCTCCATCTTCTAGAGTATAGGGGCATAGAAGATGCTTTGCTAAACATGTGCACATGTGTGAGATATTGTGGCGCGTAAAAGGGATCACAGCTTCTGAGCACAAGGCAAGTCAATTTGCAACTACATTATAGGGATGCACACACAATTGGTATAGAAAGTTTGACCCTGATCAAACTTGCGTAGATTATGCAACATTAAAAGATGCATTCCTTAAAGAGTTATATATCCCTGAATTTGAGCAGAAGAGTATAAGTGTGCTCAAGGATATAAACAGGGCACTACTGAGAGTTTCTGAGAGTATGATGACCATTTCAAAACAATTTTATCTAAGATTTCTTATGATATCCATACAAGCCAACATGCATAATGGTTCGTTGGAGGGCTGTTCACACCTTTTAGAAGGGTGTTGTCACATAAGACATACATTGATCCACGTAAAGCACTTAAAAGAAAATTTTTACACTTAGGTAATTAGAAGTACGAGACACTAGATTCAAACCATTCTTGGAAGCATAGATTACAACTATGGCGAAGCAGTTGGAGACTATCATAAATTTGGCACATGAGATGTGCACTGGGATTTGGTGTACATATTTTGAAGTGGAAGGGAACACAAAGGATAGTTGTCCCCAAAGGATAGTGCATTTATTATTGTTATACTATGAGATATGTCATCTGAACCATGACTTCATCTGCTTCTCGTTACTACGCGCGTAATAAGGAAGAATGTATCTTGTTATTGTAAAATTTACTATTCCATGACTCACGATACATAATATTGTAGGTTGATTGGTCAGATCCATGATGCTATAGATATTGGTGTATGAAAGAAAAGAGTATCATATAAATCTAAAGGTAAAGGTGAGCACCAAGATTGGAATAACAATCAAGTGCACTATGGTCAGAACAAGGGGTGCTCTTTATGAAGGAGGACATGGCAGAGGTTAAGGATATCGTAGTGGATTTGGAGGTTGAGGCTGTAATGGTGGACGAGATGAATTCACTCATGGAACATGCTTTACATGTGGATCTCCTAACCACTACAGTGTGAATGTCCTTAGAATATTAATTTTTGTTTTTATGGGAAGAGTCATAGCTATGAGGAATTCCCATATCCATATGATCATCTTAGCAAACAGCACAAACAAGAAAATAAGGGTGCAATAATGGTTAGGATACACCACGCTGTGGAAAATCAGTAGATGCCAAAGTTTGCACTAGAACCTGAGGTATTACCTGTGAATATTACTACATGGTGCGCTAGAGAAGTGTTATAGTAGAAGCCTACCATCACTAAGGAGGACATTTTGCATGCAAGGTATCTAGATCCTATGCACTAGAAGGAGGTTTATCAAGAGACCATGGAGGTACTTAGAAACCTTCAAGGGGAAATACAGTGTTTAAAGGAGCAATCACGGAAGATGGATCAAAATAAGGCGGTATACATGTCTGAATCAGATATATATAGATGACTTGAAGGAGGTATGCAAAATGTTGCACTAGGAAAATATCATTCCATTACTAAGGAGTTGGCTAAAGGGAAACACTCCACGCATGAATATTGAGAATGGATGTTAGATCCTACATGTAAATATTCCCCCTCATATCTTAGATTACCAAAAGGAGAACACTCTGAATGTTGTTGTGGATGGATGGCTCTTGAGTAATATATTGATAGACATAGGTGCAGAGGTAAATGTTCTTACTTTAGATGCATGGGTACATATGGGGAGATATCCCTTGTAGCCATATTTTAATGTACTGTTTATGGCTAATCAAACTAAGGGCAATCCCATCGAGTTTTAAAAGATGTATCCATTACTATAAAAGGGTCCAAGTTCACTTTGGGGATTTTGGTGTTCTAGTACTTACGAAAAAACACTTTCCCGATCTTCTTGGGTGCCCTTGGTGCTATACAAATAATGTTGATCTTCAGTTCAACAAAGGGTATATAAGATTTGAGAATAAGGAGGAAATATTTATTATCCCTTTAACAGATGGGAAATATGCACCCTATGTTGAGCCTTTGAGTGAAGAAGATCTAAATAGGAGATATGTACGCACCATTTGGGACCCGTATACTCAAGCCATCTAAGGAAGGAATCCTTTAGCGAGGAAGATGCATAGTCTATTAGCGATAAAAATATATTTTTATGATAATTGGGCTTATTGAACTTATGAGATAGTTAGGCATGAAGTAAGTAACACATTTGTTTGGAAAATAAAACCTAGTTGCATTAGGAGGATATGTAACAACTTTGTACCTCGGTACACTAGATAAGGAGAACCTACGGTATTCCTACGCACTATGGAGGAATAATGGACATACCAATTTGAAAGAAGAAATATGTTAGCATATACCCTATGTGGGACAGCAGCGCATTGGTGGGTGGTTCACAGGGATAATCTTGTAGAAGGGAAAGAAGTCAGGATTGCTCTAATAACTCAGTTTTCTAGGAGCAATGTAACTACTCAAATCTGCACATATCAAGGTAATCAAATTATTCAACACCACATTCAGCAATGTGATAGGATCTGGATAGAAAAGTAGGAGGCTTTACCACCTTCGCTATGTGTGGACAAAATTTATTCCACTCTACAAGGTTGCGCACGCGCTTGGTATGTATATGCGGAGCTACATAGAGAAACTGGAAATTGGCAGGATTTGATTACAGGAATGGTCCGAATTTTGACTACTTCTCTACTAACCCTCCAGTGGAAAAAACATTAAGGGTTATAAAGTTCTTAACTATGGGAGACAGTGCAAAGGCGGAAGAGCTCATTCAAGATTTATTTGGTGAGACAGACTTAGGGGTGCACTTTGATAAAGAAGAAGAAACAGATGCCACACTACTTAAGCACACTTGCTTGGAGAAAGAAAAAGGAAATATGGTCTACATAGTGGATGATGAGGAAGTAGAAGATCTGGATATAGATCATTCAATGGGTATGTGCAAGGTGTTAGACCGTGTGGATAAAAACGTGCATGCCTATCATGAACCCATGAAGATAAAAAAATGAATATTGGTATGGATGTTGAACCTAAGGAGGAAATAATTGGGGATTATTGGTCCGACTCTAAAGTGGCAAAAATCATTGAGTTATTACGTGATTTTCAGGACTTATTTCCTAGGGGATACCATGAATTAAAAGGAGTGCATGAATCATTAGGAGAGATGAAGATTAAGCTTAAGGAAGGTACATGCCCGGTCAGGAAAAGACCTTACAGAATGAACCCTAACCTACGCATAAAGGTTAAGGAAGAAATTAACAAGATGTTGAAATCTGGCATCATCAAGCCCCTATAAGAATTAGAGTGGGTTAGCCCCATGGTTATTAGTATAAAGAAAGATGGTCGGATTAGGATTTGTGTGGATTATAGAGAACTAAATGTTGCATGTGTGATTGATCCCTTTCCTACACCTTTCATAGAGGAGATATTAGAAGGCGTTGCAGGGTGTGAAATCTATTATTTTATAAATGGATTCTCTGGGTATCATCAGGTTAGGATTGCACATGAGGATCAAGAGAAGACAAATTTCACCACTGAATGGGGAATTTTTGCATATACTGTAATTCCCCTTGGTTTGAAAAACACACTTAATGTATTTTCACACATAGTTGTTTAGGAATTCTAGGATTTTATTCACAACTTCTTGCAAGTTTACTTGGATGATTGGACGATGTATGGACTTGTTAAGGATCATTATGACAATTTGTGCTTAATGTTTGAAAGATGTAGACAATTAAGCATCTCTTTAAACATCAAGAAGTGTGTGTTTACTACACCTTTTGGCACTTTGTTAGGGCACATCATCTGTAAGGAAGGTTTGTTAGTGGATCTAGCTAAGGTTATAGTTATTATAGGCCTAGAAGAGCCTACCAATCAGAGTGAGGTGTATGGATTTTTGGGGCACACTGGATATTATAGAAAATTTATCAAAGGATATGCTAAGATTGTTGCACCCTTGGAAGAGTTACTAAAGGGAAAAGTGAGATTTTATTGGGGAGAATCGTAACAACACATATTTGAGGCATTGAATTAAAGACTTACTACAACGCCTATTATGCATTTTCCCTCATGGAACCAACTGTTTCATGTACATGTGGATGCCTCTGGCACGACCATTGGCACGGTGTTAGCTCAGCTTGGAGAAGGTATTATAAATCATCCTATCTATTTTGATAATATAAATTTGACTCCTACAGAGTAGAATTATATAACTACTGATTGTGAAGCCTTGTCAATGATCTATGCACTACATAAATTTAGATAATACCTCTAGCAACACCATTTTTATTTTACACCAATCACATGGCATTGAAATACTTGGTAAACAAGCCCATTTTATAGGGGTGCATATGTTGATGGGTGCTCTTATTCCAAGAATTTGATTTCATAGTCATGGTAAAATAAGGTAAAGTAATTCTAACCCAGAGACCATTTATCAAGACTTGATCAGGGAGGACACGCAGACAATTGAAGATACAATTTCGGATGAAAAATTGTACAAGTTACAACGTGCACCTTTGAAATTGGAGGATATTGTTGTCTTTCTATGTACAGGTATGACACCAGATGGGATGAAATCCTTAGAGAAGAAACAACTTACAATTCACACAACACCTTTTATGTTGATCAGTGGTGACCTATACAAGTTAGGCCACAATGAAGTATTGTGTCGGTGTACTACTAGAGCACGAGCACACGGATATCATGGAAGAGGCTCATGGTTTTATTGCAGGTGGGCACTATGTAGGTGACACCACTGTGCGCAAGATTCTACTCATTAGATCCTGGCGGGAGACCCTCTATAAATATTGTAAAGCATATTGTAAGGCATGTGATCGCTTATCAATGTGTTGGTAAACCTAGGAAAAGAGATGAAATACCCCTAAGACCTATTCTTAGTACAAATCCATTTGAGAAATGGGATTTAGAATTTTGGGTCCTATTTTACCAGCCACGTGCGAAATGGATCATGCTTCGTCATCACTTGCACAAATTATCTTACAAGGTGGGTAGAAGCAAGACCTACCAAGGATTTTACAAATGAGGTTATAATAGTCGAGTTCTTATGGGAAAATGTTCTTACAAGGTATGGATGCTTGCTAATCTTGACAAGTGATAGGGGTACACATTTTTTGAATGAGACAATCATGATACTATTAGATGAATTTATGATTGCATACTATAATACTATAGCCTATTATTCTTAGGAAAATAGGACTCATGAGGCCTTCAACAAGATTTTGAGCTAGACATTGACAAAAAAATTGATGTTGGGAGGAAATATTGGCATGATAAATTTTTGCCATGATTTAGCTTTATAGAACAACATATAAGAGGTTAAACAAGGCCACACCCTTTCAGTTGGTGTTTGGTGTAGAAGTAGTTCTTCATATGGAATTCATGTTTCCTTCTTTGTGTATTATGTGCATTAGAGGTCTAGCTGATGAGAAAGATTTGGAAGAAAGAATTGATAAATTGATACAGTTGGATGAGAGGAAAGCCATATCACATTAGAGTCGAGATGCAAGAAAAGGCCAGGAGTAGAAGGCATGGCATGACAGAACATCAGGGAAAAAAGCTTGAGATAGGACAGATGGTGCTTCTCTATGATTCTAAGTTTACTGTGCCATCTAGGAAAGCTTAAAGTGCATTGGTTGGGACCGTATATTATCACTCATATACTTGAATCAGGCACTTGCTAGTTAGAGACGCTTGATGGAATACGGTTACTTGGTTACTTCAACGGGAGTAGGTTGAAGCCCTACTATAAATAAGTCTTCTTGGTGTTTGTAATAAGGCAGTATTTCCATTTAGAATAGGATTTTATTTATGTATTTCCTTAATGTATTTCCTTTTTCCTCGCTATGCTTTGTGAATTTAGTTTTGTGTAATAAGCACATTTACGCATTGGAAGCTAATTACCATTTGAAGTATTTTTATGCATAGAGGACTGCACATACCATTGGTGTGGGGTGGTTACTCACAATTGGGTACACATGAGAATGAATTTGTTATAGGTGCTAGTTAAGTATGGAAAGGAGCTGTTAGAAAGGAGATTGCTCTAAAAGTATTACCATAGATGAAGATAAATGAGGGAATAATATAACACGAGGTAATTAGCGGCTATGAAGACTACCAGGAAGGTGCGGTGGCGAGGTACTCGGGCGCATGGAAGCATGCTAAAGAGAAATCTATAGCCAAAATGTAGGAAGGCACTCTAGAAGGTTATAGGCAGAGGCACAAAGATGTTCCATGTGGATATTGTGAAAATGCTCAATTAGTGAGAGGATTGTTGGTAGGTGAAGGATTAATAAATGCATTAAATTTTTAAAAATCTATATAAGAACATGATGCGATTTCATTTTTACCTTTGGGATCACAAGTAATTAAGTGAGCTAAGTACGATCGAGTGAGAGAATTGTGTTCGGTACAGTGTTGTGAAACAAGATGTGGAGATCATACTATTGTGTAGAAGAGGCTTGCATCCCCATTGGTGAAGGGTTTGAGCGAAGTGGAAGTGTTGAGAAGGAGCTAGGGCATGCGGTTTCAAGCTAGGGCACATATATTTGAGCTAGGGTTTGAATTTTCTCATTATAGATAGATAAAAAGGTGGGATTTTTATGATGGCACCAAAGAAATCACTTGTAGCAGGCACAAAAGGAAAGAAGAAGGTAGAAGATAAAGTTAAAATTGCTCACAAGAATCATTTTTCAAAGATGTAATACCTAAAGGAGTAATGATGTGACAAGAGTGGGATTTCCACATCCGTAGATACAAGATAAGTGACTACAACCATCGTACCTCTGACAATAAGGGAGAGTTGGATATGTTGCTGAATAAGAAGACCAACAAGTGCATAGTGGAGGATATGCCAGTGTATGATGACGCTAGGGAGAAATTACTAAAGCAGGTAGGAGTTTATCAATTATATGAGCTCTCGTATTTTGGAAAATATGAACCCTTATACCAATGGTTAATGAGAAGAGTCCATGAGGACTTATTTTATTTCACTGGACGAAGGGTTAGGATCACAGTAGCCTTGGTTTTGACACTAACAGGATTGAAGGGCACATGGGTAGACCTTGTTAGTGATTTGACTAATAAAGTAGTGATCATAGAAATAAGAAAGGAGTTGGGGTATACCAAGGGTCCATGTGGAATGGACATTGATAAACTAAAGAAGTTTCCTATGGTGCAGGAAGCCACACATCTACTAACCAAGTTGAATGACCAAGAGAGATGGTCGCAGGTAAACACCATGTGGCTTCACATTGCAAAGAAAATGTCTCAGGGAGTAGTATACAACCTAACAGGCTATATTGTAGACACCATTGTTGAGGAAGTGCACACAAGAGAAAAGATAATTTTTGGTGCTATCCTCCTTTCTCTTGTGTTTTTAGAAATTGGAGTGCCCAATGGTCCAAAGAACAAGATCAGGAGTACCCCTTATAACGAAGTCCCTCGCAAAAGGTTTGAAAAGTATTTATGTGAAGGATCAATGAGTGGGTCATTTAAGAAGAGGGTGAAGATGTGGTATGACTGAATTTGTACGACATTTGAGGAGTGGTGCATTCCCAAGGAGCTACCTTCGGTGGTGGATAAGGCGATCAGATTCATGGTGTACCAACACTTTTACATCACATAGTTTACTATGAGGGATGGGACATGGAGCCCATAATGTAAAATTCCTTATGACTTCACAACACACTACTTCTAGGCCCTAGTTCACCAATTTATTGATGTTGGCCATCTAAAATTCAATGCAGATAAGGTAGAATGTGACTACCACACCCTCAGAAGACATATGTGTATCTAGGTTGGACTTCCTACATTGAGAGGCTCATCTCAGACATCATAAGTATGAATCTAGTAAGCTTGGCTATTAGGGATAGTGGATCCATGCTTGTATACCTTCAGCTTAAGCCTAAGCTGGAGAATAAAAAGTATGTGGAGAATGAGTTCGTGCTCCCAGGACCGCCTAAGGGAAAGCATATAGTGGAGAATGTGCCAACTCCAAATCTTGCAACGACTATAGAGGTAGATGAGGAGGAAGAAGAACACAAAGATAGTGGTGGATTAGATCATAGATGCTGGAGGTAGCCCATAAATAGAGTGGAGACTGAGTGTGTGTATACTCCACCACAAGCGCAGAAGGAGATGAGGACTTGGACGTGGAAGCAGTCCATGAAGAGCACCATTTTAAGAGGGTATTTAGAAGAACAAGAACCCAAGGTGTGGGAAATCCACATCCTGTAAGAATATCACCATGAATCTCCCCTCAGAAAGAGGTAATTGAGAAGAAGAGGAGAAAGCTAAAGCTGAATGAGAAGGTGGAGGAGTCTCACGAGAGTGCACTTGGAACATTAATACATGAAAAAGATATGGAGGAGCCTAGAGATGAGGACATGAAGGATGAAGAGGAAGGTGTGAAGGAGGTAGAAGAATCAAAGCATGAGCAGCCTCATGTGCATGACACTACTTAGGATGTCAAAGGGCCAACTCCAAACCTTGGCACTCAAGTTCCTAAGGGACCAAGAACAAGGAGAAAAAGTGAAGAATATGTTGTCTTTGAGTATGGGCTATCTTTGAGGACACAAGAAAAATTATCCACACATGTTTTCAAAGAATAGTGGACCTGAAGGATTTATATGGATGGGAGTTGATGGACCTAGGCATGGCCACTACGTACGTAAGGAAAAAACTATCCTGGTCCATGCAAACTCACATAGACGAGCCAGATTTTAATGTATGTGACTTGACTAGTTCTTTCCTTGATTCATGGCTTGATCTTGATTGGTTCTTAGATTGTTATTCCTTTCCTATCTAAGTAAGGCCCATTCTCATTATATTTCATTGAGTTCCATAATAATATATGATATTTCTGCTCAATTTTTTTGCAAAGGTTTATGTAAAGTTATTACGGCAAATTGCTTTCATCTTATTGATCATGGTGTTTGATTAGCATCTGAGTTCTTAGATTTGTATGATCTAGGTATCATTCCTTTTACTATATGTAATCAGATAATGGTGAAGGATGAAGACCAATCCAAGACAAATTTTACCACTAAGTGGGAACTTATTCCTATTGTAAAATTCCATTTGGTTTGTCGATGTAGGAGCAACCTTCCAAAGAGACATAGATATGACATTCAAGGGGATGTTAAATAACATCATTTATGTCTACCTTGATAACATCATGGTGTTCTACAAGGATGAAAATGATCATCTGATCCATCTCAAGAAAGTATTTGAAAGGTGAATGAGTTTGGGGTTTCTAAAAATCCAAGAAAATGTATCTTTTTAGTACATGAAGGTAAAATCCTTATCAAAATTGTCTCTAAGAAAGTACTTGCAATAGACTCGAAAAGAGTAAGTGCCATCCTTGAATTTTCATTACCCAATCACAAGAAAGTGTCACAAAGATTCTCGGAAGGATCAAATTAATTTTAAATTTAATTTAAAACTTCACCAATCTTGTCAAGCCACCGACATCTATGCTTTAAAGAAAAATATTCCTTTCAAATGGATTGAGGATGGGAAGGGAAGTTTTGAAGTCGTTAAGCAAGAAATTACATGGGAACCAACACTCATCAATCATAATTTCACAAAGAGATTTCACTTTGTATGACTTTGGAAGCATAAACTTGATATCTTCCATACCGGTGCAACTCAACAAAGGGGGATTAGAATAACCAATCACATTTTTAGCAAAAGTATTAAAGAATATGAATGTACCTATTTTTTAAGAAGCATGAATTAGCTATCATAAGGAGCTTAAATAAATTCACACATCTTATATCCAACATTCAAATCCATCTTATGGTGTCACACTTAGGTGTGAAATATTTTCTCTGAATAAGGATCCGAATGAGAAACTATTTGGTTGGATAACCAAAGTAATGGAGTATGTTGTTGATATCAAAGTGACTAAGCTAGTTATAGAAAACATTTTGTGTGAATATTTAGTTTAAGATAAATAGAACGAAGAGGAGTCTATCTTAATGTTCCAACATGATCAAGAACAACCCGCAGATGATCCACTTACTAATTGTAAGATCCGTCACATAGTACACTTTCCCTAAATAGGTCAATGCATTTAGGTCCTAAACAAGGACAAGAGAAGGTATTTATGACATCAGTATCTCCCCTTTTTCTTATTACCATCATCCTATTTAGAAAGGATATCAATGGATTTATTTTGAGATGCATCAAGGTGGATCAAATTGAGAAGGTTTTACATGAATTCCATGATGGTGTGGGCTGGAAGACACTTTTCTCCAATGAAACCCACACTTAAAATAATGAAAGGTGGATATTATTGGTCAAGTATTTTAAGGATTGTAATGTTTGGGTAAAGAAATAAAAAAGTGTTCCTTTTCATAGGCAAAGAAAGAATAACATCCATTCCACTCCACCCCATCTCTATAGATCAACCATTCATGCAATGGGGTTGGATTTTATTGGAGTAATCAATTTGCATTCAAGCTTGGGTCACAAGTGGATCCTTACAACCACGGATTACTTCACCAAATGGATAAAGGTAGTTTCTTTGAAGGAAGAAAATGAGGATAACATCCTAGAATTCTATGAGGGTATCGTGACCAGGTTTGGTGTTCCTTCCACAATAATATTTGACAATGTTTTGGCATTCTTGGGCACAAAAATTATTGATTGGGCTATGAAGAATGGGATATACTTAAGCACATCTTAGAACTATTATCCCCAAGGAAATGGGCTGGCTAAGTCAACAAATAAGAATATCCTAAGGACTATTAGAAGAAATTTTGATGAGAATCAAAGAGCTTGAAAAAAATCTAAAATTAGTCTTATGGGTTGATAGAATTACTCCTAAAATGTCAACTGACAACTCACCTTTTAAGCTTGTTTACGGTAAGAAAGAAACGTTTCCAATATCTATGGATCTCATAAATCAAATGGATATTTTTGAAGTTGAGGCCATGGAAGTTAGATATGTAGAGCTCATGGAGCTAGAAGAGCTAAGATATCAAGAAATGTAAATAATAGAGATTAATCGGGCTCATGGCAAGAAATATTTTTACAAGAAGGTAGTGGCCAAAAGATTTTAAGAAGGATATCTTGTCCTCAAGTGGGACCAAGAAAATACCAAACCAGAAGACATTCAAATTTGGTAGCCATATGGAGCGGCCCTTATGTTATCTCAGGATGTAAGCCACACAATGCTTTTTAATTGTCAAAATTGGATGGAGAAGAGCTCATGATCCCATCAATGGGATGTATCTCAAGCGTTGCTTTTGAAATAAAGATTTTTCTTATACATATTAGATTAGTTTCAGTTTCCCTAAGTGTTTCACATAGTGCTCTTGTTACTTTTGGCACTTTTCTCGGTTTGAGTGTTTTGGAGGTTACAATAGTCTATCATGATACAATTCATCTCCCAATCAATGTCATTCTTAGGTGCTAAGTTCATGTGGATCCATGGATCATTTTTGAGTTTAAGGATCAGCCTTCATGGTATCATTCCTAACTTTATGTCTCGTGAGAAATGAAAAACTTAGCTAAAATGAAACACAAGCAAATAAACAATGAAAAACTTTCTCTAAGGTTATCTTTGCAAACCTCAAGATGAGATTGCTGAAGTGTTACACTCGTAAAATATTTTGAAATGGTTGGATTGTGGGTGCTCCGATTTATGTCTACAAATAAAGAAGATAATATTGCGAGCAATTTTGAATACAAGGATGCAGATTGGAATGGTTGAATGAGAAGAAGTTTTCTGAAATTGCATATAGATTCCAAAAATTCTTCGAGGATTCTCTAACATTATTGTGAAGAATGTAACCTATTATTTATAACATAAGGAGAGGTTATGGAGTGGTTGAAGATTCATAATGAGGTTTGAATGCATATTCTTAAAATAGCATTGGAGGAGGTTGCAAAAGTTAAAATGTTTTAAATGTCCATTGAGAGGCAAGTAAATTTATGTTTTTAAAATTCAAAGAGGTGGTTGTAAGTGTAATTTTACCACCCCCACCTTTGTAGGATTCTAGAAGTGGAGTTGAGTGAGGTGACTAGGATAGTGAAGTGGAGTCTAAGTGGAGGATGAGCAGGAAAATATATTTATTTCTATTTAATTAAATAATTTAATTAGTTAATGGATGTGAGTAGCAAATTAATCATTTAATTAAATAAATACTTAATTAAATTATCTAAAGGGTATTGTAGTATAGTTTAAGTATGCCTATAATTAATTTAATTAATTCTAAAGGGATGTAGAGGATAATGATCTAAAATGTATTCTAGAACCAATTTTAGCGTATTATGCAAAGGATAAGGGTAATTAGGAAGGGTTAGAAATAGGTATGTATTTTTAGGGTGTCTACATTTACCCCTCTTTAAAGTGTTATTACAAAGTAATAACATTTTAAAGATAATAGACACATGTAGATTAGTGAGTGGATGATAGGAAAACATGGTAGGCCTACTTGATTTTCCCGGTGAAGCATTTGGATGCCCCAACGAGTGTGGATGGTAAGTGAACTCCCTCTCAAGTGGATGGGTGATGCATAGAGCGGTATACTACCACTTGATAGGAATAAGGAAAGAAATTTGGAGGATATGAGGAATTGTGCTCATAGCAAGAGCTTCCATTTAGAGAGTGAAAGTTATAGAAACCTTATTTTATTATTACACAATAGAGTTGTCACCATGGTTATTAAGGAATCATGATCTGTAACCCAATATGTGCGTAAAAAAACACAAACACAACAAAGAAAAGATAAAAAGGAAAACAAATATAATATACACCATAAAATTATGTGCCATAGCTATAAGGAAGCCAAGAAGATAGAAAAATACGTGTAATTTGTCCACAAATTAGAGAAATAATGAAACACAACTTGAAAAGAAGACAATTAATGACACCTCTAATGTGTGCCACAATGATAAATAAGTAGATGAAAAATGCTCCCATGTAATGACACTAAAATACAAGGGAATATGATCAGACCGAAGAGAGGAGTAACTACTCCTTATGACACCCTTATTGGATTCCGTTGAAGATTGATCTGAGATTGAAAAGGGTCATTTCCCACAAGAAATAATGCTAAAATGCAAGGGATGGAATGAGAGTCAAGATTTCCCCAAACAAGGATACGTGTGAGGGAAACAATTAAATTGATTTTTCCTTAAAAATATATTAACGTGAAATGGGTAATATGATTTACGTGATAGTCATAAGATGATTGGAACGATCACTAGGGTAGTAGTTCAAAAGTTGATTTTATCAAGTTATGTTACTGTGTTGAATTTTTTGATCATTTTGTAATTTTTAGTATTTTGTGATTATTTGAATGTTTTTATATTTTTGTTATTTTTGCGATTGTTTTGGAATTTTGAGAATATCTGATTTTTGTTTTTTTGTGATATTTGATGCGAGAAAAGAAGGCCTGGGATGAACAAAATGAGAGATGTGTTGTATGGACTACTCGAGTTTCCCTAGTGAAACATTAAAATTCCTCAATGAGTCTGAATTAGTGGATGAAAATTCCCTTGCAATTGATTGACCATAGTGATGAAAAGCTGGTTAATCACGTGAGAGAAGAGAGAATAATCCGTGGAAAAACCTCCAGTTAACTACGAAGAAAATGAAAGAATTTACTATGCCCTTAATCATATATCTTACATTTGATGTATATAGTTGACTTGTGGCTATCATATATTTTTATCATTATGTATCTCTTTCATATATGTTATATTATCATGGGTGGGTCAGCCTTGGGGATAGAGATAGCATATGAATAGTATAAATGGAGGTTAGTAGGTAGTAGTTGATCATCAAAGTGAGCATTTGATCTTATTGTATGGTTTAGAGGTTGCCCCCTCGAAGTAGCCAAGTTATTATAATTTCATATTGAGATAACTTATCTAAAATATTGTGTTATTTGGTGTTTTATTACTGGTGATAACCATATTTATACGAGTAATTTTATTACAAGTGGTATTAGAGAGTGTGATCTGGGCAAAAATCAGGCAAAAACCCCAAAAACTATTTACTGCTATATCGTGCAAACTAGAGAAAATTATTCAAATCTATTTTTACCAATCTTTTGAATCATCCCAAGTAAGGTTTCATGAAAATTTCAGAATTTTTTGATTTATTTTACAAAAGTTATTGCAAATTTAGGTTTTTTCATAAAATCACTCCCTAGGCCGAACTTTTGGAATTTTTCCAAGTTCTTTACATTTTCGACAATATGATAAAACATTAATTGGAGTTTTTTCTTTAAGTTTTTTTATATTTGGCTGAAATCTTATCAAAATCCAAAATCCTAAAATTTGACATTGATCCCTAAATCCTACTATTTTGGGGCATCATGGCGGGACCTTCCACAAGAGGCAAAAAGAATCCCATCACTCCAAGTAAAACACCACAAAAGGATGAGATAATAGTTGAGGAGTTGGGACCAAAAGAAGTAACTACAAATTCCTCAAGGTTAGAATTTACTTCGACGAACCATAAGGTAAGACAACTTGAGTTTAACCTACGAGACTTTGAGTCTAGGGTGGCTAGAAAAAAAGATGTGGAAAGGATTGGAAAATGATTGTAGTATTTCATAAAGAAATTAAGTACACATATATAATGGGTAATCATACTTCTATCAACCAAGGTGGATCTTCAGGTCAAAGTAATAGACAAATGAGCCAAGGTGGATCTTCGAGCATGCCCAATCCAAATATAAACACTCTATAGGCCCATAACATGTTTTTGAAAGTGGAGATGCATAAGTTTGATGGAAAGGATCCACTCAATTGGATTAACTAGATGGAGAATTTCTTTGATCTACATTAGATTCCATCAGGAAAAAAGGTGACCATGACATATTTGTATATCTAACTTTGAGAAATTCATCTCGTATCGATGGTTATGTGCTCAAAGGAAAAATAGTGCTCTCGATGTTATATGTAAAATCTTCACTGAAGATTTACAATTATACTATAGTTTTAGAAAAGTTAAGATAGACAAAATCCATTAAGGATTACATTCATCAATTCCAAAACCTTTCTTTGCAGGTGGAAAATATTACTGAAGAGAATATGAATGACCTATTTCTTGGGGGTCTTAAGGATCACATTAAGCATGAGGTGCATATGTTTAATCGTCATAATGTTTTTTTATTATATGATTATGGAACAAAGGGTAGAGGAATTTTTTTTTTTCAAGCGGGAGATAAAATTTCACTAATATCAGATATCACAACACCTTACCTTCAACACTCCCTCGGCCAATTAAGATTGACACCTCAACAAATTGAAGAAAAGAGAACAAAAGGGTTATGTTTTAACTGTGACAGTAAATATGGACTAGGACATAAATGTGTTGAAAAGAAGTTGTTCTACATTGATGTGCCTAATGAAGAAGAAGATAAGGACGAAGATATATAGATAGAAGTCATGGTCGAGCTAGAGGAGGAATCAGTAGATCCCCAACCAACAATCTCATGCCATGCAATTTTAGGCATTAGCACCCCCAAACCCTCAAGGTGGTTGGATTCTTAAAAGAGAGAGGGTCACAATGTTGATTGACTTAGGAAGTACTCACAACTTATTCAATCATAAGTTAATAGTGTTCTGAACCTGTTTTATTTATCCAACTCTGAATGCCAACTAATGATTGCTAATGGATTTACTGTTACTTATTTGGGAAAATTCCATAACATTAAGCTTTCTATGGGAAATAACATACTAAATAGCCCCATGTATGCCATTTCTATGGGAGGTGTAGAAATTGTGTGAGGAGCTCACTAGCTTACCACCTTAGGAACCATTGAGATGAACTTCTAAGAATTGTTCATGTGCTTTCGGTGTGAATGAAGGAATTTTGAGCTGAGATTCTTAAGAGAAAAGTATCCACGAGATAGTGAGCTCATATCATATGAACAAAATGCTAAAATAGGATGCGAGGGATTTGTGGCACAACTATTTTCATTAGAGGCATATCACTCTAAGGACATTATACCATCAAATATGCAAGCAATGTTGGATGCAAAATCTATTGTGTTTGAAAATATGCCGAAGGTTTTACCTCCAAAGAGAGATCATGATCATGTTATTCAGTTAGTACCAAGGAGCCAACCTTCTAGCATCAGACCTTATAAGTACCCATATGTGCAAAAGAGAAAGATAAGTTGGAAGAAGGAATCATCTGTTATAGTCGGAGTGCTTATTCTTCTCTAGTAGTGATGGTATGTAAGAAAGATGACATGTGGTGCATGTGTCTCGATTATAGGGAACTTAATAAGTACACAGTCAAAGATAAGTTTCCTATTCCTATAATTGATTATTTTCTTGATGAGTTACATGGTGCTGTTTATTTTACAAATCTTGATCTTCATTCAGATACCACCAAATCAGAATCAAGGATGAGGATGTTCATAAAATTACCTTTCGGACACATGAAGGCCATTATGAATTCTTAGTAATGCGTTTTGGACTCACAAATGCACCTTTAATATTTCAAAGTTTGATGAATTCTATTTTTAATCCATTCATGTGGAAGTTTATTTTAGTGTTCTTTGATGATATATTAATTTATATAAAAATATGGGAGGAACATTTACAGACATGTAAATAAGGTTTTGGAAAACATTGAGTAACATCAAATTTATGTAAAAGCCTCTAAGTGTTCTTTTAGAATCAACAAGGTTGAATATTTGGGTCACATTGTCTCTCATGAATGTAATAAAGTGGATCCTAATAAGATCAAAGCCATGATGGAGTGGAAGGTTCTAAAAACCCTAAATAATCTCCGACAATTTTTAGGCTTATAGGTTATTATCGTATATTTGTAAGGCATTGATGATATATTAATTTATAGAAAAACATGGGAGGAACATTTGCATCATGTAAATAGGGTATTGGAAACCCTTGAGTAACATCAACTTTACACAAAACCCTCTAAGTGTTCTTTTGGAATCAAGAAGGTTGAATATTTAGGTCACATTGTCTCTCATGAAGGTGTTAAAGTGGACCATAATAAGATCAAAGCCATAATGAAGTGGAAGGTTCTAAAACCCTTAATAATATTCTAGAATTTTTGGGGCTTATAGGTTATTATCATAGATTTGTAAGGCATTATGGAAGTATATCAACACTTCTCACAAATTTATTGAAGGAATATTTCCATTAGAATGAGGATGCTTCCAAAGCATTTGAGTAGTTAAAGGAGGTCATGTGCACCACTCTAGTCTTGGCTACTCTAGAGCGTTCCAAAACATTCATTCTTAAATGTGATGCATCAGGATCTGGTATGGGGTAATTCTCATGCAAGAATGTCATCCTATTGCCTTTTTGAGCCATCAATTCAAAGGTAAGAATTTTCAAAGATAACTTGTGAGAAGAAGATGCTAGCCATACTTCATGCAAAAAGTAATTGATGCCATATCTCATAGTAAGACACTTTAAAGTGAAGACAAATCATGATAGTCTAAAATACTTCTTGGAGCAACATTTATCATCTAAAGAACAACAAAAATGGGTCTCAAATATGTTGGGATATGATTTTGAGATTATCTATAAGAAAGGGAAGGAGAATGTAGTCATGGATGCTCTGTCTAGGAAAGATGAATCAACTATAGCATTGTTATGTGCCATATCCATATTATAGGAAGATTGGGTAGAGGAGGCAAGGTCCAAATGGATAAATGACCCAACTACACAAAATCTCATTCATAATCTCCAGAATGATCAAAACATGTCTAAAATTTTTTTATTGAAAGGGGATACTTTATGGTATAAAGATATATTATACCTATGTAAGAACTCCACCCTTAAAAATAGGGTTCTATCCGAGATTCGCGCTTCTCCAGGTTAGGGGGCACTATGGATTCTATAAGACTTATCATCAAATCAAATAAAATTTCTTCTAGGAAGGTCTTAAAGGGGATGTCCAAAATTTGTGGCTGAGTGCATGGTTTGTCAAAACATAAGGGTGGAAACAGTTCATTCCCGGTGTTCTACAACCTCTATTTATTCCTAGCCAATGGTGGGAAGAGGTTTCCATGTATGTCATCACGGGATTACCTAAATCTGAAGGAAAAAATGTCATCATGGTTGTGTTGGATAGACTCACCAATTATGCTTAGTTTTTGTTCCTTGTCATACCAATTTTCTACAAGCACGAGTAGCAACAAACTTCATGGACACAATTTAGAAGCTACATGGGACACTAAAGATTATAATAAGTAATCGAGACCTGTATTTACTAGTAATTTTTGGACTAATTTATTCTCATGTTTGGGTACTTAGTTAGCTCGTAGATCTTATTATCATCCCCAAATGGGACAAACCAAGTGGTAAATAAGTTTTTGGAGGGATATCTCTAGTTCTTTACCTCATATAAATAAGTGAGATGGGTCCAATGGATGTCACTTGCAGAATGGTGGTATAACACTTCCTTCCATACTTCATCCAACATGTCTCCTTTTTTAGCACTCTATGGGTACCATCCACCATCCATCACATCATCATTAAGAGGAAAACCATAGGTTAGAGTAGTAGAAGAACACATTCAACATCAATAAGAGGTCCTCTCTAGTCTCGAGGAGAACATGGCCATGACAAAAAAGCGCATGAAGTAGTAGGTGATCAACTTCACACGAAAAGATATTTTGAAGTTGCTTGACTAGATTTTTGTGCATTTACAACCATATAAGAAAATGTATTTGAAAAAAAAACAAAAGGATAAAAACTTTCACCTAAGTATTATGGACCCTATCAATTATTGTAGAAGATTGGTACTATAGCATACAAATTAGAACTTCCACAGATAACCAGAATACATCCAGTCTTTCATGACTCTTTCATGAAGAAAGTAATTAAACAAAGGGTATCAAAAAAATAATGTTACACGAGCTCGATGAGGAGGGGAGAGTCATCTTTGAACCTAAATGAATCCTTCAAACACACACTAAAAGATTGAGGACATAGGTTATTACTGAGTACCTATCAAGTGGAAGAATATGGACAATGAAGATGTAACACAGGGAGGCTATGACGTTCCTACTGAAGCACCCAAATCTTCTCAACATTGGGGAAAATGTTACTTTGAAGGGGAAGGGAATGCTATGACCTTAATCACATATCTTACATTTGATGTATATAGCTGAATTGTGGCTATCATAAAGTCTTGTCATTATGTATCTCTTTCATATATGTTATATTATCATGGGGGGTCAGCCTTAGGGATGGCCATAACATAGGAATATTATAAATAGGGGATAGTAGGAAGTATTTGATCATTAGATTGAACATTTGAGTCTTATTGTATGGTTTGGAGGTTTCCCCCTCGAAGTGGATAAGCTATTATAATTTCACATTGAGATCATTTATCTATAATCTTGTGTTTTTTTGTGTTCTATTGTTGGTGATAATCAGATTTATACAAGTAATTTCATTACAGAATTTAGATCATGGAGATAAAAATAGAAGAAATACGGTTACCATGAGGGTATAAATAGAAGTGTGGGAGGTGTAGCAAATATTGTAGTTAATTTTTGTTATTAGACTCCTTTTTCAATTGAATGAGATTTGATCTCTAATTTTTGAGAGATATGGGTCACCTATCATAGAGGAAACATCATGCAAATTGTGTTCATTTATAACCTCGGTAAGTAATTGAAAACTTAGTTTTTAGTGCATTTAATACTAGTTAGTTATAGAATAAGATTTGAATTTAATGCTAGCGCATGCACACTTAGGTGCACTAGTGTAGCTGAGGAATGTGCTAACATAAAAATGTTCACACTAGTGTGTAACTCGAGAGCATGATTGTAAAGGTAGAAATGTGCTAGCATGTTGAGCACACTAGCATACAAGTGAGAGCATGAACGTTAGAGTGAACGTGTTAGCACTAAAGTGGAGGTGATAACATGAATGTGATGGTGTTGAATTGTATGCACTAACATAGAAAAGAATGTGCTAGCATAGAAAAGGATGTGATAGTGTTAGTGGATGATTTTTAGAAGAATTTTTGGAGGTTAGAATAAAAGAAAGATGTTCTAACAATGTTATTGGATGATTCTTAGGAGAGACCGTGAGAATTAGATGTGTAAGAGAATAATGGATAGTTGCGGATGTTCAAGAGGAGATTTAAATGCGAAAAAAATGGCAGTTGGTTATGTTGTTAGAAGCAAAGTGGCTGGAAAATATTGTACAACCGCCACACATTATATTGGACCACTATTTATTGATGGTTCGGTTGAGCGATGAAATAATGAGAGTCGAAATTCAGGTTACTAACCAAGGAGATGATTATAACCTTAGAGGATGTGCATTGAATCCTTCGGTGCTGATATAGGTTATATCTTGATAGAGTTTAATGGGGATGGCACATAGATACATAGACACATCTAGGACATATTATACTTGGAAGATATACCCAAGGAGTTAATGGTGGTACACTTGTACAAGTGAATGAATGACATGATGGTAGTTTGACTACCCGTATATCCGATGCTCTTATCAACAGATTTTTGCTAGGCTGATAAGAGTGTAACTCATTTTCAGTGGCTTTGATAGGTGCAATGGCACATTTGATAGAGGGTGAGGTATTTGCATAGGGATAATGCATCTTAACACACTTACATAGAGACTTATATTTGATAGTTTACATATGTATAAGGATTCCGATCCTAGTGACATTGTTGCAAATATGGGCATGGGACCATATACTAATTGGATAGATAAAGGGGATTTTGAAATATACATAGCCAAATGAGCCCTCATCATTTGGATTGGAGACAATAGGTCTAGACAAAATAGGCCATATGGGGATATTACTTTCTATCAACGGGATTTTGATGATTTGTAACTACGTATGGTGACATGAAGACCATATAGATTATACCAAAGGGCCACGGATGGAATAGATTTGTGCACGGTGGAGGTGGACCATATTACTATTGGTATCCACAATTATATCCTTGAGATGTACAGGAATCCAAGGTTAGACAATAGTTTAGTTTAATATAGGGTATACCGGTGGGGATCGGTGGTATGCACGAGTAGCGCATGAGACAGGTGGACTTCGGTTTGTGGATTAAGGAGTGAGATGCTAGGGAGAGTTTATTTGACTTCATCCCATAGGCATGGGATTCTCAATCTCACATTGATGATCCCGGTAATACACTAGACTATGTTGTATGGTATGCAATGATCATGCCAAAATGGATCATGATTCCATAGGCATCTATAACTTGAGAGATAGTAGTAGTAGCTATGGGTGGATAATAGAGAGGAGTCATCGGAATAATAAGTCGGGATAAGGATGAGGATAAGCTACATGGAAATGTACTAGGACATGCACGGGATAGGGTCAAGTGCAGTGGTCCTTTATAGATGGAGGTTCCATTTCGGGCTACACAGATTCCACTATTGCCACATATACCACCTATTCTAGGAGTCAAAGATGTAGGTAGAGGAGGAGAGGGAGATGGAGGTGGAGGTGGTGATAGATGGGGAGATTTAGGAGGAAAGATTGTGTGCTAACAGAGTACATAGATGTAACCACACACACACACACACACACACACACACACACACACACACACATACCATCCCTAGGCCCAATTGGTGAGTTGTCAATTCTTTATATTACAGGTAGAGATGGATACTTCCATGTTATGAAGTGATATTACTTTCATCACCATGATGACCCTTCGAGAGACATTTAGATCGAGAACAGTTGAGAAGGATAGTATGAGATAACAATTATAGCAAAGGACCATGAAGAGAGATCATATTGTTAAGTAGTTACATCATGTTACAACGGAATGTGATCTCATGTGCTATGTGGCAAAGGTAGACGATTTGAGTGATGTGATGTAGGATGTTATCACAATGTCATATGATGAAGGATACTACAAAGCCTTATATGAGGTGACAGACCCGAGGGCCGAGAGTGCTAG
The DNA here is from genome assembly GCA_018340775.1 of Taxus wallichiana var. yunnanensis. Lineage (NCBI taxonomy): Eukaryota > Viridiplantae > Streptophyta > Pinopsida > Cupressales > Taxaceae > Taxus > Taxus wallichiana. The sequence goes on along the minus strand of CM031238.1, from coordinate 64,377,736 downwards.
GGTATATCCAGAGGACATCCACCCGGTCTACTAGGTCACGAGATCATCAAGATTATTGAGGTTAGTGTAGATGGCAACTCATATACCATCAAGATAAGTGAGATCGGTGAGATCGGTGTAGATGGAACCTCCTAGAGATAGACTAGGCGGTCCCATGTGGGATAGAGTCATCCATGACTCGGTTTTGTGATGTATTGTATTTTTGTATATGCCTCATGATGAAGGCATATTTTTGTAAATCAAATCCCATGGTGACATACTTGATATGTATATGAATTTTTTATATAATGTACATGGATAATTTTTAATGATATGGAATTATGGCATGATTGATATGATGTTTATTATTTATCTATGAATTATGATATATGATTATATGATGGTATTGATTAGAGTAGATGATAATGTGATTTATTATGAATGTATGATGATTATATGTTTGTAGCATAGCTTACATGTGTGTATATTAGCTTTTATTCTTGATGTATGATGATTATAGATATATTATGTTATATGTGTGATGATGTTAACAAAATTCTTGCACTAAGGAAAAATACAAAGAAATGCAAACAAACCCAATTAGACACAGTAAAGGAATATACACCATGGATTTTAATAAACTAGGATGATAACACAATACTTGCAATTGGTTAAAAACACAAAAAAATATGTCAAACAAACCAAATATGAACAGTAAATTGACTACACCAAAGTTATACATGAACTAGGATGCTAACAATTTTCCCTAATTGGTATACAAAAAGGTCAAAAAAGTACAACAAACCCCATATATAATTTTTTTATAAACATGTTAATTATAAATAATTCAAAATGATTACAAAATAATTGTAATAGTTAGACAAATCCTAGGAGACAAAGAAAAATGAGCTAAGAAAACAACTAAATACAACTAATTGATCAACACAAAAACAAATAATTTTAAACACAAACCCAATGTGCAAAGAAAAATGAGCACAAAAAGTGAATAACCAGCCTAGTTATATCACCTCCTACATTTGGTCAAAGACATGTACGAGAATATACATACAATATACACACACAAGGTTATATAACCGATAATGATAAAAAAATTACAACATAGTAACAATGCCACACATCCTGTAATAATGACCTGCTAGTTACATCCCTAATGTGTTCCATAATGAAGAATAGGAAGATATGAATTCCACTAAGTGATACCACCAATGCAAGGGGATTGGATTGGACCAAAGAGAAGAGTAAATAATCCTCATAACACTCTTATTGGATCTTGTTGTATTCAATATGATACATGAAATTAAATCGGGTCAGTTTTCTAGGAAATTATCACTGAAATGCAAGGAAACACTTGATAACCAAGTGAAGCTCTACACAAAGGGTTAATTGATTATCTTACCCCCAAGAAAGGATGCATGTGAGGGTAAGAAGAGTTATTATTATAAGATGATATGGAATGATTACTATGATTGTAGTCAAATGGAAATATTATAAGTTGTTTGATGATGACTGTTGAGGTTTTGTAAAACATATTATGAATGTTTATGTTTTTGAGTGTTTTGACCCTTTTTTTGAAAGTTTTCTATTGTTTTTAGGATTTTTCTCATTTTTGAAATTTTTATTGCATTTTGATAGTTTTATATTGTTTTTAATTTTTAATTTTTTAAATTTTTTTGAAAGGTAGTTACATGCGCTAATGAAGAAGGAAAGATATCTCTAACCCATATTAAGCATGGTACAAATGAATAAGCCCAATGAAACCAAGAAATCTCGAGACACATGGAAGTGGGTGAGCATGATTGGTAAAGCATGGGGTTCACAACTTAACTAGGAGGAACACACGACACAAGGATTTTTAGAAAGATGTAACAAGTGGAATAAAATGGAGGGATGAAACAAGTGGTTTGCATTGTTGACATGCCCCCAACACTAGAGATACTGTTAGAGGATTTAGGAGTATAAATTTTTAGATGAACCACATTCATGGGATCCTTAAGCTCTTTTCCATCATTCTTGAATATTTTATATTCTCTAGATCCAAACTTGGAAATTATAATGTAGGGTCCTAACTAATTTGGTTTGAACTTGCCTTGTTTTCATGCTCTTTTGTAGTATTCTTCTTATTCTCTTTAAGCACAAGGTTGTAAATCTCAAATTTTCTTGGTTTAATTATCTTGTTATAGCTCCTTAGATCCTATTATGGTACAATTTTAAGTGATCTAAGGCACAAATTTTCCTCTCATCTAGGAGATCTAATTATGTAAGATGTGTCCTGGCTATAATATTCTTCATGAACCAGGTGTTAGTAGTGACACACTAAGGGAAGGGAGATTGAATTTTATAGGTAATATGACTTTAGATCCATAGACGAGGGAGAAGGAGTAGCTCTATTGGAGAGTGGAATGAGTTGATAATCCCGAGAGGGTGGGATACAGTTGCGCGTGTCAATTGATGACCATGTTTATCAATAATGTATTCTCCAATATTGATTTGATCATTTTATTGGATGCTTAGATTGGCCATTGCACTATGTGTAGTAAGGAGTTTCCCATTGTGGATGGATATGGAATTTTTAGCTAACTCCTTGACATTATTATTTTTGAAGGATGTGTCATTATTTATGACAAGATATGTAGGGATCACAAAGCTACAAATGATGTGGTTAAGAATGAATTTGGTAATATTTGACCCAGTGACATAGGTGAGAGGCATAGCCTCTATCCACTTGGTGAAATATTCAGTGGTAGTGATTATAAAGGTGTGACCATCAAAAGATGTAGGATTTATTTTTCCGACTAAGTCAATACCCCATCTGAAAAAGGCCCGGGTGAAGTGATAGGTTGGAGGGATTATGAAGGTGCATGAATTAGATTACCATGTTGTTGAAATACTACACTTTTTGAAAAATTTCACTGCATCAAACTCCTTGGGGCCAATAATAACCCACATAAGATCTTCTTAGCTAAGACCATGTCGCTTGTATGTGCACAACAAATACCCAAATGCACTTCAAATAGTGTTTGAGTTGCTTCTTCCTAATTGAGACATCTTAAGAGAGTCCCATCATAGCCTCTTCTATAAAGGGTGTCAACAAGGATGGTGTAGTGTGAAGCACATTGTTTTAAGGCTCTTTTATGGGTTGATTTCATGTTAGCGGGATAGGTTTTATCTTGGATAAATGTATAGATGTCGTGGTAAAATGGGTTATCAAGACCAAAATAATTTCACACCATGGTGGACTCCAATAGATCATATGTGGGCACTAAAATATGTTTAACGATAAAAAACTGTGTGTTTGATTTGTATCAAATTCAAGAAGGGACATGATATTTTTCATGGCATTTACTACTTTATTTTGCACACAAGGAATTTGTTCAAATGTTATAAGCCAAAAGTAACCCTTAATATTGTCAACCATTAATTTATAGGGAACAAGTTTATCATCCTATACTTGATATTCCATATTTACTTGTTTGATGATTAAAAGGAGTCACCAAAAAGACTATCAGCTCTTAGAGGCTCCAAGATATATCAAAATCCTAAACTTTTTATTAGAGATTTGTACTCTGTAATGTTGTTAGTGCACATAAAACCAATATGGTAAGATTTAGGAATAACATCACCATCCACCGTGTGCATAGCACAATGCTAGCTCTGATCCATGAATGTTGAAGAGTAATCCAAAAACATAGTCCATGAGGGAAGTGCATGATTATATAACAAGTCTTCATGGGAACTCAAAATAAAGTGGTTAAGATACCCAAAGTGGTGTTGCATCCAGTTGATCTACCAAAGCTTTCCCTTTTATGAAATTTCAATAAAAATTCTATTTCAAACTCACTTAGAAGCATGATCCAACTAAACATCTAACATGTTAGGACATGTTTTAATAGTAGATACTTTAAAGGATCTACTTTGGTAATAAGCTTTATGGTGTGATTAAGAAAGTAGTGTCACAACTTTTTAAAGGTGAATGCTACTTTCAAACAACCTTTTCAACTTGAGATAATACTTGATTTATTGGGTTATAAGGGTTCTAAACATATTTTAGTTATTGTGTTGTACAATCAATGCCATAATGACATGTTTTGTTATAGATGTGTATAATAGCTTTGGATTTTCTTGAATAGGTGGAATTACCACTAGCGAGTTGATAGATATTATTTCAACTTAATGAAATAATATTGGATTTCTTGTGTCCATTTGAATTAGACATCCTTTCCTAGAATTTGGTTAAAATAGTGGCACTTATCTACAAGTTGTGATATAAAGTGTTAGATAAAGATAAATCTTTCCTATTAGACCCGTATTTGAAAAAATTTATGTGATGGAAGAATTTACATGATTTATTTTAAATTTACTATGTCAACTTCAATTCCCATCTGTGAGACTATTAATCCCAGGATCTTCCCTAAAGTCACACTAAAGACACGCTTCTTTGGATTAAGGTGTAAATATTCTCTCAATATTTCAAATATATGTCGTAAAATGGTTGGATGATCAACTCTAGTCTTGGACTTAGTAAGGATGTTATCAACATAATCCTCCATGATATCATGAAGTAAGTCATGGAAAATGAAGTTCATTGCACATTGATATGTTTCCCCTGCATTCTTAAGGACAAAAGGCATGACCTTGTAATAAAAAGTACCCCGTGGTGTTGTGAATATTATCTTATGTTGATCATCCTCAACAATCTAGATCTGATTGTAACCCAAAAAATCCATCCATTAGGGATAAAATTTCATGTTCTTGATATAGATTCAACAATCATGTCGATGTTGGGTAAAGGAAAGTCATCCTTAGGACAAGATTTGTTGATATCTCAAAAGTTAGTACAAATCCAAATGTCAAGTGTCTTCTTTGCAACATGAACCATGATAGAAATCCACTCAGAGTAGTATATAGACCTTATAAATTCAACTTCTAGTAACTTTTGAATTTCCACCTTGACTAGTAATGCAACCTTAGGATGTGTTTTCCTCAATTTATATTTAACGAGTTTCACACTATGTCAAACCATAAGATTGTGTATGACTAGGGAGGGATCCAAGCCTAGCATATCCTTATAGACCATGTGAAGACATCTTGAAATTCTATAAGTAGTGTTTTGAATGCCTTGATCTCTGATTCTGATAAACTCGCACCAATCTATAATAGTTTTGGATTATCATGTGTTTCAATATTGATTATAGATGGTCTCTTCTACTAAAAATTAGATGTATCATTATCTTGAATGATGTTATAGTTGTTTATAGGTCATCTTTATAATCTGACATAGAGTCTCCTCTCTCTGGTGCCTTAAAAGGTTTTCACCTAGAGATACGTTCATTTCATTTTGTTTATTTTTCTCCTTTTTTGTTTTTGCTTCTCACATAGTGCCTCAATGATGTTTTTGCTATGAGAGATTGTATTTTTATTTTTTCTTTTTAATTTTTATTCTTCTTAGTTTTTGGTGGATGAGTGCACTCAAATTCCTCACCAAAGTAAGCATAATCATTGATGTTTATATCAAATCCTTTTTGTGATCCATAAGGTAATATGGTCTTGATTATTGAGAAACTCTTTGATGGCCTCATTGTTTTGAAAGAGGTCCATAGAGATGTGATTTTTATCCTGATGGATAAGAGATGATAAACTATGTCAAGGGTTTGAATGCATAGGTTTTTAAGGAAGAGGGTGGTTTTGATTAGGTACTTGAAGAGGCTATGTGTGGAACTAGTCTTATCTTTGAAGTCTAAGTCCTCTTCACTAGTCATTATCTCGAATATTATGGGCCTCTTTTCAAAGGTTTCATAACCTAGACCATAATGGTATATATTTTCTTCATACATTATAGTTTTAAGATGACCTTGTTCTTGAGGGTTGAGTATTTTTCCTTTCCAGTTCATATTTTCATCATCTTGTGAGCTTTATTATAGTCCTTGGATATGTAACAATCATCCATTTGATCCTTTTATAACCAAGAGCCATATGAGCCATGAATGTGTTCATCCTCTAAATATACATACCAGCTCTAAAGAGTGTTTCTAAGATGATAAACGAGAGATTTTTTTAAGTGGGGGCATTTGGTCACCATATCTTTATGGGGAAAATGAAATATTTCCAATATGGAAAGTGTTTTCAAGAGTGTATTCATCGAGACCTTTATGGGAAAAATTGATCTCAATGGGTGTCTTAGACGTAGATGGTTAGGAAATAGATGTAGATGGAGATGCTTGGGATTGAAAAAGTGAGTCAGGGTCAATGCACTTATCTCTAACTGGGATGACACAAGGCTCAACAAATCTATTTGTGGAGGGGCAATAGTTATATTTGTTATACCTAACCTCTAAGAGTTTACAATATTTGAAGGTTTTGCATCGGTGAGAAAGGTAAACTCTTTTTAATCATGTGGTAATTTTATGAATTGGTGGAAGGTAGAGGGAATAAATTGCATCATGTGTATCCAAGGTCATCCTATAATGGTATTACATGAATTTTCCACATCAATGATGTGACAAAGGGTTACAAGGATCCATGTAGCAACTTTTATAGAAAGGGTGATTATTCTAGAGGATTGCCATTCACTTTGTCATAATAAAAATAGTTATAGATTTAGATCCCAAATTTTATTCCATGTGGCCAAGAAAACTCAAAAGTTTCATGGAACATAAGTTCAAGGATGCTCCATTATCAATAAGAACTCTTTTAACCTTGTGGTTGGTAATATAGGATTCGATATACAAAGATTTACTATTATTAAGGTTTGATTCAACAGTCCTGAGGACCAAATGAGAGTATATGATTGTTTGGGAAAAGATTGGAATTGTTAAATATTGAGATTCTCAGAACATGTACCTCTTGGAAAGCATGAGTGATAATTTCCTAAAAGTTAGGTGACACTTTCAATAAATCCATGAGGGAGATATGTGTGGTTGTTGTCACTAACTGCTTAACTAGGTCATATGGATCAGATGTGAAATATTTAGCATTTGATTATGGATTCAAGTTATTTAGAGCCATAGGATGTGACACTTTAGGCTCAAAAGAATGGATGGTTTCTTCAATGGGGGCACCCAAACCTAAATTTTTCATGTGTCCACTTTATAGATAACATCTTGGAATATTTTCATGGCAATGGTATGAGGTATCTCTTCAACAAATGAAATAATTGAATTGAAATCAACATTGTTCGAAGATTGGACATGTTCGGGAGTTTTTCCATTCGTACCATGCTTGGAGAAGGGATTCAAAACAATTTTAAATTATCATTGGGTGTTTTATTGGGTTTTGGCTCTTTGACCACAATGTCCCCATTATCATTTAGAACTTGGATATAGTGGCAAAGGAAAATACATTTATCTATTTGATGACCATCAATGCGATGAAAATAATAGTATGTGTTGGATATGTAACAAGATGGTTTAGGTTATCCTTGTACAAAAGGTTTTGTGATAGGGTATGTCACCATATTAGCACTTACCAGCTGTCCTAAGACACTTGAAAGGGTCTCTCCAAATGTTATACATTTTCATTATTTTTAATCACAAGAAGGAACTTCTTTACTTGGAATAATGATAGCTTGTTTTGATTTAGTTTGTTTTGGTTGATTATTTTGTATGTTTTGTACATTGCATTGTATGTTATGTCATCATTAATGACATTGTGATTCTAATTGATGTACTTGGGTTTATCTTGATGATTATTGTTGTTATTGTTGGTGTGCATTGTCCTTAGAAATAGGTTTGATTAATCCTTTCGAAATGAGGGTATTCTCAATTTGTGTCCCCTTCTTGATAACTTCCTCAAAATTATTAAGAAAATGCATCTTCATGTGAAAGGAAACTCATTGTTAAGGTTTGGAAAAATATACTTACTACCTATTTCTCGGGAATTAAACATGGGAATCGACTTGCAATCCATCTCCATCGCTATAAGAATCGTGCAAATTTTTCATTTTTTCGTTGTTTTACATTACATAAGTCCAACATGGTGATCTCATAATCTAGGTTAAGAGAGAAGTGTTTGACAAAATTTTATGAGAGTTCCAAAAAGTGGTGATTGATCCCTTTGGAAGGTGTAAGAACCAATCTAAATCTTTCCCTCTTAAAATTTCAGGAAAAAGGCACAAGAGAAAGATATAATTTTATGCCACTTATTGACATGCCATGAAGAATTATTTTATATGCTCTTGTGGATCATTTTTTCCCTTATATTTGTCAAATTTAAGTTTCTTGAATGATTTTTAAAAGGGTATACTCAACATGGACCTCTCAAAGGAATAAGGAATAATTCCTCAAAATTGAATTGCTTTCTTTGTTTTTTTGTTCATTTCCAAGACTACATACTTTATGGTTTTCCATTCTTGTGTGAATAGTGAATTGGTTTGAGGAATACTTGAAATATTATATATTTTTAGATTGGTTTTCTCTTTGTCTGCTTTAGTATTTTTTTATTCATCATCAATTTTTGTATTTGATTTTTTTTTCATGTCATCAATGATTTTTGAGGCTATTAGAGCCAATTGTTTTGCCATGGCATTGATTTGATCCATCAAGGCTTTAATTGACTTGGGGGCCAAATCACTAGATTTTCCATCATTGTTATTGTTTTTTTACTTGGTTTGGCTTCATCAAGTTTATTTGATTCAGGTTGAATGTTTTTAGATGGTTGAGGTTGACCTCATATATTTTTCAAATTTTTATCGTCAAATTTAGAAGGAAGTTTTGCTCCCATTTTGAGAACACGAAGTAGGAATTGATATATATTTTTCCACAAAATCCATTCAGATTTTTCTTTTTCTTTTAAGTAAACATCATTCTGTTGATCCTCTAGTTAGTTTCCATACTCTTCATCAGAACTAATATGAAAAGGATTTTGATCCTTTCTTCTAAAAGGGTCATAGTTTTGATGCCTTATTCCCGCCATTTTTTCTAAAAGAGGGGGTATGTGAAAAGCGAAAATGTAAAGTGTGCTTAGAGTTTGGGCCAAGTTAATGCCCAATTACCCAAGACTTAGAATTAAAATTTGATTACACTTACACTTGACAAAGTGAATGTCTAAGGATAAGTCATAAGTGTTGAGCTTTATTTACCTAATCTTGGAAAAGTGAATGTAAAAGTATAAGAAGTAGTGATCAAGTAAATTTTCTTAATGTTTGGCAAAGTGAATGCCAAAATATAAGACTAGGAAATAGAATTAATTAATCAAGCTATAGCAATGAAATAATGTGTTTAGATTTGTGATAAAGTGAATGTCAAAAATAAAAGACTTAGGGATGAAATAATTTACTCAAACTTCAACAAAGTGAATGTTGAAAATGAGAGGTTTAGGGTGACCCTTAGAAAAGTGAATGCTAAGATGAAAAAATTAAGAAATAAATATCCAAACTACTCGACCCTTAGAAAAGTTAATGCTAAGATGGAAGAGAATTGAAATGAATCATGATTACTTGACCCTTAGAAAATGGAATGCTAATAATGAAGAGGTTTTAAATGACTGTTGTAACACTTGAACCTTGGTAAATTGAATGCTAAGATGGAAGGGTTTGAATAAGATGATAGATTACTCAACCCTTAGCATAGTGAATGCTAAGATGGAAGATAATAAAAATGGAATTTGAGCTACCCGACGCTTAACAAAGTGAATGTTAAGATAGAATAGTTTAGGGAAAATATGATTCATTGCTCAACCCTTAACAAAGTGAATGTTAAGGTGGAATAGTTTAGAAATGAAGATCTAAAATACCTGATCCTTAACAAAGTGAATGCTAAGTCTGGAAGAGGTTTAGATGTGAAGATTTGATTACTTGACCCTTAACAAAGTGAATTTTAAGATAGAAGAGGGTAAGTGCTTAGTGTTTAACAATGTGAATGTTAAACTAAAAGGCTTAGGAAAAATTATCATGCTTGATTGTTGAAGAAATGAATACCCAAGGTCAAGACCCCAAAAGAAGAATGAATATACTCAAGTTAGGACATGTGTATCCAAAAATCAAGGTTTTAATGTTGATTACAATTTGAAAGATAGGTGGATAGAGTGTGTATGATAAGAGTGTGGAACACAAAATTTATAACACATGAAATAAATGATAATAATGTTGTTCAAGGAAGGCCTCTGAGCTTAAGTTGGCTTGGTCAAGTGGGGCTTATTATAAATATGGCTCTCTCCTCAAGTACCAAAATATAATCTGAATGAGTGCAATTAAATATTTCTAGTTGTCAACTTTAATTTACCCCTCTTGATATGATAAGCCATATTTTACTCCACTCAAAGGATCAAACCAAGGTCACCACTATGGATAATTTTGGCTCTAATCCTCACAAAGGTATATTAGTCAAGTCGGTGGGGATCCCATTTCGTTGGCCAGTTCACTCAAGGTGCCAAATACTTTGGGGTTCCTATGGTACTCCTCACAATGATTTTTGGCTTTGTACCATGTACTTCTAATAGTTAAAGTAGATTGGTAAATAAACCTTTCTCCAAAAGTTTAATTAAGAGAGATTTATAAATTTTAACAAAATATAGTGTAATAAAGTTTGTTTGATCCCTTGAATAAGGAATCTTGTTGTTTTTAGTTTCAATGCAATAACAATATTCATAGGTATGGTCCTGTAAGAAACTATAGTTAATAGTTTTCCTAAGGTGAAAACATGATAGAAAACAGAAACACAAAATCATGTTTCTGATTTTCAAGATTACTTATAAAAGTGTGAGAAAAGAGCATACATGTGAGCTTGTTGTGATTTATATTGAAATTAGAACCAATAATAAATTAAACACTTAAATGGATTGATTATAACACACTTGCAATAAGAGGACCAAAATAGACCTAAAACAAAGGTTAGAAGTAATTTTAGTTGATAAAAATACATAAACTAAAAAAACGGTAAGAGAAAGCTAGTGCATGTACTTAAATGCACTAGTGTTAATAGGAAAAGCTAATGCATGATCTTGAACTTAAACACATACAAGATAACACAAGCGCATGCTTTAGAATGTACACACATGTAGGAAAAAATCTAGTGTAATTCTAGTATGTAGACTACTACACTAGCACGTTCAAAGCACAAAATATAGAAAGACAATTAGACATAAATGTGTTCACTACTACATATGTGCAGACATAGCTACACTAGCGCATGCACTTGCATGCTAGCGCAAGTTATGTACAATGCTAGCACATGTAACCTAGAAGTGGCCAAAATGTGAGAAAAAATGGCCAAAGACTTTTAAAAAAATTTGTATCCTTCTCTGCTACACCCAAAGTCCCGAAACTTGAACAATAAGGTTAAAAAAACATAAAGAAGACACAAAAATGATTAGATTAGAAAAAGGTAAGCTAAACACAATTAAAGAAGTGTGGAAATCCCACCGAGCGTGTTAGAATGTGAGCAATGAAAAAATCGAGATAAAATGAAAGACAAACAAAAAATAGTACAAACCTTTCTCCACACTTTTCTTTCGCAAACCTCAAGATTAGATTGTTAAAGTATTACACTTGTAGAATATTTTGAAATGATTGGATTTTAGATACTCTAATTTATGTCTCCAAATGAAGAAGATAATGCTACGAGAAATTTTGAATATGAGGATGTCGATTGGAATGGTCAAATGAGTAGAAGTTTTCTGCAATAGCCTATGGCTCCCAAGAATTCTCCAGGGGGCTTTCCAACATTCTCCAACGTTATTGTGAATAATGTAACCTGTTATTTAAAAAATAAGGATAGGATATGGAGTGGTTAAAGATTTATAATGAGTTTTGAATACACATTCTTATAATAGCATTGGAGGGGGTTACGAAAGTTCAAATGGATTGAATCTCCATTGAGGGGTAGTAAATTTTTGTTTTTATTATTCGACGAGGTGGTTGTACGTGAAATTTTTATGCCCCGCCTTTGTAGGATTATAGAAGGAGTTGATTGAGGTGACTAGGATAGTGAAGTGGATTCTAGGTGGATGATGAGTAGAGAAATAGATTTATTTCTATTTAATAGATAAGGGATGTAAGTAGGAAATTAATCATTTAATTAAATAAATACTTAATTATATAAGCTAAAGGGTATTTTAGTATAGTTTAAGTAGCATAATTTAATTAATTCTAAAGGAATGTAAAGGATAATGATCTAGAATGCATTCTAGAACCAATTTTAGTGTATTATGCAAAGGATAAGGGTAATTAGGATGGGTTAGAAATAGGTATGTATTTTTAAGGTGTTTATAGTGCCGAATGGAATGTCAAGGAGACTAATAATCTATTTGCGGGTAGTAGATAACCCCGTTGAGCCACAAAATATCATCCAAAATAACACCCCCTTTGCTATTTTGGATGACTCATCAAGTTCAAGGATAAGGTTTCTTCTTTCTTTGCATAAAATTCCAAAAATAGCTATGTATGAAAGCCACGAAAGGATTGCTTGCAAAAAATTAAACATTTCATGGATTTCCCAATATGCAGGATGAAAATCTAGTAGTTCAGTCTTCTAAGGATGTCAAGGTCAAACTACCATGGGTTATGAGGTCATAGAGGTGTCTCATTCCCAAAATAACCAAAATTTGGCTAAGTTCCATATTTGTGAGTCAAAGTTGAAGACATGTGAAAATTTGCAATGGAGGAGAAAATATTTACATTTAGTGGAGTTCACTTTCTTTGAATAAAGGAATTCAATTTTTGTGGAACAAAGGAATTCATTTTCTATGGAATGAGGGATTACAAAGTCCGAAGGGTATATAAAGGAGTACTTATTCATGGATTTTCTCAACTTCGCATAAGGGATCATGTATTCATGAAGGCCGCGATGAAATGAATAATGTCACCAAACCGCAATATAGAGGGAGTCAACTAAGAATTGGATAAGTCTAAAAACCATGAAACACTAGCCTAGTTTTCCATGATTTTCAAAATGTAGTGTTTTACGGGTTTCTAAGTTCGTGGAATGAAGAACGAAGAAAATACACAAGACGAGGAATAGCCATAAAATATTAAGTATGGCCACAAAGTTTAGTTATATTATTATGTGGGTTGGTGGAGGTTAATATTCCATGGAACATTCACATCTATGCAACAAAGGAAACCGCAAAATAATGTGAAATTACAAATTACAAAGGCATTTTCACCCCCAACCGTACAATGGTTGTTTTCATATATTTTGACTAAGCGCTCCAAATTTCATTAGAATTATTGCATTTGTTTTCTCTCTCCAAAGGATACATTTTGCAATGAAGAAGATGTAGAGAATAATGTTTTTCAAGGGATAACTATGAAAACAAGGGATTTCACGGAAAAATTGTTAGGATAAATTTTATTATCCTATTATTAATTATGCATAGTAGGATTATTTAATTAATTTTATTAATTAAATAATAAATGGTTATACTGTTGTATGGTTAATCAACCATATTTGTCTGTTTGCACATTGTTATATTGTTATAAACAATATATTTGTCTTTATGTAATTTTGCTTCCCGGATGTTATTGGAAGCTTGTGAATTCTGGTTTTTGGTTGCACCTGTGCAACTCATTTTCTCGGATGTATTTGGCTGTGCAATATCTATAAATATTGCAGCCCATCCTCTGTAATGTTTTACTGATTGAGATCAATAAAATCTACACAGGCTTCCGTCCCTGTTTCTCAATCAACATTTGGTACCAGAGCGAAATTCTGGCCCTGTGAAGGTGTGGAAGAGAGAGCAGCAGAGAGAGAGGAGATTGGAGACGTGTTTGCAGCATTTGAGAGCCTGTGCAGCCTCGTGCAAACTCCCAGCCCCATCCCTGCCTCCCCCACATCAGCCTGTTCCTTCCAGGTACTTGGAAGGCAAATTTTTTTGCACTGGTGCACTCAGCACCAGGCAAAAATTGCTACAGGTATTGAATTTAAAAAAAATAAAAAAATTTCCCAATCAGGGTTTTGTTTTACTGTATTTGGAGATTGTTTTGCTTGTTTGGAGGACTGTCTGTGCACCTGCAGTGAATACACAGAGCAAAGAAAAAAAAAAAAAAGAAGGAGGCGTTTTTCTTGATCTAGCGCCTGTACGAGGAAAAAAAAGGCGTTTTTTAGAGCATACGTGCCCTTGGCTGTCCCCCACGGCCTGTGCATGCAAACAACAAGCAAATGAAGGCTTAGACTGTGAAAAACACGGCCAGAGGTGAAAGAAAAGGCATTTTTTTTTAGCTTGCCCGCGCCATTTGCTGCCCCCAGCGCCTGCACAAAAAAAAAAACGTTTTTGTGAGCAAATACAATAAAAAACAGCGCCCCAAGTCAAAAAACGCGCCCAGCAACTGAAAAACACGCCCAGGCAATAAAATTCAGCGCCCAACAAAGACAACAAGCATTATACAGTAGAAAATACGGCCCAGGCAAGAGAAAATGCGGCCAGGACAATAAAAAAAGTGTGGCAAAGGAAAAAACGCGCCCCCAGGTGAAAAAAACGCGCCCCAACACAAAAAACGCGGCTGCACTTGTAGATCAGTGCGTGGGAAGGAGAAAATGCGGCCTGAGCAAAGAAATAAAGCCTCAGATCCATTTTTTGGGCAAATAGAACCCTAAAAACGCCCCTTCACCAGCATGCGCCACGTGGCATTCATTTTTCAAGAGGTAAGTCAATTTATTTGACAATAAATACAAATTTCTTCCTTTCATAGTCCAAGCGCCCCAAGTGGCCAAGTTGGTTAGTGCATGTGCCTTAGAAGTGAGAGGTTTGAGGATCAAATCCCACCAAAAACACTCAAAAACTCTCCTTTTGCATCTGGCGGATTTTTTGGCGAACTGCTAAATTTAGCAGGCTTTTTGAATTTAGTTACAGCTAACTAAATTTAGCGGAGCAATCCCTAACTTAGGGTAAAAAAAAATTCTCCTATTTGGTCTGTTTTCTCATTCCAGACATTTTTTGCAAAAGGAGACCCACCTAAAAATTGCATTTTCAGCTATTTTTTTGCAATTTTTAGCATTTAGGGCTCAGGAGGTCACCAGGACCCCAAAACTGAAATTTTTTTCCTGTCATTCAAATTGTATTGTATATTGTACTAATTTGCAGGTTGCCATAGTCAACTGCAAAACTTTGTAATCTTTTTCGGCCAAACTGCGCGAATTGTAATAAAAAAGTAAAATTGGTTCTGTAACACTCACGAGATCCTAGATCTCATTCGCAGCGTTCGGTATATACAGTGCCTCTAGGAAGCGCTTACGGTAAAGCCGTCGTGACTACTACTGCACTTAACGCCTAATATAGCTGCAACAACGTCATCTGGGCATCGTCCCTATAAATCGACGGGGAGTAATAAGGTCACAGTGCACACACTATGAACCATCCCATCCGTCTGTGAACGATTGCAAGACATAAATCCAGACTGAGAAATTATCCGAGTATATAGCGAAGTTACGCGCGCGTATGAGGATATTTCTTTGAGCCGGTGTCAATAATCACACAGACCCCATCAGTACTATCTTGGTACCACGTATCGAATTCTTTCACGTACGTTAACGCCTCTTTCACGTACCACCGGGTATATAGAAAGGGTGAGCTTCTTCCACGTACTGATGGGTATATCGGAAGGGCGCGTATATAGAAAGGTTCGGTATATCGGACTGACGGTATATAGATTGGGAGACCTTATACCTGGAGTGATAAGAGCCAAACCCTGTCAGTGATCTCTGCAAAATGGGCACCAATGCCCCCAAATTTTTTCTTCCGATTCACAATTGCTCAGAGGAAGCAACTATGCTGCTTAGAAGACAAAAATAAAAACACAACTTGAGTTTGAAGAAATCGGGCCTGTTGTGATTGGTACTCTAACCAGATCACCAACGGATGCAACACAACAACGACAATTTGATAGAGCAGATCAAAAGCAAAACTCATCATTTTGTTTGGAGTATTCGACGATGTGCAAGTCCACATTCGAGATGCCACATCAGCAAAAGAAGCTTGGGATAAGCTGAGCACAATATATGAGGCCAAGAACAAGAATGTCATACTCATTTTGCGAGTCGATTACATACATTGAAATTCAAACAGAATGAGAAAATTGAAGCCTTCCTAAGAAGAGTTGCATGAGTTGAGGGCTTCACTTCTAGCCCTAGGAGAAGAAGTCAAAGATGAGTCTCTCGTTCCCATTGTTAAGAGCTCTCCTTCTTCTTACCGAATTTTTGTCACAACTCTAAACTTGTCGAATACGACAATTAGTTTTGACAAGTTAGTAAACCTCTTTGCAACAAGAGGAAGCAATGTACAACAAGGATGATGAAGAGGAGGAGCAGGAACCTTTGTCTTCACATCAAAAATGGAAAGGAAAAGGTAAAGGTAAACCTAAATCCTATCAGAAGTCCCCACATCAAAATCAGTATCATGGGGACAATCAACAGAAGAAGCGATGTCCCATTTGCAAAAGAGGACATGACTTGCAAGAATGTTGGTTTAACACATATAAGAAAGGTTCATCAAGCAATGCTGGACCTCAACAACAACAAACTTACAAGGGACATTCAAACAACTATCACGGGCAGAAAAAGGGGAACTGGAAAAGAAGACCCCACCAGCAAGGTAATATTGCTGAGCAACAAGAACAGTCAGATAATGAAGACTTCTTGTTCACTGCTCGATCAAGTGAACCATCCACGTCATCTAGTGACGTCTGGTATGTTGATTCGGGAGCCACTCGACACATGACCGGCCACAGAGACTGGTTTATTTCAATGAGGGACACACCATCGAAAAATCATGTTTCGTTGGGAGATGATTCTTCATATACAGTTCAGGGGATTGGAAACATTTCTCTACCCCTTGGTTCACGCAAATGCAAACTATCAGATGTTCTATATGTCCCTGGGTTGACAAAGAACCTTCTTTCGGTCAGTCAACTCCTAGATCACAACCTGAAAATTGACTTTGATAGTCAATCCGGCAAGAAAATGTGTTTGATTCGAGATAAATCTAGAGGCTCGAAAATAATTGCAAAAGCCTCAAATGTGGGACGAATGTTTCAACTTGATTTCATTCACAAAAATGATCAAGCACTCGTGGCTAAAAACTCCACCTCAGCTCAGTTGTGGCATCGGAGATTTGGTCATGTAAGTTTCAAATATCTCGACACACTTCACCGGTGTAATATGGTACATGGGCTACCATCTCTTGAAAGGATACGAGATAAGTGTCCTCACTTTGCTTACTGAGGAAACAACACACGAGTTTCATTCCAAACAAGTACTTTTCGAGCTCATGGTAAACTTGACTGGTTCATATCGATCTGTGTGGTCCAATGCAGCCCAAGTCATTCGGGGTTCCAGTACTTCATGCTCTGTGTTGTGACTATTCACGCAAAATGTGGATTTTCTGTCTTCGCAAGAAAAGTGAAGCCTTTGAAACGTTCAAAAAGTTCAAAGTGGCAGTTGAGAAAGAAACTGGTCGTCACATCAGAACTCTCCGCTCAGATCGAGGGGGAATTCACCCATGATGAGTTCCAGAGACTACCTACAAACTCACGGGATTCGTCGACAAATGCCTCCTCCACACACACATGAAAAATGGTGTTGTCGAGAGAAGAAATCGTATCTTATCATGGAAATGGTGCGATGCATGATCGATGATTCTGAACTTGCAAAGACATTTTGGGCAGAAGCAGCAAAAACAGTAGTGTATTTGCTAAACAGAGCGCCCACAACTGCTCTTGATGGAATTACACCACAAGAAGCATGGTCAAAGAGGAAACCATCCATTGCACACCTCAGAGTATTCGGGTGCAAAGCCAGCATGCACATACCCAAACAGAACAGAAAGAAATTGGACATGAAGTCACAAAATCTCATCTTCATTGGATACAGTGAAGAGACTCTTGGGTACAGACTGATGGATCCTAAGACCAGAAAAGTCTACACAAGCAGAGATGTTGAGTTTTTCGAGAAGAAGGAAGCAGAGACTCCTCCTCCGGACTCGCAAGATGTAGATTTTTCACCAGTTGTAAAAACTGAAGCAAATGTTCCCTCAGAAGATGAAAGTGATGATGGGGATGATGGTGTTGATCAGATAGAACCACAACCCATGGGAACAGCTCAACGTATGCCTAAATGGTGTACAAGTACATTACGAGATGCAAGATTGGATGCTCCACCGGATACATCCACCCCTGGACCACGGACTCGCAATAAAGCAAGAGAAGAAGTTAACTTTGCTTTGATGAGTAGAGTTATTGAATCAGATGAGCCATCTACAGTCCAGGAAGCCCTACAGTCAAAAGCTTGGAAAGATGCCATGGATTCTGAATATCAATCAGTGATGAAGAATAACACTTGGCAGCTTGTCGATCTTCCACCAAGGAAGAAACCCATTGGTTGCAGATGGATATTCAAAACTAAGTACAAAGCAGATGGGACAGTGGACAAGTGTAAAGCAAGACTTGTAGCAAAGGGGTACGCACAGAAAGAAGGCATTGACTATGAGGAGACATTTGCTCCCACAGCTAAGATCAAAATGATCAGGATGATCTTTGCTCTAGCTGCTCAGTTTGGTTGGAAAGTTCACCAGATGGACGTAAAAAGTGCCTTCTGAATGGAGATTTGCAAGAAGTCTACATGACTCAACCTGAGGGATATGTTGTACCTGGTCAAGAAGAAAAGGTATGCAGACTCAGGAAATCTCTGTATGGCCTCAAACAGGCACCCCGGGCATGGTACATCAAGATTGATGAGCATCTCGTACAACATGGATTTGTCAGAAATCCATACGATCCCAATCTCTACCTCAAAAAGCAAGGGGGGGAGATGGTGATTGTTGTAGTTTATGTCGATGATCTAGTCATCACTGGCAGTTCAGTGAAGATGATTGATGAAACAAAGAAAGATCTTAAGCGATCATTCGACATGACAGATCTCGGGCTTATGCACTACTGTCTTGGACTAGAAGTATGGCAGAAAGAGAATCACATCTTTGTTTCTCAGATGAAATATACCAAGACAATGCTCGAGAAGTTTAGGATGATGGATTGCACACCAATTGCTACACCTATGGAGAACAGATTATAGTTATCTCGTTCAGATCCATCTCCTGAGGTAAGTGCCACTCTCTATCGGCAGCTGATTGGGAGTCTCATTTACCTGACCTACACTAGACCAGATATCAGCTTTGCAGTGAGCTATCTATCCAGGTTCATGCAGGAACCCAAAATTTGTCATTGGAAAGCAGCAAAGCACATTTTGAGATATCTCAAAGGATCAGTGGATCTTGGTCTAGAATACAAGAAGAACGAAAACTTCTTCTTGACTGGATATTCGGATTCAGATCATGCAGGTAACATTGATGATAGAAAATCCACTTCTGGATTTGTATTCTTTATGGGATCTGGACCAATATCATGGGGAAGTAAGAAACAACACTTTGTTTCTCGCTCTTCCATAGAAGCCGAGTATCGTTCTATGCGGAGAAGCTATCTGTGAAGCGATTTGGCTACGTCGCATACTGGAAGGACTTGGAATACCACAGGACAAACCGACTACCATGTATGTTGACAATGAAGGTGTTCTCAAACTTGTTCGCAATCCAGTTTTCACGAGAGAACAAAGCACATTGAAGTTCGAGTTCATTTCATATGCAAACATGTATTGAAGCACAACATCCAAATTTCAATTTTGTCCAACAATTGAACAACGAGCGAGATATTTTCACAAAGTCACTTGCGTGACAAGTTCGAGTTGTTCAGAGCATTTCTCTCCTCATCTCTTCAGACAATGCACAATTAAGGGGGGGAATGTTAGGATAAATTTTATTATCCTATTATTAATTATGCATAGTAGGATTATTTAATTAATTTTATTAATTAAATAATAAATGGTTATACTGTTGTATGGTTAATCAACCATATTTGTTCTGTATGCACATTGTTATATTGTTATAAACAATATATTTGTCTTTATGTAATTTTGCTTCCCGGATGTTATTGGAAGCTTGTTTATTCTGGTTTTGGTTGCACCTGTGCAACTCATTTTCTCGGATGTATTTGGCTGTGCAATATCTATAAATATTGCAGCCCATCCTCTGTAATTTTTTACTGATTGAGATCAATAAAATCTACACAGGCTTCCGTCCCTGTTTCTCAATCAACAAAAATGTAGTTTTCTTGTTTCAAGTTCCCAACCACCTCACTTACCCGTAATAAATGGTTGACGGTTCCCACACTCATGTACAGAAATATGATGGCATGTATAAGAAATAAAAATGGATTGTTTGTAGGAGTAATGACATAATATCCGGTGGGTGGCATTTCATCAAACTCATCTACTAATTCAAATTTGAATTCCCCTTATCTATCTCTATCATTCTATAAATGTAAGTTCTTGGGCACATTATAAGGGTTCCCTTATGTTGATTTTTCAGATCTCGCTTGAACCACACATTTTCTTGCCCACATATATCTGCAACCTCACATTTTGCAAGATATTTCATACCTATGTTCTATAAATGTGGATGAATACTTTCTAAGTGTAATACACTTTTGGTATTTTCCTTTGAACATCTTGTATTCACTTTAGATGATTAACCTCTTCTTTTCCTTAATTTTTGTTCATTCATCTCTTTCTAGAGCTCTTTGTTTCTTTAAAATTCTTTCACTTTGATTTTTGTGTGTCATTAAAGGTCATATTTGAAACATTTTTTAGTTTTGGTGCATCACCAT
Organism: Taxus wallichiana var. yunnanensis; assembly: GCA_018340775.1. Classification (NCBI taxonomy): domain Eukaryota; kingdom Viridiplantae; phylum Streptophyta; class Pinopsida; order Cupressales; family Taxaceae; genus Taxus; species Taxus wallichiana. Next base: position 64,357,098 of record CM031238.1, on the reverse strand, counting down.
TCTTTCACCTTTCATCTTTTCTCTCCTCTCAACCCCGGATCCCATAGTGTTTTATATTTAATTTTTGATTTAGTCACATTTTGAGTAGTTTAGGTTAGTTTTTGTTGATCTAGGATAGAAAGAACCAATACTCTTTGGAGGTTTTTCTCAAGGAACAAGGTTCCACACCTTGGGGACAATCCCATGTTAGCCAAAGTATTTGATCTTCCATGATCAAAATAGGGTGCTACTTTTGGTCTCTAACATGTATTTGAGGCTAGATGAGGGAATATTTTTCATTCTATGTTTTTGTGTTTTATCCGGAGTTAATTTTTCACCTCAACCATAAAGAAGGTGTGAAACATATTCATGCTTTCACTTTTTAAAATCAAATTTATTACCTAGATAATTATTGGGACCAATCCTCTTCCATAATTTTCATATTTTTGTATAGAGCGGGATGTGATGGGCCCTTTCTTCTTTTTATATTGATTGTCTACTATAAACTATGAGTTTTATCCAAAAGTATGTCTTCTAATTTCATACGATGATGAAAGCCTCTTTTCTTTTTATCCCAATTTTCATTTTTCATCATATGGAATGAACTAGATATTATCCTTTCTCTATGATTTGAATACATGAATCTCTTGAACTCCGTGAATTTCATTTCACCAATAAGAATATAACACACATTCAAAATATTTTTAGAAAGATGCAAACATCCTGGACCTCAAGAGATCAAATTTCCTTTATAGGTATGCAAAGGTGTGCATGTATAGGAGAAACATTAATATTAAAGGGTAAAACTCAATCTGGGTGTTTGGCCACCCCTATGTAGTATAGAGAAGACACTTAATAAAGATTGAGATTGGGCCTCCCCTACTCCCGCCCTAGATTCTAGATATAAATCTATCGTAAAAGAGGCTTGTATCTCACTTTGTTGACTGGAGTTGGCTTTCTTGTGTTAAAAATTTCCTTGGATGATCATTTTGGTAATTAGACATATAATAACGAGTAAAATTTTGTAGAATAATGTTAAAAATAGGACATTGGTTAACATATAAATTATATGGTAGAGAAAAGATGGATAAACCAAAGATGGGGTATATGATGGCTTGTTCAATTGTAGTTTGTAATATAGGTGGTTATATCTTACAATCAAGGAGAACAATTTACATTATTTTAGTTACAAACTGAATTTAAATTCAGAATTTCATAGCATTTCCACATGAATTAGGTCCATTTCATTGATGGGATTGAGATGGGATAAGTCACTCATCAAGCTCTAGGGAATTATTATCAAGGACATCTTTATTAGAAAAATCATCATCAAAAGCTATTATAATGCCATAGGATGTATGTCCAACATGTCAAGTATGGTATGTGTTTCACATCCACTCCCAATTTATGACAACCTCTTATCCGAAGGAATAAATGTCTACAAAAATGTTATGAAATGGATTGTATATGAGTAAAATACTTATGCCCATGTTTCATATACCACTTATGAGTGTTAAGGTGATTGGTATAAGTGTAGAAACATAAATTTGTAATTTATCACTTGATAATGTTAGTATTGACTTAACCCCATAAATAATGACTTGTGTATATATTTTGAGCTTAATTTTATATATCAATCCATCCTTAGTCCTATTGTAAGACATGATATTTTCATTACACTACTCAATCATTTAAAGAAATTCTCATATCAATCTCAAGTAGTCTCATTTACTCTTAATTATCATACAAAGAGCTTTAAAACCACTTCTCCACCCTTGGATCAAAGTGTCTAATGGTTTATTCCTATGAAGAATGGTCCCATGCGTCAACCACCGAATCGTTAGTTTCCCAATTTGTATATATTTTATGGGTTAGTATTTCCACTATGGGTTGTCCTTTATGCAAAATTATATCCATGAAACCCTATATATGCAATTATAAAACACTCATTTACTCACCCAAAAATTTAATAGTTTCAATAAATCCTTAATTACAAATTACTCAAAAGGAATACAAAGCTCTCCTTAAATTCCCTAAAGAAACAACAAATTTTACAATCAACACCCACATAGGTATGAAGTACTCTAAACTAGGTTCAAGATACAAGCTTCCCAAATTAAGAGGCCTTAAATCTAAGTCAAACACAAACAATCCAATTTAATACAAATAAATTATAAAATGCTCAAATAATCAAATACAATTTTGATTTCATTTTTTTTGGGAATATTTTCAATCATTTTTAAGTTTTAATAATGTTTAACTAACATACATAAAAAGGATTGAAATAATGTAATAGGTGGACATTCCGATTTAGTTAAATTCCAATATTAAATTTCACAAATCACAATAAAAATTTCAAAGTGACCATTGATCTAGAAACTATCAAAACATAAAGAAGAAATTACACTTAACTAATTCTAAGTGGATCTGAAATGCTCTAGGTGATCTCGACACTAAAAATGCTTCATTACATAAACTAGCACCTGAAACTAAACCTATCTAAACCATACAACTAGGTCAAAAGTAACTATAGGTCTTGAAAATTTTGTATAATCTTGGACTGCTCACGAATTTAGGTCTGAAAATTCCTAAGTGATTGTGCTCCCTAGAAATATATATCAATATGTGTTTTAGTCTTCTTTACCAACCTCGTAGAATGGCTCTATAAACTCTACTCAAACCCCAAAACCCTTGTAGTACTGTGGAGTTCTTGTAAAACAAAGCTATGTGGGTTGTGGGAACCCCATGCACCACCAAAATCTCCAATACTCAAAATAGATCTCAAACCACATGTCATTCTCATAGTATGTGATATCTATCGTAGTGCAATCAAAAATTGACAACAAGATTTTTGAAAATGGTTTGCTTGAGTTTCAAACTTGCTCAAATACTTCGGAAGGGTTACTTTGTTTTCTTATAGAAAGAAGATGAAGACCCATAGACACTGGAAGGAGACTTTAAACCTATAGAGGGTACCACCCTTATGGATTTGCATGATTTTTTTCATAGTTTAGGAGCTTGGAGTGCCTTTTTGCTTGCTTTTATATAAGGATTTCTTAAGGTGCCAGTCCTTCAATAAGATATGATTTACTTGCTTATATATGATTCTGAAGGTTATCATGTCATGAAAGAAGGAGATGTATTTTCTCATAATAATGTGATAGAATTGAAATAATTATCTCAAAGCATGTTGGTCCAAAACCGTATAGTAGGGTCGGCTTGTAGATTTGTATAGCCCGTCCTAAAATGGTAGTTTTAACTAAGAGGAAAAACATGTTTTGAATTTATGGTCCAGAGGATGGTTGTTTCGATATATGTTTTATGAATTTGAAATATAGAAAATGGTGATAGAGAGGTGTGTAAATATAATCAAATAATCCTATAGCTATTAGGGTGTGCTAAGAAAGAGTGAGGAGCGTACATTTGTACATGCGTGTGCAATGCCAATATTAGTGGTGTCAAAGGATATATTACCAAATTTGATTATCTACATGTTCCCCCCTTTAAGTATGAAATGAAATTACATTCTTAAAGGAAAATATTCCTACATTTGTAGACACACTTTTCTTTTCTCACAATAACTTTATTTTACAGTATCCCATTATGTTGTTGTTAGCATGCTTCAAAATGAAACTTACTGAACACACCGTAGTTAATGACCAAGATAGGAAACTAAAATTTAAATAAATATGTAATGAAAGTAATGTAAAAAATGTGTAACAAGAAATGACAAAATAAATGTAAAACATGGAAGGAATACACATGTTTATTTTACATAGGGAATGTTCTCTGATTCTTTTGCTTTGGAGATTCTAGATTTTTTGAACTCGATAAAGAATCGGGGCGATTAGTGCCCAATTTTTGTCGAGGAGAGGTTTATATGTTATGTGTACCAACCCAACACATGGATTCTGAAGAAAAGAACAAAAAAGAGGAGCTGAAACACCCCACCAAGGAATATTCCCCTTAAGTGCAAGAGGATAGGAAAGTCTTCCTATGAATAAATTAGTTGCTTCGATACGTTCTACAACCCCACAAAACATACCGCTATAGACATATATAAGCCCAATTTTATAAAATATGACACACAATAGAAAAGAGAAATAATTGCCCTCATACTCTTCCCATATGCCACAAAGCTGAGTAGGAACTAAATATAATTGATTGTATGCTAAATTTTGAGTGGAGTATGGAGGCCCATACCCCTAATGTGCCCAAAACATAGATGAAACCGAGTACTGTGGAGAAAGAGAGAATGAAATACTTTATGCCCCCTGAATTTGTGTCAAAATGAGTCAAAATGATTATGAAACCATATGAAAATTTTGTAATGTTGATCGAAAACATGATAATATTGAATTATATGGAGAAAATGCCCCACAGGCGTAACCATATGATAGGGTCAAAACCATCTCAGACGGTCATGAGAAGGATATAGGTTTTTTCCCCTTTTGTAGATTTTACCAAATTCTTGTGTTTGAGTCTAATTTTGAATTATTTTTGTCTGCCCTTGCATATGTATGTGCCAAGAAATATTCTTGTATCCACTGAAATGTATAATATAACTCTGGATGTTTTCCCCCTCTTTTGAGGCATATGCGATGAAGAATTTGAGTGTGTGGATCAAAAGAAAAGATGTATACTCATAGCTGAGTATCTAAAAATCCATATATAAACTATGAAATGTTGATGTGGTGACCACCAAGAAGAAACTATGCATATAAGGGAGATGCACATGGTAGAAACCATGACGTAAAACAATAAAACAAGAATAAGAAGCATGATGACAAGAACAATGTCAATGAAACAATAACAACAATAGAGAACAACGTGTTAGTAGAAAATAAGTGCATACAATGTAGAAACAAGTGAAAACAATGCCACACAAAAGTAAAAATTCCTACAAACATGGAACACCCATGGTGTCGTAAGACAATCAAGGCCCTTGATCCCGCAAATAATAGATGCACAACCAAACACAAGGCATTATGCTACAAACAAGGGACACCCATAATGTCATAAGAAAAAGTAGGCCCTTGGGCCACAATTAGAGTTTAAAACAGGAATACACATATACATAACCAACAAACATGAGTGAAAATAAAGTGTATCCAAATGTGATGAAAAAATATCGTATGATATAAAAAGAGCTAGAAATAACTATAAGGGTTGCACAAAACACATGTTATTCTTGTTAGTCTGAAAGATATAAAATAATAAATATGTATATAATCAAGCATAATGTGGAAAGAAAGGAACTATAATGGAAATATAAGACCTGGATGTAGAATGTGAAAGTAGATTCCCCAAAGGTTAAACATATAGGTAAAAGGAATGACAACACCTATCATTTTGTATCATTATGTGGATGTCGTGCATCATGCTCAATATACCATGTGAACATATGTGTGTAAAGAAGAAATGCTATCTATCAAACCAAAGGAGTAAATTACATGTATAATGTAAAGTGAAAACAAGATATCCCATGGCAATAAGTCATTATTTTTTTATTACAAATATTTGATTTTTTTTTTTTGAGGCCTTTGAAAATAATTGTGTTGATATAGAGTATGAAACTAAATATGGAAAACAATATTTCCCCTAGTGTGTGTATTTGTGTGTGTAAAGTGAGGTTCAGTTATGGAACACCTCCTACAATAGTCAAGTTGAACCTATAAATTGAGTGCGTCATTAGGAAATGAAGGGGGAATAATACAAAAGATATTGATCGTGCACAAATGGAAGTGGCCCAAGAAGGTATGGAGGCATATGTTGCAAAATTGTATAAAAAAAATGGGCAATGAAGGTAACATATGCAACCATGAAAGAGTATCTCAAATGCCAATGAAAGTTCTAGATAACATGATGATCATGGTGGGAGTCATGCCCATGATCTATCAAAGGTGCATATGTGTCATGATCGGTATCGAAAGAATTATGTATAGATGTATCAATAGTAGTGTATGATGTATAAGTCTCCACAATAAGTGTCGTAATGGAATTCGGTCACAATCGACAATCATGAGTGAGGGTATCCTCATGATGAGTAGACATATAATGAGTGTCATGCCATATAATAGAGCTAAAATCCATAGTTAGAGCAAGATATTGCAATGGTATGGGATTTGTGTGCATCATAGATGAAGTACTAGGAGGAGGAGTGGGTTACAAATTATTTGATTTAGATGTGGCAAGAGATCATGAATAGTCCAGTCTCAATCGATAACATGTGAATCAATTAGATATTGAATAAGATGTTACAATGAGTGACATTACTCAAGATGGTGTCCAATGTAGCGATGAAAATTACAATCGAGATTAGTATTAAAACTCTTACTAGGAAGGAAGCTCATATTAATCTCGGATAGTAGAGGGAGAGACACAAAAACACCCTTTAACATTTATTTCAATACAAGTGGTGGATAAGGTAAATGCGTGAATTGTTGTTTGTGAAGGGAGAGAGAGAGAGAGAGAGAGAGAGAGAGAGAGAGAGAGAGAGAGAGAGAGAGAGAGAGATGTAGATACACTAGGGGAACCCCGGGATTAATCATAATATTTGAAAGGAGTAGGATCCCATTTGTATAAGTAAGTATATCCCTGATAAGAAAATTGCAAGCCTGTAGGTTCAAAAGTAATGTGTGTGGCATGTACCCAAGGGAGTCATAGAACAATTTAATAAGTGGGATGGTTAGGAATGACATAACAAATTCCATCAAATTTTCTATGACCAAGAGTAATGGGGATAGTGATGGAACCAAAGACTTTGTGAGGAGCATTTGTCATATGCATGAATGTTAATATTAGAAGGAGTTAAGGTGTTAATAGGAATTTCTAAGCCATACATACATTATATGGTACACACATTGAGCTTATATGATTTGTCAATAAGAAAATGCTTAACCAAAGTTTTATGCACCATAACTTGAACATATAGGGGAAGCCCATTATTAAGAAGGGGCTACAAAGGAAATACCTCAATGAGGGGAGAAAGAGCCTTATGAAGAAGGGCCTCTATAAAGTCCCTAGATTTATTAGGAGAGACCCTTATTTTATGCAAGATGTTAAAAAGTGCATCTTTACATGCAAGGTTATGCCTAATGTACTAAAATAAGGATATAAATGGAACACTATAGGAAGAAACTGGTGCAAATAAATTAGAACCGAATGTCATATGAAACCCTAAGGCCACTAGGGTTAGGGATACGATGTTTGATTAGAAAATTTTGGGTTCACCAAATGATTTCACTTTTTGTGAATCTTTTCATTCATTTTTAAGTTTTAAGAATGTTTAACTAAAAAAGATTGAACTAGTGTAACAAGTGGATATTCTAATTTAATTAACTTCCAACATTAATTTCATAAATTAGAATAACACTTTTCAAAGTGACTATTTATCTAACTATCAAAACACAAAGAATAAATTATACTTAGCTGATTTTGTGTGGATTTGGAAGGTTTACGTGATATGAATGTAGGAATAGGCTGATCGGAGACTAAAAATGATTCGCTGCATAAATTGACACCTAAAATTGAACCTAGTCAAAAAAATACAACTAGGTCAAATCATATGTGAGGTCAAATCATATGTTTGGTCCTAACCATTTTGTATTGTCTTGTACTTACTTGGAATTTTGTTCTACAACTTCTTGGGTGCTTCGCCTACCCGAAAATGTATGCCACTATGTGTTAGTCTTCCTTGCTCACGTTTAGAATGATTATGTAAACTATACTCAAACCCTAAAACCCTTATAGTGTAAGGAGTTCCTACAAAAACATTAGGTGAGTTGTGGGCACCCTTTTGCATCACTGACATAATCACTACTTTGAAGATGGCTCTAATAACACATCGTTCTCCTAACATGTGATATCTATCATAGTGCAGTCATAACTTGACAACCATGCTTTAACAATGCTTTGTTTGAGTTTCATACTTTCTCAAATACTTTGGAAGGGTCACTTTTCTTTCTTCTAGAAATAATACGAAGACTCCTAGACCTAGAAAGAGAATTCATAATATAGAGGGTGTTACCCTAATGTATGTGTGTGAGTTATTTCATATTTTTGGGAGCTAGGAATACCTTTAGTGCTTGTTTTTACATAAGGAGTTATTAAGGTGTCATGTACTTAAACGAGGTATGTTTTACTTTCTTATATATTCTTTCAAAGGTTATTATGTTAGGAAATTATGAACAAGGAAATATATTTACTCATAATAATGTTATGTAATTGAAATAATTATCCCAAATCATGTTGGTCCAAAACCATACAATAAAGTTGGCTTGTAGATTTGTAGAACTTGACAAAAAAAGGTGGTTTTGACCAAGAGGTAAAAATAATGTTTTGACTTTATGGGTCAAAGGATGGATGTTTCTGGATGTGTTTCATGTAGTTAAACTTTATAAACTAATTACATAGAGGCATGCAAATATAAGAAATTAATCATAGAGCTGTCAGGGTGTTCTAAGAAAGATCGAGGAGAGTGCATTTGTACATATAAGTGTGTAATGTCAAGATCAACAGCTGAAAGAGTAGATTGCCAAATTTGAGTGTCTACAAGTTTCACCATATAATATTATGTTGTACATATAGGTGGAGAACTACATAAAAAAAATTCCTCTTCATAGTAGTGCAAATGTAGGTTAAATCACAACTAAAATTGATGAAAAAGAAGACAAATATGAAATCTTAGTCAAAAAGACTTATTTACTCATAATATAAGAGAGGTGTTGATAGAATATATAATACCACAATTTGAAATGGCCACCAATATAGAGGAAGGAAAATAAATTGACGTAATCCTCCTATAAATAAGTTTTCACCTTGACTATATAAAAGGTGTGCAACATAAGCTACTTTTAAACCACTAGTGGTCACAACTTATTGTATGGATTAAGATTGCCCTTAGTTTTTCAAGAAATGATCTAATGTCGAGTAATTTTTAATAGGGGTCATCTCAAGAATTGTATGAAGTTATGTGGGATCAACATTGATCCCTTGAGAGGATATGATATAACTAATCTTTTCCCCTCCTATCTCTCAAAAATATATTTTTCAGTAATCAATGTGACTCTATATTCAATAAAGCAAGTGAGAATGACATAAAGGACCTTAGGGTGATCACCCCTCTTTATAGATTTTTCTATTAAGTCATCCATATAATTTTTAATGATTTTTTGGATGAGGTCATGAAAGATATAAGTCATTACCCTTTGATATGCAACACTAACGTTCTTTAAATTAAAGGGTGTGACTTTGTAAAAAAGGGTTCCTCGAAGAGTAGTGAAGGTTTTCTTTGTTTGATCATCCTTAAAAATAAGTATCTATTTGTGAGCCAAAACCCATCCATGAGGGAAAAAAAACTCATACTCAGCTATAACATTAACAATAACGTCTATCAATGAAAATAAGAATTCACCCTTTGCATATATTTTATTGATGTCTTGGAAATTTATGGAAATTTTGATCTTGCCATTATTTTTAAGAACCAATATTATTTTGGAAAACCACATAGAGTATTCCACTAGTTTGATAAACCATACATGTGTATTTTCATCACTTCTTCTTTGACCATTAAGGCAACCTTTTGTTTCACTAGTATTAACTTTTTCTTAATAGGTTTGGCATCAAGTTTAGTCATGAAGTAATGGAAAACCATGTTAGGATTAACTTTAAGAATTTCCTTGTAGGTGAAATTGAATGTATGAGCATAATTATTGAGAATATTTGTATGTTCCTCCAATTCCTTAGGGAGAGTGAAGAGCCCAACTTCATAATCTTATGATTTTTTCAGTTCCAATGTTGATGTCAATAATATCCTCTATTAAGGAAGCATTCACTTCCTCAAATTATTGGGAAGTAGGGAAATTTTGAAAGGATCACCTTTTCCTTCAAATATTTCAAATTCTTATGTGGAATAGATAGAACTAGATTTTGATCCAAAGTAAGGTGAAGCACACAATGTGAGGGAAAAACTTCTCTTATCGTGAGTTAGGGGAAGATCATTGTATGCATGTAAGAACCATAGAATTAGCTCATCATTTTCAAAAAAGTCCATAGTGATAGGTTCATTATTATATTCTATGTAAGGGGGATTACAGGTTTTAGCATCCTTTTTATTAAGGGTTCTAGTCTCATGGACACAATAAACTTATTTTTAATAAATCTATGTATCGGAAAAATAATGAAGATGAAGAAGCCATAAAAGTATATATTTGGTTTATCTTCTTAGGAATAACCTTTATGTAGATTTGGAGGTGTTATACTCTAGTATCATACATCTTAGAAACCTAATTAACAACCAATTTTGAATCTCCAAGGACTCTAAGGTTCCAAAATTTCAATCTTTTGAAACTATGAGACCTTGGAGTAAGGGTTCATGTTTAACACCATTGGTAGTACATTCAAAATCCAATTTAAATATGAGAGGCATGACCTTACCTTTAGGAGAAGTTAATATCACCCATATGTTCTCCTTTATTAAAAAAACGATTGTCACCTAAATATGTCTTGTGACCAATCCTCGTTGATAATTGTCATATTAGTGAATAGATTGGGATTTGGTGGTACATTTCTTATTTTTATGTTGATGGTTATTCTTGGTGAAGGTGTGTTATTTTACATCCACTTTGATGTAATAATTTTAGGTTTTCAACCAATCACATGTTAGTATTTTATATGCTTATGCTATTGAATAATTTAACAATAGATAATGTATAGAATGTTATATGAATCTTATTCCCAAATATTCCTTGATTAAAATGAAAACAATAGTCAAACTTAATAGAAATATAAATTTTGTGTATACTAAGGTAGGTAATAATGTAATCCCTTGGTCAATTGATCTTAACCAAAGAAAAATAAATTAAAATAAAACTATTGGTTGCACATGAGAGGGCCTTAAAATATTTTTAAGTAAATGAATTTGATGTGTAAATAAGGCTCCAAAACTATTTTCAATGTCATCCCAATACATGATATCAATGATTTTTTCTTGGTAATATAGGTTTGTAAGGTTGAAATATAATAAATGTGTTTGTTATTCAATCTACTTCTATTACAAAAGTTCTTTCCATGACCATGCATTTTTATTGTTGTAACTATCATTACATAATTATATAAGCCTTTTTACTACATAATGTTACTACAATGTTATGTAAATATGTGACTATGGTGGGGATAGATATAAAACTACAAAGAAATCTCATGTGATGTTTTTGCATTATGTTGTTGAATGCGAAGGATAATAAATAGGTAATGAGATCCAATGGTCATGTGACTATCCTGCTATGCCCTTATCCTATTGCTTGTATTAGGATATAAGTAGCCGACATGTGGCTTACCATATCATTTTATTATATCATTTATACTTTCTCATGCTTAGTAGGTCGGCCTTGGTGATGGCCATAACATATGAATAGTATATATAGGGGATTGTAGATAGTATTTCATCATCATTGGAGTATTTGAGTATTATTGTATGTTTTGGAGGTTACCCCCTTGAAGTGGCGAAGCTATTATAATTGCATATTGAGATCATTATTCTCGAATATTGTGTTATTTAGTGTTATATTTCTTCTCATGGTCTGAATTATACAAGTAATTTCATTACAAGTGGTATTAGAGCTACGATCTGGGCTAAATTAGGGCAAAAACCCTAATTTTTTGTTTCCACCATATATTGATAACAAAAGCGAATTGATGGGAGATATTTTTACCAGAGTTGTGAAACATTTCAAGTAAGGTTCCCTAAAAATTTCAGACTTTTTAAATTTATTTTTCAAAAGTTATTAAGAATTTAGTGTTTTTCATAAAATCACTCCCTAGGGTGCAAATTGTGGAATTTTTTCAAATTCATTACATTTTCAGAAATAAAAACAAAATTTATTTGGGGTTTGTTCTTCAAGTTTTTTTATATTTTTTCGAATTCTTATCAAAATCCAAAACCCTAAAATTTGACCGTGATCCCTACATCCTACTATTTTGGGGCATCATGGCGGGGCCTTCCATAAGAGGAAAAAATAATCCCATCACTCCGGGTAAAACACTAGAAAAGGATGAGATAGTAGTTGAGGAGTTAGAGACAGAAGATATAACTACAAATTCCTCAGGGTTAGGGTTTACTTCGATAGACCATAAAGTAAGCCAACTTGAGTTTAACCTGAGAGACCTCGAATCTAGGGTGGCCAGAAAAGAAGATGTGGATAGGATTGGACAAAGATTGGAGGATTTCATGCAAAAATTTAGTATGCATATGATGGGTAATCATACTTATGTCAATCAAGGTGGATCCTCAGGTCAACATAATAGACACATGAGCCAGAGTGGTTCTTCGAGTGTGCACAATCCAAATACGAGCACTTTGTAGGCATGTACTATGTTTCCAAAAGTGGATATGCACAAGTTTGATGGAAAGGATCCACTCAATTGGATCAACCAAATGGATAATTTCTTTGAACTACATCATATTCCATCAGGACAAAAGGTGACCATAGCAGCTTTATATCTCGAACCTGACCAATTCATCTGGTATCAATGGTTATGTGCTCAAAGGAAGAAGAGTGGTCTCAATGTTACATGGACAGTCTTCACTGAAGAGTTGTAATTACACTATAGTTCTAGTGTGTTAGATAATTACTTCAGCCAATTAGCAAAGTTGAGATAGACAGGATCTGTTAAGGATTACATTCATCACTTCCAAAACCTTTCTCTGTGGGTGGAAAATATTACTGAAGAGAATCTGAATGACCTATTTCTTGGGGGTCTTAAGGATCACATTGAGCATGAGGTGCATATGTTTAATCCTCATAAGGTTTTTGATTTGATGATTATGGCAAGAAGGGAAGAGGAGAAAATTGTTTCAAGTAGGAGACAACATTTCACTTATACCAGCTAGATTGAGGATTGACACCAACACTCCCTTAGCCAATTAGATTGACACCTCAACAAATTGAAGAAAAAAGAGAAAAAGGGTTATGTTTTAATTGTGACAATAAATTTGGACCTGGACATAAATGTGCTGAAAAGAAGTTGTTCTACATTGATGGGCCTAGTGAAGATGAAGAGAATAATGAAGATGCAGAGTCAGAGGTCTTGGTTGAGCTAGAGGAGGAGTCAGGAGATCCTCAGCCAATGATCTCATGCCATGCAATTTCAGGTATTAGCACCCCCTAAACCCTAAAGGTGGTTGGATTCCTAAAAAATAGAGGGTCACAATGTTGATTGATTCAGGAAGTACTCATAACTTTATCAATCATAAGTTAGCGATCTTTAAATAGTTTCATTTATCCAACTCCCGAATTTCAAGTAATGATTTTTGATGGAGGTACTGTTACTTGTTCGGAAAATGCCATATCATTAAGCTTTCCATGGATATTACATACTAAATAGTCCCATGTATGCCATTTCTAAGGGAGGAGCAGACATTGTGTTAGGGGTTCAATGGATTACCACTTTGGGAACCATTGAGATTAACTTCCAAGACTTGTTCATGTGATTTCACTCAAGGAAGGACTTTTGAGATAATAGGCTTAAGAGCAAAGTCTCCACAAATAGTAAGTTCTCATTAGATGCACAAAATGCTAAAAAAGGGTGTATAGGGATTTGTGGCACAACTCTTGTCATTGGAGGCTCATCATTCTAAGGACATTATACCATCAGATATGCAAGTAGTGTTGGATGCACAATCTGTTGTATTTAAAAATATACCAAAGGGATTACCTCCAAAGAGAGATCATGATCATGCTATTCATTTATTACCAGGAAGTCAACGTCTAACATCAGACCTTATAGGTACCCATATGTGAAAAAGAGTGAAATCGAGAATATTGTACAAGAGATGTTAGAAGCAGGAATCATCTGCCATAGTCAGAGTGATTATTCTTCTCTAGTAGTGATGGTATGGAAGAAATATGACATGTGGTGCATGTGTCCTGATTATAGGGAACTTAATAAGTACACAATCAAATATAAGTTTCCTATTCCTGTTATTGATGATTTGCTTGATGAGTTGCATGGTGTTGTTTATTTTACAAATCTTGATCTTCATTCGGGATACCACCAAATCAGAATCAAGGATGAGGATGTTCATAAAACTACCTTTCGGAAACATGAAGGCCATTATGAATTCCTGGTAATGCCTTTTGGACTCACAAATGCACCTTCTACATTTCAAAGTTTGATGAATTCTATTTTTAAGTCATTCTTGCGGAAGTTTGTCTTAGTGTTTTTTTATGATATATTAATTTATAACAAAACATGGGAGGAACATTTACATCATGTAAATAAGGTTTTGAAAACCCTTGAGCAACATCAACTTTATGCAAAGCCCTCTAAGTGTTCTTTTGGACTCAATGAGGTTGAATATTTGGATCACATTTTCTCTCATGAAGAGGTTAAAGTGGATCCTAATAAGATCAAAGCCATGATGGAGTGGAAGGTCCCAAAAACCCTAAAGAATATACAAGGATTTTTGGGGCTTACGGGTTATTACCGAAGATGAACGTAAGGCATTACGGAAGCATAGCTGCACCTCTCACAACTTTATTAAAGAAGGACTCCTTCCATTAGAGTGAGGATGCAACCAAAGCATTTGAGAAACTAAAGGAGGCCATGTGCACCACTCCAATCTTGGCTACTCCGTTTTTTGCAAAACATTCATTCTTGAATGTGATGCATCAGGGGTGGGTATGGGGGGTTCTCATGCAAGAAGGCCATCCTATTGCCTTTTTGAGCCATCAATTCAAAGGTAATAATCTTTCCAAGCCAACTTATGAGAAGGAAATGCTAGCCATACTTCATGCAGTAAATCAATGGAGACCATATCTCATAGGAAGACACTTTAAAATGAAGACAGATCATGATATTCTAAAATACTTCTTGGAGCAATGTTTATCATTTGAAGAACAACAAAAATGGGTCTCCAAGATGTTGGGATATGATTTTGAGATTATCTATAAGAAAGGGAAGGAGAATGTAGTTGCGGATGCACTGTATGTGGAAAGATGACTCAACTGCAGCCTTGTTATGTGTCATATCCATATTACAAGAAGATTGGATAGATGAGGCAAGGTCCAAATGGAGAAATGACCCAACCACACAAAACCTCATTCATCATCTCCAGAATGATCCAAGCATGTCTGAAAATTTGTATTGAAAGGGGATGCTTTATGGTATAAAGATAGATTATACCTATGCAAGAACTCCACTCTTAAAAATAGGATTCTATCTGAGCTTCACTCTTCTCCAGAGGGGGCACTCTGGATTCTTGAAGACTTATCATCGAGTCAAACAATATTTCTTCTAGGAAGGGCTCAAAGGGGATGTCCAAAAATTTGTGGCGAATCCATGGTTTGTCAGCAATAGAAGGGTGAAACAGATTCAATCCCGGTCTTCTACAACCTCTATCTATTCCTAGACAACGGTGGGAAGAGGTTTCCATGGAATTTATCACAGGATTGCCTAAATCTGATGGAAAAAATGTCATCATGGTTTTGGTGGATAGACTCACCAAATATGCTCATTTTTGTGCCTTGACACACCCATTTGCTACAAGCATAGTAGCAATGTGAGCCTTCATGGACACAGTTCAGAAGCTTCATGGGACACCGAAGATTATAGTAAGTGATCGAGACCCTATATTTACTAGTAATTTTTGGACTGATTTATTCTCATGTTTGGGTACTCAGTTAGCTCATAGCTCTTCTTATCATCCCCAGTCTAATGGGCAAATAGAAGTTGTAAATAAGTGTTTGGAGGGATATCTCCATTGCTTTATGTCTGATAAACAAGCAAGATGGGTCCAACGGTTAGCACTCGCAGAATGGTGGTATAACACTTCCTTCCATACTTCATCTAAAATTTCTCCTTTTTGGCACTCTATGGGTACCATCCACCATCCATCACATCATCATTGAGAGGAAAACCACGGGTTAGAGCAGTAGAAGAACACATTCAGTATCAACAAGAGGTCCTCTCTAGTCTCAAGGAGAACTTGGTCATGGTACAAAACCACATGAAGCAATAGGCTGATCAACATCGCACGAAAAGGCATTTTGAAGTTGGTGATTGGGTTTTTGTGTGGTTACAACCATATAAGAAAATGTCTTTGAAACAACAAAAAAAGGATAACAAACTTTCACCGAAGTATTATGGCCCCTATCAAGTATTGTAGAAGATTGGTACTATAGCATACAAATTAGAACTTCCACAATCAACCAAAATACATCCAGTATTTCATGTTTCTTGCCTGAAGAAAGTAATTAGACAGAGAGTATCAGCCCAAACAGTGTTACCTGAGCTTGATGAGGAGGGGAGGGTCATCTTGGAACCTGAATGCATCCTTCAAACACACACTAAAAGATTGAGGACATGGGTTATTACTGAGTACCTGATCAAGTGGAAGAATATGGACAATGAAGATGCAACATGGGAAGATATGACATTCCTGCAGCAGCACCCAGAGCTTCTCAACATTGGGGACAATGTTGCTTTGAAGGGGAAGGGCATGCTATGCCCTTAACCTATTACTTGTATTAGGATATGAGTAGCCGACTTGTGGCTTACCATATCATTTTATTATATCATTTATACTTTCTCATGCTTAGTAGGTCAGCCTTGGTGATGGCCATAACATATGAATAATATATATAGGGGATTGTAGGTAGTATTTCATCATCATTGGAGTATTTGAGTATTATTGTATGGTTTGGAGGTTGCCCCCTCGAAGTGGCGAAGCTATTATAATTACATATTGAGATCATTATTCTGGAATATTGTGTTATATTTCTTCTCATTATCTGAATTATACAAGTAATTTCATTACAATCCCTCCTCCAATTGGGCATATGAATGTACTTGTATTTATATTGATTAATAAAACATTTAAGGTTAAAATCATTAAATGTGTTAATTCCTTTGTTTTTATTACAACTAAAGGACCATACGGCACATGCTATGCCATATTATTCAATATAGTAAGGAATCAAGGGGATGGAGGGATGAAAGGCCTATATGATGAAATGCAAAAGTGATGTAGTAAAATATGGGTTCACAAACAACCCTATATCATCTAGAAATATTTTGGGTCAATTTTTGCATTTTGTTTGTATTTGTGTTGTTGGTGAACAATGATGTGAATGATGATGTTGTTTATGAGCCATGAGTGTGGTGTTTCATTCTATAGATTTTTAATCTTGATATAAAATTTTATCATTATGCGTTATCCTACTTTGTAATGTTAGTTCTATTGCGTAGTCCACACAATTTAGTGGATTCCTTACATAAGAAATGCAAGTTGTAGGAGCCGATTATTACAAGCATTAATAGGTTGAATGATGCCACAAAACATTTAGAAATCTACACAAGTCTATTGGGAGCCATAAAACACTAGAGGAGTCACATAAGCCTAATGGAAGTTGCACAATATTACATGTTAGAATTTAAATCCACAAAGTACTATTTGGGGTTGTAGAATACTACAAAGTTGTTTGAAAAGATGTGAAACATTGGATAATGAAAAAATGAAGCCATGAAGCTTGGAAAGTTTGACTATTTTTGTAATGAGTCCATTAGTCTATATTGTGTCCTTTCAACCATAAATTCATATATGTTTTAGGGGTTAAGTTATGGAATTGATTGGCTAAATAAACAAATCCCAACTACAATGGGAAGTTAGTTTTCAGTTTTCAAGAGTTGAGTAGCTCGTAGAGTAAAGTGTGGATGTGTGCTTAAGGATCAAAGTAGAGTGCCTTAGAGTTGTAAGTTTGTTCCATAAAGAGACTTGTGTATAATTCTAAATTCATTTTGAGTTGCATTGTGGTGTTGAATGGATATTAGGTTGTAAGAATTGTTGTGAATTATAAGGTTGTGTCATTGGTGATCAATCTCCATCATTATGGATTGTATTTAATATAATATTCATTTTTTTACTATGATTTATTCTTGTTAGTAATGAACTTGATCATTTTTACATAGGAAAACACAATATTATTCATGGAATAATGATATATCATTCAATTCATTCTGGATGTTTATACAACATATGCCACTCCATATAAATAGGTATTTACATCCCTATTGTTTAGGAAACTACTTTCCCAACAATATCTCCATAATCCTATTTAGTTGTGATTGTTACTCACATAACAATACACAACTCAAATCATACGAGTTGTTAAAACAACTCCAATAATATATTATTGTTTATATAACAATAATATAACTAACTACTAACATGTGAACATTACTTTTCCTAACATTGCCCTCCTTAATGTTTACATGGTAGTAAAATAAATTTCACACTTCCTTTGTAGCTTGGTGTCCGTTCTTACTCATGATCTTGGTGTAACACTCAAAATTAAGGTAGAAGAAGGAACACATCAACTTCTTATCAACCATGCACTTTCGGGAACACATATGACTGACGAGGATGGGAACATGCTCAAGAATCATCTACTTATCAACCAGTCACTCTAGGGAACACATCTGACCTAGCGGTGGGGAACTTAAGCAAGAACACATCTGAACAAAATTCAATGATTTTCCGAGGCTAACCACAAACCTAGGTATGAACAGAAACACATCCGACTGCTCAACCTCTTGAAGAAATATGATGCTGATTTTTAGTGTGCTATCAATTCTTCACTATGTTATTACAATGGGGAATTATGTAGGAATAACCACATATAAATGTGAACAAGAATGGACATCTGTTCTTATTTGTCACACCATCTGAAATATGAAAATAAAAATTAAAAACTGAATATTGAAAATCTG
The DNA here is from genome assembly GCA_018340775.1 of Taxus wallichiana var. yunnanensis. Classification (NCBI taxonomy): domain Eukaryota; kingdom Viridiplantae; phylum Streptophyta; class Pinopsida; order Cupressales; family Taxaceae; genus Taxus; species Taxus wallichiana. Next base: position 64,338,348 of record CM031238.1, on the reverse strand, counting down.
AAAACAAACTCACTTCACAAAAAGTGCCACCATAACTGATATGCAGCCTCGTTGTTGGCGGCCGACAAGAGGTCGTTGATTGACCTCCGGCCTCCATGTCTCCATCCTCCAATAACATTTTACTAACTCACCCGAGATTTGGATATGAAGCTCAATTGTTTCCACATTGAGTTTATTATTCTCTTCCCTCCCGCAATGTGAAAGACTTTATTTTGTCTGGACGTCGGATAACACCGAAAATGCGTCTCGTATGGAATGTTTTTTAATTTTTAATTTTACAGAATTTTTACAATGACACGAAATAAAAATGACTATTGACAATACTTGACTCTTCAACATAGATGGGACACAATAACCACGTTTCACACAAAATGACAATCTACATGATTTTCATAGGACTATTTAAAAGAACTATTTCAACTGGACATGACAACAAGACTTATTTTGACTCAAAGTAATATAATAGGACTATTATTTAATAAACCCATTTACACAGTGACTCTATTCATGTTGTGACTTGACGTGAAGAATATTTAACTATACCAGACCATAGAAGTCAAAATGGTGGAAATTACAACAGAGTAGAAAACTTGAAGATGGATATAAGGTCAAGTTATGTTATGTGAATGTCTGGTAGATAAAGAATGAAACTACATCATAGTGGAGAGAAACACGGTGAGTGGGAACCAAGACACACCTACTAAAAGATACTTGACGCATTCAAGATTGTTATTCTTCTCCAGGTGTATGTAATCATAAATCAATCTTTTGGACGTATCATTCATGCGAGACCGTTGAAAATGTAAAACTATATGAAACCCCACGCCTGGTAGATGGACTGAAAAATATGGATCAAACGCCAAACAATATGCTCGAAATGATACTTGACTGATCATGGCCTCATACAGTGCAAACTATACTTAGAATCCTTGTTGGAATTTATGTGCAACCATCTAAACAATTAAATAAATGCAGCATATAATTATGACAAGATGCTTAGGAGGCGTAAGTGCTAAATATCCCTTTGTTTGATAAATGTACTAGATGGAGAATTCTGCCAATCAATGATGAGATAGATGCCAAGGAGATCTAATGAACTCGATTTAGGTTAAGAGAGCTTCGAATATGCCATCAAATTTGATCTATGCATAGTGATTTGGAGAGTAAAGTGCAGATTTTGAGTAGTTTCAATATCAATGAGAACCACGTATCATAATGCGAACAAGATGTCAAGAACATAACAGTGTTGAACCAATATTTGTATATATATATATATATATATATATATATATATATAAAAAATTTCACAATAAGAATGGAACAACGCTTAGGAAGAGCTAGAAAAACTCAATTCAAAACAATGGAAAAATCAATGGCAAGAGAGCGTAGTCTAACATGCCTCGTATGGAATGAAATCTTTTCCATGTGGTTTTTCATAATTGAAGAACTCCTGATATGTATCATGATAAAGAAGCCAAGCAACAAATTTCCAAAATTCCCGATTACTCCTTGTCAACACGTCACAGATCAATGCGAATGCAAAACATATGTATGCACAGCTACAGGAGGATAGAAACACACATAGAAGAAGTCTCCTGCAATTAATTTTCAATTCCTCATTTATAACAATGTGTCCTCTCAAAATCACCACTCCTAGCGAGCTCTATTATCTTGTAACCATCAACCTAGGAAACCTACAAATTTCAAGATGCCCTGGTAAGAGATTATTCTTCCATTATATGACTGTATATCCACGCTCTGATACCAAATAATGAATTTGGATCAGTTTTACATAGGAAAACACAATATTATTCATGGAATAATGATTTATCATTCAATTCATTTCAGATGTTTATACAACATATGCCACTCCATATAAATAGGTATTTACATCCCTATTGTTTAGGAAACTACTTTCCCAACAATATCTCCATAATCCTATTTAGTTGTGATTGTTACTCACATAACAATACACAACTCAAATCATACGAATTGTTAAAACAATTCCACTAATATATTATTGTTTATACAAGAATAATATAACTAAATACTAACATGTGAACATTACTTTTCTGACGCTTAGTGTCATTTCATCATATTATTCTATTAGTAGCTATTGATTGGTTGCTCCATATTAGAGCACCAAATACATGTTTTTGTCATTTGGTATTAGAGAAAGACACAACTCTAAGATGTAGAAATTTTATCTCTCCATCTTGTGAGGTGGGTAGAGAATAGGGGAAACTTGGAAGGAGGTCTCGCATAGGTTTTCAATGACTATGATGGTAGATCGGGGCCCTTAAAATCAAGGTGTTTCCTATAAGGATGGGGAAAGGAATTCCATTGGTAAATAATATAGATGAAAGGTTGGAGGATGTTACATGATGTTATTTACAATAAAATATAGGTTAACGATAGTGGAAGAAGAATGCGAGAATATGATTCATCCTAAGGTATGATGTAAGTAATTCATAAGAAGAGGAAAACAAAAAAACAACTAAAGTTGGTGTGAAAAGGATAGTTCTAATGCAAAAATATGTAAATAATGTGGAAGATAGGTTGTTTTAGGATTTTTCAAATAATTTGGAAGATAGGTTACTATAGTATTTGTCGAGAATTGATCGGGGGATGTGAATGGAGGTTCCTTTTTTTCGGGGACACTTTGAACATGAAATATTTTATTGATTGGCTCACCAAGATAGAGGGATATTTTAAATTTGAGGAAGTTATGAAAGAATGCAAGGTGAATATTTCATGGAACAATTTGAATGTTAATGTGGAATTTTGGTGGAAATAATTTTAATTAGAGTTTAATATAGATGGAAACGACAAGATTACCAAATAGGAGTGCATGACTGCGCAAAGATGAAAAGGATATTTCTAGCTAGAGATTATGATTTGGATTTTTTGAAGATTTTATATAATTTGTGATAAAATCGGATGAGTGTAAAAGCATATATAGAGGAATTTTATAAGATTAATACTCTAGTTGGTTATATCAAGATGGATCGACAGGACATTACCATGGTACATCAATGGACCATGGTGGATGATCTAGTATGAAATCAATTTGATAAATATGTAGATAGTGGAATAGTCATACTAGTATGCCTTGAGGGTATAGGATAAATTGGCACATAATAAGAGTGCATAGTTCTCTCATAGAAGCCCGAGTTTGATAGATAACTAGTACCAACTAAGCATAAGGGTGTGGAATACACAAGCAATGAGAAAGAGACTTAAAACAAGGGAAGAATGAATTTTTGAGAGGAAAAGGTTGAAGCACAAGATTTAGTGACCCATGTTTTTAATGCGGTGAAGTGGGGCATCAAGCTTATGAGTGTTCACACAAAAATGAGGGAAAGAGGAAAAGTGTAAGTGCATAAATCATGTAATAAGAGGATCATAGTAAGCAAGAAGAACAAAAAAATTAAGGAAAACCCTAATGGTAGCAAGAAAAGTCTTGAAGGTTACGAGAGAGAAGAGGGAGTTACGGTGTGATAGAAACTTATTTTCCACACAAGGTGCAAGACTAGGGGAATTTTTCAAAGTTGTGGTTGATAGCGGAAGCACATATAATTTGGAGTCTATAGAGATGGTAAGAAATTGGGATTGGAATGCAAATTGCATATAGTTCCTTACACGGTGACATGGTTATGGAAGGGGAAGTAGGTAATGTAAAGGAGAGATGCAATGTTCACAAAAATTATTTTTGTATATTTTTATTGATGGATGCATGTCATGTATTTTTGAAAGACCTTGGAAATTTGACAAAGGAATATTGTATGTTTTTACATGAGATTATTTTGACCTATTTAATCCACAATTAACCATACATAATCGAACAATGCATCAATACTTGCACTCATGATAGATGATGAAAAGATGGCTCGAATACAAAATAGAAGACAAAGAATTAACTATACATGTTAGAACATATGATATTTGGATGTGCAAATAGGTTAAAAAGGTAGATCATATATTGGAAATTCTTCATAATCAATTCTTAGACTAAAATTGAGATGGTACAAGACCGTACAACTATTGTATTGTCTTTCCCGAGAACTATATAGTAATGAATGGAGATGTATGATATTTTAGCCTTGTATGCATTAAGTTTTAGAACTTCATGTGTGCTTTGATTTCCAAGAAGTTTTTATTAATATATATCACTCTTGTTCACACAACCTCTTCATAGCCTATAATCATATGAAACAAAGTGGAAACCATAGATACGTGTAATACCCTTCATCAAAGAACTATATAACAAAAGGATAAATCATGTGTGTGGTGAGATATAACCACCCTTAGCAATTAACCCTCTTGAACCAATACAAGTGATGTATTGCATGTCCTTGTATAATATCAAGCCTCACGTAGCTATCTTAGGTGCATGTGCAAGTGTACACTTCATTTTATACCTCATCCAAAATGTCCCCATTCTTAGCATTATATGGTTACCATCCACTATCCCTTACCTCCAAGTTGAGGGTTCAACCTAAAGTAAGAGTAGTTAAAGAGCATATTTAGTACCAACAAGAGGTTATCTCTAGCCTTATAGATAATTTTCTAATGGCACAAAAGCTGCATGAAGCAAAAAGTTTATTAACGTTGAAGCGAGAAAAGATTTGAAGTTGGAGACTTTATTTTTGTACAATTGTAGCCATATAAGAAACTATCTTTGAAACACTACAATAAAGATAACAAGCTTTCACCTAAATACTATAGACCGTATCAAGTGTTGCAAAAAAGTGCAGCGTGCCATATAAAAGGAGCTTTCTCTTGATAATGAATGCTTGAAAACAATATTTGACACGAAGCTTTGCACGAAACAAGTGGTGCTTGTGTATTTTATTAATATCAAAATCAAGCATTACAAAACAAATGAGAGAGCTACAATATTTATAGATATTGGACAACTTCTATCTCATCCAAAATATATGGAAACAAATCACATAATTTGAGAAAATATGTAGAAATAGCATATTGCCCCTAACTACCCCTATTGCCCCTCATGGAAATCATCCAAGAACAAAATATGTAAGATAGAACATGATCCCACAAACATAGGGATGAGAACACTATCACTTATTTAACTAACAACTAAGGATAACTAATACCTATTGACATAAGTTTAAAATATTTAAATTAAATAATTTAACTTATTACATTTATTCAAATATCAACTAATGATGAATTAAGCTAAGTTTTATTCCTAAAACTTTCTTAATCAACCAAAATACATTTAATTTTCAATGTTTCTTACTTGGAAAAGGTCATTGGTAAAAAGGTTTCTTCTCGGTTATTGATGAGGAGGGACACATCATCTTAGAGCCTGAAGGAGTCCTATAGAAACACACTAAGAAGTGGAGGACAAGGGTGGTCACCAAGTATCTGATCAAGTGGTAGAATTTGGACATTGAAGATGTAACATGGGAAGATGAAGCATTTCCGACAATAAGATAAAAATATTACCAACATTGGGGATAATGTTGCTTTAAAGGGAAGGGGCATGTTATGCCCTTATTCCTAGTTCATATATTAGGATATGGATAGTTGACATGTGGCTAACATAATCTCTTATCATGTCATATCATATTTATTTATGCTTTCATATGCTTAATGGGTCAACCTTCGTGATTTTCATAACATGATAAGATACATATAAGAGTTAGCGAGTAGTATAGGATCATCATATTGAGAACTTGAGTCTTATTGTATGGTTTGGAGGTTTCCCCCTTGAAGTGGCTGAGTCATTATACTTGTATATTGTGATTATTTATCTATATTTTGGTGTTATTTGGTGTTATATTGTTGTTGATATTCATATCTATCTAGGTGATTTTATTACAAGGAATTATATTTCAATTTCTTCGATGTAACATTAAGAGTCAAATATCAAGTTCTTTGAGCTAATATTTTATATATTATAGATTATAGCATTCTCTTGCATGTTTTACACCACAATTTGAGTTATTTGAAATGATACTCTATACATTGCAACATAGTGCATATTTCTGCATATTGTGTGCCATAGCTTGTGATGATGAGACCCAAACTTTGATACCTCAGATATTACGCTTCATTCATATAACTATGCATGGAGCTAGTTCATCCAATTTTGTAACAATAGTTCAGATTTTTATCTTGACAAACAATTGGGCCTTTCAGCATAACTTCAACACACTTTTGGGTTACTCAGAGCATCATAAAAAAGAATCATATAGTTTCCAATCTATTTGTCACATGATTCATTTGAGTGCACCATCTTCATCAAAGAAAATTACAAAGATTGATAGCTCATTTGACTTAGGATTATAAGTGTGTGTTAGCATAAGCTCTCATAATCCTAAGTATAATTTCATCACTTATTATTAGCAGAGTTGTATTGTTTTGTATTTTAAATACACTTATAAAGGGATCTTAATGGACATACATAAGATGAACCAAATAGACATTTGGTGTAATTAAATATATGTTCGTGTAGTCAAAGATATTCATTCAATGACTATAATTTTATTTTTCTAAATTGTCTTGCAATTTTCTAGAGATTGACAAGGGATGTTAGTAGAAATTAAGTAATAATTAAAAATAATAATTTAATGTTTAAAAATATATATTCAAAAACTTTTTCTCCTCTCCACAAACCCATGTTTTAAAATAAATAAAGCTAAAAATTAAATATATCCACAAAGATAGATAAATATTTAAAAATTAGCAAAATTCATGTTGGCTAGTCTAGTGGAGGATCAAGGTGTGTCCAAGGATTAAGTTTGCATCCTCTAAGTCAAAAACCATGGTTGTTTAGATGGGAAAAAATTAATCTTAAATTAAATTAAAACAAAGGGTGTATGCCATTTGTAAATGACACATACCCTTTGTAGTGCATTGGGTGTGCACCCTTTATAATGTTCATTTAGAGGGAAACATTAGTAGTTTAAATTTGAGAAATGTAAAGAGCACTTGCCCTTTTAAAGGATGTGTGCCATATTGAATGTAAAGGGTGCACACCATTTTGGTTTCCTTAATATCTTGGTGCATGCCCTTTTGGTTCCCCATAAAAAAATTTCTATATGTTGGTGTGTATTCAATAAAATAAATATTTAAGTATAAATTTATATTTACTTCATAAATTCTTAAAATTTAGATTTATTTTGTTAAATATAACAAATTAAGCCAAATTTATATCTTATGGAATTTAGTTTCATAGTTGTAAGAGTTATTGTTGAGGAGATACTTTTTCTAAATCTAAATTGGTCACACTTAGTTATTTTCAGGATTTACGAATTAAACCTATGGTTTTCAAGGTATAACCTTATCCACCTAGTGTCTCTTTTAGGAAAACCAATGCTCATTTGTAGGTTCTAAGACTTTTGGATTGATTGTTGTCCTTCTAATTACAACTAGTTATGGTTAATTGGGTTAATTAAATGTTGTTATCCCCAAATCAAACAATATGATACTAACACATGTTAATTGTGACCAAGTAAGGTCAATAAAAGGTGTAACTATCCCCAACTCAACTAATCTTATACTACCAAGGGCTAATTACAACTAATTGTTTCCAATAAAGGTCAATCAAATGTGTAAATAGGGTCAATAAGGGGAAGTCAAGCCATGTAAACCTAACTATGATAACATAATATGATTTGGGGATTATTTTTCCCCAATTGAGTATGTGGTTGATCATATTTCTTATTTAATTCAATGAGAGATGCAACTTAGGCAAATCGAGCACTATGAACCATTTTCGATGCAAAATGTGATTTTTAGATCAATTTTTCCAAATTGAGTCCTTGATGAACAAATTACTCTATTCACTCAATGAGGAATGAAATTCGGAGGAATCAAGTCCAATGATCCTAATTGTGACCACATAATGTGATGTAGATCTCAATTTTACCCACATAGGTCCTAGCTCTTTCTTTATGATATTGCATAGTTATTATAGTATCAATATTCAACTATAGATTTGAAGTGTTGTCAATGAAAGATGTTGGAAAAATAATTAGTTATGAATAAATTTGTGTCAAATACCAATAAAAATTAGATCCATCTCCATACCTTCATCACCATGTAAGCAAACTTGTTCTATTTTGACATTCTACTCATAGTTCACATATGTTTATATCTCACATAGAAATGGAACCAATGAAATAATAGTAATAAATCTATCAAACCCAAATCATTAACCACAGAAAACTAATACTATTAAAAATCCATTGATTAACTATATCGATACCAAATTCGATCTATAAACTAACATTGATCCCATGTTTAAATAGTTTATCAAAATAGATACTTTAAATAGTCATTTCCCGATTTTAATGAGTAAAAATTGATTTAAAAACTGATCTAAAATAAATTTAAACATGTTTTAAAACTGAATCGAAACTGATTTTAACTCATTCATTTCCAATTGCACATTCAAAATAACCAAATACGATTTCCCATAAATGTTATAAAATTGTGATTATTGCAACAAAATCATTTAAATATTGATTTAAATCTACATTATAACCAGAAAAATATTCATTAAAAACTTAAACACACAACACCAATGTGTTAATGAATATTTCTAGTTGGATACGTCTTAGTGATCACTAAAAATGTAATCCGATCTATTAAAATATATACTTACAAGCACCATACAACTCACAACATGATTAATAGACCTGTCACTTGCAAATACAACTAAAATACTTATGTGAAGACTCTAAACCTAGTCAAGAAATGTCTCCAAATACATATATGTCTCTAAAGGATTTATTTCTCAAAAACGGGTTGTATTTCTAAATAAATAATGTGTGAAAAACTCCATAATGGTCTAAAAACTCCTTCATGAAGTGCACTCCTTGTTACATAGTCATCGTTGCATAAGAAAGGTCAACAATTACAGATAAAAACATGTTATATTCTCCCCATGGCCACTAAATAGGATCTCTTCACTATCACATCTCCAAATTGATTCATTGCTAGCACAATCAAATTGCAAATGTTGTTAAAATAGGAACTCTCTCCCTTATCACCACTTATAACATATAGGAAAGTTGGTTGGGGCATTTATCCTTTTACTATAGGTTCATGGTTTGAATCCCCATCTAAGCGGCCTCCAATTTTCTTACGAATGGGAATAAATCCCACATCATTGGGTGGTAAAGGTAAATAAGCTTAAAATATCTTGTTGTGGTTTTGTTTAACCATGGCTTCGATCACTTCCTTTTCTATTTTTCTAATATTTGGGTAACACCCTACGCTGAGCTTGATTTGGATGTTGGGTAACTAGAAAGCCCATATGGCTTTGCCTGTGACTCGGTTATCATGGTGAATCAGTTTCCTCGAGTGAGTTGGTGACTATTGTATGCATCCCAACTACGATTACGATGTCAAATATCTCACTAAGTTGGTTGTTGTGTTGTTGACTTAGAACATTTAGTTTTTGTGATGTCCCTTAGGTGTCGCTTAAAGAATATGAAATCTATTTTCCTATAGAGTTCCACTCATCCTCCTTTGATCCTATCATGTGTCAACTTGAAATGCACTAAATAACATATTACAAATGGGATGGTGAACACCACCAATAATAATATGGTGGTTGGGTCTCCTTCCAAAATAAGAGTAGATCCCACTTGTTAAAACCCAATGTTTTTGCACACGCCTATCGAAGACCAAAGTATAGAAACTCAACATGATTTTTTCCTTACTCTACTTTCACATTTCCACTTTTAACTTCCAATAGGTTGATCGGTTCTTCATTGTGCTTTTTGGGGTCCTTGCGCATCATCTTCCTACTAATCGTGTGCATGCTTTATCTTGCACATATGATATTCATTTTAAACCATTGAAAATATGACGGAAAGATTAATCCAAGATCTTCTATAAGGAATTGGAACCAAGAAATATTGAGAACATTTTTTTTTCCTAAAATGACCTCTAGATCAACATGGTAATTGTTTAAATGAAATAGAAATTTTTGATTCATTGTAAAATCATCTAAAGTATGCTAGAATAATTCACACATATTTCAAACTATAAGATCAACCACATCACTAACCTAAATTTAATTTTTATTTGCGCTATCCTCTTACACTAGTGATTTTATGGTGTGTGATTGAATCAATGTTAGGCACCCATACTTGACATGCAATTGGTCCTTACTGTGGCGGTGGTTTAATATAATCATTGCTAGATGTGATTTGTATTCTCTCCCTTCCTTCTCTAATTCTATAAATATAAGTGTTTTGGAACATAAAAGGGGTTCAATTTTGAAATTATAGTGCTCTACCTTTTGAGCTCAAAAATTCTTGCTCACAACCTTTGTAACTCACCTATGGAGACTTCTTGCCTCACCTCTAGGCTTGTAAATGGTAACGTTTTGATATTAATTCAAGTTCTAATTCGTTCCTCCGAATGCTCTATGTTTAATGTGAATATATATGTCTTTTTCATGCCTTCATTCTTTTCCAATTATTTTCTTGTAAATATGTGTGTGTCTTTAAATATTCATTTGTGTGTTCACATTTATTTATTTTAGAGCCAAAAACAACCCCCTTCCCTTATTGGTACTATTACCACTTGTTTTAGCTTAGTTTCATGTTTTTCCTATCTCCCTCTCCATCTCACCCTAGTTCCCTAGATATGTTAGTTATTAGGATTATCTTATGTAATGTTAGTATTGGTAAATATAGGTACGGGAAAGTGGCCTTTTCCAAAGGATGGTTTGATAAAATCAAGTCCCGCATTGAGAGACCATCTTGTGTTTCAATAAAATGTTGGACATGTATGATCTAGTGAGGATATGATTTCAAGTGACAACAATACATTTTCAAGATTTAGGGCGTCTATGGTTCCTTTTGTAAGTATTCGAAGTGAGTGTATCAATGTAGAGTCCTTATATTTCCAAGCTATAAAATGAGGTAGTGGTATATTTCTTATATAGGGTTCCATATGTGATTTATTGAAGAAAGGATGACCGAAAGGGAGTTATAAACCCAACAAAGAATATGAAACTAAAAGTAAATTTGGAGGACATATAGGTGTAAAACCATATAATTTAGCTACAACCAATATAAAATCCTTAACAAACTTTACAACCTTTCCAACGGATGGAAAACATGAAATATGAAGTTTACACATTTTAATTTTAGGTTTGTCTATGTATTTTAGGAATTATACTATTAGAATTTGACAACATATCAATGTGCAAAGATAAACAAGTTATAAAAGAGACCTCAAAATGTGATAAGTAGGAATAAAATGGTGGTGTTTATATTTCAAAAAGTGCATTATCGAAACCAATATTATAAAGAGTGAATTGTCAAATTTGAATGTCTAAATTTGACCCCTTTTAAGTATGAAATAAAAATTACATTCTTACAGGAAAATATACCCGAGTGATTCGACACACTTCATATTCACTCAGATTTTTTTATAGATTCTTTTTATGTTTGGTGGTTGTATGCTTCATGTTGAAACCTGCAACACATAGTCTAGTCAATGCAAATAGTAAAGAATTGAATTTTAACTCAAATGTACAATGTGACATGAAATATTTACATTGAATAAAAAAATGAAATGTAGAGATGTAAACAAGGAAGGAATAAACCTATTTTTTTAGGATGGAAAATTTCCCATTCTTTTCTTGTACTTGAAGATTTACATTTTTGAGTTTGTTGAATGATTGGGGGTGATCATTACCTAATTATGTTGAGGCTAAATTGATTTTTAGGTGCATGCAACTCAACACGGAATGTAGAAGAGTGAAGAAGAATGAAGTGTTGAAACACCATACAAAAGGAGGAAAGGAAAGGAAGGACTCCTATGAAGAACATAGTCACTTTGATACCTTTCCTAACTCTACATACCGCAAAACTACAAATGGATTTAGGCCTCGATTCTATAAATAATGATACATGGTGGAAAAGAGAATGAGTTTCCCCATTCCCTTCCCATGTGTTATACAACGAAATAGATACTATAATGTGCTAAAATTGAGATAAAGCAAGGAGACCCATGTATCCAAGTTTCCTTCAATAGTAGTAGTAATTGAATGTCATGGGGAAGGATTTGAAGAACTGCATGCCCCGTAATTGATCTGACTAATTAAATTAGATCTAAAACTATGTTAGAATCCTATATTTGAAGTTGAATGTTTGATACTACAATTTCTTTTTTTGTGTAACTCCCCTGGGAAAAACCATGTGAAACGCTTGAAGGACCGTATCACATAGTCTTGACCAAATTATACATTTCTAAACCTGCTCCTATTTTTCTAAATTTTTGTGCTTGGATGTGTTTCTTAGTACACTGCCCTATCTTTACCTGTATGTTACCCCATAATTATTCATGTTTCTACTATCAATGTAGAATATACCTAGATAAATGCACCTCTTTTGAGGCATGTGGAAAAAAACATGTTGAGAACTTGTCTTGAAATAATATGTGTTTCCATGCACTATATATGTATGAGAATCTATATAAGATTATATAATATTAAGGATGTGGCCACCTTGAAGAACATGTACCTGAAAAAAGGTAGGTTTTATGCATGGTGGAAATTATGGAATGTAATAATAGAGATGATAGAAATAATAAAGATGATAAGAATTGTATTACTAATTTATAAATGAGAAGATAATTATAGCAAAAGGGAATTCATATACAATAAATATGCAAATAATATCACAAAAAGGAAGAGAGATGAAAACATGGGAAAACTATGGTGCCATAAGAAATTCAAGGCCCATAGGTATGAAAAACAAGAGAAAAAAATATATTCATAGAGCCACAAACATGGGACACCCATGGTTTCACATACAAGCAAGGAATCAATAAAACAAGTATTAACACACACACAAGCAATTATGCATGAAAAATAAGGGTGTCAAAATATGATTAGATGATATAGCATCTGATGTAGGTGTAAATATGTGAAACAAGAGGTGCTAACACTACACAAATCAAAATTTTTCCTCCTATTATCTCAAAAGATAACATGTACACAATATATGTAATCAAGCATAATGGAGAAGTAAAATAGAGCTATAATAAAACAATATCACATATGTGTACTATATAATAGATTCCCCCATTTATGGAAAAAGTATAGGAAAATGGACAAACATCACCTATCACCATGTATTGCTCTATGTATGTCATGCATCAAGCTCAATATACCACATGACCACATGTGTTTAGATAGTAAATAAGCATGATATCTATCAACCTAAAGTGACAAAAAAAAAAACATGTATAGTAAAAAGTGATAAAAAAATTAAGAAAATTATACAGTCATGATTTTGTATTTTTTCACATGTATTAATGTTTTTGTGTATTAAAAATGCTTAGCTATGTACAAAAAGAATGTTTAGCATTGATCTATCCAATGAGAACCTCTAGAGGATGTGGAGCAACTGGAACAAGGGATAGAGGCATAGGCCTCAACTATGTGGAAGAATTTGACTCAAATGCAAGTGGCATAGTAATCATAATGGTTTCCAAAGAAGGCCAAGGAGATGGATGAGGAATGTGTGAAGTAGAATACCTGCATGTAGAGGGTTGGAAAAACAAGTATTCATAGACATACCATGGGCACTTGAAGGCTTCTAAGAAATAATAGAGATATCATATACACTAGATGACATACATACAACTCATTGAGGGGGAGAGCCAAGAGAAAAAATGCATAAAAATAAAGGTCTAATAGAAGACCTAGGAGATCTAGAGCTATGAAAATAAATGTATGCAACCAAAATCCTATCATGAGACTAGAAGGTCCAGATCTGTACTTAGGAAGGAATATTGGAGGGACAGAGCTATGAGGGAAATTTTATGGCACCAAATACTTATCTGTAGATGCACTATGGGTAGGAATAGGAATTATGGGAGAGAGCCTTGGAAAAATAAGATAGGTAGTTGTAAAGGGAACACCTCTAATTGTGACAACTTGCTGATTATGAAAAAACTTTACACATTGGTGAATGAATGATGAAATTTTCCAAGAGTATGTACTAAAAGGAAACCTAAACATAATACACTAGAGATAAGATTAGAATAAACCAATAGTGATAGGGATAGTAATGTGCTGATAAGAAGGATTGGTATCAAATGTAAAATTTTGTGTAGAAATGCTAAGAGATTAAAGTATAAGGAGAAAGAAAACATTTTATTTATTGTGTGCATCATTCAATTCACCACAGATAGGGGATATATTAATAGATAAATTAATGTATAAAGTTTCGAGACAAGCATGTCATCTATATCAAAGTCATCAAAAGTGATAAACAATGTAGAAGATGGCGAGTGAGTGATAAAGATGATAATTACATCCATGGGGTGATCACAAGAGGGTGGTGATGACACCGTACGATATGTATTTTTCACTTTAGAAGTTGATTTATCACTTTGTTAATATTTTTAGTTTGGTATTATTATTGGTTATCTTAGAATATTTTGTGGGCATGACACATTCGATAGCATTTGAGTCTATAAGATCTTAGATGATGTGGTGAAGCTTGAGACATCTACTAGTGATGTGACCAATACATCGATGATAATTATAGTAAGCATTGGCATCATAAATCTTACTTGAGAATTTCTAGTATCAACCTCAAATGGTGGAAGGAGAGACAAAAGATTACACTAAATCAAATGTTTTAATCCAATGTGTGGGTTGCGAAGGTAAGAGAGTAAATTGTAGGCATGCAATTTAGAGATGTAACTTAACTTTGTTTGAGTAATAATATTAAAATTAACCATAGAAGTAACCTTAGTGTCATTAGCCTTGCCTTTAAATGTGGATTTTATTGGAAATTTGGCATTAGATGTAGCAAGAGTGTAGTGGCAGACTTGATTTTATTCATATGTAATAACTTAGCTTCGCACTCCTTAAGCATACGACATAATGGTCAAGATATCTTAATTTTAAAATAATATTTATTCTTATAAAGGAGAAAGTAAGATTTCTATAAATAGATCTTGTAATTCAATTTTAGATAAGATATTTCTCATCTTAATAGGCATGGTATTGTATCGTAAGATATAATAATTAATAGGTTCATTAGATCCTTGTCACAATTTAGATAGTTGTGCATAAGAAACTTTGAGCCCAATGTTGATAAATAATTATGTCAAAACCACTAAGAGTTTCAAGAGCTTGTGTGCTAGATGAAGTGTGAAAACCACTAAGAGTGGATATAGGACTTGTAGTAGTAATATTGTTTGTAGGAAGAGGCATATAAATATTGGGCATTGAAAGACGAGGCACCCCTAAGAATACATGCATCATATATGTAGGAATAGTATATTATTATTTGAAAGAGAGTGAAGCATGCTTTAGTTGAACTTGTGTAACATAAAGAAGAAGACAAATATGAGATATATTCTCTTATAGGAAAGGTGAAATATGTTTTTGCTAATCTTTGGGAATATCATAAGAGTGAGTGAAAATGTTATTATTGGATCTTTTTCCTTTAATAGGATCACCGTTGATGGTAAAAATAATATTATCAAATATATCAAGTATAGAATATGATCCTAGAGTAGGGGCCATTAGGCCACGGTGGATATTGATATAAGGAAATAAAATATCCTTGTGGTGGAGGTTCAATAACCCCTATATTGAAGGAAAATATTGTAGAAAAGATGAGGGTTAATCACGATGATATATAGATAGATACAAACAACACCAAGAGTGAAGAGGAAGATCATAAATGAATGAATGCAGGCTAGATTTGGAAACTTTCTTTGACAATGATTGAGTTGACTTCGGATATTTCTTATATACTTGGAGAGGGTAATTTTGAGTTCTTATTTATGATATGGGCTAACTCCTTGACCTCGTAAGAAGATTCAAGCTTTTAGTGTTTACTTCCCGAATGACTGAAGATTTTCTTTTCTAAGATTGAGGGAGTCTGTGATGCCTTTTACAAGTGTTGGAAGTGAGTGTATCAGTTTGATTCCATTATAATTTATGTTATAAAATGAGGCAATGTTATATTTCTTATTTAAGGTTTTGTAGGTGATTTATCGAAGAAATGTTGACCTAGAGGGAGTAAAATACCCAACAAAGAATATGAAACGAAAGCAAATATAGAGGACATGTTATTGCAAAACCGTATAAGTCATATAGGACCATATGTTATATCTTTACCAAACTGCATAGCCTTTCCTAGGGATGGAAAACATGCAATCTAAATTTTTCACCTTTTCAATTAATTTTTTTCTATAGATTTTATGCATTTTACTCTCAAATTTTGGTGGCATGCCATTTTACAAGGATAAACAAAATAGACAAGAGACCTCAAAATGTCTTTGAGTTAGAATAGAAAGGATTTTTTTATCTTAACAAGAATACATTTTTAAAAATGGCAAAGTGTAAAAGATTAAATTACCAATTTTAAGTGTCTACACATTTATTCGATATCGCATTCTAGGTGGAGAATAATGTGTGGTTTAAGGCCTCTTTAGAGTAGGTAGTGCCAATGATAGAAGTGCACTGGGGGTTCCCACAACCCAAATAATTTTTATTTTTCATGGTTTCCCATCCAATATTATGGTTTTATATCTTGTTTATAATGTTCAAATATCTTTTTACCATGAATGAAAACTAGGGTTTGACAATGAAAGAGTTTTTCGGTAGGCAAAAGTCCCACAAAGTCACAAATACGAGAAAAAAGTAGGTCCAAGACCATACAAAAGGGTCGTACCATAAAAAAATATCCTTGTAGAAGTGTATGGTCCTACCCCATGTCATTTTCTAATCATTGTTCCTATAAAAATCATTATTATCTTTAAATCTCGTTGTTCCAGTAGTGTGCACTCCTAGAACTTCCCGCATCCATCTATAAACAACTAAGTGTGCTCATCCTCTTATGTTTTCAAATTTATATCTTGTTTTATAACTTAGTTACTGGTATTAATTCATTATTATGATATTAAATATTTAATTTTGGAATTTAATTAATTACGGTAACCTCTTGTAGCTCCCATTACATCCTTTAGTGTACTCAATTTATTAATTTTTAAATTTCACATAATTTAAGAAGGGTGTATACAACATCATCGATAGTGGTATGACACTCATTTAGAACAAGAATAGAATAAGTGCATCATTCTCAATATAATCCAAAGTAGATAAAATGTTTAGAAAATGTTAAATTAGAATAAGAGGGACAAAATTATCACAAGTAGATGCATCATTCTTTAATTTCAATGGGATGAGAAGGGGTTACACATTTAATAATATTAGTTTCTAGCGTAATAGAAGGTGAAGATGTGTGTGTGTGTGTGTGTGTGTGTGTGTGTGTGTGTGTGTGTGTGTGTGTGTGTGTGTGTTGTTTTTCCATTTCAACATGAGAGGAGGGAAGAGAGAATGTGATTATATCACTCTCCATATCAAAAGGAGAAGAGGGAAGAGGACATAAATCATACTTACTGATTTCAATTTTAGTGAATCATATTTCATTCCCTTTTAAGATTTTAATGTGTTTCTAATTAACATACATAAAAAGGATGAAATAATGCTACAGGTGGATATTATGATTTAATTAAATTCCAACATTAATTGCACAAATCATAATAATGATTTTCAAAGTGACTATTGATCTAGAAACTTCCAAAAACACAAGGGAGAATTTCCCTTAGCTGATTATATGTGGATCTAAAAGATTCTAGGTGATCTGAATGTAGGAATAGGATGAACTGAGATTGAAAATACTTTGTTGTAGAAATTGGCACATGAAATTAAACCTGTTAAAAATCATAGAACTAGCTCAAGAGAATTTATATGGTCCTCACCCTTCTAAACTATTTTAGACCTACTTGGAATCAGGTCTCAGAACTTCCTAATTGCTTTTCCTTCTTGTAAATGAGTGTCATTATGTAGTTGTCTTATTTTCTCACCTTTAGAATGGTTTTATAAAATTTGTTTAAACCTTTAGAACACTTTTAGTGTAAGGAGATCATACAAAAAAGTTAGGTGGGTTGTGGGAACCCCTATGTAGTGACGACATTTCCACTACTCGAAGAGGGCTCAAATTGTATAGTGTTATCATAATTTGACAATTGTGCTTTTGACAATCCTTTGTTTGAGCTTCACACTTTCTCAAATACTTGGGAAGGGTCACTTTTATTGCTCGTAGAATTAATATGGAGACTCCTAAACTTAGGATCCTTCAAACCTATATAATGTGTTTCTGAATGGATTTGTATGAGTTATTTTATATTTTAGGGAGTGTGGAGTACCTTTTATGCTTTCTTTTACATGAGGAGTTCTTAAAGTGTCATATTTCTAAATAAGCTATGATTTACTTACGTTTATATGCTTCTAAAAAAATTTATGTCATGAAAGGCCATCCTAATGGGATGTATTTGTTCATAAAAATGTGATAGAATTGGAAGAAATTATGGGACCTAAAAAAATTTAATATAATTTCTCCTTCGTGTTTCCACCAAGGGTCGACTGATGTTAGTATATTTTCCTTCATGCTATAACAATCTAATATATGTATATATATGATTTAGTAAAGTCTTATTTTTTTACATTATAAGCGTGTGAATAATCCGAAAGTATAAGACCACAAGCTAAGGATTCAAGAAAAAGTGAAAGACTCAAGAGGTAAGTGAAAAAGAGAACTTTTTCTGTAGACTGGAAAGGTTATTTTGTGTTGATGGATGGTAACAATTATTTGTGTTACCACTCAACAATAAATTCTGCGATGAGTTATGAGAAACATGTATAAGTGTTATAGGTGGTGAATGAGATATGTGTTCTTGAATGGTAACAGATATATGTGTTATTGACTAGTAACAAATATATATGTTACCAATGCGGTAACATATATATTTATTACCGTCTAATAACATATATATATGCTTCTTTTGGGCGGTAACAAGTATATGTGTTCTTGACCATAACATATATATGTGTTGCCGACTTGTAACAGATTAATTGTGTTCTTGGCGAGTAATATATTTCTACGAGCGTCATGCATATTTCTTTGTCGTTTGAGTGCTCAGTTGTGTTGTCATCCATCATTCTTAAGGTGTGTTAGCTTTTGTTTGGATAAATCTTTGTTTCATTAGTATTTAAAAGTTATGTGTTTTTGTCACATGTGTAGACTTCAAAATCATCCATTCGATGGATTCTATACAAATGAGAAAAGAACTCAAGGAAAAATAAAACGCAATATGGACATTTCAAAATATTTCATCAACTTAGTAGTAACCCTAGTGGGAAGAGGTAAGTAAACAAATTTCTACTATGATAATGTTTATTTATTTGATTTACTTGGGGAAGCTGTAAGCAAACCAATTTCTCTCAAATGCAGAAAACCCTAGCAATGACCTTACTCTAGATGAAATTTCCAATCACTAGAGTAATACAATTCAAATTGACAGTACTGATAATCCCATTTCCCATCCAAATCAAACTTTTGATAAACATTCCAAAAACTCACATCAGAAACGTAAGAGTGGGAAGTGGACTATAGGAAGGAATTATAAATTTGAATGGTCAACAAAATATCCATTCATTGAACTTATTGAACCTAAAAATAGTATTGATACTCCTACATAATGTAGATGTACTATCTGTAGTTGGAAACTTGGTAGAGACCACAAAATGCAATTGAAGTTGGACACAATAGAGAAGCATTGTGGGAAGGTATACGAGTCTAAAAATAAAGATGATGGAATAGTTATAAAAAAACTAGATGGAAAACTAAGGAAGATTGTTTGCATATGAGATATGTTGTAGAATATGATAATCATCATAAACATCTTCAGGACCTAGTTGAGAAAGGTGGAACTATAAAGGCTAGATTTGAAAAAGCTACTAACGTAAGTCTTCAGGAAAAACTCATTCAATTCATAACAGTATTTCACATTTTAAAAAAGGGAAGACCAATTTCATATCTCATTGATTATAATACAATTTTTCAATCTAATGGATTTCCAAATATTCCAACAACACACTGATAAGATACCAGTGTATGGGAGATGGAAAAGTGTATGGGAGAAATAGAAATCACTTATTTGAGAGAGAAGGTAAAAAATGTAAATTTTATTGCTTTATCGATTGATGAGGTCATAGTAGTAGATAATACATCTTGGGTGTGCATGCATGTCTACACTTTTAGTTTTAGTAACCATTTCAGGGAAAATCATCTACTAAATATGCACAAAATGATGGAGAACTACAATGTTGAGAATATCTGCAAACTTATTAAAAATTTGAAGGAAATAGCTGGTATGGATGATCATTCAATATCTACAAAGCTGATTTGTGTAGGATATGATGGTGCATTTGTCATGCAAGGTCAAAAAAATAGACTTTGTATTCATCTACAAATAAGAGTATCCCCTTACATGATACCTATTCACTGTATGGCTCACCGAATGAATTTGGATTACAAGATTGTAAGTAATTTTGAAAATATTGCTAAGGTGGAGGAGTTGATATGGGACTTGCATTCATATATGTCAAGAAGTCCTAAAATATTTCTAGCATTTCAGATAATTTCTATTAGAATAACAAATAGTAAAAAATTGCTAAAAGATGTTGACACGAGATGGATATCACTATATGAACCAACTTGCAAGTTTTTTGAGGAATACAGGTCATTAGCAAGGTATATGTTCAAGCATCAAAGACAAGTGGAAAATGTTAAAGATTTTTTGTATCACTTGAAAAATTTAGAAGGGTAAGTGCACAAAGTTTGGGGGCCAAAAGGGGGTCTTAAGTGGATGCATTTTTTGAAAAATAAAAACTTCAACTCGTATGAGTTTTTCAAAATAGTTACACTCAAAATTGGAAGATGTTGTAGAAATATTAATCATAGCATTTTGAGTCTAGTTTCTAAACTACTAAATTTTATTGAAAACGGATAAGTTTAAGTGGGTCAAACAACTAAAATACCAACAGGTTCTCCTATTTTTGTTAAAAAACATAATTGAGTGACTTTCGTGCCCCCACCATTTTTTGAGCACTATTGAGTATTTTTGAAAAATCCTTTGGTAGAAAGATAGCTAGGAGCATCTAGTTTGTGTTAGATTTTTTTTTAGAATTTTTTAACGAGTATTTTGTATTTATGATTTTTCTTGTACATAAATTTTATGTTTTGAAAAATAACGGAGCTCCAAATGTGCCCCTAACTACCTCAACAAATATCGAAAATTAGATTTTTTTTTTGAATATATATAGAATTAGGTCTAGTTTGTGCTAGTATAATTTTTTTCAATTTCGATGACCCAAAAAAATATACATGATGAAAGATATATTTAAACTTCAAAAAATAGCTATAAAAAGGCATAGTTAGAAAATAAATAATATGGAAACCTTATATTAGTCAAAAAATTTGAAAAATTATATTTTTAGAAAGAAGAAACTTTGCTCTACATCGTGGTATATATATTTTTAAATGGATCAATTGTTTTATTTTGATTTATCATAGAGGAAGTGACATTTTTACATTTTCCTATAAAAACACGTTGTTTGTTGTGTTTGTGTAGGTCCATACCTCGGGTTGGGGATCCAAACCGGATCCCAAGCCTTGAGGCATGTGCTAGAAAAGGTAAAAATCATAACATGTACACGTTATAACGCGTGTATGCATTATGCTTTGTTTATATATTGTGGCCCCCCAACGTCCCTTTTTTATAGCAGACATAATGTGTATGTGTTATAATGCATACACATTATGCTTTGGTAAATCCCAAACCTAAGAATTTAAAACGTGATCACGTTATAATAGAACGTGTACGTGTTTTTCTTTTTTAAGGTTTTTGTCCACTTTTGGCACCCCAAATTTATGAACTTACCCAGAGACATTATTATCTTTATGTCGTAATTTTCCAGTGTTGAAGGAAATAAACAACTTGGTGAAACATGCTCAGGAAAGATCCATATACATTGTTGATTTTCTAAAATTAAAGAGACAAGTATGTATGATTTTAGATACCTTGTATATTGCCTAAGACTGGATTCAAAAGCCAATTTTTAGCAGCTTCAAGGTATTGAAAAACACCAAATATCCAAACAACTATTTAAAGTTCAATATCAGTGGTCATATTTGTATTTCTGTTGATGGGAAAAATATTAAAATGCACACTTTATACAAAGATCCTTATGTAATAGGTTCTGAACTTGAGGAAGTACCTATCACGAGATGTCTTTTTGATGTTGCAGTTTCTGATGTACGTAAAAAATTGATGAAAATATCTAAAACATTATCTTTTGAGATCAAAGAGAATTTTAAAAATAGTGATTTTCTGGAGGCCATGGGAGTTGTAAATCCCATTTTATGGAACCCGATGATTGATGAAGAATAAAGAGCTACAAACTTCATGAAATCCATGATTGCACTTATGGAGCAGTTTTACAAATATTCACATGGTGATGGAGGGAAATTAAATGGTATATTGGAAATAAAATTATTGATATCCCAGTAACAAACATTTTGCATATACAATGTCTGATCAATATAAGTCTATTGCTGACCCAACAGAAATGGGAGATGTCACTCTATTGTGGAGAAAGATGTATCAAAGTAGCATTCTGAGAGAGAATATAAGTGAATACTTAAAACTTTATGAACTCATACAAACAATGATTCTTGGGTCTGTTGAAGATGAAAGGGTATTTAGTGCACTTACATTTGTGAAATCAAAACTTCTGCAAGATTGGACAAGAATTTGGAAACTTGTTTGAGAATCTATGTTTCAAGATATAGGGTGGACACATTTCCATTTGAAAGAGCACTAGCTACATGGACATCTCTTGTAGAGCGCAGAGTTGTTAATCAGATAGAGAACAATGAAGTCTCTAATAATGGTGAAATTGACTTGGAATCTGCTAGACAAGATACTACAACAAATATAAGAAGTGATGAAGGACCATCCAGGATAGGGTTGTTTCAACTACCGACAATTGATTGTATTCATTTTCTGAAATATATATTGTTACTCGATATTTTTTCATTTACATATATTATGCATATAATGTTTGGAAAAAATAAATCCCTTCTATATTTTTAATAATGTTTGCAAATAACATATGGTAGATAGTTCATATTTGTGCAATATCATATAAGCAAACTAGATGATGTAATAAAATTAAAGTTCGTTAATAATAAATTATGTTCAATCTTTGATTTCTCACTATCACAATTCCTCAGGAACAATTGTTTGCAAAATAATTATAATCCATATATGATATATAACATCGTGATTATAAAGATTAATAAAAACCATAGCAATCTATGACTACATCACATGATCCATCATTATTGGAGATAATATTTTCATGATGAATCAAGATTCAAGAATCAACTATCAAGATTGACAACAACATGCACATTCAACTTTCAAGACACAAGTTTTAATTATTGATTTCATATATTTTTGAAACTAAATTGAACAATGTAAATCCAGATTCTAGAATCAATGTGTACTATTCATCAACTGGAGAAGCTTGAAAAAATAAATGACTAGAGTTTTCATTCGACAACACCCATGAGAGAAATAAAAAGATCAACAAATAGCAATTTCACAAAAATATAATGTTTTCAAATTCCAATTTTCAAATATTGAATTCATCAATAGTAACATAGTTAAAAGTTTTAATTGAAGTTAATTGGACCCTTGTCCTTGAACATCACTAGATTCAACAACAACTACAAAATTTGAACTAACTCGGATTACACCAAACTATACTAATTCCTATGTAGAAGCTTTAATGTTTTCTAAATTTTATCTATCTTCCCTAGAAAGATCTCCTCATTAATTTTTTTCTTCATAAGAATTTCTCGGATCTAGATAATTCTCCTTGATAATCCTTCGTAAATTATTGCTCTTCTTCTTTAACTAAACAAGTTTTTCTCTAAAACCAATAGCCCCGTAGACACTCTCTCTCGCTTATCTAAGGTGCTCATCCAACACCTGCACCTCTATCTTCAAAGTCTGGTATTTTGAATGTAATTAAAAATAACATAATTAGTATTTATAATAATATAAAGAATAACTATATATTTATCTAACAATCTACAAAAAATTAGAACTTACCACAGCCAAGTCTTTCTCTGCATTAGCAATAGTGACAGGTGCTTGTCATGATTCCACTTGTTGTAGTATGACTGCACCTCGGAATTCAAATTAGCTAATATGTTCAACATTATTTTCAAAACTTCATCCCTATTGTAAACATTATTGGTGACTACATTTCCTTTTTGTGTTTGAGCAAGAATACCATCAATCACCACTGGTTGATTTTTAACCAATGAAAAAGTTTTTCTCTGTTTTCAAAATTATGATATCTATCATTAATTTCCTTTATTAGAGATTTTGATCTGATCTCCCACATCTTCAACTCCTTAATGTCAGGAATAAAATTTTCCATGACAAGGGTTGTAACATTTTCTGACACAAGGATGTCAAGTGAAAATTTGGTCTTTGCATCATCATCCATTTTTTCCTGCAGCTTACCTAGTTGGGGAAGGGGGATCAAGAGACTATCAATTGTGGCATTTCTTACAAACAAATTGTGTTAGATACTTAGAATTCCTCCCGAATCTTACATGTCAAAATAGATTTCAAACCCAAGATACTCCTCATCCATATCTATATTGTTTAAAATAGAAGTGCCTCTGGAACTCACACCATGAACTGAAAAACTGGGAACTCAAATGTTGTGAAATTTTGATTTTCCTTGCTCATACTCATTCCAAAGCGTTAGGGAGAAAAAGGATTTTCCCCTACCATAAGTAGATGATAGATGTGGAAGAGGAGGTCAGACAGGGACTGATGCACTCCTTGTGCGCTGAGATAGAATCAGAGCTGATGTGGTGGCCATAGGTGTGGTCACAATATGAATTTCAGATTGTAAAATATCTGTAAGCATCACTACTTTAACAATATGAGATTCAGTAATCACTATGTTAAAAATTTAAAACTAAAAGACAAACAAGAAAAAATTATAATTTCTTATGTTGTGAATGTTGTCTATTATCAACAGACTGGTGTTGTGGCATTAGGGGAAAGGGTGGTGGTGGCACTATTACGAAAAATCCTGAATTTAATGAAAAATAATTAAAAATAATTGTTAGTGCCAAATCACTACACCCTCTCGAATGTACTTGAGTGCAAATGGGACACTCGGTGTGATTGGGTAACATGGGATCACCTCTCAAGTCAGTGGACTTGGGCTCGAGGTGAACCTTCAAAGAAGGCCAACTTCCTCTTCCTAAACTAAGCACTCCACTACTCCTAATGCATGAAAAATGGCTAACTAGATCTATGCTAACATTTTAAAGGATTAGGAGAGAGATTTGTAAAAATAAAACCATAAATTAGAAATGGTGTTGCAACAACAAAGGGTTTTGCTAGACAAATTTTTGGCTTACTTGATGAAGAGAGGTGATCATGAGGAATAATGAACATGCATTATAAACCCAATTTACATACAAAGTACTTCACTCCTTTATAAGCATAATGACCTCCAAAACATGTAAAAGAAACCACGATTTCACAGCTTCACCTATAAACATGAGAGAGGAAAATAGAAGCAAAAAATTCATGCAAGGACATATAACTCGATCACAAACATAATTCTCATATCTTCAAGCACTTACATAGTGCATCATTACAACGGAGAAAAGGCATAGGCTTCCATTACAACTTTAGAAGAAAGGCTTGAGAGCCTAAAAATTCATATCTTAGCTTGTGAATAGAGGGGAAGCTTTAGAAGATGTCTAACTCTTTAGAATAAGCACCCCATTTACATTTATAGAAAATTTTGAGTTGTTGAGAGAAAGAAGGAAGAAACCCTAGAATCTAGGCCAAAATGTAGGAAACAATTAATCATTGTTGTTGGCCATGTTTGCCCATTTATTGCACCTCCACCTTTTGAGGCACCACTCAAGGAATGAGGAAAAACTACAATTTTTGAATGCAAGCTTCTAAAAATTCATATTCTGATGATTCCACTACGTAGCTCTCATTCTCCTAATTCCAACAACTATAATTTTGTAAAAAAATAGGAAATCGGGGAGGAAGTTATGTCTTCCTAATTGAAATTCATTTTAGGGTATCCAGCAATGTGCTCCATTAGCTCTTGATAACAACTCATGATGCTTCATAAATTCCAATTCCGAATTTGTCTCTATTTAATTAAAATATAATATTTTAATATATTTTATGAGCTCCTTATACCCTTGATAGAATCCTACACCATTGGATTTTGCATTTGGGGGACTTTATGAATTATTTTGGTGAATGAATCGCTAGCCAGCTCACTAAGCTGGCTGGCGAGCTACTCCATTCGCAACGCCTCGGTGAGTTCTATGTATATACCACACCTATCTTATTTTATTAACCACTATTTTACATTTGTTGGTTTTACATTAAAATCACCAGTAGTTCAAGATTAAATCAACAAGCTTTTCGTTCAAACAATGCTCCACTATGCATTAGAGTCTCCATAACTTACCATGCAATAACATGTGCCAACCCATTATTGACTCAATGGTTCTTTTTCTTCATCGCATGGAAAGCTCAAGCTTACTGCTAATCATTACACATCGAGCTAACTTACCTTCTACCGAGCCCACATGGCTCACTCGGTGAACTACACAACGCTACCGATAACCATCCTACACACCCGCCACGTTTTACATTAAAATTGGAAATTTGGAATTTATGAAGTACCCCCATCTTCCCCACATTAAGACCAATGAATTCAACATGGCTCGCTTAGTCAAGCTCTTGACATGCACACGTCAACCGCTTCTCACGCCGAGCTATTTCAACCAACTTTCCGATGTTTTACATGTACTAGATTGTTCCACATGTTATGTTTTGAAAACAGAGCCTTCATTTGTGCTAAGCAACTTGGGATAACCACTACATTCCCTACGATGACTCATTTCCACCCATCAAGACTCCCAATCATCTTGTCAACCTCAACACTTTAAATGACGAGCCATTGGGTTGCATTTATTCCACGCAGCAACCTTTGACCTAGTGGCTCGGCCGATGAATCACCTTGATTTTGGAAACCACCCTCTAAGTTGACTGAATCACTTATGAGTTCGTAATCATCCAAGTCTTTCCGATGTGCCAAACTCCAAATGCTGAAACACCTCCGAACCCCGAAAATCCAAAACTCGAATTTCGAAGTTTCGGGCTCTCCTCATACATTGAACTCTAACTCACTCAGGAGTCTCCGAACTCCAAAATCATACACCTCAAAACCTAAAATCCTCCTTCACCTTGGATTTTATGTTATCCTTATTTTTGAGCTCTCCCTCGCACCACTCTCAATCCCAAGCTCCTAGTCCCACGATGATGCCATGACTGAGCTATTTTCACAATAACAAATTGAGATTGTAATATGACTCACAAGATCCTTTGATCCATTGTGATTTACACAACCGACTTCACCTATGAATTCATCTTGAGATCCAAGCTCCTCTCCTTCTTCACATGAGACTCCAACAAACTCAACTTCATCACTAGCTCGACCCATGTGCATCCCAAACCATCTTCCCCAGTACCGAGATCCCACATTGATTCTCGTGGACCCCAACTCGGTTTCCTGCGGGAAAATTCACCGGTTCCTCATCAATTCCTCTCGCTTGGCCGTACACACCAAACATTGGCTCACCATGCATGTTGATGCATCTATGATGTTGAGTTGAGCTAGTCCTAATAGTAATTTCCAATCTCATCTAGACCAAACCTAACTTCGTCTTATGCTTCTCTAGCTGAGTGTTTTAGCCTCATTGTTGCATGCTTATCATCTTGCACACTTTTCCATAGCTCATCTTATGAGATCTACACCGCTTGATAAGGTTTGGCTCTCTCCGGGTATTCACCGAGACTTGGCAACATGAAATTAAGGCTAGTCGAGTTCAAATTTTTTTTAGGGTGATCCTTTTCCTAGCAAATAAAAAAATGCTGATCCATCAACCTAGCTCACTTCCTTCCACAAGTATTCTCCTTCACATATCCAACGATATTTTAGCTTGATCCTCACACATAACATGATCTCAAACTCACCTTCATATTAGCTTCATTATCGGGCTCATTGTCGACTCTTCACTTTCATCCATTCAAGCTTGATGTAGTGAACCTTCGGGTTGTTCAACATTATGCCAATCGACCACAAATGATCATGCTCATTGTGTAAAACATCTCCTAAGCCATGTGTTGTGTATCACTTCTAAATCCTCAACATCTCATTCCATACTCAAACCGCCTATACCAGGTCAAGTTCCCAATTCAGAAATATAGTCCCCTCACTCGATCTCAAATCTTCCCAAAGTTATCCCATCGATGAATTTCAAGTTACACACCAAGTCTCTTATGAGCTATAATAATTTCCGACTCAAATCTTCACGTGTTTTTACACAAGTCCGAGACTTCCTTAAAAACTAACCAACCCTATAATAGTCTTGTCCTAATGGCTCACAATGAACCCTTTTGAATGACCTTACTCACATCTCAAGCTTTGAGTTGTTGTAACACTACATGAAAATTTGATTCATTTATTTCCACGTCAATGCCTTGCTCCCGAGATCCTTGTGTAAAATGTATCGTTGGGCCATATGTTGTGTCAACCATTCTCGAATCCTTAACATGTTTCAACGTTTAAGACTCCCATATCTTGATGAGCTATGTTTAGCTCATCCCAAGATTGACTCTTTGAGCCCTTACAAACTTTAGCTTGGCTTAGAGAGCCATCCTCATGCTTCAATCCTTACGCATTAGCTTCCACATAGCTTGATTTGTTCTTGTGTCAAACTCGTCATGACACGTTTTGGCCAAGCTAGCCTATGTATCCTTCTCGAATTGCGAAAATATTTCCTCACATTGAGTTGGCCCTAGATCTGAGCTCTCTTCCTCCAATGTCATATCCTCCATGTTGACTCATATTCAATGTTTAGGAAACCTATTACATAATTCCACAAATATCGACTCCATAAAATCCAACCTAACTCATATGCACTATAATGGAACTTGATCCCGAGCTATCTTACTCCATAAAATTATAACTCAAGACTCGATTTTACTTTGTATTTGATGAGTTATTCATAATTTCATCTGGCATGGCGGTGTGCTTGCGGTTTTGCAACTTATCCATGCATTTAAATGAATTCCTCAAAGATTACCTCTTTCCCAAAGTCTTGTCGAATGAATCACCTAGGATTTCCTTCAACTCATCCAACTAGTCATAAGCAACTCAACGTTGAACTTTCTAGAACCAAACCATTCACCCCATGAGCTAAATACATGCTTGCCTTCTTCTATACAAATTTTAAGCCAAAGTCAAGTTATTTTGGTGAGGTACAAGCCTACGTGCTTAGAAATGATCAAGAAACCTCACCCAACCCCAAGTCTCCATGCTTGACCAATCGAGCCATGTTATGATGAATTTCGATCATATCTCCGAATAGCTCTCTCGAGTTTTTGGTGAGCTATCTTTGGCTTATGGCCCTCTATGCCTATTTGACAAAATTTGTAGTGACCCTTCACATTTTTACCTATGAGCCGGTGGATCATGGAAATATGGTAGGACACCCAAAAATTGTTTACCAACTCTAATAATTTTTTTCCCATGATTACTGAAAACCAACCTCATAAATTCTTTCAAGAAGGAATTTCTCGGTCCCGAGGTGTAAGTCACCACCGTCATCATCCAATTTTGTCTAAGAGGGCAAAATTGACAACAAGAATGATAAATTCATAAAAGAAATTTAAAACACTAATATAAATAAAGTTTAAGTCACAATTTTTTAGTTGTTTTGTAACATAAATTGAAGGGCATAGGTGGATTACTATGGTAGACTCGAATATCTTCATGCTTAGGTATGTATGTGGTGCCTGCAATAGTATGAGTAAACTCTCTTTGAGGCAATGCAGATATGCCAGAAAAGGATGCACATTAGGATAATGAAATTAGAAATATGAAATTATAGAGAATTAGATATTCATATTATCATTTATCTATAAAATAATTAAATAAAATTGAAATGATTGTTTAGTATGTAAAACTAAACAAGAAGAGCGTGTTCTCTCCTTACTCTAAGATCGGGTCGAGTGCGACGAATCCAAAGAACCACACATCCATTCATCTAGTATTGACTCTTGAACCAAAGAGTCATCAAACTTAGTGACATCAATTGTATTTTTATCACCAAACCCCTCGAGGCCCAGCAGGTTATGTGAGAAAAATTCCGCATGATGGCGTTCAAGTGTTTCACAAGGTTATTAGAGCTACTCGGCGGGTGTCATTAGCTCATGGATCCCTATGCCTATTTGAAAAAAATTGAATTGACCCTTCACATTTTTACCTATGAGCCAGTGGATCATGGAAAATTGGTAGGACAACCAAAAATTTGTTTACCAACTCTAAAATTTTTTTGTCCATGATTACTAAAAACCAACCTCATGAATTCCTTCAAGAAGGAATTTTCGATCCCAGGTGTAAGTCACCACCATCATCCAATTTTTTCCAAGAGGGAAAAAATTGACAACATTTTTGCAACCTCATTGGGATGCTTTCCTACTAAGCACTAGTCCAGTAGCCTTGAATATCCGTTGGGCATGGAGTCATTCTTATTCCCCAAACTGATCCTGAACTTGAGGTAGACTGTTTGACCTTGTCCCGGAATCTAATGTTGTCAAATATGAAGCACATTAAAACCCATGACTTCCTGGAATACACGACACACTGCAAAAATTTAAGTAAAAATTTCACAAGTTTAGGACATCATGGAACTCTATTAAAGCTAGATTTCTCTCTTTCTTCTAAAAATTTTGCTTCCAAAACACTGTGTGAGAGCAACGAAAAACACAACACACACAAAAATGAAAATCATACATGCTTCAAATGAAACATACAGAGTGTGTCAAGACACTTATTCTACTGAAAGCAAACCTATTCCTACTCTTCACTAAATGGAGGAACATGTGAGCTAAGAAAACCCTACAACTGGTTGTGCAAAATAACTTCATGTCCTTACAATGGGCAGCCATGCAGATGATGTGACAATGGACATGGCTGAAACTAAAAGCAAAAAACTAAAACAAGCCCAATTCTCCACTTGGCTCACCAAGGCATCAGTTAGGAAGAGAAAATATGCTTCTTGCAGGTTGTTATGCATTCGTTTTATATTACAATTGATCCTTTACACTTTGTGAAATTCACCCTCACATTTTGAAATGAATCTAATCAGTTGCAAACTTTCATTTGGTTCCAAAGAGGCCAAATACCTTATGGGACATGGTCTAACCCTTTGAATATCCCTGCTACTTTGAGATTCACTTTTGACAAGGAAGTGTACCTGAAGACATCCTTGTATGAAAGGTGTTGAAGTGAATTCCTTTCTCTCTTGTTGCCTATTTACAAACAATTTATCTTCCACCTGGGTGGATGGTACTGAAGTGACATCCTTTTCCTCCCTCTTTTCTTCCTTGAAACAATAAGTTCTTCCATGACATGCAACTCCTCTAGATTGTTTATAGCCCCTAATGGAATCATTGGAAAATCACTACAAGTTTTTGGAATGTGTTGCTCATCTAGGAGTTTCCTTTCTTCTGATTGATCTACAAAATCAAACACCTTCATTTGTTTCTTCTGAGAACTTTTAGGAGCAGTAGGATCTTCTTGTCCTTCTTCCACCATTACCAGTTCATTTACCAATTCGGTTCCTCAACTGAAAACATGAAGCTTTCCATGATATAATCTCTATTAAAATCTTCTGAATCTGTCCTAACTTCTCCCATGTCTTCCTTCAAAACAACATGCCTTGTGTGTTGGGAAAGAGGTAATGGAACAACAAAATTATGAAGTTCCATAGGCTCCATCCATCCAAATACTCCTCCAAATCAGATAGATAATCTACTTCTTCATTTTCCGGTTGTGTCAAGGATTCTTCTTCAATCATAGTGTCCTCCAAACTAGCAACTTGTTCATACTTGACATTTTTCATTCTCAAACATGAAATTAGAAAGATCAAATTCATAGGAAGAATAAGGAGAAGGATTTGAAACCTCTCGTGTTTCTTTTTCTATTTTCAAAACCCTTAAATCCACCTTGATTTCCTTTTTGGTAAAAGGCTCCTTATAGCTGATTGTGATACTTGGTAATGCTTTTGGTGGACTCACATAACCTTCTAAAATAACAAAAAGCTCTTGACAAGATAGGCAATTAGGATCATTGCACTCATTAGAATCACCTAGTACACTTGAGAGTCTTCCTTCTTCAACTTGCACATGCTCTTTTCTGGCATATTTGGGACTAAGTCTGCCCTTCTAAAATATGTTTTGCCACTTGTGGTGATCCAACCTCCTCTGATGATATGAAAACAAAATGGATATTGCATTCTGAGAAGGTAGACTTCTGGTCATCATTTACTTGTGCTTGTTCTGTTTTTTCCATAAAACTAGTTTGTACCACTTGTTCTTGAGCCTTAACTTCCAAAATAGGTTCTGTCAAGAGTGGAATTTTCTTGACGTTGAGTCTTGCATCCCACTCCTTCAGATTTTTTGCAATATTTTATTTATTAAGCTCCTTAACATCCTCTTCTTCATCTTCAATATAATCATGTTCTTCCCAAAATGGATTTGGAACTATAAGAGGAGGGGTGGGTTGGGATTCAATGACCTCCCTCACTATTTGAGATAGAAGAAGAGGTGCCTCTTCTTGTGTTGGTGACCTTTGCAGAAAAGAAGGAACTTTTGAAGAAAAATTAGGAACAAAATATTCATAATGGGATGGAAATATAGGAGAGGAAGGAATGGAATTCTCAACATGGGCAGCTGGTGAAAATATTAGATTTGGGGTCTATACTGAAATGATATTGATTTGGAAATAGAAATAGGATTATGAGGTGGTGGTGTAGAACTTGCCCATTGACAGGATTACATTACATCAAGCTCATATGCCTATATTTATTTAGTCCAACCTTCAAGTTGAGGAAACATTTCAGTCATAAAAGCAATCTTTTCCTGCAAGCTGTAAAAACTTGGCATAGGGCCAACCCATGGACAAGCTACCTTGAAGTCATTCTTGAATTCCCTCATTTGAGTTATGGCTCTAGATTATACCATGCCTGCCTCTAGTTTTTGCATCTTAATTTGCAACTTTATATATTCATCTATAGGATAGCCTCCATCATCTGCATGTTCATGCTCTTGAAAAGCTGCATAGTTAAGTGAACAATCAAACGGCCATGGCTCTACTCATAGAGATATGCATGCTGCTGATTTTCATCATAAAATGGAGCTGGAGGTGGGTTAAAATAACTTGAAGATGGAAAGTATTGTTGCTGGTGCAAGTGGGAACTCAACTGTGGAAATGAAACCATGATTGCACAACTTCATGAATGGGAGAAAAATGGAAATATGTGGAAGAAAACTAGATGGAAATGGGTAAAAACAAAAGTCTGCAACTCAGAGAGTGGGTTACTTAGACCAATGGAGTTTCCAATTGTGCTTGGGTATACCTTAGGTAAGGCTGAAATTTCACTAAAAGCACAACTTAATGAAATGAAGTGAACACAATAAACACACCCATGAAAAATGTGATGATGGGATACCTGTGAAATATAGAGCTTTCACTACTCTCCCACCCGACATGCCAAAAGCTGATAGCACTAAATCATTGCACCCTCTAAATGGCTTGAGTGAAAATGGGACTCTCAATGTGATTGGGTAACATGGGATCACCTTTCAAGTTGTGGGACTTGGGCTTGAGGTGAACCTCCAGAGAAGGCTGGATTCATATTCCTAAACTAAGCACTACACTACTCCTAATGCAAGAAAAATGGCTAACTAGACCTATGATAACATTTCAAGGGATTAGGGAGAGAGATTTGTAAGAAATAAAACCATAAATTAGAAGTGGTGATGCACCAAGAAATGGTTTTTCTAGACAAAATTCCATCTTTCCAATGAAGAGAGATGATCATGAGGAAGAATGAACATGCATTACAAACCCAATTTACATATAGTACTTCACTCCTTGATAAGCACAATGACCTCCAAAACTTGCAAAAGAAACCCTAGTTGCACAGTTCACCTACAAACATGAGAGAGGAAAATAGAAGCAAAAAAATCATGCAAGGACATATAACTGATCACAAACATAATTCTCATTACTTCAAGCACTTGCATAGTGCATCATTACATAGGGAAAAGGCATAGGCTTCCATTACAACTTTAAAAGAAAGGCTTGAGAGCCTAAAAATTCACAGTAGCTTAGCTTGTGAATAGAGGGAAGCTTTGGAAGATGTCTAACTCTTTAAAATAAGAACCCCATTTACATTTATAGAAAATTCTAAGTTGTTGAGAGAAAGAAGGAGAAACCCTAGAATCTAGGCCAGAATGTAGGAAACAATTAATCACTGTTGTTGACTATGTTTGCCCATTTATTACACCTTCACCCTCAAGGCAACACTCAAGGAATGAGGAAAACCTACAATTTTGGAATGCAAATTTTTGAAAATTCATATTCGATGATTCCACCATGTAGCTCCTGTTCTCCACATTCCAACAGCTATAATTTTGTAAAAAAATCACAATCGAGGAGGAAGTTTTCTTCCCGAGTGAAATTTATTTTAGGGTATCTAGGGCATTGTGTTCTATTAGCTCTTGATAAAAACTCATGATGCTTCACAAATTCAAATTCCAATTTGTCTCTATTTAATTACAATATAATATTTTAATATATTTTATGAGCTCGTTATACCCTTGGTAGAATCCTGCACCATTGGATTTTACATTTGGGGGAATCAATGAATTTTTTTGGTGAATGACTCATCACCAAATGACTCACTAAGCTAGGCCGGTGAGCTACTCCATTACACTTGCCTCGGTGAGTTCCTTGTATATACCACACCCATCTTATTTTATTCACCATTGTTTTATGTTTGTTGGTTTTACATTAAAATCACCTGTAGTCCGATATTAACTCGATGAGATTTTCATTCATATAATGCTCCATTATGCATTGGAGTCTCCATAACTTACCATGTCATAACATATGCCAACCCATTATTAACTCGGTTAGATCTTTGTCTTCATCGCATGGTGAGTTCAAACTTACCCAATAAGCATTACACAACAAACTAACTTACCTTCTACCGAGCCCACATGGCTCACTCGGTGAACTACACGTCTCTACCGATAACCATCGTGCATGCCCGCCTATTTTACATTGACATTGGAAATTTGGAATTTATGAAGTACCCCCATCTTCCTCGCATTGACACCGATGAATTCAACATGGATTGCTTAGTCGAGCTCTTGAAACGCACATGTCAACCGCTTCTCACACCGAACTATTTCAGCTAATTTTCCACCGTTTTACATGTAGTAGGTGGCTCAACGCGTCTCATATTTTGAATGATGAGCCTTCATTTGTGCTTAGTGACTTGGGCTAACCACTACATTCCCTACTATGAATCATCACCACCCATCAACACTCCCAATCATCTCAAATCAACCTCAACACTTTAAATGACGAACCATTCAATTACATTTATTCCACACAACGATCTTTGACTGGTGGCTCAGCCCATTTTACGACTCAGCTTGATCTTTGGAAACCACCCTTTGAGTTGACCTGAATCACTTCAAATTTTGGAATTTTAAGTATTTCCAACATGCCAAAATTCAAATGTTGAAACACCTCTCGAACCCGAAAAGCCAAAACTCCAAATTTCAGAGTTTCAGGATTTCAGGCTCTCTTCATACGCTGAACTCCAACTCGTTTGAGAGTCTCTGAACCTCGAAATCATACACCCCCAAACCCTAAATCCTCCTTCACCTTAGATTTTTTCTATCCATATTTATAAGCTCACCCTTTTACCACTCTCAATACTGATCTCCCGGTCCCGTAATGATGCCATGACCTCAACTACTTTCATGATGAAAAACCAAGCTTGTAACATGACTCATGAGATCCTTTGATCCACCATGATTCACGCAACCAACTTTGCCTATACATTCATCTT
The DNA here is from genome assembly GCA_018340775.1 of Taxus wallichiana var. yunnanensis. Classification (NCBI taxonomy): domain Eukaryota; kingdom Viridiplantae; phylum Streptophyta; class Pinopsida; order Cupressales; family Taxaceae; genus Taxus; species Taxus wallichiana. The sequence goes on along the minus strand of CM031238.1, from coordinate 64,302,334 downwards.
GAGAGACAATCTCCTCTCCTTCTTCACATGAGACTCCAGCGAGCTCGACTTCATTCCTAGCTCAACCTGTGCAATGCAGCCCAAACCATCTCCCGCCAAGCACCGAGCTCCCGCGTTGATTCTAGTGGACCACGACTCAATTTCCTATGAGAAAATTCATAGGTTCGTCATCGATTCCTCTCGCTTGGCCATACAACACAAAACATTCACTCGCCATACATGTTGATGCATTTATTACACCAAGCCAAGCTAGTCCTATTAGCAATTTCCAATCTCGTCAAGACCACACCAAGATCGGTTTTGAGCTTCCCACCGAGTGCTTCACCTCTCATTGTCATATACTTATCATCTTACACACTTCCTCATATCTCATCTTATGAGCTCCACACTTCTTGATAAGGTTCGGATCTCTATAGGTTTGCACTTGAGACTTGGCAATGTGAAATTGACACTAGTCAAGTTCAAAAATTTTGTAGGGAAATCCTCTTCCTAGTAAATCCAACAATGACAAGCCATCAACCTAGCTCACTTCCTTCCACAGAGTTGGCTCCTTCACAAATCCGCCAAGCTCGAGATTGATCCTCTTGCATAACATGATCTCAAACTCACCTCCGTATTAGCTTTTTGTTAGGCTCATTGTTGATTCTTAACTTTCATCCATTCAAGATCTATGTAGCGAACCTTTGGATCATTCGACCCTAAATGCTCACACTTGTTAGTAAAACATCTCACCGAGCCATATGTTATGTATCACTTTTGAATCCTCGACATCTTGTTCCATGCTCAAGCTGCCTATGTTGGGTTGTAAGTTCCTAATTCAGAAATCCAGTCCCCTAGCTCGATCTCAACTCTTCCCAAAGCTATCCCATCAATGAATTCCATGTTACACCAAGTCTCTTATGAGCTATAATAATTTCCGACTCATATCCTCACGTGTTTTTACATGAGCTCAAGCTTTCCTTAAAAATCAACTAACCCTGTAGTCTTTTACTGCATAGCTCATGGTGAACCCTTTTCAATGACCTTCCTCGCATCTCAAGCTTTGAGATATTATGCAACTTCATGAAGAATTGATTCATTTATTTCCACCTCAATGCCTTGCTACCAAGATCCTTGTGCAAAACATATCACTTTGGGCGATATGTTATGTCAAATGTTATGAATCATCAACATGTTTTAGCCTTTAAGACTCACATAGCTTGATGAGCTATGTTTAGCTCATCCCAAGCTTGACTCTTTGAGCCCTTATAAACCTTAGCTCGGCTCGAGAGCCATAGCTCGATTTTATCATGTGTCAAGTTTGTCACGACACATTTTGACCAAGCCTTCCTACATGTCCTTCCTCGAACTACGTTGGAGGTTACATGCAATGCATTTTGATGGGGCAAGCTTTGTTAGACAATGAATGTCTTCGGTGTTATTTTGATGATAAATTGGTGGGATGGTAATTGAGTTATGAATGTGTCATCAGAATGATTATACACTTACATTAAATTATTTATTAATTTATGTTTTGTCTCATACTAGGGGATGTAAATAAGACCATGGAACCCTGAGCTACTAATCCAACCAGATTGACTAATTGTTTGAGGGTCTTCAAGCGATTGCGCAAGCTCGGGGATATAAAATGTTTCGGTAAACATAGGAAGTTGGTTTAATGGTATTTTTCCTTGGGGTCATTATTCTTGAACGTTGATTTCTTGAAAAAAGAAGAGGTTGGAAAATTATAGATTAAGATACTTGTATATGATGACAGATGTGCCTTGAATCTTTATGATCGACCCTAATATTGGAAGCGGACAAGAAGGTTAGAATCCTCGAACTCTCTAAAAAAATCTATCTCGGAGAAACCTACAGTGAAAATGGGACAAAACGTATGTGGATGGGTATATATATATATAGGAAAGAAAAGTGCATTAAATGTGGAAGGCACGTGTCATATTAAATGTTGGATGACCTTCCATGTTACCGTTTGGGAACACCAATCACACATTATCGGCTAGAAACTCGACATTGTTACGGTCATCAACACTTTTCGGTGTTTCTAGCGGTAACACTTGTCATTATTAATGGTCATAACACTTGTTAGTTTTGTCGATTGGTAACACGATAAATATTATCGGTTTAACATAGACAAGTGTTACTAGCTAGTAACACGAACAAAGTATTACCATCTGGTAACATAAACAAATGTTACCGATCGGTGACACTAATAATGGTGTTGAATGGTAACACTAATAATTGTGACCGACCGGTACCACTATTGAAGTTGTCATTTGGTAAAAGACCGTACTTACCGCCGATAATAGTTTTTTTACTTTTTTCGTTTAGCAATAAAAAAGCGCCCCTCCATTTTTTAAAAAATGCCTTCCTTTCACCACCATCACGAAACCCTTTTTTGTGCTTTCGCCTATAGTGTAAATGGCTTTTTTCAAATTCACCACCCATTCTATAATATTTTTTTGGGTGGGGGTCTTAAAATGAACCTTGGAGTATGGATGTTTCTAGATTTTTTATGTTATAAACTTCAAAAATGATGATGAAAAGGTGTGCTAAGATAAGCAAGTATTCACGAGTTATCAATGTGTGTTAAGAAAGAGTGAGGATATTACACTTATACATGTAAATGTACAATGTCAAGATAAGTGGTGTCAAAGGATATATTTCCAAATTTGAGTTTCTATATTTTTCCCTCCTTTAAATATGAAAATAAATTACATGCTTAAAGGAAAATATACCTGAGTGTATAGACACTTTTTCTTTACTCGCAATAACTTTATTTCACAGTATCATGTCATGTTGGTGTTGGAACACTCCAAAATGAAACTTGCAACAAAGAGTGTAGTCAATGCCTGAGATAGGAACCAAAAATTTAAATTAATATGTAATGAAAGTATTGTAAATAAATGTACAACAAGAAATTCCAAAATATATGCAAAGCATGGAAGGAATACACCTATTTTTTATGAAGGGAATGTGCTCCCATTCTTGTGCTTTGGAGATTCTTGATTTGTTGAAATTTGATGAATAATTGGGGGTGATCAGTCCCCAATTAATTTTTAGGAGAGGTTGATGCATTAGGTGTACTAACCCAACACATGAATTTCAAAGAGAAGAACCAAAAAGAGGATCCAAAGCACCCCACTAAGGAGGAAGACAATGTCTTGAATTCATTTAATAACTTTGATATCATCCCCTTAAGTGTAATAGGTTAGGAAATTCTTCCTATAAGAACTTAGCTACTTTGATACCTTCAACAACCTCATGGACCATCTTGTTGCAAATATATATAAGCCCGTGATTTGTTTATTAGGAAACATAGTAGAAAAGAGAAATAAATGCCTCCATACTCTTCCCATATTTTGTACAACTAAGTAGAAACTAAATACAACTGATTGCATGCTGAAATTTGAGTGGAGAATGGAGACCTATACCCCCAATGTGCCTAAAACTAAAGATGAAACTGAGTACCATGGATAAGGAGAGAATATAATACTTCATGCCCCTGAATTTTTCCAAACCGAGTCAATTTGACTATAAGACCATATGAAAATTTTGTGTTAGTGATAAAAACTTGATAATGTTCACGAAACCAATTTTATGTGGTTGTCACTAAGAATAAAATGCATTTGCAGGGAGATGTGCATGGTAGAAACCATGACACAAAACAAGAGTAATAAGAAAAAGAAACATGATATCAAGAATAGTGTTAATGCAAAAAAACAAAAAAAAATAGAAAATGATGTGTTAGAAGAAAACAAGTGCATACACTTTGTATAAATACGTGAAAACATGTCAAATAGTGTCACACAAAAGGTGATATGCATGCCAACATGGGACATCTAAGGTGTCACAATATAATGAAGGCCCTTAAGCCTACAAGAGATACATAACCATACACAACACATGCTGCCACAAACATGGGACACCTAGGGTTTTACAACAAAAACAAATCCCTTATGCCACGATCAAAATAGAAAAAAGTCACGCACACCGATGCAAAGTCTAATTCACTTTCAAACAACTTGCAAATTTATATTGAACCACAAACTCAAAAACTTATTTTTAGGCCTTCAAACTAACTCCTTTCTCAAGTCTAAGGACTCCTTAATCAAGAAAATAATCCTTATTGAACTCATTCAATCAATGGACCATGCTTCTAGACTTCATACCAAGTCAAATCAACCATCAAATTAAATGAAAATAATCAAAATTATCAACTTGCTTACCCTCTTATAAAATTTCTCTTCTAGGCTTCTTAAGAAAATGCCATAGGAGATTCCATGGTTGGATAAATTTATAAGCACTCCTTACAAACTAATAATTCCTATAAATACCCTTTATTTTCAAGATGGTGTGTGTAAAATTTGTGTTTCTAACTCCTTGGTTAAATTCCCCTTTCAATATCACTTCTCTTTACCTTGTTTAGGCTGCTCAAAGGGTTTTGCACCCTTAATTTTTGTTCTAGGAAATTAATTCAAAATCTAAGCCCATTATATGATATCCTTTTTGCTTTTCTTCATATGCACAAAATTTCATTATGGATTTCTTCACAAATTTACCCTCAAATCCTCTCTCGTCAATTATATATTAGCTATCCATAACCATCCACAGAGTTTAGTAGGTCAACTATCACAAAATGGAAGTGTTTGAGGTATTTCTAAGGTCTAAAACTTTATGAATCTATTTTAGAATCCTTTTAAAATGACTCTTACCAATTTGGAAATTTTCATCACTGTGGAAAACATTTTTCCTTCCTCATTCAACCAAACCCTAGGTTTCAAATATGCATCTAGAAGTCTCGTAGCCTAACAATCAACAACTTTAGCCTTTATATAATGATTCAAACCTTGGTATAATCTAAATACACCAAAGTAAAGTCCTTAGATGCTTATTATAAAGTTTCACTTTTGAGTTTTAAGTTTTGACCCTTCAAAATCTTGATTGGGATCAAACCCTAAGAGGGTTACACAATAGCGCCAAGTTATGTAAATTTAGTCATAAAATCAAACATTATTAACTCTAAGGCTTAAATCTTTTTTCCATAGGTCTAAAATACCTTGGTAAATCTCATGAATCCAACAATAGGCTATCTCCATTCACCAATTACTAATGTAACTTCCACACTTTGTACTCTATTTCACAAAGCGGGGTGATTAGGGTTTAAAAACTTATATAAGCATTCTCAATCCAAAGTGTCTAACCTCTCACTTTCATGGTTTATAAATTTTAATTCAAACCTGTAAAATATGGAATAATCTCCTCAAACCACCATCCAATCCTTTGAACAAATTATCTCATTCACCTTAACAAGATGAACATGACTAGTTTAATGCACAATTTATTATAGGTTTTTACTAACAAATGACATCAAACTAGAAATTGCGAGAAATCTTTGAAGGTACATTGTAGCTTATTCACTCCATCTAAGCTCTTATATATTTTAACCTCTTGCTTATTGATCAATTTCAGCCTTCTTAGACACCAACTTGCACTTTTTCATACAATATACATAGTTAAACTCGAGAATTCCTTTGATGATCACAATAACGAATCTCGAGATTGTGAAATACAACTTTCAATAAACAAAAATAAAGGAAATAATCTCACATCTAGTATGCATGTGATCCTACCAAGAAATATAACAAACTAAGGATTCATTAATTCTCATGTACACAGATTTCTTGAACTAGTACACCATACTTACCAAATAAGAAAATCTTCCAAATCCCCTTAAAGTAACTCTTTTTATTCTCATGCAAATGGATTGAGTAAAGTCAATTACATTTTACATCTTATATTCCTTTAATAATTTTCCAATCAAATGGAATCTTATAAGACCTAAAGATCACATGATAGATCTTAATACAACATTGAGATCTTTGAGCTAAACTCTAAGACCCTAACTCCTAAACCTTAATTATGACTCCTAGACCTCTATAGATCATATTCATGCTTGACATTGCATAAATGAACCATAAGGTAAATTAAAACTCCTAATAAATAAAAAATATCCTCCATAATTCAAATTTGTATTTTTGGAGGGAAATTACACAATTTGAATTTTTGAGGACCTAAGTACAACTTTGACACCTCTAGATGACTCCTTCTAACCTCTTGAACCTACTAACACACTAATAAGACTAAAAGACATTAACTCGTAAACATTAATTGTGACTCCTAGACATCTATAGGTACTATTCATGATTGACACTCCATAAATGACTCATAAGGTACATTAAAACTCCTAAGCAAGCCAAAATAGCCTCTGAAATTCAAATTTACAGTTTTAGAGGGAAATTTCACAATATGAATTTGTGAGGACCTAAGTAAAACTTAACACCTCTATATGAATCCCACTAACCTCTTGAACCTACTAACACACTAACAAGCCAAATTTTGAAGACTACAAGACATATTTACATGATTGGAGTGACACTACTGCATTATACTTCTAGGTAAAGAGAACGTTTCCCCATAACTTGTATTGTGTTAGTTCTTCTTCTTATTCTTTCTGTGTTTCCAACTGATGGTGATCTTCTTGAGGTGGATCTTGATTGCATACCATACCTTAATTAGGTCCTTCATTCTTCTCACTTTCTTGTTTATTCTTAGATTGATCATGTACTTGAGTAGAGTGATGGTTTTAAGACTGGTTTGTTGTTCTCCACCTTGTACTTAAGAATATACCTTTGATTATTGTTCACATGGATAATATCTTCTTCATTTATAACTACCAAAAATTCCTTTTCATCTTCCTCTGGTCTTTCTTGGTTCATCTCATTCTTGTAATTGAAATACACTAGTTTTTTCTTGAATGAATTATCTTCTCTTGACTATTTTTCCTCTATCTCGGTTTTCATACCTTTATACACCTCTCTCAAAGAGAAATTAAATTGAAACCATTTGTTCTTATCCATCTTATTTTCCTCTATTTCCACCTCATGTTTTATTTCCTTTTAATTTTTCATGTTTTTGTCTTCTTGGTTGCTTTTCTCCTTCTTTCAAGATTGTTTTCACCTTTTTCAGCATTTGATTACTTTATGGGTGCTTCATACTTTGAATTTTTATTTTCCTTTCTTATTCCTTATGATCCTAAGAGAATTTTTTTCTTTTTCTATTTTATGATCTTCAAATCCTTCTTTTCCATCTTCAATTCTCTGTTCCCTTTGCAAATTTCCTTTAATTTGTCTTTCCCATTGTTTCTTCTTTATGACTCTGTCAAATGATTCATACCTTCATCCAAGTTTCTTATACTTGCACAATCAGAACTCAAAATAATGTTAGATTTAACATTAGGAGGGTTTAATGCCTCTTCCATATTCTTCATGTCCTACATTTTCTCTTCTTTATTCGTGGTTTCTTCACACAACTTGGTCACTGTGTCTTCCTCTTTTCACATTCCTCATCACCTCTTTCAACTTTACTTGTTGATTTATCATACTTTAGACCTTCTTTTGGGTCCTAAGCACTTCATCATGTGATTTTACACTCTTGTTTTCATCTCCCTCTTATTTTACTTCACCATCTTCCTCTCTCTTGACCTCCTCTTTCCTTGAGGCCTTCCCATTATCTTTACAAATCTGATATTCTTCCTCCACTATTGCTGCATTTTCTATTTCTCTCACCTCTTCCCTAAATCTCTCTTCACCTTCCTTCTTAAGTTTATCTTGGTGCACCACTCTTTCCTTGTTATCATTAAGATGTAAAAACATCTCTAAGGCCTCTTCTAATACCTATTCATCCTCTTATTCCTGTTTTACCATCTCTTTTCCACCCAAGATTATCTCATTTAAATGTTTTTCATTTTTATAGCATGTGAATTGAACAAATTTTCAATAAATTTTAGTTCCTCTAACATAAAAGCATTCATTTTTTTATTATCTTCATCATATATAGGATTGTCAAATGTAATTTCCTCTTCTCTTTGTGTATTTAAAAATAAGAAAATTTCAATTTGCATATGACCTTGTTCACATACCTCATTTACATGTTGATCTGTTGTTGCATTTATTTTATCTTCATTTTCCTCTTCATAATCATCCATTTCTTAAAGTAGTTCACCTTCTTCGGGTAGCAATATACTACCTCTTCATCATTGAATCCTTGTCCATCTTATTCTTCACTTTCCCATTCATCCTCTACTTCTGAGGTAACTTCTTCATCTGCGCATCTTCTCCTTCCATGTTCTATATCAATTCCTCGAACCTTTTTACATCGTTTTTAAGATTTCTTAATTATTTATTCATCCATTATTCTTTTTTTTTACTTCTTCTTTCTTCTTGAATTATTTCTTCTTTCTCTCTCTCTCTCATCTAGTTTCTTCTTTTGGCTCAATAACATCACCAACTCTTTCACTATCTCTTCATTATCCACTATCTTCTTTACTTTCACAACCACCTATCATCACACACACACACACACACACACACACACACACACACACACACACACACACACACACACACACACACACACACTTACACTTTTCACAAGAAAATTCACAATTCCTTGTTAAAATATTCCAAACTTATTCTTTAATGGCCTATAAAATTTCTCTAATATTAAATGATGCAGATCCTAACTCACTTTCAAAAAAATTACAAAGTTAGATTGAACCACAACCTCAAAAAAACTGATTTTAGGCCTTCAAACTAGCTCCTTTCTCAAGTCTAAGGACTCCTTAATAAATTAAATAAGCATTATTTAACTTACTCAATCAATGGAACATGCTTTTATACTTCATACCAAGACAAATCTACCATCAAACTGAAGGAAAACAATCAAAATTATCAACTTTCTTACCCTCTTGTAAAACTACTTTTCTAGGCTTCTTAAGTAAATGCCATAGGAGATTCCATGGTTGGAATAATATATAAGTAATCCTTACAAACTAAGAACACTACTAAATACCCTTTCTCTTGAAGATGGTGTGTGTAAAATTTGGGTTTATAACTCCTTGGTTAAATTCCCTTTTCACTATCACTTCTCTTTACTTTGTATAGGCTCCTTCTAGCCTTGCTCATAGGGTTTTCCACCCTTAACTTTTGTTCTGGGAACTTATTTCACAATATAAGTCCATTCTAGGATACCCTTTTTTCTTTTCTTCATGTGCACAAAATTACATTATGGATTTCTTCACAAAATTTCCCTCGAATCCTTTGTTTCATTTATATATTAGGTCTTCCATAGCCATCCATAGTTTGGTACATCAAATTTCACAAAATTGTATGTGTTTAAGGGATTTCTAATGTCTAAAACTTTATTAATCTCTTTTAGAATCCTTTCAAGATGATTTCTTACCAATTTGAGAATTTACATCACCGTGGAAAACATTTTTCCTTCCTCATTCAACCAAATCCTGGGTTTCAATATGCATCTACAGTGCAGTATCTTAACTCATCAACAACTATAGCATTTCCATATAATTCAAACCTTGGTATAGTCAAAATCCACCAAAGGAAGTACCTATATTCTTATTAGAAAGTTTCACTTTTGGGTTTTAAGTTTTGACCCTTCAAAATTTTGTTTGGGATCAAATCCTAAGAGAGTTGCACGAGAGCGCTTGATTATGTAAGTTTAGTCATAAAATCAAATATTATTAACTCTAAAGATTAAATTTTTTACCACATGTGTGAACCACCTTGGAAAATCTCATGACTCTAAAAGTAGGCCATCTCTATTCACCAATTACTAATGTAACTTCCACACTTCATACTTTGTTTCACAAAATTTCGATTAGGGTTTAGAAACTTATTTAAGCATTTTCAATCCAAATTTTCTTACCTATCACTTTCAGGGTTTCTAATGTTTAACTCATACCTTTCAAATATGGAATAATATCCTCAAACCACTATCCAAGGATTTGAACAAATTATCTCATTCACTTTGATAGTCTTGACTTGACTAGTTTAATGAACAATTTATTATAGGGTTTTTACTTGAAAAATGATATCAAACTTGAACTTGTAGAGATATTTAAAGGTACATTGTAGCTTATTCACTCAATATAATCTCTTTTGTAGGTTAACCTCTTGTTTATTGATCAAGTTCAACATTATTAGACACCAACTTGCACTTTTTCATACAATATACACAAATTAAACTCGAGAATTCCTTTGATGATCACAATAATAGATTCTTAGAGACTATGAAATATAAATTTTAAGCAACAAAAAAATTAAATAATCTCACATCTAACATTCATGTGCTCATATGAAGAAATATAACAAACTAAAGAGTCATCAATTCTCATGTACACAGATTTCTTGAACTATTACACCATACTTGCAAACAAGAAAATATTCAAATCCCCTTAAAGCTTCTCTTTTAATTCTAATTTGAATGGAATGATTAATTTTAGTTAAATTTTTCATCTTATAGTCCTTCAATTAGTTTCCAAATGAATGGAAGCTTCTAAGACCTCAAGATCACATGATTAGCTCTTAATACAACATTGAGATATTTGAGCTACACTCCAAGACCCTAACTCCTAAACTCTAATTGTGACTCTTAGACCTCTATAGGTCCTATTAATGCTTAAAACTCCATTAATGACCCATAAGGTACATTAAAACTCCTAAGAAAGCCAAAATATCCTCCAAAATTCAAATTTGTAGTTTTGGAGGTAAATTGCACAATTTGAATTTGTGAGGACATAAGTATAACCTAACACCTCTAGATGACTTCTACTAGCCTCTTGAACCTACTAACACACTAAAAAGTGAAAATTTTAAGACTAAAATACATGTTTGCATGATTGGAGTGATGGTCTGCATCAAAAACACACACCCACACACACAACTATCAAGTGTATCCAAATGTGATGAAAATCACATAACATATGATATATAAGAACTAGTGAAGAAATAATTGTAAGCATTGCACAAGACACATGTGTTATTCCTATTATTCAAAAGATAATAAATACACAATATAGATATGTAACCAAGCATAATGAGGAAATAAAGGAACTATAATCAAAATATAGCACCCGAAGATAGTACGTAAAAGTAGATGCCCCTAGAGTTTGGTAGTCTAGGAAAATGGAAGACCTATACCTATCATCATGTACCACTCTATGAATGTCTTGCATCATGCTCAATATACCATGTGAACGCATGTGTGTACAGAATAAATACTATCTATCAAACCAAAAGAATAAACAACATGTATAATGTAAAGTGCAAACAATGCATGTTATAAAAATAGGTCTTGATTTTATATTTTTACAAATATTTGAATGCTTTTTATATTTTAGGCCCTCCCTAAGGGCATAGATGAAAAAATATTCTCTGAAGAGAGAAGGAAGGGTGACCTAGGAATTCTCTCATGGAGGGAATAGATGGAGATTGTATGACTAAATATGGAAAGCAAGATTACCCCCAATATATGTGTGCAAAGTGAAGTTTAGGTGTAGAACCGATCCTCGATACTCAAGTTGAACCTATAAACTATGTGAATCATCTCGAAATGAGGGGAATATTATGATAACTAATGACCTTGCAGAAATGGTAATGACCCAAGAAGTTCGAAGGCCTAAGATGTAAAATAATATAACAAAAATGGGAAATGGAGGTAACATATGCAACCACGAAGAAGTAGCCCAAATTTCAATAAAAGTGTTAGATATAACATGATTATCATGATAAGGGTCATTCCCAAAATATATCAAAGGTGTATCAATGTTGCAAGTAATATTAAAATAATGGTGTGTATGTGCATCAATATTAGTGTATGGCATATACACATTGTCAATGAGTGTAGTCACGAGAAGATGGTGTAACCGAGAGGATGATGAATGATAGTAGCTTCATGATGGGTATACATATAATGAGTGTCATGTCATATAATAGAGCTAAATTCCATAGTTTTCAAGATCTTTTAATGGTATCGAGATATGTGTGTATCATAGATGATACAACTTTGTAAAAAGTAACATTAGGAGAAGTAGTCTAAAAATTATCTTATCGAAATATAATCAATGTGGAAATAGGTGATGAAGAGTAGTCCCAATAAATAGTATGTGAATTAATTAGATATTGAATAATATGTTGTAATGATTTACATTGATCGAGTATGGTGTCCGATGCGGTGATGAAAATTACAATAAAGGTATTCATTAAAATTATTATTATGAGGGAGGCTCATGTCAACCTCAAACGGGGGAGGATAAACATGAGACCACCCTTGGGAAATTATTTTAATATAACATGTTGTGGAAAAGGTAAATGTGTGAATTTCCATGTGCGAATAATAGTAGAGATAAATGTAGATGAACTAGGAGAACCCTTATATTGAGATGAAAAATATTTGAAAGGAGAAAGATCCCATTTTTAAACTAGGCGAGTCTGGTGAGAAAATTACAATCCCGTAGGTTCTAAGGCAATGTGTGTGGCATGCACTCAAGGGATTCCCAAAATAATGTTGTAAGTAGGATGATCATGAACAACATAGAAAAGTGCATCAAATGTTTTGTGACCAAGAGTGATGGGGATAGTAATAGAACCAAAAACCTTTTGAGGGGCATTATCAGATGCATGAATTCTAATATTAAGAGCTGAGGTGCTAATAGGAATACCTAATCTACAAAAAATATATATATTACACACATTGAGGTTAGATGCTTTGTCAATAAGAACACACTTAACCAAATTTTTATGCACCATAACTTGAATATAGAGAGGAATTCCATTATTAAGAAGGGAATATGGAGGAAATATCTCAAGGAAGGAGAAAGATCCTTGTGAATAAGAACCTCTACATACTCCATAGATGCATTATGGGGTACCATTATCTTACACAAGATGTCATGAAATGCATCCCTACATGCGGGGTTATTCTAATGTACTCAAATAAGGAGATAAATGGAACACTAGAGGAGGCCATTGACACAAATAAATCAAACTGAATTTTAAATAAAACCCTAAGGCCATTAAGGTTAGGGCTATAATGATCAATTAGAAATCATCGGGTTCATGAAATGATTTCACTTATTTGAATCTTATTTCATTTTGTTTTAATTTTTAGTTTTTTTATTAACATACATAAAAACTAGAATAAATTCCAACAATTGGATATTCTAATTTAATTAACTTCCAAAATTAATTACACAAACTAGAATAACAGTGTTCAAAGTGACTATTGATCTAACAATTATCAAAAACATAAGAGAGAATTGTACTTCACTAACTCTATGTGTATATGGAAGATTCTCAAGCGATCTAAATGCAAGAACAAGATGATATAAGACTTAAATGCTTCATTACAAAACTGGCACTTGAAATTGAACACCGGTCAAAAATGTACAACTAGGTTAAGAGCATCTATACAAGATTGAACCTCATGTACGATATTGGACTTGTTTGGAATCTGGGCCTATAATTTCTTGATTACTTCATCTTCCTGCAATTGAGTGCTACTATATGCCGGTTTTCTTTGCTCACCTCTAGAATGGCTCTATAAACTTTTTTCAAGCCCTAGAACCCATGTAGTGCAAGGAGGAGTTCTTACGAAAAAAAATTAGGTGGGTTGTGGGAACCCATGTTCACTACTAACATCACCACTATTTTAAAAAGATTTGAAAACTTATTTCATTCTCATATCATGTGATATCTACCATAGTGCAATCAAAACTTGAAATTCATGCTTTGACAATTCTTTGCTTGAGTTTTACACTTGGGAAGGGTCAATTTTCTTTCATGTAAAATGAAGATGGAAACTCCTAGACCAAAAAGAGGATTCAAACCTATAGAGGGTCTTACCCTAATGGATTCACATGATTTATTTCATAGTTTAGGGAGTTTAGAGTGCCTTTTGTGCTTGTTTTTACATGAGGAGTTCTTAAAGTGTCAAGTTTATAAATGAGATATGATTTAGTTGATTATATATTATTATGAAGGTTGTTATGTCATGAAAGGACAACCAAGAGGATGTATTTTCTCATAATAATGTGACATATTTGGAAGAATTAGCCCAAAGTATGTTGGTCTAAAATTTTACGAAGAGGGTCAACTTTTAGAATCATACTTGATCGAAAACAATGGTTTTGAATCTAGAGAGAAAAAACATGCATTTAATTTATGGGCCAGAGGATGAATATTAGTATATGTGTTTTATGTTGTTAAAATTCATAAACTGATGAAACATAAGTTGGAAAAGATAATAAAAGTAGTCGAATATCTATCGGGGCTTGATAAATAAGAGTAAGGAGAGAACATTTGTACATACAAGTGTGTAATGTCAAGATCAATAATGTCAAAGGATAGATTGTCAAATTTCAAATATCTACACTCACTTATAGAATTCCTCAAGTTCTGACAATGAGAATGAAATACATCCCATGAAACATTATTATATTACATTCCAAGAGAGGACAAATAAACATCATCATTTGACTCATCCCCACTATCACTATTATTAATATTACAATTATTCTCATTTTTCAATATTCACTTGTATTGAAAAAACATGTCTTATATCATTACAAGTGCCACTATAATCAACCTCATAATCAAAATTAATGTGACCATTATTATAACATGTGTCATGTTTGTCTTTAAGACTAGATATAATAACTTTTTCAAAAATAAATGAAGAGTCGAAGAAGAGGAGATGAAATAGGGACCTCTACAAGAAATTTTGGGATGGGCCAATACCCATAGTAAGGGACCCTACCGAGATTTGGTATAGTGTCTTGTGCACAAGTAAGGGGATGCTCAAGAGAATGAGATGAATTGGTAACATCTATCATATATTTTAAGATGGGACAATATCCATAGCTAGTGACCCTACCCTAGTTTAGGTCAATTTATTAATTAGAAAAGAAAGCCTCAAGAATAAAATCATTTGTAGGGCAAGGAAGAAGATGGAAAAAGGTTTCATACAAGCCTCTTCTCGTTGATTATTAACAAGAATGGCTTCATATTATACATCAATATTAGTAAGAAGACCTTATTGAGTTGAATATTGATCTTTTCCCTTGAACGATTAAGATAATGGACATGGTTAAAGGGTGACAACCCTTACCATCTCGAGGAAGAAATCCTAGACCTTGGGAAACCATGAAAGCAAAAATTTGAACAAACCCTCATGGTAGGGGAAGGGATGATGCATCAAGTAATAAAAGGAAACCCTAGGGAGAAATGGTTTGATACTATAAATCCTAGCTTAAGTAGGGAACCAAAGCCAAAATATGTGAAGAATTCAATCAATAAGTGGGTTTGCAAAATTATTTAACACTAAAATTAATAATGATTGTATATTACTAATATAGGATTGATCATCACACAAATATCTAAATAATCATATCATACACATTCAATATACATATTTAGAAACTAGTGTTTTATGGTCATAGGCATCTGATAAGCAAATAGGGGTGCGAATTAGGGTTAGAGTGACCACTCAACCGATTTAGAAGATAATTCATATGTTTTGTTAGTTGATATTGGCTATGTGCAAGTCGAGGAGCTTCTCGAATGTCATTGTGGTTTTGTGTGCTTTGGGACCAAATGATCAAACTTGAGGCTGAACCATTTGGTGGTTTCATACATCTATATTTAACCATATGGAGATTTCATGTTAGTTGATAATGAAGTCATTTGAATTTTCATCTACATTTAACACATGCACCCTAACTCATTAGAGAATGCAAGGTGTAATTTGGGATCTCAAATCAAAGAAACACTCTAAGAAGGACAATGATAAAATAATTGAAGCATGTTTTCTTTAGAGCACAACTACAACAGTGCTACTCAAATTTTAAATACATCTATATTATTTGCCTAGATAAAAATACATGCATTACAATCAATCCATGTGTCAATTTCCAAGTTAAAGGGTTGAATCAAGTCCTCCATCTTGTTTACATTTTGTATCACTCTCCATCTCATCATATAATTAAGAGAACTATGTGTGACTTGATCCCTCATCCATGATTGCTATGTAGTGCAACGTTCATCAAATCGGTAGGGGTGTGGTGAGGTAAGTCTAGCACAAATGATGGCTAAATGTTTTAATTCAATGAGAAAGGAGAAGACATATCCAACAAAATTGTTATCATCACATTTATTTAGGTACAAAAAATATATTTAAAAAAATAGGCAAAGAAAATCCTATAATTAGACTACATCTTAGATCTCCAAAGGAAACATTTGTAGCTACTTGGACGAGGTTTAGGCATTAACATGTCGCCTTCCTAAAAACATGTCTTGAGACTTGTGCACATTTCTTGGTTGCCAAATTTTACAAACTACTTGATGAATTCTACCCAAATTCTCCTTCTAGTTTCAAATAAGCACTACCACACATTCTAAGTTCGGTATGTGGTGACTTCTTTGTAAACCTTAAACTTTGTTTTTACTTTTATTGTTATATCTCTAACGTATCTTATAGCATGATCTCATTAACACGATAAAAAAATGTTATGATATTATTATGTTGTTATGAATTATGTTATACATTAAGTAACAAGAATTAGATCTTAAACCTAATTTACATATCACACCTAAATACTCTTGGAGGATGATTTATTATACAAAATATTAATTATTACTTTGTTATTTACATAAAATGTTATTTTTATTAAATATTATTTTAACTCTATAGTCACATCATTTCTACCACATGCTAAGATGTGCAACAATATTGGCACCTAATACCATGTGGGAATATTAAGTATATATACAAAAATTTAAATAAAGAAGACCAAACAAACAAATTCATCATTATATTGCCTTCATTGTGGCATCTTTTATTGATATACTAAATGTCATGTTCCATCATTTGAAATTATAATTTAGTTATTTAAGAAAGAAAGCATTAAAAACCTCAAATGGAAGAAATTGAAACTTTAAGCTAATGTGCATTACTCGGTCAAATCTTAATACCAAAAATGTTCAATTTGAATCACTTTTCAAATGGTACAACTCAAACGAGATGAATGTAGAATGTAGTCAAATGGCAAGTGATCTTTTTCCTTTTCCATCTCAACAATCTAGGAATAAAACTATCCATATTTATATTCTTGGGCTTTTAAATTGCTACATTGGTAAATGAAATTTCCATAAAGCATCTTTTCTTAACTAAGAAAATAGTAAATATTGCCATGACAAATTTCTCCTTTCTACATTTAGATCCATGATTATAGGGAACATTTTAAGTCAAGAATATTAAAGGCAAATTTGAAAAAAGAAAAGAAAACTTAATGATGTTTATTTTGGACTTCTAGTTACTTTTTAATGTGTTTGAATTGCCGCCTTTGCAAAGAAAGAATTAAGTTTTCTTTTACTTCAAAAACATGGAAAACTTTACTATGAGTTCGAATTTGAAGTTATTCTAAAGCAAGGCAAAATCATTTTATAGCCTTTCCCTTTATGACTTACTATTTCAATAGCCCTAGCCCTAGTTCACATATTGAAACTTTTGTTATCCTTACACTTTACCTTTTCTTTTTCCTTTATGGTTTAAGCATCCGGGGACAACATGGATGTATCAAGAAAGGTATCCAAAACCTATTATATTTGAAAAATTAAAAATCTGTTTGTCCCCTAATATATATACCAATTCTAACATTCGGAATTATTTAAGAGTAAGACTTGTTAATATATCTAGAGATTTCATGAATTATTATTATAAGTAAATAAATTAATTAGGTCATTCTCGATCATTGTCCTTGAGAATCTATTACAACCAACTATATCTAATCAGGTAAATATCTATGGATAATAAAATAAAATGATTTGAGTTGTATACTTTAATGTGGGATTGGGCCTATGATTGCAACACAAAAGAATATTGTACCCATATTTTGATGCTATTTTATCAAGGTAGGCCGACATCTTTTATAAAACAATAATTGTCTAGTGACACATCCATGAAGAGCTTTTATATACATGGGATTTGACATATTTTGGGGAAGTTTTAACTTTGTCTTACATCAATGATTATGGATATTTTATGTTCTAAGTAATAATATCTTGGGTTTACTCCAAACCCCATTGGAGACGTTTCTCTTCTAATTCAAATTAAATCTTGATTAAGGAAATAAAAGTAATATGTTATAGTTATAGTTCTTATTGACTGTTTTCTTTATGATTTGATTTTGGTAATGGATTAGTTATAGTTCTTATTGATTGTTTTCTTTATGATTTGATTTTGATTTTGTTTTTTTGTTGTTGACACATTTAACTCACTTTTTTTGTCTTCTTCTCATTATTCTTTGTGTGGTCTTCGGTTTATTTCATTTCTTCTATTTTCTCCATCCCTTGATTTCCTCTTTCTTTATATATTTGTTTGACTTGATTCGGTCAAATATTTATGTTCACACTATTAATATTTTAGGTCTACCTTGAACCTTCTTTGGAGACATTTCTCCTTTAATTCAAATAAATCTTGATTAAGGATATAAAAGTGATATATGATAGTATTAATGTAGACAATTGTTTTTTGTACATGGCTATTATTTTTTCTATATTAGTGTATTTATGTGTTTTTAGATCATTTGTTTAGGTTAGGTTCATATTGGCATGTTTTTTTTTGTTGCTAACATTTTCATACTCACTTTCTCTTGTGCTCTTTTCATTATTCTTAATGTGGTCCTCATTTCTTGTTTCCTCTCTCCCCTAATTTCATCTCTTTCCATGTTTGATTGGGTTAATGACTATTTTCGAATATTTGACTAGTTTCAAACATATGTTCCTAGTCATCTCTAAATTTTTGATGACTTTCTATGAATGGGCCCCCATAATATTGATTTCTCATGCTTTTTTAGTTTTCAGTTTATTTGTACACCCTTTCTATGTTAGTTTGCATGTCGGTAGGGTCCTAATTTGAGTTTAAGAAGTTTGTTAATAGAAATGTGCATTAGTGCATTTAGGAGAGATATATGAAGAAAAATAGAGTAATCTATCTATATTGAAGAACTATGAGGTTATAACTTAACTACTTTTGCTAAAGATTTCCCAAAGTCATATTTCAAGCATATAGAATGATGCATTCGTGGTTATGGTTCCCATTGGAATACTCGGTCGAATTATAAGTAAATGCTACACATAAAACAATATGAATTTAATCCTTGAAACTTTAATTGATTCATTAACAAGAAATATACAATAGTAAACAATATCATATCAATCTCAAAAATTGACATGAGCTTCAACAAATAGACCCTAAGATCTTGTCTTTCTAACTCACACTTTTTAAGAGTATAGCTCTTAAACATAAGCTACCTAAACTTAGTCTAGATTCTACCTCTAGCTTTGTGTAGAATTCCTTTGTACTTAAGTTATCCTCCAAAGGGATATGGTGGCATGATTATATAGAATAAAGACCCATCTTACAATATCAATTTGAAATAACAAGTGTCTTATATGACATTAGATATGTCTCAATCCTTTATGTAAAAATTTGGCGAAATGATAATTCAACTCGATGAACTTGAGTCAGTTCAAAATTACAATTAGGAGTTAGATTAAATCGTGTTATCCCCTTAAAAATGTCAATTTTATATCTTTAATTTTTATGTATTGTAATTGTACCCTTGTTCATGGGACTGCATTGACCTCTCAATGAATTCATGCACACTCTCTCAATTCATATCCTATAGCCTCATGGTTTTGATGATAGATAAGTGTCACCTAGGTGAACATATATTGATGGCATGATCCTTTGTAAATTATATTCCTTATGGTATCACACAAAAAATGGTAATTATTTGTGCAATTGGTGATTCAACCCAAATTATAATAATAGATGGTGGGTAAATATCCTAATTAGGTTAGAAATATAAAGACTAATTCTCAATCAAATATTTTGAAAAAATAAAGTGAAATTCATATCTAATAGAACATTTAAATGTAATAAAGAAATGTATTTAATTAAGCACATTCCAAAATAGAGTAATACACAAGAAGATAGATTGACTTAGATTTAGGGAAGTCTTGCAGATGTTCTAGATATGGAATTATGGCAAAAAAATAATAGCTAGGTTGAACTTGTTTTTTCTTGGATTCTAGACCCTAAAATTTTCTTGGACACTAACGTCACAATTAGACATGGGATCAATGTGTTATTAATCTATTCGGTTCTAGTATCTAGTCCTAATTTTCAAATGTTAGTCAAAGAAGGGTCACTTTTTCATTGACTTTAAATCCTTCATACACTTATTATTTTCATAATCTTTGTACATGTAGATGTAATGATCAAAACCCAAATTTTCCTACACTAACACTTCAAGAACATAATTTGATAACAAAAAAATGTTTTTATGCATGGTGGAGTTGGATTTCCCCCATTGGCGAACCCCCTTGATGATTATGACCAAGTGATGCACTACATCACGCAAATGAGGAGCTCAAACTCCATGGAGTTCTCATATTGTTCATGTAAGTGTGAGTAAAGTCTATAAAAAAATCCCAATGTTTTTACCTCATAATTCATAGAAATTGTATGCATAACTATATATAGAATGTACCATTTGTGAAAGATAGAGTGATACATAGAGTGTTGAAGTAAAGTGCCCAAGTGAAGTTCTTATAAATAGAAACCCTTGAAGTTCCCTTTGGTGTATAGGTAATTGATAACACTTGACAAGTATTTGGGATGATTTTGATAAGGCTTGGGATGCTTAATAGAAGAGTGTGGATTATCTAAGACCTATTTAGGGATTGTTCTTGATGTCTTCTCTTGATTTAGGGAATTTTATGGAAGCTTTGCTAGATATTTGGAGATGAAGATTAAGTGTTCCTTTTTATTTCCAAGTAGGATTCCAATGATTGTTAATCTTCCAAGTAAATGATAGTTTTGATTCACTTTTATACCTTTCTTAGGAGATATTTTCACATTAAGGATAACCTAGAAAGGAGAATCAAGATAATATTACAAAATTTGACTGTTGAAACACATAGGATGTTAGTGTCCTATTATAAATTAGTATCTAGAAGATAAAATTTGTAATCAAAGTCCTAAGAGAGGCATGACAAGAGGTAAGATATGTTTATAAGTGTCAAGAAATGCAGGGATAGATAATACTACAGATTTATATATCCACCAAAATAAACAAGCCATAATTATAGTTTATGATTGAACAATAAGTTAATATGAATTATATCACAGTATGAATTAGATATTAGATTGCATGCATAAACATGAAATTAAATGAACACAACACAACACAAGAACACAAGATATAAGTGGGAAAACCATGAGAGGTAAAAAAACCCACTGAAAATCACTTATCTTTATTGAGAATATATGTTTCACCCAACACTCCCACTATTTCCAATAGTTACACCTTTAAGGAGGAATTATAAACTGTCTAATACATTTTCTCATGAGTTGAGATCATTCTTATCTTCATTCACATCATGTATCTTCACTTAGCTCACATTTCTTTCTCACACATTTTTGTGTCATTTTCATTACCAATTTCTAATGATGTCATCATGTTTTATACAAGGCGGGTTACCAAATTGATTCACTCTTAATGCCAACTCAATTCATACTTATACTTTAAATTTAATTCATAGGCCATGATCATTACTCTTTGTTGGGTTTTGATTAAGATATTTTCCCTCTTAACATTACATCCCAACACTCCCCCTTAATGTTAAGTAAGTAAACATGCAAAATTGCCTTTTATACAAAAGGACTTATAATCCATAAATCATCACATGAAGATTTAGGCTAGCATGTAAATATACAAAGCTTGTTCCAAATAACACATGCCAAGTCACCTTTTTGTACAAAAGGAATTACAATCCATAAAACATCTAAGTGATTTAGGCTAGCATGCAACAAAATCATTTGTTCTAAATATTTTGTAATTCTGGTGCAGCACTACTTGATGTTCCACGAGTTTGATAACTCATGGTACACTACTAACTTAGACAAGTCGTGAACCAAATGCAATTGTTCCATTGGTTTTAAAAATCCATGGTATACTACTTTAGTGTTATGTGGACTTGAAGAATCAGTGGCATAAATAAGTGTTCCACGGGTTTAATAAAAATTCCGATACATGAGAACAACAAGAATTCTCAAGATAAAGTGATTATATATGAAGTATTACATAATATCATGGAGTATTTTATAAAATAAAAAAATTTCTCATGTCTAATGCTTGATGGGTATTGCGAAGTAAACTCACATAGTGACAATTTACTTAAACTAAATGAAAATATTACATGGAGTTTATAATTTGCACAATCGGGATGATAAGGGGTCTCTTTGCAAAAAGAAGGTTTTTAAGAGGTTTCATTATTCATTGTCCACCTATTATGCTTATTATTTCCCCCTCAAGGGAATATCTAAAAGGAAATATCTCATCTAATTCGTAGGTGAATGTTGGTCGCTCAAACATGCACCCTCATCTCATATCTAAAAGAGCCGAGTTGTTTGAGACAATAATGGAATCAAGGAGTGGACGAAGACACGGAAGGAATTCACGAGCATCGAATAGTTGCAGTTCACCAAAGTGTAGGAGTTGCGAAGATTGAAGCAAGCAAGCTTTGTAAAGCAATGTGCATGCATATGAGAGCTCAAGATTCGAAAAGTGGAATGGAAGCCTTAGCTTAGCTTGTATTGGCTTAACATAGATCAAAAGAGATGGTGTACATATAGGGGAGTGAATGTGTAACTCCCATGTAAGAGAAGATTCCTCCATAATGGAGAAGAGGAGTTACTTTCCCAAATGGGAATGTAACTCCTATGACGTAACTTACACATATGACAGATTCTGTAAGAGAATCTGTCATAACTAAGACGACACCTAGATCCATGTCCACCTAAGTGAGATGACTCACCTGGTGAGGTGGAATAACACTAAATAAGTGAATAAATATACCACCTACACCAACACCCCCCCTTCATCGTAACTTAGGATGAGGTGGCAAGTCAGAAACAAGAAATGGGTCCCGGCACAAAGCCTGATGAGGCACCCATGTACAAGAAGAAGTCCCAAGCAGTGAAGGAAAACCCAGTGGGAAAAACATCCACCACAAGAGAACAAAACACTCTCTAATCTAAGAAAGATGCCAAATATGGGTCCTGCCATAGACAAGCCTAAAAGGGTACCCATGTACAAAGAGGCAATCTCTCGGAAAGAAGAAGAAGAGAGAAGAAGAGGGAGATGAGAGGAATGCAGAAGATGCCATGGACGGATCTGAACTCTGCAGCTCTAAGAAGTCTCCCAGAAGAATGTCGATGATGAGATCCTCTGCCTCTGGACTGAAGAAGAGCCACCCGCAACAAACTGTGTGCCTGCCCTTAGGAAGGACAGAAATGACGTGCTGGAAGTCCACCCACTCCACAAAGGAAAACGAAGGCGCAACACGAAGAACTCGAGTCAGTGCAGCGAAGTGTGACATAGGTCTAGCGAGTGAGTGCCAAGGAACCAAGGTAATGCCACATGCATGGAATCGCTAATCGAGTGAAGAGGAACACCCATTGAGAAAGGATGTCCAAGTGATGTGAAGGGAGCAAACATCATCTCCACAATAAAAAAGGATCCACGGTAAGGGTGGATCAATGAAGGTCTCTAGAAATGTGGAAGTGACATGATTCCCGGAAGGGGCACTCCCAACAAAGAGATAATGAACTCCTCTGAAACACCTGTAGATGGATGAGGAACCTGTAGTGCATCACAAGTAGACTCTGCGAAAAGACGACTAAGGTCAGGCAGATACTCGTCCCAATGAGGGGGCTCAACAAACAGAAGAGCGATGTCAGATAGGTAGAGTCATCCATGAAGGTAGAGGAGTGAAATGGGCCTCGCACACTTTGGAAGTGGAAAGGAGGCGGGTGTGATGACGTGTGAGAGCTGAGTAGGAGACTACTCGATATCTGATGAGATGTGGGGGGTGACAACAATGTCTGGAATAGTGAGAGAAAGAGGAGAAGAGTCCTCTGTAGTACTCTCGACATCAGAACTAGATGCACAATCCTCGTCATCAGAAGTAGAACCAAGCGAGCTCTGTGTCAGTGGAACTGTCATCACACAAAGAAATGGAGGAGACAACTGAATCATCAGCAGCAACAATGGCGCGTATGTGAAGGGTCTCCATAGAAGGACTGAAGAATGCTCCAGACACGGTGAGGTGGATCTGAGTCTGCCACGTGAAACCAAGAGAGAACGAGAGACATGCATCATCATGTGACCAAAGACATGGTCACAAGTGTCAAGGAAGTCCTCTAGATGATGATGATCGGTGGAGTGCGGGGCGGCCCAAGCAAGAAGGGTAAAAAGACCCTCGTGGCGAAGTAACGTTCCATGGAAGCACGCTAGGCTGAATAGGTCTCTCTCCCGGTGAGAAGTGGCGGAGGCTGTAAGGTGATCCTACGAAAAGAGCACTCTCCATGATGAAAAAAATGCAAGATGCAAGGTGCAAGACGTCGGACTCGGCCGATAATGCGTCTGCGTGTGTAGGCCCAAGAGTACAAGCAACCCCCCCAGAATGCGGCACTTTATAAAAGTAGTGCGTTTACAAAATTGGCAATGCCATCATGTAGAGTGTGGAAAATCATGCAACTTTGACCAAGGAAGCGCTCAAAAACGAGCAGCGAGTCAAAAGTTATGGCATAAATACAATTCCCGCAACTGATGGAAAAATGCACTAGATCACTGTAAACACATTAAAAAAATGCCTGAAATGGGTGCAAAGGGTGTCGTGTGACTACTCGTTGGAAACGGCATCAAATTTTAGCAAGGGTTTGTTTTGATTGCGAGGGGGGGTTAGCCTCCTGCCAACCCCGGACCTCGCCCTCCGTCTTCGACGTGCGAATGAAGGACATAATACAAGTCAAAAATAGAAGCTAAAACTTATTACAATGCCAATAATGAAATGTTTTGTTTTTTAAAACACTTTAAAACATTAAAAAAGTGCTGAGAGGAGGGCCCACATTGGAAGAGTGGGCGGTGGGTTGTGCCAAGGTGCTGCAGGTCGCTGGAGTGGCTGTTTGACCGCCGTGGAGACCGTTGTCAGCAATACCATGCGCTACCTTCGCTGCAGGCAGGTTGTAAGGCCATGTGGACTGTAAAAATGGAGAAGCAAAGTTTAAAAACAGCCACACAGAATGAGCCTGGTGGACTGCAAAAGGAGCGACCAAAAACAGCAAGTTAAAAACGTTTTCAATGCAAAAACGGAGCTGAGAGGTGCTATTCCAACGCAGGAGCAGGTCAGAGTGGTGCAGCCGTGGAACCCGAGCCTTTGAGAGGTTGAAACGCCTCTGGTAGAGTGAGCTGTAGAGGTAACCGTCAGGCTATGCACAGACGTCGACCAGAGCATGCAAGGAAACCTGAGCTAACAGCTAGGATTGAAACGGTCGCTGCAGCTGTGCAGGCTCGAGTAGGAGAAAAACGCAGGTCTATTGATTCAACACAGGTTTCACCAGTCCACATGCTTAACCACCGATCAGAGGGACATTTGCAGAGAACAGCAAGGAGTCCAAGGTGAGCTCGAGGAGGCAGGAGCTTGTGGAAAGAGCACGGCACAAAGGTCGAAGCAGGGAAGAATTCAATGCAAGCACGGTGAGAAGGGGCCCGTTGAACCAGAAGCCAAAATCCACGAACCAGGAGCACAGCGAGCAAGCCTGAGCAAACGGTGAGGCAACAATAGCAGTGATCCAGAGTGGTAAATGGAGGTCAAAAACCCAAGGCACGAGCCTGGAACAACGAACACGCAGACCAGACCGAACCAAAAACCGAATGCAATGATTCAACTTGAAGGATGAAGCACGGGCAAATCAAAAGAAGAGCGAGCTATCAACCTTCAAACTTGTAATATGCTGAAACCTAAACACCGTAAAATGCCTCCAAAGCACGCATGCAAGGCCATTGAACACTTGAAGAGCACAAACACCCGAAAAATACACCCACAAAATCTCAAAATATGCAAGTAGAGCACATGCAAAAGCGAGAGCTTGCACAAGCAACTACACGATGGAGCAACGATGGTGAGCAACGCGATTCCGGTCCCCACGCTCTGATACCATGAAGGAGTGTAGGACGAAGACCTGGAAGGAATTCACGAGCATCGAATAGTTGCACTTCACCAAAGTGTAGGAGTTGCGAGATTGAAGCAAGCAAGCTTTGTAAAGCAATGTGCATGCATATGAGAGCTCAAGATTCGAAAAGTGGAATGGAAGCCTTAGCTTAGCTTGTATTGGCTTAACATAGATCAAAAGAGATGGTGTACATATAGGGGAGTGAATGTGTAACTCCCATGTAAGAGAAGATTCCTCCATAATGGAGAAGAGGAGTTACTTTCCCAAATGGGAATGTAACTCCTATGACGTAACTTTACACATATGATGACAGTTAAGAGAATCATCATAACTAAACGACACCTAGATCCATGTCCACCTAAGTGAGATGACTCACCTGGTGAGGTGGAATAACACTAAATAAGTGAATAAATATACCACCTACACCAACAGATGTCTCCAAGTTGTGGGACCTTGTGCGCTTAAGATGGATCTACTTGAGAAGGTCAATTCCTCTATCTATTTCTAATGTTACTACCACTCCTAATGATGGAAGGGAAAACTAAGATAACAATTCCAAGGATGGGGACATAAGGATAACGAAAGGAAAACAAAACTAAGGGAGGCAATAACACTAGAAAAAGATGGATGACCACTATCCGTTATGAGTGAAAATGAAAGGAGAAGGTGTGAAATAAGGTTAGGCATATGTAGCACAAAATAAAATGAATTTAATAGATAAATTTTATGGAACACAACTAAAAATGGAGTTGTAAGGGATGTAAAGTGACACATCAAGCACACAATGCAAAAGAAAGGCAAGAAGAAGGAATATTCACATGCTTAGGACAAAGAATAGTCATAAAACGATGCTTTAATTACTTTCGAAATACACAAAATCATTCTGAATGGTGAAAGAGGTGGATATCCATATGCACAAGCTAGATCTAGAGGCTCACACTCGAATACGAAATATGAAGTCCTTAGAAAAATCATAAGGATCTAAAATTTCAACATTAATAATGAGCCCATCTCTTATATTTATACATGAATCGATGGAAGAAGAATAAGAGAAGGAGGCAAAACCTTAATTTGAAATACAACCACCAACAAGAAGCATTTAACGCCCGTAGATCCACACGAAAATATTACAAATTTGTTTGCCCAAGTTTTTGGCATGTTAGAGAAGGAAGGAGGGAATATCGAGATCAAAGTGGGTGGTTAGAGCAATCATATCTTCTCATTAATTCCCAGGATTGACGTTTTCCCATTTATCACCTACCAGTTGGAGCTATCGAATGAGACAAGGCGTGCAAGTATCTAAGAAATGACACAAAATTTGTGGGACTCGAAGTTTATCAAAGTCAATTGGGCAAACAAAACACATGGTGTGTGCCGATTAGGCGGAAGGATGACCAATTGTGTAAATGCTTTGTCTTTTTCTACCACGTGTCATTCATTGATTTATTGTAAGGATTTGACACCCAGCTGGCATGCTTTAATTGGTTGAGTGAAGCACACTCAAGCTTCTCAGATGATGACATGGCACTAAATGGCATAGAAGAAGGAATGAAGGCAATCACATGGAAGAATGAAGTGTGGGAGGAAAATATATGAGGGGCACACACAAAGTCGATGCGTGTGGGATAAATGGGAGAAATTCACAAGGAAGAAAACACATGGTCAAGGTGTAACTATTTCAATGTAATGTGTGGGGTGCGTGAGAGGGCGGTGATTTAGCTCATTTTGGAGAAAGTGCAAGGCACATGCATAGGATGCATGAACTGCTGGAAGAAGGCGAGTGCGTAGAAGGTACACATAAGGGAAGATTGGAACGATGAGGAAAAGGAAAATGGAAGGGAGAGAAGTGCAAAGAAAAGTGTGCTTGGCACACGAGGAAATGCAGCCAAGGAAATGTGCCAAGTAGATAGTTGGAGTGCGCACAACCTGCAATGAAGGTCTCAAAGCTAGAATATGTACGTAAGTTGTCCAAATAACCAGGAGAGTTATTTGGATAACATTTGGAAAATTTTGGGTCCATCACTGCTTAGATGAAGGAGATCAATAGCCTATAGCATCCATTAGGCATGGATTTTGTTGTGTAATCATGAAATCATGATCTTTAGCTTTAAAGAGCTACCCTTTAAAATCACTTGAATCATTTTATAGCTTTGTTTTGAATCCGTAAAAGTGATAGATAACCGACATCCTAAAAGAAAAAGAAGAACGTGTGCAAAAAGAAGCACACGATAGGAAAGAAATATGTACAAACAAAAAATGTGTGCACAACGCACTTGGAAGAATTGAAACTATTATAATACATACAAAATAATTCAACAAACTCAATGGAATGGTTTGAGATAGATCCCATTTATTGGTATTTGTAGTGTGCCTCCATCAAGATGAGTTAAATAGAAAGAGTTAACCTCCTTGCATGAACCGATAATGTAAGGGCCACTCAAAAATGCATCAAACTTTGAATGGTGCCTGGTTTAGCTCCATCAGCATCCAATTTCAAGACCAAGTCCCCAACTTTGAAAGCTTGAGGTCTATTCTTTCAATCAAACCACTTCTTTGTTACTTTTTGATGTTGTTCTAGCTTGATCATGGTAGAATTCCTTGATTCTTCAAGACTAATCAAATTTTCCATTTTGATCTCTCTCTTGTCCATGCCTTCAAATTCTAGCTGGTGGGAAAGCACTAATAAGTTTAACTCAAGCGTCAAAGGGAGGGTAGCCTCCTTTCCATAGACAAGTTTGTAAGGAAAATTTACTATTACTTTCTTAATTGTAATTCTATCTGCCCAAAGCGCATGTGAGACCTTTGTATGCCACTTTCTTTGGCTAGTGTTCATTGTGCGCTTTGTGATCCTGATTAGGTTCTTGTTTGTTGATTCTTCCATACCATTTCCTTGAGGGTAATAGTTAGAAGAATTATTTAGATAAATGCCCAAATTTAGAGCCCAATTAGTGAATTTAGTGCCTAGGAAGGCTTTTGCATTATTAGAGATAATGGTTTGAGGAATGACAAAACTTATGACTATTCCCTCAAGAAATTCAATCTTGAGTAACTCTATTGATTCCTTAAGAATGATGGCTTCGTACATCTAGTGAAGTAGTCTGTAGTTGTCAGCACCCACTTGTGTCCAACACTTGAAGGTGGATTTATCATTCCTATGAAGTCAAGACCCATTTGTGCAAAAGACTGATCCACTTGGATTGGTCAGAGGGGAAGCATTGTCATCTCTTCTTTCCAAAGAAAGAAAGCACATTCCTTACATCTTGTGACCTACTTGTGTGCATCTACAAATAGAGTAGGCCAAAAGATACATGTCATTATGATCTTCATTTCTGTAGTCTTGGCAGAGAAGTGTCCACCAGAGAATCCATCATGAAACTCTGCTACAATTTTTCAGTCTGTGTGTCATTGGTACACCTTAACAACACGTCATCAAGATTCCTTTTGAAGAGAAGACCATTAATCAACACATAAGGGATAAATTGCAACCTTAGATGTATTCTTTTTTCTTTATTTAAACCAATAGGGTATGCAAATTTAGGAATAAATCACCTAAAGAAGTTGATTTTGTTAAGGAAGGACTACAAGGCTTTCTTATGCACTAGTAGGGAGAGGTCTAGAATGGCTGACACACACTCATGGTCAATTGATATGCCATCTTTTAAAACTACATGACCCAAAATCTTGCCCTATGCCACTGCAAAATTTCATTTCTTGGGGTTGAGAGACACCCCATATTTTATGCATCTCTCAAATACTTTCTCCAAGTACACCATGTGATCTACACTTTTCTTTGAGAAGACAGTGATGTGATCAAGATAAACCAAGATGAATTCATTTATGTATCCTTTAAAGGCAATATCCATGGCACACGGAAATGTTGTGCCTACGTTTGACAAACCAAAGGGCATTTTCTGATACACATATGTCCTCCATTTGGTTGTAAAAATTGCTTTGAATTGATCCTCTTCCTTGACAAAAATCTGATTGAAGCTTGAATACCCATCCAACATTGAGAGTCTTTATGTACCAGCCATAGTATGAAGAATCTGCTCCATAGAAGGAAAAGGATAATGATCCTTTAATGATGCCTTGTTCAAATATCTAAAATCAACACAGAGTCTAATTTCACCATTCTTCTTACACACTAGAATTAGATTCACAACCCAAGTAGATTACTTGATGGGAAAAATAATTTTCACCTCAACAAGTTTGGATATCTTCTTCCTCATGAGGGGCTCTATCTTTGGATTGACTAGTCATTGTTTTTGTCTGATGGTCTTAATACTAGGATCAAGGTCAATGGAGTGTTGAGAAACACTTGGATCAAAACCTTTGAGGTCTTCATACTCCCATTAGAAGATATCACTATATTTTTGACAGAGAGCTATGAAGGCCTACTTTTCATCATGCGCACAATATTTACTGAGAAGCAACTCCTTCCCACACACAATAGTGATTGGGGAGAAGTTTTCTTGTACGAAGCGTATATAATTTTATTCACCCTTAAGTTCATCACCGTGGCTAAACATTTTCTCTAAGATGACCAGCCCTTTAAGAAATTTGTTTATCTTCAATCGTATCAATTGGTCACCATAGTTATCATGCAAATCATCTTACATGCTTGATGAGAACTCAGATTCATTCAAGATGAATTGGACGATCTGCGTGTCACTATCAAACACTTGCCAACTGATGTTGTTGTTTGGAATGGATGGTCTAATCACCATCTTGCTATGTTGAGTGTTTCCTTTTCAAGACATTGTTTTCCAAGATATCCTATGATATTCATTGGATCCAACATGTGTAATGGTTTTTATGAGGCTTGTTGACACTTTTCCCCAAGACATTGTCACACAAGACATTTATTGATTTGTGCACAAATTTGGAAGAAGCGTTGCATGTAAAAGTTGTGGGAAGTGTAGATACAAGGGTGAGTCCCTTTATTGAGGCACAACTAACAACAATGGATACTCAGTTGGAGAAATCGTGCTGCTAATTTGGTGCATGAGACACAAAGTGGATTATCATACACATACTCGTGAGGTGGAAGGACATTCAAAGGATATTTATCCATGTAGGAATGTGCACATAATGTTAACTTCATGTGAAATTTTCCATAAGAGTCATGATTTCCAAAATTTCCCACTTTTGTAGTGTGTGTGTGACATAGAAGAATGTCTCTATGTATTATAAACTTTTTGATGTGCAGACCCATGACACAACTGAATTTTATTTTATTTATCACATTCAAGATGTATGTGAAACTAGATTTTTTCAAACCACGGTGGCAAGTAGTTCTCAAGTTCAAGAAGGGAAGCATAATGAAGGGAAAAACAATGGTAATGAAGGTTTTAGATGCGATATCTGAAAGCAAAGGTCGTGGTGGTCATGGTATTTTTACACAATGGACATGTTATACTTGTGGATCACCAAATCACTATTAGTAAGAATTTCCAAAGAACTAGGTTTGTGAGTATTGTGGAAAGGTGCACAAGGTTAAAGATCTGTTCATACCGTTATTCCCATATGTGTAAGAATAACAAAAAGTACAAAGTTGTGGCTATGATTAAGGTGGAATGCATGAATCATGAGAAATGGACACCTAATAAGGTAGTTGATATGGAGTTAACTTGTATTAGTGACTACGTGTGCAGAAGTAGTGCACACACGAGAGTAAAGAAAGGAAAAACCACTTATCAGTAAGGAAGAGGTCATACACGTTAAGTATCCAGATGTAGCTCAATAGAAGGAAGTCTATCAAGAGACCATGGGAGTCATCTAGGAGTTACAAGGATAATTCCAAAGTTTCTGAGGGAGTAGGCACATGTGAGGGAACATATGAAGGGTACTGAAATTTCCTAAAAGGATGGTGATGATTTGAAAGAAGTGTGAAAAATATTTAGGCAAGAGATCATTATCCCTTTTTTAGGAAAGTGGTTGTAAGAGAAAGTACTATGCGTAGGGTTTGAATGAGAGATCCAGATTCTACATGCAAATTTACCACCACATGACCATGAGTATGATAAAGAGAACATGATGGATTTTGTAATAAATGGGTTATTGGTGAGTAAAATTCTTATTGATACAGGGACAAAAGTTAATGTTATGACATTGGATGTTTGGAACCAGATGGGAAGGCCACCATTGCAGCCATCTTCGAATGTGTTGTACATGGATAATAAAAAAGGTCCATGCCCATTGGAGTACTCAAAGATGCCTCTATCACTATTCAAGGTGCTAAATTTATAGGTGATTTTGAAGTACTTGAGATAGCAGATGAGGACAAATTCTCAACACTCTTACGCCATCCATAGTGTTACACTAACAATGTAGATATTCACTTTAACAAGTGATATATAAGTTTTGAAAATAAGGAAGAGTACATTGTAATACCATTGGATGATGCAAATATTACACCTTATACAGAGCCTATCAATGAGGAGGATCTTAGTAGAATATATGCACATACGGTCTGCACAACCCGAGATAACTTAGAGACATCAAAATAAGGCATACTTTAATGGGAATAGGTTCATTTCATCGCTTATACAAGTAGTGTGGCATGTGATAATTGGGTTAATGGAAATTGGATAGAGATGTGAGAGTAAACATGAATAATAATATATTTCTCCTATATATTTTTAATACTGCAAACATTTTACATATATATAGGAGAGGAATTCCTATTATTAAGGAATATCCTAAAACCACTCAATCCTACAATATCTCCTAATCTCCTATATTCATGAGTTAGTTCAACAACTCTACTCATGTACAATATAATAGCAAACTCCTATATTTGAAATATTGTTATATTTTTGTTAAACACAATAATATTACAACAAACATATATAACTAAGTTATATTTTACCCTACGGTAAATCACCCACAATCATGTGAACATTAATTTTCCTAACATTCCCTCCTTATGTTTACATGGTAGTAAATAACTATCACACTTCTTTTGCAGCTTGCTTGCCTCTGCTTGCTCATGATCCTAGTAAAACACTTGAACTGAAGGTAGAAGAAGGAACACATCGAATTCTTATCAACCATGCACTTTGTTGGGAATAGATCTGACCGAAGAGGATTTGAACATGCTCGGGAATCATATGTTTATCAACTAGTCACTATATGGAACACATCTCGACCTAGAAATGTGGGAAATAGAGTAGAAACACATATGAATAGCCTTCAATTATTTTTCGGAGGCTAACCAAAACCTAGGTATGAACAGGAACACATCTGACTATTTAACCTCTTCAAGAATCATGATGTTGCATTTCATTGTGCTATATTTTCTTCACTATGTTATTACATTAGGGAATTATGTAGGAATAACCACATATACATGTGAATAGGAATGATCATCTTTTATTATCTTTCATACCACACCGAAAATCTGAAATCCACACCACACAACTAAAAACAAGTCACCATACTAGAAGTGTGACCTTGTCATTGGCGATCAAGAGAGGTCGTGATTGAGATCTATCCTCCTATGCCTATGTCCTCCAAAGATCATGTTGCTAGCTCATCCTGATTTGGATATAAAGCTCAAAACATTTCACATTAGGTTTATTTGTATAACTCCCCCGCCCGTAATGTGAAATATTTTATTTTCCGGATGTCGAGTAACATCGAAAATACATTTGAATGGATTTTTTTAATTTTTCAGAATTTTTATATTGACATGAATTTTGAAGACAACTCACAAAGTTGGAAATGACACTTTTGACTTGGACAAGAGGAAACAACTAGAATTTTTTAAAAAATAAGATTACTTTTTAAAAGAAAATGACTTTGACTATGACAATACCAAAAATATTTTGACTCTTTTACATGACCTCAATTCTTTTAACAACACTTGACAACAATTTTGAAATGATATGTTGACCTATCGATAAAAAGGTACACATTTAACTTAAGAATCTAAATTGTAAGACGTGAATAAGTTATTTCGATGACTCAATTAACAAAATATAGAAAATGCTAACAAAAAAATACAATGTCGAGGAGATATCGGAAGACACCGTCAATAAAGGTGTCGAGCCAAAGGATCTTTATGCAATGTCAACTCAAAATAGCCAAATCCATGTCGAAAAACCCAATAACACTATTAATGGAAAAAATATACACCAAACATGAATGGAGGATATACATAGCCCTAAAGAAAGGCATGGTTCTTATCTAATGTGTAACTATTGTACTCAAGTGTTGAGAGATTTGTTCTCAAAAAACATATAATCTTCAGTTTTCATTGTTCAAGGACAAGAAATACATATACCAAGAAGTTGTGAGAAGACTAATATGTTGACATTATGAGCAGGCTTGTCCCCTTAGCAAATGTGCATGAAGAAGATGACAACTAAAAATTACTCTCAATATGGATAATGCACAGTCAATGATGAATAATAATATGAACTCAAGTCAATAAATTAGCGAGGCCAATCCCTTCCAAAATTAGCCACCCTTGTCTCAAAATAGAATCTAACATAAATGGATCAGACACTATTGTATTTTCCTGAAGAAAATATTTTCTTTGTGGTTGGTTGGGTGCAATCCAATCTCAACTGGTACATTTAGATTCATACAAAATTATGATATGCGGAAGTGTTAATTTATAGTTTTGATTGTAAGAGGATGGAATTGAGCTATAGTGGTGAGCATGACTCAAATAAAAATGTTGACAGTCGTTCGAGTGCGAGAAAATGTGAATTGAATGTGTCCTTCATTGAATTTGAGGTTGTTTAGTTGTGTGCATAAATAATGAATGTGAAAAATGGATAGAGGATGTAGGGCGAGATCCTATAGTGTATGGCATGTAATTGACAAGAGGAACGAATCAAGTGGAGTACTAGGGATGATGTATTGTACACATAATAATGGAAAATTAGTAGAAGTATTTGTGCATAAATAACAAGAAATAGAGGAAACTATAATGCAGAGGGAAATCAAGAGGATTGAATTTCCCTTTTGCAATTAAATCAACATCTCGATCGGGGACATATGTTTCTTTGATACCGAGATAATGGAAATTGGACAAATATATAGAGAGTAAACAAGAATAATAATATATTTCTCATGTATATTTTTAATATTGTAAACATTTTACATATAAATAGGAGAGGAATTCTTATTATTAAGGAATCTCCTAAAACCACTCAATCCTACAATATCTCTTAATCTCCTATATTCATGACTTTTGTTCAAAAACTCTACTCACATACAATATAATAGTAAACTCTTATATTCGAACTATTGTTATATTATTGTTAAAAAAATAATATTATAACAAACATATATAACTAAGTTATATTTTACCCTATGGTAAATCACCCATAATCATGTGAACATTAATTTTCCTAACATGGGCCCATGACACTTATGAGATGTTTGGTCACGAGGTCCAAGGAAGAGTGAGTAGGATGATTAGGTCATGCATGGCCGTGAGTCTTGCGAAGGCTAATATACTAAAGTATATTGGAGAAGATATGCCCTATTCTTTCTTATGAGCTATGGAATACTAGTGGAGAAATGAGGGAGACATACAAAACATGATGGTGTATACCTTGCATGGGGACAACAACATGTTGGTGGTATACCCAAAAGGACAATCTATTAGGATGGTGTGTGATCAAAGCATCCTTTTTAATAAGGTTTATATGGAGTAATCTCCCTCTTTAGTGTCGGATTATGATGGAAAAATACCTCCTTTGATGTTTGTTCACAATTTTTAAAGGATCTATTCATAATGATAAGATGCATTACCACCATCATTATGAGTGCACAAAATTTACTCTACTTTGCGTAGTTACGCGCATGCTTGGTATATGCATGTTGAGTTGAAGAAGGAAATAGTGAATTGGTGCAACATGACGGAAGGTATTGTTCTTAATTTTTATTTTAAGATTTAGATATCAAGAAAACGAGGGTACACATGAGGTTTTGGACTCCACAGATGAGCATGTGCACGTGCATAACATGTTTCATTGAATACTAAGAATCGAACATTGAGACCGAGGATGTGTTTAAGTAGGAAATATTTAATGATTACTAGTCTTAACTTGAAGTTACAAATATTATTGATTTGTTGCACGACTTCAAGGATCTATTTCCCATGGGTTATCATGAGTTGAAATGTGTTCATTTGTCACTAGGTTGAATGAAGATCAAGTTAAAGGATGGTGTGCGACTAGTTCGAAAAGTCCTTACAGGATGAATCCCAACCTACACGTAAAGGTAAAAGAGTAGATAGATAAAATGATCAATTCAAGGATTATTGAGCCTATAAAGGAATCTAAATGGATCATCCCGATGGTAATTAATATCAAGAAAGATGGTTAGATACGGATCTATGTGGATTACATAGTTTTTAATGCTTCTTGTGTCATTGATCATTTTCCTACACAATTCATAGAGGAGATCCTCAAAGATGATGAAGGGCGCAAGATCTATTCGTTTACGTATGGATTTTAAGGGTACCATCAATTACAAATTATGTGTGAGGATCAGGAAAATTACACCTTAAATTTTACATACACATACATGCCCTTTAGATTGAAGAATGCATCCACGGTGTTCTCACACATGGTTGTCCAAGCATTCGAGGATTTCATTCATAATTATTTACATGTATACTTGGATGATTACATATTTTATGGGATGATGAAGAATCGTTATGACAACCTAATATTGATGTTTGAAATATGATGGTAGCTTAACATCTCTTTAAACATCAAGAAGTGCATTTTTTCCATCCCCTTTGGTACTTTACTTGGGTATATTATTTTCAAGGAAGGATTGTTGGTGGATCCATCTAAGATTGCAATTATTTTAGGGATGTAAGATCCAAAAAAATAGAGTGAGGTGTGCGGTTTCCTTGGGCACATTGGTTACTACAAAACATTTATCAAGGGTTATGCCAATATTGTTGTGCCCCTTGAAGATTTTTTGAAAGCCAAAGGGAAGTTCTATTGAGGTGACATGCAACAACAATATTTTGAGACCTTGAAGGAGAAGCTAACCACCACACCTATCTTATGCTTACCTTATTGGAACAATAATTTTAATGTTCATGTGGATGCCTTTGGTATAACTATTGGAGCAAGTACTAACACAACTAGGAGGAAGGAATGTTGATCATTTTATCTACTTTGTAAGTAGGAAGTTGACGTCGATTGAAAAATATATAACTACGGAGCCCAAAGATTTATCCATGATATACGCACTTCAAAAATTTAGAAAGTACTTATTGAAAACACCCTTTATCTTCTATATAGATCACATGGCATTGAAGTATTTGGTCAATAATCCAGTTTTACAAGGGTGCATCTGTCATTGGATTCTTCTCTTTCAGGAGTTTGATTTTTAGTCATAGTAAAATAAGTTAAGATCAACTTGGGGCTTGATCACTTATCAAGGATTAACTCTAGATAAGAGTGCAAAAAATAAAAGATACTATGTTAGATGATAAATTGTTTAAATTCAATCACACACCACCGATCTAGAGGACAATGCATTTTTTTGGACACTAGGATTGCACCTAAAGGAATGAAGACCTTGGAAAAGAAGCAAATTTTTGTTCGTACAGCACCACAACAACTTATTAGAGGAGACCTGTATAATATGGGTAGAGATGAGGTCTTGCACAAATGTGTACTAGATGTTGAACGAAAAGGTATCATGGAAGAAACACATGGAGGAATAATTGGTCGAAATTATTTAGGAGAAGTGACCACGTATAAGATCTTGTTGGTTTGAAAATTTTCGAGAATAGGTAATCCTGAAAATAGAGATGAGATGTCATTGTGACCTATAGCAAGTGTGAATACATTTGAGAAGTGGGCGATTGATTTTGTATGCACTATTGTACCACATGTGTGTATGATAAGCACACACTATATTATAATATGTACATATTATTTAAAAAGGTGGGTAGAGGCTACACCTACAAAGAATTACACTACTGTGACCACAACTAGATTCTTATGGGAAAACATCATAAGAAGGTATGGTTTCCCATTAATCCTTACAAGTGATAGGGGAACTCAATTCCTAAATGAAACAATTAGAATATTTTTAGTATATTTCATGGTGATGCACCATAAAACTACACCCTATCATCCACTTGTTAATGGTATTGTTAAGGATTTCAACAAGATCTTGGGAAGACCTTGATGAAGACATGCGATGTTGGAAGGAAGGATTGGGATGACAAGGTACAAATGTGCTATGGGGATATAGAATAACTTTCAAGAGGTTTAATAAGGCCACATATTATAGTTTGTTTTTTGCGTAGAAGTTGTTTTATCTATGTATTTTATATTACCCTCCCTACGTATTGCATGCACATGCGTGTCCGGATGATGAGAAAGCATTAGAGGAGTACATTGAACAACTAATGTAGTTAGATGAGAGGTGAGCCATTTCATGTTGGATTTAGAAGATGGAGAAAGCAAGAAAAAGGCTTGACATGACAAGCATATCAAGAAGAAGTCCTTTTCGGTGGGAAGATGGTACTTTTATATGACTCTAAGTTTGTGCACCATCCTGGGGAATTAAAAGTTCATTGGTTGGGACCCTTTGTAGTAACTAAGATATTAGATTCAAGTGCATGTCAATTACAAGTGTTGGATGGCACCATGTTTCCCGATTAATTTAATGGGAGTAATATAAATCCCTACTACAAATAAGCTTCTTTTGTATTTGTAATAAGGCGATGTTGCCACTTGTATTAGATTTCCCTTCTGTTTGTTTTTGTTGCATTTTTTTGTAATAAGCGTGTTTTCACATAGGAAATGATCACTCTAGCTTAAATTTATACGCAGAGACTGCACATACTTTTAGTGTGGTCTGAAACATTTCCAAGTACACGCAAGAATATATTGATGTTGGTATGTCTTACAAATTTGGTATAGGAGTGTCCATTGGTATGAGACAATTGCGCGGAAGAAAAGACATGTCCACGTCTAGAGAAAGAGGTTGGTGCGTAAGACAATGTGAAATAATGGTGCATTTTAGACATATATAGTGGTGGAAAAAGGAGGTGTCAAAGGTGCTTGAAATAAATCACTCGATTAGAAAATACGTGGAAGGGATGGTTGTGCATTGTAATGCGAGGGAGAAAGCAACAAGAAGAATACTTGGCAAAGGGCATAGAGGAAGATTGTGTGTATTACAAAGAGGTTCCTATAAAGAGGTTTGCATCTTGGGAGGTAGTAGCATGCCTGAAGGTTATGATTGCAACGCATGAAAGAAAGTAAAGAAAAAAATGTAGGAAAAAGAAAAAAACACTTTTAAGTCTGGATACGGTTGTAGGTGGAGTGTAATTAATGCAATAATTTTTTTGAAATATATAAAAGGGGCATGGGTGAAGTAATCCATACCATTCTTTTGAGAACTTTTGTGATTGGAGAGCTCAAGTGAAAAAGTGTAAATAACAAAGCCAAGTGCAAAGAACGAACCAGAGAGCCGAGTGATTGAGCACACAAACCTTTCCATTGAAGATATCGTAGTGAAAAGTAGTAGTTGGTAAAAGGTAATGGAAGTAAGGCATAGAGGTGAAGGTTTGCAATTGAAGATGAAGAACTAAGGTTTTCCAAGTTAGGGAAAATATTAGGGTGCATAGTTTATAAGCGGTACATGAGTTAAGTAAGGAAGAGGAAAGAGTTTCATTTAAAGGAGGAATTTCAAATTTTCAAGTAAGCAAAGTGTTGATATTGTGGCACTAAGGACATGTGTTGCATCAAGTTGAAAACCAAACCAATTAAGAACAATGGAACTTAAGAGAGCACTAAATGATAAGAAAGAGGTCATTGATGAAGCACACGAGGATTGGTTCTCGAAATGTAGTACCCACCCGAGGTGTTAGTTGGGAAGTTGTGGGAATCAAAGCTTTGAAGTTACAAAATTAGTGAGTATAGCTATCATTCACAAGGGCAAAAGTGGCCATAAAAATGACGTGTTGTGTGAGTTATAAACAAGGACTATGGAGGGTAGGTGATTTTGGATGATTCTATGTGCAATACCTAGGAGGAAGTGGGAGTGCTTCACTCTTTAAATTACCTTATTTTGGAAGGCCCACATGTTTGTTTTAGTGCCTCATGTTTCATGTGTCTGAGGATTACTTTTACTACATGGGTAAGAGGATGAGGTTGAATGTCGGGCTAATAAGCGATTCATAGGTCTCGCATGGCACAAGGGAAGAGATAAAGATAGACCTAGGTGATGATACTAAGATTCGGAGACAACTAACTTGCTACAATACAAGAGATGGAAGGGCATGTTTGACATTAACAATATTGTTGATGCTACTACTAGAATGGCCACACAATTGGTGAGTTGGAAGATAGGATCATCATAGCACTTTGGAACAAGATAAATAAGAATTTCCTTCACATTACACATAGGACAACACATAAGATCAACTATAATATCACCTTGTATATAGCTGATGGAATTGTGGAAGAGGCTAAGGTACAAACTGAATGAGGGAGAAGATCACTTGGGGTTCAATCCTCCTCTTGATAGTGTTTTGGGAGATTGGAGTTCCAAGTGGGCCGAGGATAATATGTGTGTATATCCTCTTGAAGACAACTCCCCACCAAAGATTTTTTCCAACTTCACTTGTGAAGGTGGGATTAATAACCCCACACAAGAATGCATCAAAAATTGGTATAGGTGAATGCACGGATCATTTGAGAATGAATGGAATATGTTGAGGGAGTTTCTTATGTTACTCAACAAATAGTTGGAGTTTGCAGTTATGTAACACTTCACCTTACACACTTCTTAGT
Organism: Taxus wallichiana var. yunnanensis; assembly: GCA_018340775.1. Classification (NCBI taxonomy): domain Eukaryota; kingdom Viridiplantae; phylum Streptophyta; class Pinopsida; order Cupressales; family Taxaceae; genus Taxus; species Taxus wallichiana. The sequence goes on along the minus strand of CM031238.1, from coordinate 64,261,535 downwards.
AAAGGATGGAGAATTTGGGTTGTGGCGAAAAATTCCATTTGAATTCACCACCAAGTACTTCCTATGCATGGTGAACATACAAAAGGATGCACAAAACCTAAAATTCAACACAAATAGGGTGGATATGGATTACCATAATCTATGGAAGACATAAAAACATGCACATAAGGCATCTTACCTTGAGACAATGGAGTTTGATATGATGGACCTCAACCCGGTCATGAAAATTTTATATGGAAAGAAGGCTTGCATGGTATACATCATCCTTTGGCTAAAAATGTAGAATGGGAAGGAAGTGGAGGTCTAGGATGCCAAAATGCCACAACCACCAAGGAAACATATGGTGAGGATTCCTAAAAACTAGCGCAAGAAGACTACTAAAGAAGAAGAAGAAGGAGAAGACTATCTATCTGCAAGAAAAACTAGATCACAACAAGAGAAAAATCTAAGGAAGCGGTGTGAAGCTCGAAATCATGTCACATACTGAAAAAAGGTGAGCCCAATGAAAAAGAAGCCAAGTATGGTGATAAGGAGGCTAAGACCTAAGGGAGGAACTACCGATCATTCACGACGTGGATGAGGAAGAAGACTTAGAGAAGATAATTGAAGAAGAAATCGAGCGTGATCAGATATCATTGCATGAAGAGAAGTATATATAGGAAGGTGTAGAGAACTTAGTTCAAGAAGAACCGCATGTGGAAAAAATATTGCAAGAAGAGGAAGCACTAGTGTGAGAAGAGATGCACGTAGAGGAAGAGAAGGAGAATACCAATGAAGAACATGATGAAGAGACACATGAAGCACTTGAATAATATTTGAAGGATAACAGGAGCATGAGGAATAGTGCAATTTTGAGTGCAAGGAGGAAAAATGGGATGATGATAATAAAATCACCGGGAGGATGTAGGCGTTGGTGACACTAGTGGTGTGTGGTATGACATTTTGCATGAAGTAATAAAGAGGCATCATGCGAAGGGGAGGACACATAAACATCCCCTACAAGGCCCCTAGATGAATTGCATTAATGACCTCACCGAATATACTCAAGGCCAGTGTACGAGAATTGAGTACCCACATAATACTTGTTCTATTAGGGAATGTTTGATAAGAATGAGGCTCTTCGAACACAAGGAAAATGCTCTCTTGAAACTATCAAGTGCATATGAATGAGCCGAGTTATAGGTTAGCAAGGATTCACTCTTGGAGATGTAATTGAAGAAGAAATTAGAGTAATATTTTCCTATAGTTGACTCCACACATCTAATGAGATAAACACGCATGTCGGTGCAATTCACTCAATAATATCACATCAAAGGTAGGGCGATGAATTTTTACAAGGATTACACCATAAAGAGGATGCGATGGGAAGAATATATTAAGCACAAGGAAATTCAAAATCTTGTGAAGAGTGTGAGGGATGAGAAGAAAAAAACAACCACAATGTATAAATGGTGGAAGAGAGTAAAAGCAGTATTACACGCACACCTGGCTCAGTTTGAGAAATCCCAAGATGAATATGCTATGGAATTACAATATTTGGAAAACTTGGTGCAAATGTTATTGATGGAAAGAGAGAATGGGATAGGGTTGATGAAAAAGATATGGCTGAGGAGAAGAAAAAATAAAGAACATGTGGAGAAGAGTATTTTGGAGTATGAGGTATTAGCAGTAGAAGTGAAAGATGCCACATGCAAGGAATAATATATTTTGATACTTTTCAGGACTTTTTACCTACTCTTAGCATGCATACTACCAAAGTGAGGAGGTAAAATTGAATAATATACAAGCCAACATGAAGAATAATAAGGCCTAGCATGAGAAATTCATGGCCAAAGTTTTGGAGAAGATATATATGATCAAGGCCATGAAGGACACTCTTGAAGGGAGGATTAATGAACTCCACCCTTTGGTCATGTGTAATATGGATACATTGGACAAAGTAGCCTTAGATCTTGATGTAATACTCAAGGGGTTAAAGGAGAAGTTAGACAAATTAACTCACCCGCAAGTACCTAATATTATAGAGACATCACCCTGAAAGGGTTCAAGTGAATTCTAGGGATAGAAGGAGTTATAAGATATATTAAACAATAAATTCCTAGAACTTCCACCATAGAGGTCTCGAGTGAATAATGTGTGTGTAGATAATAGATTATCATTTTTTGATTCTTTGGGTAAAGGCCCATATTATTTATTCTTCATATTCTTTGATTGATTCATTCTTGGAGGAACATTACTTTTTGTGATATTATTGAGGACAGACATTACTCCTAGTGTGTGGCAATGTTAATCAAAAGAAATGGATAAGTGTTAGCCAAACATAAAGACCACACATAAAAGGGAACACAGAGATGTAAAAGAGTTATGAAAAGAGTAGAAGAAGCATGAAAGAATGCATGCGAGGATAGGATATAAACATGGAAGTGTGCGAGAGGTGTGCACATTAATAAGAAATAGGTAAGAGTATGAAGGGGTAACGTACATACGAGACATTAAGGACTTATCCAATTGCTAGGGTGCAGATAAAATTAGGAGAAAAGAAAGTTTGACGTGATGCACACACAAGGTCTATAAATAGTAAAAAGAACATATAGAAAAATACAAGGAAAAAAAGGAGATAGACTATTTATAGGAATTAAAGCATTTTAAAGAAAGCTATTTATAGCTTGAACTATAGTTAAGAAAATTTGTGAAAATAATATACATTAAGAATAACACATCTATTGTGAGAACTAACACATGTAAGCAGCAATGGAAATTCCCACCGAGTATAAATAGATTATATATGCTTGTATTTAGTAGTTCGAATAAGATAGAGAGCCGAAATTTATGTATGAGAGCTATTATGTATGTGTGCATGGTCCAACACATAGTTGTAAGAAATTTTTTTAATTAGCATGTTATGTAATGCAATTTCTATGATGGATAATTTTGTTTGGGTAGAAAATATTACTATGTCTGAGTATGGAATTATGGGAATTCAAGTATTGTTTGTAATTGTGTATGTTGATTAAGTTTCCTTATTATATGTGTTGCCAATTTGTTATGCTATGATGTATCCTCTTATGGTTATGATGAATATGCATGTCTAACATCTTGATAAGCAAAGTAAAGGAGAGACCGGTGGCTATGCATGCTTCGAGTGAAGGTTCAAAATTTTTCCGATGAAGTGATATTGTGCCTAGCTAAGCATTGGTAGTAAAACAAGACTACAATAATAATAATCTGATTTTTAAAATTTTACATATAATTAATATTGGTAAGTTTAATATTATTGTTTTCATAATATTATATTGGTAAGTTTAATAATGATCTTATATTGGTAAATTTAATATGATTATTTTCATATTTTCATGTGTTCATTTCACCTAATATGTCTACTCCCATACACACCACCAATACACTCTATGAGACTCGTATCACTCCTACATCTAGCTCACTTCCTACAAATATCCTTGATACGACTATCCAACATGACAATTCCATCAATTATGCTTCTAATGATGAGGTTGATATCGTTGAACTTATTGATGAAAAAATGTGCAATATTAATTTTACTCCTATCAAGATAGATGGGGTATGCTTTAATGATACTTTCGTTGTTATTGGCCCTAGTGAATATTAGTTCAAACAACCCCTCTCTTCTAATAAGGTTATGGTACTTTATCGGGGTCCATGTCTATATATTGGACATCATACCAACTTCCTCATCTTCTCTGAGGAACCCGCATCCACACTTCCTCTTTTCACATGCTCTCTTTTCATGCATAATTATTATTGGCCACATATTCCATTCGACCCCAATTCCTCTGAAACTTTTTGCACATATGATTTCTTGGATCGGATCAGATTCACACTCGATGATATCCTCCTCCATCTCATTATTCTCATCTATATCATGGATATGTTCACATTACTTCGCTTATGGTCTCTACATTTTCCATCTATCTATCTTTGTTGCGCGTACTCCTCACACTTCTCCACTTACTCTTGGGAAATCTTGGCTTGACTACATTGGTGGTACTCTAGATCTTAATCATATTAATATCACATTTCTAATGCCCTTCGGTCATTTTTCTATTTGTAATGACTCATTTCTCGGGTATTCACAATACCTCACTCATTAGTAGACACATGGATATCCGCTAGCAAATTTTACTAATGAAGAGTATGCAATGGGCATGTACAATTTACACTACAATGGCTCCTTATATGATCAACCGCATACTATTGCTTACTAGGTCTCTAACACATGTCCATTTAGCTTCAACCATGACAATAACAATCTATTAGATGATGTTACTTGATCATTCTTGTCATCATATGCCTGTGGGCATCATAATTATTTCTCCCCCTCTCCTAACATTCTTAGGTGTCTCGTATTTCTAATATTACACTTAATGCTACACATTTATTCTTCATCATGCATCATACACATAACTTGTATCGGCATTACCCTTTGCATAATCTCGTGCTACATTTCATACTTGATCGTTGAGGGCATACTACATCCATGTACCTCACACACTTTACATTTCACACTATGTGCATTCACAACACATCTTTCTAGCATCAAATTCTCACACATCGTCACTACCCTATGATGCAATCTTGTGATATGGTTCACACTTGACTATTGAGGGCATACTACATCTATCAACCTTACACAATACACATTTCACACTTTGTGCATTCATGACACATCTTTCTAGCATCAAATTCTCACACATCCTCGGTACCCTATGACGCACTCTATTTCCATGGTTCATATCCGAATGTTGAGGGTATCAATCTGAAATGAATCTCACCACACTCATTCACACTTCACACTATATGCTTCATTTATCTATCTTTCGGCACACACTTCAAACTATTTCCTTATTATGAGGTACTCTTGTTCTACGATTCATTCTTGATTTGTTGAGGGTATTTTATAAATGAACCTCCTCTCATACTCATTCACATTTAATCATGGGGCATGCTGATTCTATCACATTCACTTTGCATTCCATTCATTCACACTCACAACATACTTCAAATCTTAGTTGTGCATACTCTTGTTTTCTTATTATCATTATATGTACACTTTGTTTCACATGTTAGATGGATATATTGTATGTCATTATCTTTATCATATACACATGGGAATTCACTTGTTCTCTAGTTGTGAATGAATAATTTCTACAGATATTACATGCAACATGGATGCTTGACACCTTGTGCATCTTACCATTCCCACTGAGGCTCTTGGGGGCATCTACTTTCATACACATTACAGGTGTTATTGTTTTTTTACACTACTTATTCTTACTAACAAAATACTATATCGATACAAACATGTCTCAACATACTTTTTATTGTTTTACCATGTTAACGGGTGCTTCATGTGCAACATTTATTTTATAGGAACTATTTTCCACCATGGTTTTCTCGATCATTTTCTTGCTCTCTTTGTTTGTCATTTTTTTTTCATTGTAAGCCATTATTTACATGTTATGCCCTACGTATTGCTTGTTCATTAATTGTATTATTTTGGCTGCTTTGACCCGATTATCTTGCAAAATTGTGAGTGATGTCCCATGTTTGAAACCTACTTTTCGCGGTCTACATTTGATTCTTGCTTGATAGATTACACATTGTCTTCTATATGCGTATTTGTCTTGATTGCACTAACACATGGTTCCAACCACTTTATTTGCATGTTCCTTGGTTTCTAACATACACATTACCTCCCCTTGTAGGCTATTAATTTCACATCAGCGTTCGGTCCTCTCCTTTGGGCCGCATCCTCCTAGAGATGTCATATGTAACCCAAACGAGGGGGGCATACATTGGGTGAAAGTCACCCCATTCAAGAAAGATACATTGTCACACTTCAACCCCCTTATAATACAAGAAGAAAACATTATAATTTATAGAAATGGATTGGAATCTAACTTGGGTCATCATTACGGCACAAAGGCTAGCACCCGGATACACACATGAGAACTTGGGTACCCCCGACCCTTCTTGGGTGCCTATGACTAGAAGCATTTACATTTACTTTCTCAAATTATAATAGTTTTCAATAGTTTACAAAGTAGTTTGCACAACACAAGCACAATCCTCCAAAGAATCAAAATTCATTTTATCTCCTTTTTATTCTCTTTCTACTTGGATCAAACTAGATCAAACTTGATTTAACTGGAACAAAGTAGGATCATGTCATCTAAGCGGTGGTGTATATCTTTGGGAAGAAGTTAGGGATGGAGAATGAAATTATACCTTTCTCCCAAAACTTCTTTTTTTTTGTGTGGCGTGATATCACCCAAAAACTTGTACTTGGCGTGAGATCACCCGAAAAACTCATTATTGGCATGAGATTTCCCAAAAACTCATTCTTATCCAAAATTTTAGGACACTTTCTATCCTTTTCACTCATCATAGATCAGGTGCATGTTATCCCTGCAAAATTGTCAAGGGCAATTTGCAGGTAACCATACCCAAAAATTTTGTTTTGGCCCCAAGGAAGTTTGACAACGTTCGAAAGAAGTCCAAAATTCTCTTCCGAAAATCAAGTTTTAAGGACTTAGCCATTTTTCGATCTTTTTTGAGCGGGCGCCGACATTTGTCGTCTTTGACATTCAAAAAAAGATGCGCCAAAGGGCGCTGATAATGTGGTGTCGACAGGCTGATAGGTGCGCCAAAGGGCGCTGATAAGTTCATGCTGACACGAGGAAGAGTGCGCCAAGGCGCTGACTAGTTCATGTCGACACGCCGAAAGGTGCACCAAAGGGCGCCGATAAATTCTGCCGACATCTTTGATAGGTGCGCCAAAGGGCGCTGACAAGTTCATGCTGACACGATGAAAAGGCGCAAGTAAGTTCATGCTGACACGCCGAAAGGTGCGCCAAAGGGCGCTGATAAAGTCCTGTCGACATGCTGATAGGTGCGCCAAAGGGCGCTGATAAGTTCATGTCGACATGCTTGCGCCAAAGGGCGATAAAAGTCTGTCGACATGCTTGAATGGTCGCCAGAGGGCTAAGATCGTCTTTGACACGAAATGGTGCGCCAAAGGGCGCTGATAAATTCTGATCGACATGAATGGTGCGCCGAGGGCGCCGATAAGTTCATGTCACACGATGAAAAGGCGCAAGTAAGTTCATGCCGACACGCTTGTAAAGGTCGCCAAAGGGCGCCGATAAGTTCATGTTGACATGCTTTGATAAGTGCGCCCATTTCCAAAGAATGATAATGTGGTGTTGACATGCTAATATGTGCGCCCATTTCAAAAGGCGCTGATAAGTTCCTGCTGACACAATGAAAAGTGCGCCCTTTTGTAAATATCTTTGTAAATAGGTTGTTGGCTCCTTTTTGCCTTCTCTCTCCCTCATCTTCTATAAATATAGGAATACTTGTTGTATTCAGAGGTGAACATTTTTCAGATAGAAATAGAAGTGAGGAGAGAAAGACTTTGAGCTTTCTTGTAACAGAAAAGAACAGTAATACAATTATTCAGACTTTGTGCTCAATAGCTGTGTTATACATTAGATCTTTCTTACGTTAGATGAGTATGTGTTTAACTGTTGGATTCATATCTACTTTTCCGTCATTTGTTTATCAAAGATTGCTTTGTTTATTTATGCAAGTAGGTTTGGCTCATTTTACTACCAAACTAAAAACATAAATCTTCCGAGCTTTACGCTTTGGAATTCATTTCTTTTCTTCCTTCGGATCTGTTTTTCTCTTTTCCTTCTTTCATTCCTTTCTTTTCAAAAACACTCTTCCCAACCCCCGAAGGCGGAATCTGTGAGACTTGCATAGGTTCCTGCTAGTAGAAATAAGCAATAAACCGGTTTCGCTTTCTTTGTCTCAAAGAGGGGCTAAGCCTCCATGCAACATTTTCGCCTATCCATAGATCCGTCCACGCGGTGATTTTCACCAACAAGTGCACATGTTCTTTTTGCATTTTTACATACTTTTTATATACTTGGATCAAATTTGACTACTCTTTTTCTCTTATTTTTTATAGGTCCATCCTTTTAAGAACCAACAATCTCAAGCACAACACAAACATGAAAATGACAATAGATAAAAACATGGTAAACACATTACACTTTTCACCCCTGGGGTCACTTCCTATTTCCTAGCTTAGCTTTCATGCTTCATTTTTATCACTCCACACTTTTTCTTGTCTCCTTGGCACACTTTCACCATTGATCTACATGGTTATCAGTACGTATCTCTTATCTACTTTATGTTATCAAGTATTCACTCAACAACATAAATTGGGGGCAAATTTTGACACTAAATCACACACTTTGGGTACATTTCTAGGTTAGAGTCACATACTACTATTCATATGACTCCTAAGTGAGAAAAATAACAATTTATAGCTATCTTTGGCCTTTTGTCTATGTTTCATGTATTCTTTCTATCCTCTTACACCCTACATCCTAGTCAATACTTTATTTCTTAATATTTTATGACTCTGGACACCAACGCCCGGCACCCTTGTCCCCTCTAGGAACCCCCGAACTCTCTTTACTTTACTCGATCCTTTTGGGCATCTTTTACCTTTTGGGCATCTTATTTTCTTATGGGTTAGTGTTCTAGTTGTTAGTTACAAAATTCAACCATGGGAATCATATAATATAAAGCTATGTGACCATAATAAAGGAAAAATCTCTAAGCATTTACTATCACCACCTAAGGTTGCATCCAAAGGGATTTCAAGAGCATAAAAATAGCCATCTAGCTTCATCCAAGGGACAAGGGACTACATTTTCTACATACACACATAGGAGGAGAAGTTCATTTTTACATCCACACATCTATTTACATTGCTACATCTAGCTATTGCTCATTATCAAGTGCATCTTTCACAAGAGCCACCTAGGGCATGATTCTTACACACACACATGAGAACTACATGGAATCTAAAATGTATTGCAATGCTCAGTTGTAATCTCACTCAGTCGGGTGATTGTGAGGGTTAGTTTGACTCCCCATTTACATATTTTTAAGGATTTGATGTGTTTTGGGGTTTTGTAGGTTATCTCTCTCTTTTAGGTTATAGGTGAACTTGGCGACCAATCAAGAACATACAAGAGACATATAACAAGGGTGAGAGAACATCTAGCGACAAAAGAAAAATCTATTTCTCGAGTGTTTTTGCAATCACGGGAACCTAGAAGTATTCTCCAACACCTAAGAGCCCTTGACCCAGTCCGTGCCCCAACCCAACTTATTTTGACAATTCTAGAATATTTTTGGTGCGGTTACAACAGTCTACCCTCCTATTTCATCAGCTTTTCTAGCTCAAAGCATACCTTGAGATTAAGTGCGAAATTAGCTAAGTCTCTTATTCCCTCTCTTGTACTTAGGGTTTTAATTTCCATTTTCTTATTGCTTGTGTCAAATTTTTACCTTAGAATTTTATTTATTATTTGCGACTCTACAATATCTTAGAGTCAATATTAAATGTCGAACTACTCCGGTTATTGGGTGTGAATTCTACTTGTGCCTACTCACAACAATAACCTTCCTTTTTCTAATTTCTCTCCTTCACCCCTCATCGCTGCAATTTCCTCCCTTGTACCTCGTACAAGCATTTTTCCTCAGTTTAAGGAAGTGTTCTGTCGATCCTCAACCTATTTGGCCAACCCACATAATTTAGATAGGAGTATATTAGTTTATATTCAATAATGGGAGCTGCCCCATTCAATGTAGAGGGACATAGCCCCATGAGTGTTGGTGGAAACACCTAATTTTCCATATTGATAAATTATTTCACTAATAGGATATAAGGAAAATTATTTAATTCTCAAGTACCTAATTACTAAATCTAGGTCTCTAAATTCACCTCCCTTTAATATAGTAAATGGATTGTAGTGTTTGAGATGTTGTAAGATTCCTCAAAGAGTGAAACCCAAAATAAAAGAGTGTATTCAATGTCCATATAATGCAAATCGAATATTTAACTATGAAAATATTAAATTTTCCATTTGTAAAACAAGAGAAGAGAAAGGAAGGATTACACCTATATTTGTGGAGACAAATTTTCTCAATATATGGAGAATACCATTCCCCTTACAAATGGTATGGGGAGATGGATATTGCAATAGCCACCATGAATAATTTCAAGGTGATCAATTTTTCTATTTTAAAGTAGAAACGTAACTATAAAATGAACAAGGACACTAGTGCATTGAATATCCAACACTTGAACATGAGTGGAATCATATGAGCCCATAAATTATAATTCCCTAGGACATTTTGATTCTTAACCCTAATTCACGTTTTATAATAAATCGATTATTGTAGATGGATCTAGGTTTGTAAATAAGTGAACATCTTGAATGGATAGATGCACAAAGTTGGGGGTAAATTTTATGGCCATTTTTGGTTATTTTTGCAAGGGGAATATGCCCTTCTAAAAGTGTATAAACCCTTTGCAAATTCCTTCTTGAAACTATTTTGAATAGGTTTGATTAAAAAAAGGATTCAAATAGGAATACACCCTTTGTAATACAAAAGACATGTACCCTTTGTAGTATTTTTTTTTAAATGGATTTTCAATGGGCATGCACCATTTAAAAAAAAAAAATGTTCTTCCCTCCTAAATAACCTTGGATTTTGGCTAGGGATCCAAACCTCATATTTATACCTACATTAGATCAACCAAGTAGGGTTGGAGGTTTCTTGGATATTGGCTAGGGATCTCAAATTTGGATTTATACATGCATTAGATCAACCAAGAAGGATTTTGATACATTTATTCACCTTCATATGCATAAAATATTCATTATCTTTACGTATTTTTATATAAAATATATATGAGTTTGTAGAGGGGAGAATCTAGTTTTTGAAAATATAATTTTTGTAAAGATTCAATTATTATTTAGTTTATACATAATATAACTCCTTAGGAATGATTCACTATCATTACTAATAGTTTAATAACTTTTTAATGGCTAACCAACATATTATAAAAGTTATATCTCAACAATCTATTCAATATTGGCTAGTATTTAACAATAAATTAAAATATATGAAGTTAATCTCAATATGTTGTGTATGTACACTTGAATTTTAATTTTTACTACTTTATTGACTTGTAAAATTATTTTAAATTATTTTATTAATTGAAAAAGTATGAAAAGCATATCCTCAAAAATCATGAACATTTGTTGAATCCTTAAAATTTCATATAAAAGCTCAACCATTTTCTCAAAAGTGGGTGTCCGTACACATGTACTTTTATTAATTTTTCACAAAAACTTACTATGTTACTATTAAAAATGCATAAATTTCACATATTTATCTCATATGGGTGTTTCAAATAATTATATCAAAAAACAAGATTCAAAATTTCACAAATGATCTTCTTACATCATTAAAAATAATTTGTTAAAATGCCAAGTCTCTCCAAGTTCATGTATTTCTATTTTTAAGAAAAAATGACCACTTATCTCCCTTTAATCCCAATTATCTTATATCTTCTCAAACTAATTAAAAATTCTTGAAATAGAAATAGTAATATGTAGTTTATCTATGCCCCTTACATCTACAATAAAGGTAGTGAGTCTATAACTTGTATCTTCCATAATAATCATGCCTCTATCTTTGTAATAAATGTAGTGTATATATAATTTGTATGTGACATTATAATCATGGCTCATACATTTATAATAAATGCAATGAACTTGCTATCTAACCTACAACATGTAATTTGTACAAGTAAATTCTTAAATATTTCATATATTTTATAAAATAACCACATTGAATTCCCCCTATTTTGAGGCAAGTGAGATGTCATGTAGATCACTTGATCGAAAATAATATAATTGTATACAATAATCATCCTATATAAGTTATTTCTAAGTAAAAAGGTTATTGATGCCACAAATAAGGGACATTGATGTATCACATAAACAATAGTTTAAGGCCACACACACACACAATAATCAATGAATAATTTGATGTATAAATAATAAATATATAGTAGCCAAAAGGAATGTAGAATAAGATATACCACTCATGTAGCATCCACATATGTAAGTCCCAATAGCCATGAAAATAATTTTACAACACAATCTAATATATTGACATAACTAGGATACAAGAAGTAGAAACTTTGAAATATAACAATAACACTTGATATTATACAAGATGTGCTCAATTATCAAGGTGTGTGGGTGAAAGGAAATTACATAGTTTCGAAACATGTAGAGCCATGTGTAACATACATCAAGCTCGTATACCTTGTGAAACACATGTCTATATAATATAGTAAAGTCAAATAGAGGAGAAGGGTCAAGAATTGTGCATGATTAAATAGTTATTCTTAATGTATACATGTGATAGCCTTTAATAGGACCATGTTTCATATTAAAATGTTGTTTAGACATAGGAAAATGCATAGAATAAACCTATAGAGGATGTTTGTGCCTTGATTGAGTACTCGCATATATAAGAGGATTTTTTTCACTTTAATCTTATTCTATGGGATAGATAGATTTTTCTTAAATTCTCTAGTATAAGATATTGAATTAGATTTTCTAGGTAGAATAAATAATTCAAAGCTTATGAAGCTAAGGGAACCCTAGTAAGATGTCACATATCCCAATACTTTTGAGAGTGAAGAATAATGTAGATAGAATCAAATCCCCTACTTGAAACATTAACATTATATTCGTGATAGATCTATTGTTATCTTGAGAAGTAGGCCATATATGTTTCTCACTATATCACAAAGATTTAAGTAATTTCATAGTGTACACATAAAATCACGCACTTGGGTACATTTCTAGGTCCTAAAAGAGTACTTGCAGTCATATGATTCCTAAGTGAGAAAACTAGTAATTGACATCTATCTATGGCCTCTTTTCTTTGTTTCTTGTCTTCTTTCCTGCCATTTGCACCCTAAAACTAAGTTGATATTTCATTTACTTATATTTTATGAATCTATACACCAAAGTGCCTAGAAATGACATCATCTCCAAGGCACCCTCATCCTTTTGGGTTCCCTTGACACTTTTCCATCTCACTCGCTTATTTTGGTTGTCTTTTATCTTTTGGACATATTATTTTATTATGGGTCATACTTCTAGATGTCAATTATGAAATTCAACCAAGGGAACCATATCAATACAAATATTTGTGAAAAATAAAGGACCAAGCTCTAAGCATCTATTATCATCACCTAAGGTTACATCCAAAGGCATCTAAGAGCATAAAGGCATCCATCTAGCTTTCATTCATGGGACAAGGGACTACATTTTCTACATACACTTCCTAGGAAGGGGAAGTTAATTTTTCTATCCATGCATCTATTTACTTTAGTACATCTAGTTATCACCCACTATCACATGCACTCACACAAGGGCTTCATAGGGTATGATTCTATCACACATGCACAAGAACTACATGGAGTCTGAGATGTAGTGTAGTTATTGGCTATAAGTTCACTCATTCGGGTGACCGGCTGGGTCATCCAATCCGTATATTGTATCCTTTCTTTTTTGGGATTTGATGTAGTTTGAGGGTTTTACATTTCATTATCTATTTACAGGTTACATACGAGTTTTTGATCATAGTCCGACATACAAAGCGACCAACAATGACTACTAGCGACCATATTGCGATATCGGAAAAACCAGGTTCTTAGCTCCTACGCGATTACTGAGACACCTAGCATAATTCTCTAGTGCTTAAGTGCCCCCACCCCATTCCAAGTGCCCCTGGTCCAGATTATTTGACACTTCCAAAATTTATGGTGCTTAGTTGTGACAGTCTTCCCTTTATGTTCATCAATTTTCTATCCCGATCAGGTCCCAACATCAGGCGTAAATCAACTAAGTCACTCTTTCCCTCTCTTGCACTTAGGGTTTCATATTTATCTAGCTTATTACTTATGTCAAATATGTACTTTAGCATTTATTTATCATACATGACTCTACAATATTAGGGTTTTAACACTTAAATCTATTTTTCTAGATCATTTGGTGAACCCCACTCGTGATCGGTCATTTGGATCCTTATCTTGCACATTTCTTCATGGATTCTAAGGTTCCTCAAATTTCTTTGCATGATTTACTTCAAATGCATCCACCTTATAAAGATGTTCTTCAAAAATCCTAGACACCATGTATCTTCCTAGAGATATGCCACCCGCTCAAGTGAGTTCCATTTTTTATCGTCTCTCTGATGACCCTAGCCTTTGTGATCCTCCATCCAATCAACCCATCTTAGAGTCAATTTAGGCTTTTCATTCTTTATTTCAAGACAAAATTCAAGCTATGGAATCAACGATTAAATCTCTTAAATATGAAATTCAGCATCTCAAGGATGCTTTTAAGCTCATGCTAATTATCCTTCTACATCTCATTCTTCTCATCCTAATTCTATGTCTTCTACATGTGCTCGCACAGTGAACCGTAATTCTTACCACTCCCCACACCTATCAAGTCTTGTCACAATGCTAAGCAACATGACATTCTTCTTGCACTCCTTAATTACCAATTGATCAATTTTCCACCTACTAATTTCTATCCTCATTGGCTACCAACTATCGAGGTCTCCCATTTTACAATTATCATCAAATCAATGGACATCATGACAATGAATGCTATGATTTAAAACAAATAATTGGGAACCTTGGGTATCATAGATTTATCTCATTTGATGCATAACATTCTATTACATCCCCATATCCAAATGCTACATCCAAATGGGATCCTAAATATGCTCCTTCTATGACTAATGAGAATTAGGCTATCACTTCTAATGTTCCTTCTTTGGTCACTCAAGTGCCACCTATACAACCCACTCCAATTCCTAAGCAACCTCCTCTTAACCTCAATATAACACCTCCTCCTCTCAAGTCTTCTACAACATTACCAAGTCAAAAATAGAAATCGCCTCTCAAAATCGGTCCAAAATATCCTCCTCTCAAGTCTTCTAAAACATTAACAAGTCAAACAAAGAAACTACCTCTCAAAATTGGTCCAACATCTCCTTCTCTCAAGTCTTCTACGTGTTATCAATCTTGCATAAGCTACAACCAATCATTTTTTTCAAGAAAACTACTCCTTACATTGATCCCCTTAGCAACATCGACTAGATCTACACCTCTCACACACTTAGGGGAATCATGCTTACTTCTCTCCCCCCTAACATCATCAGGTGTCTACCATTTCTATTATTATGCTTTGTGCTTCATATTTCATCTTTCTAGCATTCCATTCTCACACATCATACTACCCTATGATGCACTCTTGTGTTAAGGTTCACACTTGACTGTTGAGGGAATACTACATCCATGAACCTCACACACTACACATTTCATGATACATATTTCTAGTACTCCATTCTCACATGTCATACTATCTTATTCTTCAATCTATGCTCTATGCTTCATTGATCTATCTATCTAGCACACATTATCAAACCATTTCCCGATGATGCACTTTTGTTCTATGGTTCATTTTTTATTGTTGAGGGGTATTTTATAAATGAACCTCATATCATACTTATACACATTCATTGGGGGCATGCTAATCCTATCACATTCACTTTTCATTCCATTCCATTCAAACTCACAACATATTACATATCTTGGTTACACTTATTCTTGTTTTCTTATACTTGCATGTACACTTTATTTTCCATGATAGACAAATACTTAGTATGTCATTATCTTTTCTATATACACATGCACATTCACTTGTTCTCTAGTTGTGAATGCAAAATCCTTATGGATCCTTACACACTACAATAATGCTTGGCATTCTACCTCTTACCAATCTCACTAAGGCTCCTGGGGACATCTACATTTCTACTCTTACACATCACATGTGTTATTGTTTCATTACATACTACTTCCTATTATTACTAGCACACTATTTTCACATTGATCTATACACACTTTGACATACTATTTATCTTTCTAACATGCTAACGGGTGCTTCATGTGCAAAATTTATCTTACTAGGAACTATTTTCCACCATGGTTGTCTGATACTTTGCTTGCTTATTATTTTCCATTGTTTTCCATTGTATGTTATTATTTTTGCGGGCTATGCCCTTTGTCTTGTGTGCACACTATATGATTTTGGACACTTCAGCTCTTCCGATTATCTTATGACATTGTGAGTGGTTTCCCATGTATGAAACCCACTTTTCATGGTCTCTCTTTTGTAAGCATATTTTCTTTGTTTCACGTGATTTTCCTTGACATGCTTGCTTCCTTTTATACTAAAACATGTATCTATCCATCTTATTTACATGTTCCTTGGTTTCTACCATACACATCCCCTCCCCGTAGGGATACAATTTCATATTAGTTTCAGTCCTCTCTTTGGGGTGGATTTTTCTAGTGATGTCCCATGCACCCCAAACAAGGGGGCATACATTGGGTAAATCAGTCACCCCATATAACAATACAACATAGTTCAACATAGATATAAGATAAACTACAGATTAAAAAATGTCCTAGAATCGACTTGGTCCTCGGTTCAAGACACACACACAGGTGCCTAGCTATATACACTAGTGCTTGGGTGCTTTTGACCTTTCCCAAGATCCTATGTCCTTGGGGAAGATACAAAAAAATTATCAAATTAGCACAGTCTATAATAATTCACAAAGTAGTTTCACAAGAATAGGTGTTGGCCTCAGAATATAGAATGCATGCAATCCCCTACAATCTCCTTGAATTGGGACAATCATTACATTTGGAACAATATAGAAATAAACACGGATCACACCATCTACATTGGTGTATAAATTTTGGAAGCAGACATGGAAGGAGAGTAAAATTAGACCTCTCTCCCCAACACTCTTCTTCTATGGCGCGAGTTCACCTAAAAACTCGAACTTAGTGTGATATCACCAAAAAAACTCATTCTTGGCATGAGATCACCCAAAAAACCACTCTTGGTATGAGATCTCCCAAAAACTCACTCTTCTACAACATTTTAGGACATTTTCTATCCTTTTCACTCTTCACAAATTAGGTGCACACTTTCCTTTTATTACTTTTACACATACATTTACATACTTTTATAGAGTTTTCATAACACGTGACTTTGACTACTCTTTCACTCTTATTTTACATGTTTGTCCTTAATATGCAACAAGAAGTAGCCCTAAATTAATAAAATCAACAAGTAGAACACAAGACAACACAACTCGCTCCACCCCTAGGGTCACTTCCTCTTTCTTAGCTTCCACGCTTCATTTTTATCACTTCACACTTTCACTTGTCTCCTCGCACGTTATCGCCATCACATTCTACATGGTTATTAGGTATGCATATCTTATCTACTTTATGTTATTAAGTATTCACTTAGAAACATAAAGTGGGGGGAAATATAGACACACAATCATGCGCTTGGGTACATTTCTAGGTCCTAAAAAAATACTTTCATTCATATGATTCCTAAGCAATAAAACTAGTAATTGATAACTATCTTTGGCCTCTTTTCTTTGTTTATTTTCTTCTTTTTAACCTTTTACACCCTACATCCCAATTGATATTTCACTTACTTATATTTTATGACTCTAGACACCAGTGCCCAGACAAGATGCCAACGCCCATGCACCCTTGTTCTTTTGGGTGCCTTGACCCTTTTCTATTTCACTTGCTTATTTTGGGTATCTTTTATATTTTGGGCATCTTATATTTTCTTATGGGTCAGCATTTCAATTGTTAATTACAAAATTCAACCAAGGTAATCATATAAATACAAAGTTATGTGACCAAAATAAAGGACCAAGCTCTAATCATCTATTAGCATCACTCAAGGTTACATCCAAAGGCATCTAAGAGCATCAAATACATCCATCTAGCTTTCATTCAAGGGAAAAGGAACTACATTTTATACATACACTTCATAGGAAGGGAAGTTCATTTTTCCATCCACACATCTATTTACATTAGTAAATCTAGCTATCACCCACTATCACATACACTTGCACAAGGGCTTCCTAGGGCACGATTCTATCACACACACACACAAGAACTAAAGGGATTCTAAGATGTAGTGCAACACTCAATCGTAATGTTCATTCATTCGATGACCTCCGTGGTTAGTTCGACTCCCCATATTACATCTTTTCTTTTTGGGATTTGATGTATTTTAAGGGTTTTATAGGTCATTATCTCTTTGTAGGTTATAGGTGAATTATGCTATCATAGTGCAACATACAAGTGACCAATAGTGATTAAAAACAACCATCTTATGATACAAGAAAAACCAAGTTCGATCTCCTGTGCATTCACAGGGGCCCTAATAGAGGTCTCTAATGCCTAGGTGTCCCAAATTTCCCAATCCAAGTGCCCTCGGTCCAGGATTATCTCGCTAGTTCCATAATTTACTTCGTGTTCAATTACAAAATTCTCCCCTTCTTGTTCATTATTTTTCCAACCCAGATCATTCTTTGCATCATGCATAAATCAACCAAGTCACTCTTTCCGTCTCTCTTGCACTTAGGGATTCATATTTATCTAGCTTATTACTTGTGTCCAATATGTACTTTAGCATTTATTTATCATACATGACTCTACATTATTAGGGTTTAGCATAATTTTAATTTTTGTTAAATCACATAGTACATAGATTTTCACAACCATTGTCACCACCATAAAAATACAAATATTATATTGATTAATATAGGCATGAATTTATAAAGTGTTTTTATCCAAAGAATTATCTACATTTTATATTTCACTAAATGTAATAACATAACATCAAGGTGGATCAATAGTGATAGCTATAGTGAGGGAATTAAATGAATGAATATAATATGCTAGATGTTGATACACGTTGCACATGTGATGAACATTTAGATTTCCTTTATGATTAATCGTATGTTGAGGTAATGGATCATTGAAAATTTTAAGATATTCATATTCATTGATTATTGGTTTAGAATATGCTTGATTAGCGTCAATTTCAAATGTTTGATTATCAATGATATTTTTAATGATATGTTTTAGCTTGAAACATCGATTGTTTAGAACAATCTTTATATTGATGATAGTCACAATATAAATTTTTAATAATGATCAAAATGATTCTCTCATATAAAATCCATAGGAAAAGGGGGATATATGGGGTTATAGTCAAGAAATAATTGAAGTATGATATGAAGAGGTTATGTTAGTTATGTGAATTGTCTCTTAGGATAGGTCACATCAATTGAAGCTTAGTTGGTTGAGATATGAAATCGATAATAATTTTTTATTCATTCTTATTGTCATTAGATTCATGCATAGATTGCATGTTATGTACATATTTAATCTTCTTCAATGTTACATGATTGAGCTCATGATTTTTTAGTGTATGATATAGATCATCGAATTATTATAGCTTATAAAATATGATTGAGTTTTTCAAAGGTTCTAGCAAACTTCATATGAATATATATTAAATATCATTATCTATAAGTGGATTATTCATCTTAGTAAGCATCATATTTTAAAATAACACATAAGCACTAAAGATCTCATCATATTCTTCCTTAATTTTTTTATGTGAACGTAAGAGACTTTCTCACCAATATTGATTGTAATGTAGCCAAAATTAACACAAACTCAATACACTGCAAATATATTGAACGCAAAGAAAATAAATATTCTTATTCGTTATTGAATCATCAATTAAAATTCTTATTTAATAAGAAAAAACTCCCAACTCAATTTTCCAAGCAAACTCTAACTAGCTTTGACTAAATCTACTCTAGGTGGCAAAATTTACTATTTTTAGCACTTTACTAGAACCTGCTATTCTTAGTAAGTTTGCATGCTTATTCATACGTGCAAAAACAATTCCATGCATCTTATACATGCCTGAATTAGAGGAATTTCCAACTTTCTAACCTACTATGCATTCAATTGACTAAAATTAACTAATGCAAAAAATAGGAAAAAACCGAATTACAACTTAAATCTTAATTTTTGTCCCCCATATAGCGGATTTTGGCCCAAAAATGTGCTATAAATGGATCTAATTGGAAATGTGGGTTGACAGGTGCATTCATCTTGCTAAAACAAGTAATTTGAAAAAAAAAGGCTCAAATAGACACCCGGGTCAAAAGTTATGACAATTTTAAGTTTTTGCTAAAACTTGTGCATCATTCTCCCTTGCTTGAAAAAAACACATCTCCTACAAGTTGTCTTCTTCAAATTTCTACCATTTATATTTATCTATCTTCTTAATCTCCCACTCTCTCGACCCATGTGTTTTTTTTTTTTGTTCCAATCCTTTCCAATGTACCAAATATTTGTTGTATTGTCCATGTCACATGTTCATAGTTTTCTTGTCTAAAATCTAATCTACTTCTTCTTTATTTTTCACTAGAACCTACTTCCTCCAATATAATAATTATTTAATAACATCCCATTCATCACTATCTCCATTAAAATAATATAATTATGAAACATTAAACACAAGAGAAATATGAAAATTACTCCGACAATTCCACGGGGATTCACTTAGTAAAAGTATGGTATAGCACTTATTAAAGAATACCCTTAATTCTAGTTTCTACCTCTAATTATTCAATTAATAATACCCCCTCCCGTTATATTATTAGAATGAAAATACCCCCTATTTTTTCCATGTACCTTACTTACCCATTTTTCAATTACAATTTTATTTACCCCTTTTTATTTCTACCCCAATATATTAGACAAAAATATATTATATTTCTCACTCAATTTTTTTTAATATGCATTTCCTTTCGAAAGATAGTTCGAAGCCATTGAATACATATTACAAGTCACCCTATATATGTTAAGCTTTATGCATTTATCAATAGTTCTTCAAATAATTAAGATGGTGAAATAATATCACTTGTGTTGAAAAGCATACTCAATTCTAGTTTTCTACCATCTTATTATTTCTTAGTTAAGAATCTAGATTTATTTATTAAAAAGAGATTATAATTTAATTTATGACCACACTCCTTTTGCAATTTTAAGGTATTTACTTTTAAAAACTAGGGTTCAAATGTTTTAGTTTTATATTAAAAGTAAACCTCTATTTCCTTTGGCCCATCTCTCTAACCTACCCCCAATACCTGATTCAAAACATTAATAAATTAAACCCTTTCACCCCCTCATGTCTACCGGTATATTGAGTTTAATTTTATTAATTTTAATTACCTCAATATGAACCCACGTGCTAGGATATTGCCTAGCTAATGAACCCCCGTGGACAATTCTACCTCATAAGCATTATCATTTATCTT
This sequence comes from Taxus wallichiana var. yunnanensis, assembly GCA_018340775.1. Classification (NCBI taxonomy): domain Eukaryota; kingdom Viridiplantae; phylum Streptophyta; class Pinopsida; order Cupressales; family Taxaceae; genus Taxus; species Taxus wallichiana. The sequence continues at coordinate 64,240,295 of CM031238.1, read as the reverse complement.
CTTCGTGATTTTGCGAGGACCAATCTTCTTGTACTTCACTTTTTATAGGTTCCTTTTGGAAACCTTTCCTTTTGAAGGTATACCATAACCAACTCACCCACTGTAAACACATTTCTCCTTTTGTGCACATCTTCTATTTCCTTATACTTATCATTACTATTTTATAGTTTCTTCCCGCAATTGTTGTATATGTTCGTAAAATGCTTCTCCATCATCATTGAATCTATCATCAATTGGTAGTTACACAAAATCTAACACCTTTCTTGGATTAATCCCATACACAATATAAAATGGAGACTTTCTTGTGGATCTATTTACTAAACTATTATAAGAAAAATCATCTTGGGGTAGTGCTAAGTCCCATTGTTTTGGCTTTTCCCCAACTATGTACCTTAACAGGTTTCCCAAACTTCTGTTTACCACCTCTATTTTCCCATAAGTCTGAGGATGATAGGAACTGCTGAACTATATATTTTTTCGTAACTTCTTCCATAAAGTCCTCCAAAATGACTTAAGAACCTTGTGTCCCTATCTGAAGTAATGGTTTTTGGAACACCATGTAACCTAACAACTTCTCTAAAAAACAAATCTAATACTCTTATTGCATCACTATTTTTCTTAAAGGAAATAAAATGAAACATATTAGAGAACCTAAGAACAACCAAAAAAATTGAGGCATTATCTCGTTGTGTTTTTAGTAATCCCAAAACAAAATCCATCCTCAAATTTTTCCATGGTCCTTTGGGAATAAGAAATGTCATATACAACCCTGTATTATATGCATGGCCTTTCGAAACTTGGAAAATTTTACACCTCTCCACATATCTTATCACATCTCTTTTCACCTTTGGCCAATAGTATGTCTCTTCTACCAAAGTTACAGCCTTACACTTACCAAAGTGCCCACCAATCCTCCGCTATACAACTATGTCACTATATTATCTCTCATGTAAACCAACTAGAATACATAGTTTGTGTCCCTTACATAGATAACCATCCTATAAAAGGTATTCATCCCGGACATCTTCTCGCATCACCTAACAATGGTTTTCTTAACCTTCAAAAATATCCCTAAAATCAGAATCGAAAAATACAAATCCTTTATTGCTTCAAAACCAACCACCTCATTCTCCATAGTTGTAAATATAGTCACATGTTTACTCAATGCATTCGAACTTGGTTTTTCTTTCTTGATTTATGCTTTAGAGAAAAGTATAACCCCGCATAAATGATACCCACTTTTCATGCCTACTATTCAACTTATTTTGTGTATTCACATACTTCATGGCTATGTGGTCTATAAATAACACAAACTCCTTAGGCACTAAGTAATGCCTTTAATGCCTCGCTCTTGACAATTGCATAAAATTCCACATCATATGTAGAGTAGTGTTTTCGTACCTCATTCAATTTCTCACTAAATAAATATATTGGCTTCCCACCTTGACTTAGGAAAACACCAATTCCCACATGTGAGGCATAATAATCAACCTCGAACAAATTATCGAAATCTGTAGTGATAAAATAGGTCCTTTTGTCACCTTCTTCTTCAAGAACTTAAAGCTATCCTCAGCTTCCTTTGTCCACAAAAATTCCCTTCCTTTTGTGTAATATGTTATAGGTGCTACAATACTACTAATTTTTTTAATAAATGTTCTATAAAATGTTGATAACCCATGGAAGCTTCTTACCTCTATAATACTCTGCGGAATAAGCCATTCAATAATTTCATTTATCTTTTTGAATCCATATGTACCCCATCTGCTGAAATAATAAAACCCAAAAATAGAAAACTCTCTTTCATAAACGTGCACTTATTCAAATTTGCATAGAGCTTATCTTTCCTTAACACTTCAAATATCACCCTCAGATGCCTCAAATTTTCTTCTTTAGTTTTACTAAAAATCAAGATATCATCAAAATAAACCACAAAAACTTACCATTGTACTCCCGTAGCACAATGTTCATCAACCTCATAAATGTGCTAGGTGCATAAGTTAACCCGAATGGCATCACCAACCACTCATATAATCCATCCACTATCTTGAATGTTATTTTACACACATATCCTTCTCTAAACCAAATTTGATGGTAACCACTACAAAGATCAATCTTAGTGAAATACCTAGATACAACGTAAGCACATCCATCATATCATCAAGGTGAGGTATAGGAAACCTATACTTGATTGTAATTTTATTGATTTCTCTACCATCCATGCACATTCTCCATGTTCCATCTTTATTTGGATTTAATAAAGATGGAGTTACACACGGACTCATGATATTCCTTACTACACCATTTCTCATGAGCTCTGTCACTTTCTTATTCAATTCTGCATGCAATGTCAGGCTCATCCTATAAGCTTCTTGATTTGGGAGTGAAGACCCTGGGATCAAATCAATATGTTATTGAATGTCTCTTTTGGGTGGTAACCCATTTGGTAGATCATCAAAAAATTCATCTACTAATTTTTTTTCCTCTACTGGTATTGGTGCACTTGCAAGTTCATCCTTATTTGCGACCAATGCATAAAAAACCTAGCTTCCTTTTCCTCCTTCACAAATTATTTTGCAAAAGCATATTTTAGGCCTTTCCTCTTCCTTAAGAAGTAGTAAAACTATTTTTGTGCCATCCTTCCAAAAATTATAAGTATTCTTTCCCCCATCATGAATAACGTTTCTATCAAATTACCATGGTATTCCTATCAACAAATGACATGCATCCATAGGAATAACATCACACCAAATCTCATCCCTATAACTTTTCCCAATAGAAAATTTATTAAACATCTCTTATCAATAGTAACTTCATTACCCTTCTTAAACCATGTAATACGGTAAGGGTTAGGATTCTTCTCACAATGCAAGCCTAGTTTCTCAACCATCTCATTTGAAACCATGTTCTCAAAAATAACACCATCAATAATAACATTACATACCTTTCCTCATGAAGTGCATATTGTTCTACAAATATTTGTACGTATCCATGCATCACCTTTGATATCCTTTCTTAGAGAAATCATCATCCTTTTGATCATCATATTTTCTCCCACATCAAGTAGAATTTCTAGGTCACGTTCTTCTTCTTGTTCAGCTTCAAGAATATTTAATCTTGGAGGATCTATTTTCCTCTTGTCGTGTGTATAATAATGCGAGAATTCAAATTCCCTATGCCCCTCTTCACCACATCTATAGCAAATAAATGGTCTTCATGGAGCCTCCCATCCTCTGCCGCCAACATATCCTCTACCCCTAGGAAATCCTCTATCTCTTTACTAATTTGAGAAATCTTGTCTTATATATTCTTGCTTTTACACTCCACGAGGTTGTTCTCATTTACCTTTATCGATACTACCTCATCCCTAAAAGGAGGATGAGGCCTCTCTAATCATCCCACCTAATCTCCTAAAACTTTGACAGTTTTATTTTTCTTTGGCCTTTAAAGCTAGTTGATATGCATCCTCCATGCTCTTGATCATGTGCATGCTTAGCTCATCTTGAATAGAAAATTTTAATCCATTCACATACCTTTCATCCATTTGTTTACCAATTTCTTCATGCTCTACACGAATGGACAACTTGTAAAACTCATCTGTGTATTCTTGCATGATTTGTAAGTTTTGTATGAGATTCTGAAACCTCATGTAATGGGTTTGTGCATAATCCATAGGAAGAAATTTATCTTTTAGCTTCTTCTTCGTCTTACTCTGTACTAATCCTTTTTGCCCTTTCTAGATCAAGCTTTTGTAGGTGATCCCACCATAACAAGTGCATGACCTTTTGATTTCATGCATGCAATTTCGACCTTTTTTCCTTTAACATATCCTTCCATTCAAAACACATTCCTATGCTAGTCAAACAATCTATCAGTTCCTCTCGGCTTTAGGATACCTCCATATTTTGAAACATTTACTCTTATCTCATCATTATTTCCTTCTAATGCTCAAAGCATCCTTTCTTCAAAATCTAAGGGTGGTCATTTTGCTTCCTCCTCTTCACAAGCTTCTTCTTCATTTGTGTCATCTCCACCTTGATTTCCTCTCTAGGCTATAATCGCAACAAGCTCAACAACTTTCCTATGCATTTTTGCATGTTTCTATTCATCTAGGAAATAACGCCCCTCTTCCTCTTCCTCTTCCTGCCATTGTTTTTTTCTCCACCAAGACTCAAACTTTCTCTAATACCAAATAATGTAGCCAAAATTAACACAAACTCAATGCACTGCAAATATCTTGAACTCAAAGAAAATGAATCATCTTATTTGTTATTGAATCATGAATTATAATGATTATTTACCAATATAGCAACTCAAAACTAGATTTTCCAAATATAATCCAACTAACATTGACTAAATCTACTCTAGGTGGCAAAATTTACTATTTTTAACAGTTTACTAGAACTTGCTATTCTTAGTAAGTTTGCATGCTTATTCATATGGGCACACAAATTTCCATGCATATTCTACATGTATAAATTAGAGGAATTTCCAACTTTCTAACCTACTATGCATTCAAGAGACTCAGATTAACTAATGCCCTAAAATAGGAAAAACCTGAATTACAATTGAAATCCTAATTTTCAGCCCCACAAACGGTAGATTTCGGGCCTAAAAATGTGCCAAAAATGGCACCAATCGATAGGGCAAGTTGATAGGTGCATTCATCTTGTCAAAACAAATAGTTTGAAAAAAAATGGGCTTAAATAGACACCCGGGTCAAAATTAATGACCGTTTTAAGTTTCTACTAAAATAGTGCATCATTCTCCCTTGCTTGAAAAAAGTGCAGCTCCTACAAGTTGTCTTCTTCAAATTTATGCCATTTATCTTTATCTAGATTCTTAATCTCCCACTCTGTGACCCATGTGTTTTCCTCTTGTTCCAATCCTTTCCAATGTACCAAATATTTTTGTATTGTCCATGTTGCATGTTCACTATTTTCTTGTCTAAAATCTGATCCACTTCTTTCTTTTTCACTGGAACTGTTGCCTCCAATCTACTACTTCTTCAATAACATCCCCTTCTTCACTATCTCCATGAAAATAATATAAATCTGAAACATTAAATACTGGAGAAATATCAAAATTACTCCCAATTTTACCTCATAAGCATTATCATTTATCTTCTTCATGATTTTGCAAGGACAAATCTTCATGTACTTCACTTGTTATAGGTTCCTTTCTGGATACCTTTCCTTTGGAAGGTATAATATAATTAACTCACCCACTGTAAACACATTTCTCTTTTTGTGCACATCTATTATTTCCTTTCACTTTTCATTACTATTTTTCAGCTTCTTCCACACTTCTTCCCGTAATTGTTGTATATGTTCAAGAAAATGCTTCTCCATCATCACTTATTCTCGTCATAAATTGGTATCTACACCAAATATAACACCACGTTTGGATTACTCCCATACTTAATATAAAATGGAGACTTTCCTGTGGATCTATTTATTGAACTATTATAAGAAAACTTGGCTTAGGGTAATGCTAAGTCCCATTGTTTTGGATTTTCCCAACTATGCAACTTAACAAATTTCACAAACTACTATTTACCACCTCTATTTTCCCATCATTCTAAGGATGAAATGCACTACTAAAATATAGCTTAGTTCCCAACTTCTTCCATAAATTCCTCAAGAAATTACTTAAGAACCTTGTGTCCCTATATGAAGTAATGGTTTTGGGACACCGTGCAACCTAACAACTTATCTGAATAACAAATCTGCTACTCCTATTACATCACTAGTTTTATTACATGTAATAAAATGAACCATCTTATAAAACCTATCAACAACCACAAAAATTGAGTCATTACCTCATTTTGTTTTTAGTAATCCCAAAACAAAATCCATACTCAAATCTTTCCATGGTCCTTTGGGAACAGGAAATGGCATATACAACCCTGTATTTTGTGCATGGCCTTTCGAGACTTGGAAAATTCTACACCTCTCCACATATCTTACCACATCTCTTTTCATCTTTGGCCAATAGTATTTCTCTTCTACCAAATATATAGTCTTATCCTTACCAAAGTGCCCAACCAATCCTCCGTTATGCAGCTCTTTCACTATATTATCTCTCATAGACCCAACTGAATACATAGTTGTCATCCCTTAAATAGATAGCCATCCTGTAAAAGGTACTCATCCTAGACATCACCTACATCACCTGAAAATGGTCTACTTAACCTTTCAACAATATCCTTGAAATCGAATCAAAAAATATAAATCCTTTATTTCTTAAAAACCAACCACCTCATTCTCCATAGTTGTAAATAGAGTCACAAGCCTACTCAATGCATCCACAACATGGTTATGCTTTCCTAATTTATGCTTTAGAGAAAAGTATAACCCTGCAAAAATGATACCCAATTTGCATGCTTACTACTCAACTTCTTTTTTTTATTCACATACTTCGAGCTATGTGGTCTCAGTAAATAACACAAAATCGTTAGACATTAAGTAATGCCTCCAATGCCTCGAGTTCTTGTAAAATTGCATAAAATTCCACATCATAAGTAGAGTAGTTTTTTCTTACCTCATTTAATTTCTCACTAAAGAAATCTATTAGCTTTCTACCTTGACTTAAGACAACACCAATGCCCACATGTGAGGCATCACAATCAACCTCGAAAACTTTATCAAAATCTAGTAGTGCCAAAATATGTGCTTCTGTCACCTTCTTCTTCAAGAACTTAAAGCTATCCTCAACTTCCTTTATCCAAAAAAACTCCCTTCCTTTTGTGCAATATATTATAGGTGCTACAATACTACTAAATTTTTTAATAAAATTTCTATAAAATATGGCTAACCCATGGAAGTTTCTTATCTTTTTATACTCCTTGAGTAGGCCATTCAATAATTGCCTTTATCTTTTCTGAGTCCATCTATACCCCATCTCTGAAATAATAAAACCCAAAAATACCAAACTCTCTTGCATAAACATGCACTTCTTCAAATTTGCATAGAGCTTCTCTTTCCTTAACACTTCAAATATCACCCTTAGATGCCTCAAATGTTCTTCTTTAGTTTTATTGAAAATCAAGATATCATCAAAATAAACCACAACAAACTTACCATTGTACTCTCGCAGACAAAGGTTCATCAACCTCATAAAAGTGCTAGGTGCATTAGATAACCCAAATGGCATCACCAACCACTCATATAATCCATCCCCTATCTTGAATGTTGTTTTCCACTCATCTCCTTCTCTTATCTAAATCTGATGGTAACCACTACGAAGATCAATCTTGGTGAAATACCTAGATCCAACAAGCACATCCATCATATCATCAAGGAGAGGTATAGGAAACCTATAATTGATTGTAATTTTATTGATTTCTCTGTTATCTGTGCACATTCTCCATGTTCCATCTTTCTTTGGAGTTAATAAAGCTGGAGTTTCACACGGACTCATGCTCTCCCTTACTACACCCTTTCTCATGGGCAAGGTCACTTGCTTATTCAATTCTACATACAATATTGGGCTCATCCTATAAGCTGCTTGATTTGGGAGTGAAGACCTTGGGATAAAATCAATATGGTGTTGAATATCTCTTTTGGGTGGTAACCCATCTAGTATCTCATCAGGAATAACATCAGAAAATTCATCTATTAATTTTTCTACCTCTACTGGTATTGGTGCACTTACATGTTCATCCTTATTTGCAACCAACGCATATCAAAACCAAATTTCCTTTTCCTTCTTCCCAATTTATTTTGCAGAAAGCATATTTTTAGCCTTTCCCTCTTCCTTAAGAGGTAGAAAACTATTTTTGTGCCATCCTTCCAAAAATTATAAGTATTCTTTCCCCGTCATGAATAAATTTTATATCAAATTTCCATGGTATGCCTAACAACAAATGACATGCATCCATAGGAATAAAATGACACCAAATATCCCCTATAACTTTTCACAATAGAAAAAATTGTTAAACATCTCTTATCAACAGAACTTCATTACCCTTCTTAATCCATGCAATACGGTAAGGGTTATGATTCTTCTCATAATGCAAGCTTAGTTTATCAACTATCTCATTTGAAACCATGCTCTCACAACTACCACCATCAATAATAACATTACGTACCTTTCCTCTTGAAGTGCATCTTATTCTGGAAATATTTGTGCATAGCCATGCATCACCCTTGGTCTCCTTTCTTGGAGAAATCATTGTCCTTTTGATCATCAAATTTTCTCCCACATCTGGTGGAATTTCTAGGTCATGTTCTTCTTGTTGTTGTTTAACTTCAACAAGATTTACTCTTGGAGGATCTACTTTCCTCTTGTCATTTGTATAATAATGTGGGAATTCAAACTCCCTATACCCCTCTTCACCACATTTGTAGGAAACAAGTGGTATTTGTGGAGCCTCCCATCCTCTCGCCACTGGCATATCATTTTCCCCTAGGAAATTCATTGCCTCTTTGTTGATTTAAGAAATCTTGTCTTATATATTCTTGATTTTCCACTCCACGAGGTTATTCTCCTCTACCTTGAATGAAACCATCTCATACCCGAAAGGAGGATGAGGCACCCTATTCATCCTAGGTCATCTCCTAAACTTTGACGGTTTTGTTTTTTTCGACCTTTAAAGCTAATTGATATGCATCCTCTATGCTCTTGATCTTATACATGCTTATCTCATCTTGAATAGAAAATTTTAATCCATTCACAGACGTTGCATCCATTTTTTCTCCATTTTCTTCATGCTCTATATGAATGGAAAACTTTTAAAACTCATCTGTGTATTCTTGCATGGTTTGTAAGTTGTCTAAGATTTTGAAACCTCCTATAAAGGGTTTGTGCATAATCCATAGGGAGAAATTTGTCTTTTAGATTCTTCTCCATCTTACTCTAAGTCCTAATCCTTTCTTTCCCCTTTCTTAACTACTCCTTTTGTAGGTGATCCCACCATAACATAGCATGACCTTTTAATTTCATGTATGCAAATTTTACCTTCTTTTCCTATGACATATCCTTCCACTCAAAAAAATTTCCCATGCTAGTCAACCAGTCTATCAACTCCTCTAGGTTTTAGGCTACCTCCATATTCTGAAACATCAACTCTTATCCCATCATTCTTTCTTTCTAATGCTTGAAGCATCCTTTCTTCAAAATCTAAGGGTGGTCCTTGTGCTTCCTCCTCTTCACAAACTTCTTCTTCATCTGTGTCATCTCCACCTTGATTTCCTCTCTGGGCTATAATTGCAGCAAGCTCAACAACTTGCCTCTGTAGATCCTGCATGTTTCTATTCATTTGGGAAATACCACCCCCTCTTCCTCTTCCTACCATTGTTTTTTTTTCCTCCACCAAGACTTGAACTTTCTCTAATACCAAATAATGTAGCCAAAATTAACACAAACTCAATACACTAGCAAATATCTTGAACTCAAAGAAAATAAATCTTCTTCTTCATTATTGAATCATGAATTGCAATGCTTATTTTATAAGAAAACAACTCCTAACTTGAGTTTCCAAGCAAGCTCTAACTAACTTTGACTAAATCTACTCTAGGCAAAATTTACTATTTTTAGCAGTTTACTAAAACCTATTATTCTTAGTAAGTTGGTATGCTTATTCATATGGGCACAAAAAATTCCACACATCTTCTACATTCCTAAATTAGAGGAATTTCCAACTTTTTAACCTACTATGCATTCAATAGACTAAAATTAACTAATGCCCTAAAATAGGAAAAACTAAATTACAACTTAAATCCTAATTTTTGGCCCCCAAATGGTGGATTTTGGCCTTAAAATGTGCCAAAATGGGTCCAAATGATAATTTCAGATTGATAAATGCATTTGTCTCATCTAAACAAGTATTTAAAAAGAGACGATCAAATGGACACCCGTGTCAAAATTTATAACCGTTTTAAGTTTCTGCTAAAAATAGTGCATCGATTGACAAATGAGCTAAGAATTGATTTGAAACTGGATTAAGGGCCCTTAAAAAATTAATTGGGAGATCATAGAATGAGTGTAGGGTATAATCCTTTATACTTTGTGGAAATAACTTAGTAAGAAGCATATCATTGTAATTATAAATTAGACAAGTTGCATGTAATGAGAAAATATGTTGTTTGAAATCTTCTTTACCTTTGTATATAACAAGATGATGAGAAACAAAGATTAGAGAAAACTTATAAGATGTTGTATACATCTAGATTTGTAAATTCAACATTTAAAAATGTTAGCATTGACTAATCCTTTTAATCATGACTTGTGTACCTACTATAAGCTTAATTATTATATTATAGTCCATCATTAGTCATATTAAAATACTTGATATCCATTACTTAGCTACTTATAAATATTATCATATCAATCACAAGTAGACATTTATTATTGATTATTATACATAGAGATCTACAAAAATCCTCACTACTATACCAAACTATTCAATAGGACCAAACCATTAAAAGGCCCAATCCTTATCAAAACAGTCCTCTCTTAGGCCACCCAAAGGTTGGTTTTCCATTTTTTATATCTTTATTGGGTCATCAAATCCACTACATTTTTTACTTAATGTAAATTATACCAAAAATGTATATAAGAAAGTCTAAGACACTCATTTACTCACCTTGCATCGTCAAGTACAAATCACTGGAAGGTAAAGAGAGCTTTCATAATATTCCCTAAAGAAAGAGAATACATTAGGAGAAAACAATACAAAGGTTTGAAGCACTCTAAACCATGTATAAGAGTCAAGATTCCCAAATTAAAATCCTATAAACCTAAATCGAAAAACAAAGATCATTCAATACAAAGCAATTATCAAGTATTCAAGTTGTCAAATATATTTACATCAATGGAGTATTAAATCACATAATTAGGTGGATAACTATGTGTGGTTTGAGGCCTCCTTCCATAGAGTGCCAACATAGGTGGCGTACACATTACACTTCAACCCCACCACGATTATGTTTGTAGGTTGTTAACAAATATTAGGGTTTTGGGTCAAGATGGTTGATTTAGAGGGTTTCACACATTATCAAGGCCTAAAATTTCATAATGAGGAATTTATTAGTTTTTCATAAAGATTATGGAAGTTACATATTCATTTTTAACCAATTTTTTTTTTCTATAGGATGAAACCGTTAAATGGTTTGGTCCTATACAAAATGGATTTTTCCTAGAGTGCGCTTTATTCCATGGTCATATACGAAGCATCTGCAAACTATTTCTAGTTATTTCATGCCCTTGTGACACATAGATAAGATTATAGAGTTACGAGTAGTAAAAAACATAATTTAAACCATATTCTCATGTATTACCGTATTTATCATGTGCCCTAATTGAATACAACTTATCAATATCATTTTACCAAGATTGTCACATTTAAATGTTGTTCAAGCATTCATCTATTGATCTAGTTGTATATTAGTTTCTAAGATGTCTATTTTGATTAGGGTTCCAAACTCTAATTTAGGTGAAATCATTTGATGAACCTAGTTATCGCTCTAATCATTAACCTATTTGGCATAAGTAACCATATTCTAAATTAGGCTTTCTATTATATACACTAGTTTACTTAAGGTTTCCACTTCTTCAAGATATCCTTTTTAATCATATGCATACAATGGCTCATATGTTTTCTTCCCCTCTTATCTTGTTGATAATAGTTATGATAACATGATATTTGTGGGAATATGTATCTTCCTATGACTTTCTTCGACAATTAAATGCTAACAATGTTAAAATATCCTTACTTGAGTTACTTCAAAGCACCCCTAAGCTATATAAATGTATTCTCCAAGGGGGTTTATAACAAAAAAATTCTACCTACCAATGCAAAACCATAATATGTAGTGTACATTCCTAATAATTTTTCTTGATAGAATAAATTATATTATTTGATATAAAGGACTTCCCTCACTAAAATATAATACATCATTGTCTCCCTTTATATAGTAAAGTTGAGGTACAATATTGATTGGTTGAATGTGTGTTTAATGGGTATAAATATTTGTAATATATATTTCCTTAATATTTTAGGTATTATGAAAGTTGACCTCACCCACTCATATATAAACATCCATGGATTCGATAATAAACCCCACAAAGTGCTTAGGAATATCACATTACATATTATCTTGGGAAACAAAAACTATATGTCTAGTTATGCCTAATAACCTCAATTATAATCTTACCTTGGGATGGCCATGGTTAAATTCCATGCATCCACTCTATAGATAGATAAAAATAAGAAATACTTTGGTGCAAGTTTTGGAGCCAAAACTAAAAAGGGAAGGATTATACAACTAATGTATGGTCCAAACTTGATTTATATGGTCATGACATGGAATTGTATGGTATTTGACACTTTGATATTTTTAATCTAAATTATTATTTTATTTTCTTATCTTTATATTTCCTTCGTTGTATGTCCTCTTGTTTTCACAACTTCACCTATGATCACCTCCAAAAAGTGGAAACAATAGAAATCCGTAACCCTTCATAAGAGAATTAGTAAAATTGTAAACAAAATTATAACATGTGTGTGTGGTTGAGGCTAGAATACTCGTAACGCTCTAATTTTGTATGTTATCTTGGTGAATGTTTTACATGCTATTATAATCACTGAATGAAGGAAAACATGTTAAGATAAACTCGATCTTAAAAGAATGTGTTACTAACTTGGATTCTTGCATGATGCTGTGATTTATCAGATAGACAGCAATTATTGTACTTTCATGTTTTGCTAATGTGACGAAAAATTGTCGTATACTTGCTATACTCTCGTTACCGATTGACAGCACACCTTGAATCAATTTCATTGATCCAAGTATGCTGAGGGCTTCTGGTGATTTCTGTATCGATTTACTCTTGAACCAAACCCGAGGTTGTTATGAACGCAGCAGCTCGACATAAGTATGAGCAGCTGCACGTAAATTTCAACGACAGGGGTTCGATTCTTGAGCCCTGTACTGTCGAACTTGGAACCTCGTGAGGTAAGAAATGCCTAGACACGGGTGGCCTTGATACGTGATCCAGAAGACAAAACGTCCTGCTTTGCATTAATGTGAATGTCTGTAGAAAGGCAGGATGGAGGTTGGGTTAGGAGTTGATTAGTGTTAGTGGTTAGTATGAATTAAAACCTAAACTAATCCTAAGTCCTAACATGCATCCTACACTACTATCCTAAGTGGATTTTTAAATTACAAAAAAAAAAGGGAAAATAAACCTAAGCCCTAATAACCTAAGGCTAAACTAAGACCTAGGTTGAACACTATATGCAACCTAAACTAATCCTAATCTAAAAGGGCGCGCAGACCCTTGGAAGGAGAGGATAAGGATGAAGGAAGGGCATTCATTAGCATTTAATAAAAATCCATACGTGGACAAAGCGCGCTTTGGCAAGTAGGAAATAGAGGCATCTATTTGGAGATAGAGCCAAATTCAGTTTTGCATGGGAAATTTGAAATTTAGAGTTCGCCAACTCAAGTGGCAGTGGCGTGGGAAGCTAGGAAAAGGCAGAGCCTTAATTGCATTGATTGTTCTTGGTCCTCGCGACCAGCTCGCCTTGGAAAGTGTATGAGGGAATTCAGATTTTCATTTTGTTGATTCGAGCTTTTTGCAAAGTCAGCTCTGCATTTGGTTTTTCCTAAGCATGGTTCAATTTTCTTAGAATTCGACACTGTTTCTTGAGATATTTTTAAGGCTGTTGCTAAGCCTGAAGAAGAAAGGAGTGCAGGGAAGTTTTTGTTGTCACCGTGGAAGGAAATAACGTGGAAAACAAAGCTTTCTTCGGGTTTTGAAAAGAGATTACAGTGTTAAGCCCTTCTCTTTAAAAATTCTTGCTTTTTTTAAGTGTCTCATTAAAACAACCCCGCTCTTGGGTTTTGATTCGTGATTGTTGTCAAGTCGATATGATTTGGATTTTTGGTTCTTTCTTCTTTTTTGGAAAATGTTAAGAAGCATCGCTTCCGTCGATCGGTCTTGATTTGTTTTTGCACGAATCACGTTGGAAATAGATATTCTCTTTCTCTGTTCGTGTTGTGTGGAATTGGAACAGGCTGTGTAATCGTTTCCTTATTGTGAAATTGTTTTCTTTGCTGTTGTGTTGGGAACTGTCCTTGTATGTAAAAAAGGGAAGTGGAAATACAGCCGTGTATATTGCTATGATTTGGGTTTCGTTGAATCTTGCTGTCATTTTGGAAATAATAAGAAACATTGTCTTTGGCTGCTGAGTTGAACTGTCCTTGTATTTCTCGAATGAAATACTTTCCTGTTGTACTGGTTCGTTTGATAGTAACGGGAAATTCATCCTATGTATCTTGAGACTATACACGTAATATGAGTTGTTTTCACTATTGAAACAATCGTTCATTTGCTAATGAACTGGAAGAAAGGAAATAATAGTTGTTGAAGTAGTTCTTATTGAAATTTTCTTTAAGGAAATAGATCCTTTCCCTTGTACTATTTTGGATTTTGGTGGAAGTGGCATTCGGGTTTTATATGAGTAATTGAACTCGATTTGAATGAAGTAATAGCAATATTTCCTTTGATGTGCCTGTTCTTGTATAGGAAATGAACGAATACATACTGGGTATTCGTGAAAGTAGGAAAAAGTTAACTGTTTTTCCTTCTGAAGTTATTAATGAATTGTGTTTCTCCTTGCTGTGAGGATAGGATGGCTTTATTGTGTTTTATTGATGTTGTTTGGTCTTCCTGTTCAGATTGTAGACACGATTACAAATTGGCTTTGTATTTTGTGCCATAAATGATCATACTTTCTTCTTGTTGTGATGAAAGGTTGATTCCATTGCATCTTGTAGTTGTGGTTTGACCTTCTGATTTGAACTGACTTGTGAATGCGAACTTGACGTGGATTTCTGTATAAATAAATGGAAAATATGGGAATTAGCTTGTTTTCTGAGTCTGTCCTGACTGTACCAAGCTTACGCAATTAACACCCTATGCGGGTTTGCCTTTATAGAGGTATTGACAAATGAATATTATATTTTGAGTTCTGTACCTCATTAAGAAAATGGAGATTGCTATTTTTGAGTTAACGGTTGGTCGAGATAGAACTCAAATTGATATTCATTGTTTGTGGTATATTGGATTGAAACCGCATGTGCTATGTGAGTTGCTTTTCAATGAGAACGATTGTTCTCGTTATCTTTATAAGTTGAGTCATGTCATGCTAAGATGAACACGATTTGGGTGTTTGATTTCATTTTGAACAAAATGATTGTTTTTAATGAAATTATAGGAAATGAATTCTTCTCTTTTGCTATTTTTGACTAAAAATAACATTGGAGCTTTACTGAGCATAAGAATTTGGTTTTGTTGTAGGTAACAACAATGTGTAATTTGTTAGTATGAACTGTATGCATCTTGATCTTGCTTGTTCCATGATGAATGCGATGTCTTACTAACCTGTTTCGATATTCGTATGAACCGAAATTAAAGGAAGTATTGGTAAGGGCTATAAGTTCTTCCTTGTTTTCGTTTAAAACGGATTATAAATGAAATTATTCTTGTTGCATTTTGGAAAGTGAATTCCGAATGGATTTTATAAGTTTCACTAAACTATTATCTTGATTTGTCTTTCGTTTGGATTCCATTGTTAGGACAACATGTGGAAAGAAATAGAGATATGGATGAAAGACTTGGAAAATTAATCTTTTCTTCTTTCATTCAATTGGAAAGTCAGTAATTCGTGAATAATGAATTTTGTAGTGCTTAGATAGGACAACTACATGCATTGCTGTTCGCTTTCTTATCGTACTTGATTGCTTGAATCTAATATGATACATAAACCGAAAGGAAAGTAATGAGTTTACATTTTAGTTAGTTTCATCCTTTGCATTTATTATTAATGAGAGGTGTGGAAAGGATAACAAGATGTTATATCTCAGAAGTCGCTTGTATTCTTAACTTTACAAATATTGTGAATTGATACTTGTAACGATTATGTGGAAACGGGACAGCAGTTCCTTGGCTGATTGTGATGATATTTTGATAGCTCAGTTGTTATGCTGATCTTTCTTTTGTGCCTATTTCGTGATTGATGTTTAACTGTCGTTTCATAAAAGCAGGGTTCTTTTATTGAGACAGTTAGTTGAAGCACCTTATTTTAAGGATAAGTGCTTAATATGCTCAGTTCATTGAACTGACCCGTGCAAATCATTTTGCAGATGGAATTTGATTTGAATGAAGACATGGCTGTTTTCTGATGCTTCTTGATTAACTGAAAGATGAATTGTAATTGTTGCTTTTATTCCTCTTCGAGGAATTGTGAAAAGAAGAAAATATATTCTTCTATCTATGAGTTGTATTGATGTTTTATGTAAACCATGCCCATCTAGTTGGATTGGCAAATGTATAGATTGATGACATGAAATGTTGAAAACAATTACAAGTGTGATATTTTAATAATTATATCGCTTTGATATTGTTGACTAAATTGGAAATATAATGTTATTTCTTAATTTGGATTTGTTTCATTGTCCTTGGATGGATGTTAAATGGAAACTGATTTCTATTCTTACCTAAATGCAACTTTTAAGTTGAAAAATGCAATTAGTTCATACTTGGGTAAAGATGAATTTTTAATTGACATTAAACAGGATTAGGAAGAATATGATTCCATAATCGAAAGGTATTCGTGATTAGCTTAGAGCTAAGGAATATCAATTAACTTTGGAATAATCGAACTTCGCTTTCGAACTCCATTAATGATCTCGTATGCTGAATTCAGAATAAAGGATATAGGATAAGTATATCCACAACTAATGGACCTTAACTATATAACGTTAAGGAGAACAAATGAATACATTTCTCGGAATTTAGACCTCGTATGAATGACGTCTAATAAGCTAGAATTCTGAATTTAGTTGCAGTTGGGAAAATCTTGGCTAAGTTTAATAGGTTAAACTTATCACGTCCATCGGTACAGACTGCTTAATCCAATGATTAAGAAGAGAACCAAGTAGGGAAATGCAGCCCTTCGACACGAAGGAGAAGATGCATAGCAAGATAATGGACGGATTTAGTCCCTCTTAGCCCTATACAACTGTAACGGAAACGAGGATCAAGGGATCAGCGTGGATGCTGAAAGTTGATTTTAATTATTAAATCGTATCCAAATCACTTGAGCAGGATGTGTATTCTCGATGGGAGAATTCTGTAGGACATTGGCATACGCCAGCTACAAGAATGTGTCTCCATGAAGACGGGGTCTTCATGACGACACAATGTTGCAGCTGACATATTGCAATGCCCTCCCGAATTAAAACATCAAGAATACATAGGCTGAATGTGTAACTCGTAGCAGGGGATAGGAGTATGATCTGGTATACGGAGTGACTCCGGAATACTAAAGATAACTAGACACACGGAGTCGTGGGGAACGACACCGTATGTCTACGTATCTTTAGTTACCAGGAGTGCCTTCCTATACCCGTTCATATTACTAGTTGGAATTGGAAGTTTAAAACTGACCTTAAACGAAGAGGACTGGTAGGAACCAGGAAAGACCATTCTAGATAACAGTGAAGTGAGGCGAAGGACGTATTCTATTGATGTGTATCACATCCAGAATATGATCATGCAAAGCATGTGAAAATCTTTGGCCAAAGTATCACAATTTCTAGTTGCGTTGTCCTTATCACTTAATTTAAGATGCAGGATGTCAGATGAATATCAGTAATAGATATTCAGATAGGCTTCTTAAATGGATCACTTCGATAACCGGGAAAGGTTATGAGAACAGGTATATATAATATACTATGCATAAATGAACATGAAGGATCGGTTGTTGCCGAGTCATGAAATGAAGGATCGTTGAAACTCCAAGCCATGAAAATGGAAGATCGGCAGTTCCTCGAGTCATTTACAGCAGCATATAGAATCTGTTATAAGATTGAATGGCATTGAATGTGTGTTCCATATTGTAAATATGCGAACAGGGAACATTCATTTTAAAAGAAATTGTGTGATCCAAACTGTGTTGTTTGGGCAGAGAACAATTATTAAAACTAGAACGTGTGTTTGAATTTTTATAATTCATAACAGAGAACGTTATCAAAAAAAAAAAAATTCCCTTGTTCTGGTATCTTAAATGGGGATGTTACATCTTGGTATCAAAGCTGAAGGTCGCAGCTCTTGACCTAATGAGTCCACGATATTAATAAGGTTTACATTTTCTTATTGAACAAAAATGGTCGAGACAAGAGGGAATGCTGCGAATAACCCGTTACAGGTGGAGAAGCAAAGAATCGCCCAAAAGTCGGATGAAATCCTTGCTGCCCTACTTGATACGAGGGATCATTTGACCGTATTGGAACAACAATCCAATGGGAAATGAAGAGGAGGAGAATGAAGCTGAAATAAATGATTAGTCAGCTTCTCTCGTGGACAACATCAACGGAGGGAATCGGGAGTTGATGATAATAATGTAATTGCTCCTAATCCCCCGAAAATAAAAGGGCAAGATTAGCAAATTTAACTTACAAATGATATAAAGAGAATAAGTCCTCCAAAGTTTGATGGGACAACTCTTGGGGACGGAGCTGAGAACTGGCTCAGTGAAATGGAGAAATACTTTGCAATAAGAAACTTCTCCAAAGAGACTAAAGCGATATGGGGAGCATATCAGCTTTCTCATGAAGCATCATCATGGTGGGACAACCGTAAGGTTGAGCTGAATATTGTCGAATTAGACATAACTTGGGATCAATTTAAGGGTTATTTTAGGCAACGATGGCTGCCTCAACTCTATTTTGATAGGAAAATGACTGAATTTCAGAACTGGTCGCAAGGAAGGCTGTCGGTGACGGAATACTGGGAAGGGTTTACTAAACTCCTTAAGTATGTGCCGCAGTACCAAGCTGACGAGAAGTTCAGAATATGGAAATTCATAATGGGACTGAATCCCATCATTGGTGGTGAAGTGGATGTCCATGGCCCAACCACCATGGATGGAGTTGTCGAAAAGGCAATCAGACAGGAACAAAAATTGAGGGCAATATCTGCTCACAGGGAAGAGATAAGGAAGAAGATTCCCAATCCTTCTTCGTCTCTTGCACCAAAAAGGGGACCTTGGAAAAGGTTTGGTGTGAAAAACAAAATTGTTGTAGATAACAACAAGAAACCTGTGATGAACAGACCTGTAAATAGTGTGCGGAACAGCTTCACAAAAGTTAATGGCATTGGACAGAAGTCCTATGGAAGCCAGAATGATAACTTCAAGGCTGGTAACAAATTTGAGCCTAGAAAAGGGCCAGCTGGAGGATGCTTCAACTGTGGAAAGGACCACTATGCGAATCACTGTCCTCTGAAGAAGGATGATCGCGGACAACAGCATAGGATACACGCTGCAGTTGGCTAATGCATGTCGAAAAGCAAGTGACGCCCATAGAAGTTACGGGTAAGTTATTCGGTACACCTGTAGTTATACTTTTTGATACTGGAGCTACAGAATGTTTTATTTCTGCTAAACTTGCTATGAAATTAAAAAGAAAGGCTGCAAGAATGGATAAAACATGGACAGTGCATTATGGGAATAATGTTGTCCATACAGTTGAAATGTGCCTTTTTGGGGCAATTCTTGATCTGCCTGGTTTCTCCACCGAAGTTGACTTGTATGTCACTCCTCTAGGATCATATGATATCATTATTGGAGTTAACTGGTTGGCTGAACATAAGGCAAAGGTCGACTGTTATGAAAAACAAATCTATTGCTTTGATGACCTGCAGAAAAGCACAGTCATTCAAGGTGTAAACGAAGTCAGCGCGCAGCTTAGGAAACCGATGGCTATGCAACTAAAGAGGGCTAAAAAGTAGGCTGCACTTTGTATGTGGTAAAAGTGACGGAAAATGCGGAAGAGGATAATGATTTCATGGAAAGATATCCATTGTTGAGGGATTTCCGTGATGTGTTTCCGGAGGAATTGCCGGGTCTTCCGCCCAAACGTGAGTTTGACTTCGCAATAGAGATCAAACCAGGAACGGAACCCATATCTAAGGCACCTTATAGAATGACTACCATTGAATTGGTAGAGCTGAAGGCTCAGTTACAAGAACTTCTGACTAAGGGGCTGATAAGACCGAGCGTCTCACCTTGGGGAGCGCCGGTAATTTTTGTAAAGAAAAAGGATGGCACTTTGAGGCTGTGCATTGATTACAGAATGCTGAACAAAGCAACTATTAAAAATCGATACCCACTTCCTAGGATTGATGATCTGTTTGATCAGATGCGAGGAGCATCAGTTTATTCAAAAATAGATCTACGATCAGGGTACCATCAGCTGAGAATAAAGGAAGAAGATATTCATAAAACAACTTTTAGAACGAGGTACGGGCATTATGAGTTCACGGTGTTGCCTTTTGGGCTGACTAATGCACCTGCCGCCTTCATGAATCTAATGAACAATATTTTTCAAGAATACTTAGACAAGTTTGTGCTTGATTCTTAGACGACATTCTTATATACTCTAAAATGTCGAAGAACACAAGAACATCTCAGGATAGTGCTGGAAATCTTAAGAAAGAGGAAGTTGTATGGCAAACTGTCCAAATGTTCCTTTTATGATGTAGAAGTGCATTATTTGGGACACGTTATAAGCAAAAATGGGATAGCTATTGACCCTTCAAAGATCACAAATTATAATCGAGTGGCTCGCGCTAAGAACGTGCACGAAGTGAGGAGCTTCATGGGCTTGGCTGGATATTATCGAAAGTTCGTTAAGGACTTTTCAAAAATTGCTGCCCCAATCACTTCGCTGCAAAAGAAAGAAAAGAAATTTGTCTGGACAGACAAATGTGAATCTGCCTTTAAAAAGTTAAAGGAACAAGCTTAACTACAAAGACCTATTTTGACTGCACTCGATCCAAATGGAGATTTTATGGTTGTAATCTGACGCCTCAGAGAAGGCCTTGAGGTATTCTCACATGCAAATAACCATGTCATCGCTTATGAAAGCAGAAAGCTTAAGTTACATGAACAGAACTATGCTCCACACGATCTTGAGCTCGCTGCCATTGTTCATGCACTTCAAATGTGGAGGCATTATCTTTTAGGCAAGCCCTTCGAGTTAAAAACAAACCATCTAGGGCTGAAGTATATTTTCACTCAGCCAAATCAGAATGCAAGGCAATGAAGATGGTTAGAATTTCTGTCTCAGTATGATTTCGATATAAGCTACATTAATGGCAAGGAAAATCGGGTAGCGGATGCTTTGAGTCGAAGGAAGCATATCTCTCGCTCTTATAACGTTAAGAACTCAGCTTTAAGGATGAGGTGAAAGATGCCTTGAATCGATCCTTATTTCCAAAGAAGTCAAATCAGCACTTGCTGCACTGGGATGTCGTATAAGGGATTCCATTTTGATAATGAAGGAATTCTCGAGGTTCGAAAACAAGGTGTATATACCGTGGAAAATGACTTAAGAGGGAAATTGTTAACTCAATTCCATAATTCACCTTTTTCTCGACACCCCTAGCATTACAAAAATGCTCGCTGATCTTAAGCAAGCAATATTTCGGAAGGGAATGAAAAAGGATGTGGCAAAGTTTCAGAAACACACCGCTTGGAATGTCAATGTTAAGGCGGAACATATGCACCTCGCCGATTATCAGATCCCCACAAAGATTCGCAAAGATAAATGGCAAGTGATAACGATGGATTTCGCTCAAGGATTGCCTATGTCAAGAAATAAGCATGACATTATCCTCGGTTGTCAGAGTCGACAAATTGACCAAAGTGGCACACTTCATTGCTGTAATTTGAAGGACGATGCACCAAAGCTAAGCAAGAAGATTTGTACATGAAATCTTCTGGGATTGCATGGAATACCGAATTAATCATATCGACAGAGATCCGAGGATGACATCAAGGTTTTGGCAAACGCTAATGTGGCCTTGGGGACTAAATTGAACTTCAGCTTCGCATATCATCCGAAACGGATGGACAAACCGAGAGAGTTAATCGTGTTTTAGAGGACATGTTAAGGATGTATTGCATGGACCAGCAAAGATAAATGGGAGGAATACCTTCCACTGGTAGAATTTGCTTACAATAACACCTATCATGCCTCTTTAAAAATGGCGCCCTTTGAAGCATTGTATGGAAGAAAATGCGTAACCCCCGTTACCGGGACAACGTTGAGGACAGAGAGTAATTGGGCCGTAAATCCTTATGAAATGGAACAAAGAAATCAAAATGATTCGGGAACATCTAAAGGAGGCTGCCAATAGGCAAAAGAGCTATGCAGACTTGAAGCGGGTCGATGTGCATTATAAATCGGGAGAGAAGGTCTTTCTTCGAGTGAAGCCGAAAAGAGCTCAATAACTTTTGCAAGGTCGCCAAGTTGTCGCCACGCTTATGTGGGACCTTTTGAAATTGTTGAAATAATCAACCCCGTAGCTTATCGCTAGCATTACCTCCTCGCTTTGTCTCAAATGCATGATGTTTTTCATATTTCTTTGCTTAAGAAATACGTGATGCATTTATCACATGTGCTAAATTGAATTCCTTGCAGTCCAAGACCCGTGAATAATCGTGGTTAAGCCCATTCGAGTGTTTGGGAACTCGCCAACATTGTACTTGAGAAATCGCGAAGTGAACCAATGTAAGGTCCAAAGGGGACCAGCCAAAGAAAGTGCAACTTGGGAGAATCTCAAGAAATGAGATCTACTTTTCCACACTGCTTTAATCGAATTTGAAATTCAAAGAACTCGATAATTCTACCAAATTTAGACAATTAATAATCTATTGTACAGTTGTCTTAAAACGCTGTTTTTAAGAGTGAATCTATTTTGGTATGAACTTATGAATGAAAGGACAATAACTGAACTTTGTCCTAGGAACTCCTTGATTTGTTTAAACTGATCATCGGGACGATGATTCTTTAAGGAGGGAAGAATGTAACGCTCTGATTTTGTATGTTATCTTGGTGAATGTTTTACATGTTGTTATAACTGCTGGAATGAAGGCAAACATGTTAAGATAAACTCTGATCTTAAAAGAATGTGTTGCTAACTTGGATTCTTGCATGCTGTGATTTATTGTATAGGACAACAATTATTGTACTTGCGTGTTTGCTAATGTGACGACAAATTGTCGTATACTTGCTATACTCTCGTTACTGATTGACAGCACACCTTGAATCAATTTCATTGATCCAAGTATGCTGAGGGCTTCTGGTGATTTCTGTATCGATTTACTCTTGAACCGAACCCGAGGTTGTTATGAACGTGCAGCGCCTGATTACAGGTATGAGCAGCTGGCACGTAAATGCCAACGACAGGGGTTCGATTCTTGAGCCCTGTACTGTCGAACTTGGAACCTCGTGAGGCAAGAAATGCCTGGACACGGGTGGCCTTGATACGTGATCCAGAGGACGGAACGTCCTGCTCTGCATTAACGTGAATGTCTGTAGGAAGGCAGGATGGAGGTTGGGTTAGGAGTTGATTAGTGTTAGTGGTTAGTATGAATTAAAAACCTAAACTAATCCTAAGTCCTAACATGCATCCTACACTACTATCCTAAGTGGATTTTTAAATTACAAAAAAAAGGGAAAATAAACCTAAGTCCTAATAACCTAAGGCTAAACTAAGACCTAGGTTGAACACTATATGCAACCTAAACTAATCCTAATCTAAAAGGGCGCGCAGACCCTTGGAAGGAGAGGATAAGGATGAGGAAGGGCATTCATTGGCATTTAATAAAAATCCATACGTGGACAGCGCTGCCGCTTTAGGCGGGCAGTAAGAAATGGAGGCATCTATTTGGAGATAGAGCCAAATTCGGTTTTGCATGGGAAATTTGAAATTTAGAGTTCGCCAACTCAAGTGGCGGTGGCGTGGGAAGCTAGGAAAAGGCAGAGCCTTAATTGCATTGATTGTTCTTGGTCCTCGCGACCAGTTCACCTTGGAAAGTGTATGAGGAAATTTTGTTTTTCATTTGGTCGATTCGAGCCTTTGCAAAGTTGCTCTGCATTTGGTTTTTCTGGCCTGGTTCAGTCGAACCAGCTCTTAGAATTTGACACTGTTCTTGGAGATTTTTAAGGCTGTTGCTAAGCCTGAAGAAGAAAGGAGTGCGGGAAGTTTGTGCTATCACCGTGGAAGGAAATAACACGGAAAACGAAGCTTTCTTCGGGTTTTGGAAAAGAGATTACAGGCATGTTAAGCCCTTCTCTTTAAAAATTCTTGCTTTGTTTAAGTGTCTCATTAAAACAACCCTGCTCTTGGGTTTTGATTCTGTGATTGTTGTCAAGTCGATATGATTTGGATTTTGTTGGTTCTTGCTTCTTTTTTGGAAAATGTTAAGAAGCATCGCTTCTGGTTGATCGGTCTTGATTTGTTTTTGCACGAATCACGTTGGAAATAGATATTCTCTTTTTATTCTCGCTCGTTGTGTGTGGAATTGGAACAGCCGTGTAATCGCTTTCCTTATTGTGAAATTGTTTTCTTTGCTGTTGTGTTGGGAACCGTCCCTCAGATGTAAAAAATAGGGAAGTGGAAATACAGCCGTGTATATTGCTATGATTTGGGTTTCGTTGAATCTTGCTGTCATTTTGGAAATAATAAGAAACATTGTCTTTGGCTGCTGAGTTGAACTGTCCTTGTATTTCTCGAATGAAATACTTTCCTGTTGTACTGGTTCATTTGACAGTAACGGGAAATTCGTCCTGTGTATCTTGAGACTATACACGTAATATGAGTTGTTTTCACTATTGAAACAATCGTTCATTTGCTAACGAACTGGAAGAAAGGAAATAATAGTTGTTGAAGTAGTTCTTATTGAAATTTTCTTTAAGGAAATAGATCCTTTCCCTTGTACTGTTTTGGATTTTGGTGGAAGTGGCATTCGGGTTTTCTATGAGTAATTGAACTCGATTTGAATGAAGTAATAGCAATATTTCCTTTGCTGTGCCTGTTCTTGTATAGGAAATGAACGAATACGTACTGGGTATTCGTGAAAGTAGGAAAAAGTTAACTCGCTTTTTTCCTTCAAGTTATTAATGAATTGTGTTTCTCCTCACCGTGAGGATAGGATGGCTTTATTGTGTTTTATTGATGCTTTTTTGGTCTTCCTGCTCGGATTGTAGACACGATTACAAATTGGCTTTGTATTTTGTGCCATAAAATGATCATACTTTCTTCTTTGTGATGAAAGGTTGATTCCATTGCGTCTTGTAGTTGTGGTTTGACCTTCTGATTTGAACTGACTTGTGAATGCGAACTTGACGTGGATTTCTGTATAAATAAATGGAAAATGTGGGAATTAGCTTGTTTTCTGAGTCTGTCCTGACTGTACCAAGCTTACGCAATTAACACCCTATGCGGGTTTGCCTTTATAGAGGTATTGACAAATGAATATTATATTTTGAGTTCTGTACCTCATTAAGAAAATGGAGATTGCTATTTTTGGAGTTAACGGTTGATCGAGATAGAACTCAAATTGGATATTCATTGTTTGTGGTATATTGGATTGAAACTGTATAGGCTATGTGAGTTGCTTTTCAATGAGAACGATTGTTCTGTTATCTTTATAAGTTGAGCTGTCATGCTAAGATGAACACGATTTGGGTGTTTGATTTCATTTTGAACAAAATGATTGTTTCTTAATGAAATTATAGGGAAATGAATTCTTCTCTTTTTGCTATTTTTGACTCTGAAAATAACATTGGAGCTTTACTGTGCATAAGAATTTGGTTTTGCTGTAGGTAACAGCAATGTGTAATTTGTTATTATGAACTGTATGCATCTTGATCTTGCTTGTTCCATGATGAATGCGATGTCTTACTAACATGTTTCGATATTCGTATGAACCGAAATTAAAGGAAGTATTGGTAAGGGCGATAATTTCTTCCTTGTTTTCGTTTAAAACGGATTATAAATGAAATTATTCTTGTTGCTTAAAGTGAATTCTCAATGGATTTTGTAAGTTTCACTCGAATCAAGTATCTTGATTTGTCTTTCGCTTGATTCCATTGTTAGGACAGTCATGTGGAAAGAAATAGAGATATGGATGAAAGACTTGGAAAATTAATCTTTTCTTCTTTCATTCAATTGGAAAGTCAGTAATTCGTGAATAATGAATTTTGTAGTGCTTAGATAGAGCAACTACATGCATTGCTTGTTTGCTTTCTTGTCTCGTACTTGATTGCTTGAATCTAATATGATACATAAACCGAAAGGAAAGTAATGAGTTTACATTTCAGCTAGTTTCATCCTTTGCATTTATTATTAATGAGAGGCATGGAAAGGATAACAAAGATGTTATATCTCGTAGTAAGTCGCTTGTATTCTTAACTTTACAAATATTGTGAATTGATACTTGTAACGATTATGTGGAAATGGGACAGCAGCTTCCTTGGCTGATTGTGATGATATTTTGATAGCTCATTGTTATGCCGATCTTTCTTTTGTACCTATTTCGTGATTGATGTTTAATCGTCGTTTACAAAAAGCAGGTTCTTTTATTGAGACAGCTAGTCAAGCACCTTATTTTAAGGATAAGTGCTTAATATGCTCAGTTCATTGAACTGACCCGTGCAAATCATTTTGCAGATGGAATTTGATTTGAATGAAGACATGGCTGTTTTCTGATGCTTCTTGATTAGCTGAAAGATGAATTGTAATTGTTGCTTTTATTCCTCTTCGAGGAATTGTGAAAAGAAGAAAATATATTCTTCTATCTATGAGTTGTATTGATGTTTTATGTAAACCATGTCCATCTAGTTGGATTGGCAAATGTACAGATTATGACATGAAATGTTGAATACAATTACAAGTGTGATATTTTAATAATTATATCAGTTTGATATTGTTGACTAAATTGGAAATATAATGTTATTTCTTAATTTGGATTTGTTTCATTGTCCTTGGATGGATGTTAAATGGAAACTGATCTCTATTCTTACCTACATGCAACTTTTAAGTTGAAAAATGCAATTAGTTCATACTTGGGTAAAGATGAATTTTTAATTGACATTAAACAGGATTAGGAAGAATATGATTCCATAATCGAAAGGTATTCAGGATTAGCTTAGGAGCTAAGGAATATCAATTAACTTTGGAATAATCGAACTTCGCTTTCGAACTCCATTAATGATCTCGTATGCTAAATTCAGAATAAAGGATATAGGATAAGTATATCCATAACTAATGGACCTTAACTATATAACGTTAAGGAGAACAAATGAATACATTTCTCGAATTTAGACCTCGTATGAATGACGTCTAATAAGCTAGAATTCTGAATTTAGTTGCAGTTGGGAAAATCTTGGCTAAGTTTAATAGGTTAAACTTATCACGTCCGTCGGTACGGACTGCTTAATCCAATGATTAAGAAGAGAACCAAGTAGGGAAATGTAGCCCTTCAACACGAAGGTGAAGATGCATAGCAAGATAATGGACGGATTTAGTCCCTCTTAGCCCTATACAACTGTAACGGAAACGAGGATCAAGGGATCAGCGTGGATGCTGAAAGTTGATTTTAATTATTAAATCGTATCCAAATCACTTGAGCAGGATGTGTATTCTCGATGGGAGAATTCTGTAGGACATTGGCATACGCCAGCCATAGCAAGGTGTCTCCATGAAGACGGGGTCTTCATGACGACACAATGTTGCAGCTGACATATTGCAATGCCCTCCCGAATTAAAACATCAAGAATACATAGGCTGAATGTGTAACTCTTAGCAGGGGATAGGAGTATGATCTGGTATACGGAGTGACTCTGGAATACTAAAGATAACTAGACACACGGAGTCGTGGGAAATGACACCGTATGTCTACGTATCTTTAGTTACCAGGAGTGCCTTCCTATACCCGTTCATATTACTAGTTGGAATTGGAAGTTTAAAACTGACCTTAAACGAAGAGGACTGGTAGGAACCAGGAAAGACCATTCTAGATAACAGGTGAAGTGAGGTGAAGGACGTATTCCGTTGATGTGTATCACATCCAGGAATATGATCATGCAAAGCATGTGAAAATCTTTGGCCAAAGTATCGCAATTGCTGGTTGCGTTGTCCTTATCACTTAATTTAAGATGCAGGATGTCAAATGAATATCAGTAACAGATATTCAGATAGGCTTCTTAAATGGATCACTTCGATAACCGGAAACAGTTATGAGAACAGGTATATATAATATACTATGCATAAATGAACATGAAGGATCGGTTGTTGCCGAGTCATGAAATGAAGGATCGTTGAAACTCCGAGCCATGAAAATGGAAGATCGGCAGTTCCTTGAGTCATTTACAGCAGCATATAGAATCTGTTATAAGATTGAATGGCATTGAATGTGTGTTCCATATTGTAAATATGCGAACAGGAACATTCGTTTTAAAAGAAATTGTGTGATCCAAACTGTGTTGTTTGGGCAGAGAACAATTATTAAAACTAGAACGTGTGTTTGAATTTTTATAATTCATAACAGAGAACGTTATCAAAAAAAAAAAAAAAAAAAAATTCCCTTGTTCTGGTATCTTAAATGGGGATGTTACAATACCATTTTCAATCAAACTCTAATATTTTAAAATAATTCAAGTGTTGTACTATATTCCCTCGTTTTTGGATCAAGCCTCATGTAGTACACCAACCCCTTAGGGGTTATCTCGTGTCTCTTGATACAAATATAATGGGATAAATATATATTATATAATGTATCCAACGTGGTAGTAGTTTGAGGTATTATGCCTCAACTATGTGACCTAACCCTTTTTTGTTTGAAACCCTTGAACAATGCTTGGAGTGACTTTGCTCTTTCTAAGACATGGCTCTATGACCTTTACATGTTTGGAAATGGAGGAAGATATAATCTTTGACCTGGTTGAGTGTTTCATACCTATAGTAGGGACTTCTCTATTTATGTGTAGCTGATTTGGGTATATTTAGGAAACTTTTGAGTGCTTTTGGAATGATATTTACAATAAGATCTTATAAGAGTGTTAAGTGAGTTATAAAGTGACATATAGTATCCTTTCGTATGTGAAATATTCTAATAAGGCCAACCCTAGGAAGATTAAATGACCCAAAGAAGATATTAAAATTAAAAATATGATGAACTTAAGAAGCCAACACCATATAAGTCATATAAGACCAAACCCCACATCTCGACCTAGTTGTATCATCTTAAATAGAGAAAAACAAGTTTGGACATGAAGAACATATGTTGTCTACTACTTTTATTATATAATATTCCGAAAATGGATTATTGATCTATAAACTCTTCAACTTTGGAATTATCCACAAAAAAACAAATAAACATTGTTGTTCTACTTTCTATTGGAAAATGACAGAGATAGCTAGTGAATGAATTATGCTTATGCTTAGAATCCAAAATTGTAGGAAAGGAAAGAAGTTAAGCTCGTAAACACCAAAAAAAATTATCCTAGAAACCTCCAAAGGAGGAAAAACTAGTCGAGAAGGGCAATTGCTCTTCTTCCCACTTTTATTGGCCAATACAAAATAACAAGTACAGAAATTACAATAAGGAAGAGAAGTAGATAATATCTCACACTTCCTCCCAAATACATGTTTACTCTGTCTCAACACTCCTTTCTTCTACAAAATCACAATTCCAGCACTAAGAACTTCTTTCTCACTTTATTTCATGCTTTGATGCCTATTCTCTTCTACAAACATGTATTTATAGCCTCTCCTATGTCCTCCCATGCACTGGAGAATGGGAAAGGTCATGGAGGAGAAGAGATATGAACAACTATCCAAATTATGGGTTGTTCATTTCATATTTTCATTTTCTATCTAAAAGAGCCAAGACCACCACCTAATGTAGACCGGTGGTCCCAAGACCGCCACCTTGATTGGGCAGCGGTTATGTAACCGCCACTCTGCAAAAAGCGGCATTCTGTTACTAAAAAGATAGAACCTCCATGTTTCATTTTTCCTTCTTCATGTTGATTGTTTTGATGAAGTAGATTCATTTTGGATCCCTATGGATCACACCTCCCCTGCTTAGGAGGATTTTGGTCCCAAAAAATCTTAGTGGGGGAGTAGATGAGGAAATAATTCCCTCACTTGCTCCTTTGAGTACCACCGGGCCTGCCTTGGTGTCTTTCCTTTCAGTCCAATCTACCAAGACTCCTGTGGACCTCTCCTAGTCTCTCTGACCTTCTGCTGCAGCACTACATCCTCCTCCAATTCACCTCATGAGTCCAAGATGCAATCCTCAATGGAAGGTAGAAATTGTAGACCTTCATCTTCATCTAGCATGGATGGCTCATATAGGTGCAAGTTCTCACAGTTTACTACAGAGTACATCCTCATAAATGGTGGCAAGTCAAGCCGAAAAGCATTTTCTCCAACCTGCTCCAATATGGTGAAGGGCCCATATCGTAGTGGCTTGAGTTTCCGTGCTTGACCTTGTAATCTCTCCTTGCTCAAGTAAATCCAAACTCTATCTCCAACATGTAGCTTATGTTCTCTCCTATGTTGATCATGCCTAGCTTTGTACTTGGCTTGAGATTTCTCTAGTTGTTCTTTGACTTTGAGATGGATTTTCGGATCCTCTCAATGAATTTTTTTCTCTAGTCACCTTTATGTCTCATGTCTCCTCCTCATCCTTCTACCCAACTACTATATCCAATGGATTTGTAGGTAGATATCCCAAGCATGCTTCAAATGGTGACTTCATAGTGGATGTGTGTCTTTCCAGGTTATAGGAATGTTGAATGTAGGTTAAGGACTCATCCAAAGTCCTTGGATATTTACTATTATACCCTCGATCAGTTGTACCAAAGTCCTATTTACCACCTCTGTCTGTCCATATATCTGTGGATGGAAATTGTGCTCCTCTCTCGTAACTCCTGTATCCATCTTGTCCCACAAATTAGTCCAAAACTTCCCAAGAACCTGAAATCCTGTCGAAACAATAGACTTTGGCAAACCAAAATGCACCCATACATTAGCAAAGAAAAGATTTGCTTCCTCATGTGCTTTTACTTTCTTTTTACATGCCATAAGAATACACATCTTACTGAATCTATCAACAACAACATATATATATTCATGGCCATGTTTAAACATAGGTAATCCTCCTACAAAATCCATAGAAATGTCCTCCCACAGATGAGTAGGTACTGGCAAAGGCATATACAAACCCTCCTTCCTAGCCTTAGGCTTGCTAGTACAACAAAGTTTACATTTGCGTATAAATTTTGATACTTATTCTTGCATATTGGGCCAATACATGTACCTTTGCAAGTGGGATAGGGTATTACCAACACCGAAATGTCCCACTAATTTCGAGGTATGTGCTTCCCTCATCAATAGAATTTTTATTCTTTTGGCACGCAAAGATTTCCCAATCGGTAGAACAACCCATCCTTGAGATAAAAATCTTCAATCCCTATCCTTTCGGCCCTTGGGACTACAACTGCTAAAATGTCACCCAAAGTCTTTGTCCTAGGCATATGCCTCTCCATAAGCTTCCTTCGTGAAGGGCTCGATCTGAGAGATAGTGGCCAAATAGGAAAAATTCTCCTGTGTGGGTGGCCTAGACAACATGTCTTCCACCAAGTTTGTACTACCCTTCTTGTATTTGATCACTAGATGGAACTACTGAAGGAACCCCATCCATTTGTAGTTCCTTTCCTGCTGCAATTCAGACTGTGCTTGCAAATACTAGAGAGGTTTTTGGTCAGTGTCCACAATAGTTTCTTTACCTAACAAATAATTCTTCCATTTTTTAATTTCTTAAACTAGTGCATACATTTCCTTATCATATACTGAATATCCTTTAACTGCTGAAGTGAAAGTTTCAGAATGATAACATATGGGTTTACCTCCTTAAGCAACACTGCACCCATGGCGTAATCACTGGCATATGTCTCTACTTCAAAAGGCTGTTACAAATTAGGAAGAGCAAGTACTAGAGCATGACTAATATTGTATTTCAATAACTCAAAGGATTTGTCTTGTTCCTTACCCTAGTCAAAACCCTTACTCTTTGCGGCCATTGTGTGTAGAGGTGTTGCAATCGTGGAGAAGCTCGGAATGAACTTCTGCATGTACTGTATATTGCTCCCACAAAACTCCTAGTCTTTGTGGCTCTTGTTGGTGTTGGCCAATTGGTGATGGCTTCCAACTTCTTTTGATCCACTCGTATCTCTCCTCCTCCAACCACGTGCCCAAGATAGACAAGTGATTATTTGGCAAACTCACATTTCTTCATATTACAAAGCAATTGTTTCTCCCTAAGAACTTGCAAGACTTGTTGTAAATGGGTTAGATGTTCTTCCCATGTGGCACTAAAAATCAAAATATCATCTAGATATACAATGACACATGAATCTATGAAATCCCGTAATACATCATTCATCAATCTCATAAATGTAGCGGGTGCATTGCATAACCCAAAAGGAAGTACTAACAATTGATACAAACCTTGTATTTTTTAAAGGCGATTCCATATATCCTCCTCCTTCATTCTAACTTGGTGATAACCTGACTTGAGATCCAACTTCGTGAAGAATTTTTCATGTTGAAGCTAGTCCAAGAGATCATCTATGCGGGGAAGTGGATATATGTTCTTTATGGTGATCTTGTTCAAAGTGCGGTAGTCAATGCACATTCTCCAAGAACCATCCTTCTTTGGCACCATCACAATAGGTGAACCACATGGTGAGGTGCTCGGACGTATCACCCTTGGTCTAGTAGTTCCTGGATTTATTTCTTTACTTCAGTACTCTCAAGAAAGGATTGCCTATACAACCCGATGTTTGGTAGAGGGGACTCTGGAAATAGCTGAATCTCATGCTCTACTTCCCGTTTTGGTGTTAACCCACTAGAAGCATGAAAATATTCCTAAAAGGACTGAATAATACTATCCAAATCATGCTTTCCTGGTTAGAAATATATGAAACATCTACTCCATCTTGTTTATCCTTTAACAAAAGTAAACAAAATTGATTATGGTGTTCTGAATAAGTCGTTTTGCTTGGTTAACACTCACCATGGTAATTGTGTCTTACGCTAGTGTGCCCGGATATTGTAGATGATCCCGCCCTTAAACCATCTGTACTAGTTTTCCCTTCTCATAAATATAGCATCCCTTATATACAAGTAAGGAATCCTTAATACAACATCAAAAGCATCAAGTGGAATAACGTTAGCTTCTAAAACATCAATATACTAGGAATTTATCCTAAAATTTACCTTACATCTTATTTTTACCTAAATTTCAACACCCTTCTTCACCCAACCTAAAGGATAAGGGTGTGGATGCTCGTAAGTCTCAAGACCAAGCTTCTCTATAACTACTTCGAAATCGGTTAGATTGAAAACCAAGATCAACCAAAGCATTTACCTTAGTTCTCTTGATCTAGATTTTGATCTCGGAATAGTCTACTCTTCCTGGTTGTCCATGTTGGTGGCTGTACATCCAAGCCTTTCATCTACATCAGACTCATCTTCAATTTCCACCTCCCCCTCTGTTCTTATAGCTATCATGGACTTCTTCGAGTCCTTGGTTTAGTTCTTCGGATGCAAATCTGATGCAAATTCCAATATGTAGCGTCGGTATGACCATTAATATCACAGTATTACAAAAATTCTTGGGATATTTACAAGTATTTAAAGTAGTGGCAGCTTGTTTACCTTTCCCTTTCCACTTACCCTTGTTACTTGTTTGCCCATATTCTTTCTTCTGTTGATTTATCGACTGATTTTCCCTTGGCTCTGCTTCCCTTGCTTCTTTTCATCATCTATGTAGTATGCTTACACACACGCCTCATTGAGATCTTTGGGCTTGGTGGAGATGACTTTTCTTCGAAGGTGAGTGTGAAGTCCTCCCAAGTACTTAGTCAGAATATCCTCATCCTCCAAGTCCATGTTTAGCAACATGGCCTGCCTCCGAAACTCCATAGTATAGTCTTACACACTTTGACCACTGCCTTGTCTAAAATACTGCCATTTAATCATTTGGTTAGTCTTGTGGCCAATAGGATAGAAGTTAGCTCTAAGTAATTATTTAAATTCTTGACAATATTTCACGATAGGACGCTTCTTCTTTTTTGCAAGTGGTTAGATGGGTTTCCCACCAAACCAGAGCATGTCCCTCCATTTTGAGACGTGCAAAGGTGATCCTCTGTGCCTCAATGACATTATGGACGCTAAAGTAGACTTCTAACTGTTTTAACCATTTATCAAACAACTTCACATCTACTTGTCCTTCAAATCTTTTAATATCAACTTTCGTCTCAACTTTAAAAGGAGTATGATTGGATTTTACCTTTTCTCTTATGTTTGAAGTCTCTTCTTCATGTTCTTCTCCATAACTTTCCTCATGGTGGCTCCTTCCTATGCCAAACTTTTCAGCTAAGCCCCGAACCACTAATTCCATGGAGTCTTGTTTGACAAAAGTTGTCTTCTATAAATTAGCAAGCTCTTCTTGCCTTCTAAACATCCTATCCATCATGGTCTCCAGCATCTTGATTCTACGGACCAAGTTCTCTTCCTCCATTTGTCCCCGAATTCTCTATTTCCACTTCTTTGTAGAAATTTATGGATCGCAAATTAAAGCCTCTTCGCCTTTAGATCTCGTCACTATCATACAAATCTAAGAATGAATACCACAGTCCTGGATAATTGTTAGCTCTGATACCAAAATGATCTGTAAACTCTTCAACTTTGGAATTATCCACAAAAACAAAAATGAACGTTGTTGTTCTACTTTCTATTAGAAAATGATAGAGATAACTAGTGAATGAATTATGTTTATGCTTAGAATCTACAATTGCAGGAAAGGAAAGAAGTTAAGCTCATAAACACCAACAAATTTTATCCTGGAAACCTCTAGAGGAGGAAAAACCAGTCAAGAAGGGAAATTTATCTTTCTTCCCACTTTTATTGGCCAATTCAAAATGACAAGTACAAAATTACAATAAGTAAGGAAGATAAGTAGATAATATCTCACCCTTCCTCCCAAATACTTGCTTGCTCTGTCTCAACACTCCTTTCTTCTACAAAATCACAATTCCAACACTAAGAACTTCTTGCTCACTTGCTTTCATGCTTTGATGATCCTATTCTCTTCTACAAACATGTATTTATAGCCTCTCCCATGTCCTCTTGTGCACTGGAGAATGGGAAAGGTCATGGAGGAGAAGAGATATGAACAACTGTCTAAATTCTGGGTTGTTCGTTTCATATTTTCATTTTCTAGCCGAAAGAGCTAGAACCGCCGCCCAATGCAGACCGATTGTCCCTAGGACCGCCGCCCTAGTTGGGCGGTGGTTTTGTAACCACCGCTTTGCACAGAGTGGAGGTCATGTTACTAAAAAGATAGAATCTTTGTGTTTCATTTTTCCTTCTTCATGCTGACTATTTTGATGAAGTAGATTCATTTTGGATCCCTATGGATCAATTATAGAGCATAGTGTAATGATAAGCAAGTCACATGAGAGATAGAGAGATTAATTGATTGGATTATGAATGCGAGCATTTTTCTTAGCAAGGGAGCATGATTAAACATGACATTTGCACAATAAAAATTTACCAATTTTTAGTTTCTACACCCTCCTCATGAAAAATAGACCCTAAAATACAAGTAAGGGTTTTCAAACACCACATTAAATGCATAAAAAGGAATTACATTTTTTTCCTTCTTTATCTAGATGTAATTTGGATTTATTCCAAATATCAATATGCCTTGAACTTTCATTTTGAGATGTATACAAGAAATCATTTACACCTTAGTAAACATATGCACACTAAAATAAAACTCTAATTATTTCAACCATTTAACTTGAATTTTAATGTCTACTTATCCTAAAAGAAATTAAATTTCGATCGTAGATTCAAGTTTGAAAGGGGTAGGTTTGACAATTTCACCTTAACTTTACCTTTGTCTTTTGGAGGTTTAACATGCTCATCCATGGGATATTTTTCCTAATGGGATTCTTCCTCTTATTTATATAACCTCTTGAGATGAGTAAGAACCACCATTTCCATGTGTTCTTTGTTCATAAATTTGAGCTCTTGTTGTTTGGAAGATTCAATGTATGTTGGGACTCGATCATGTTTTCCATGCATGACTCAAAATTTGCAACTCTCTTCAAAAGATTTCCTTTGCATTCTTTTGCTACATCTTTTACCCTACATGATTATGCCTTTCTGTAGATATATTAGGATCAAAAGGTAGTATTATTATTATTTTTTTATCTTGTCACTTTCAAAAAAATTAGTTAATAATTTTCCACAATACCTAGCTATTTAAGTAG
This sequence comes from Taxus wallichiana var. yunnanensis, assembly GCA_018340775.1. Classification (NCBI taxonomy): domain Eukaryota; kingdom Viridiplantae; phylum Streptophyta; class Pinopsida; order Cupressales; family Taxaceae; genus Taxus; species Taxus wallichiana. Next base: position 64,204,080 of record CM031238.1, on the reverse strand, counting down.
GTTTGATACAATAATTTTCTATAAAATCCTCTTATTGCTTTCTTATTAATTTAGCAAATCAAAATGGTGTTATAGTCTCGTACTTCAAAATGAAACTTAAAATTGGTACAATTTGCTATTAGAAACACAATAGTAATAAAGCATGAGTGTAAACAACAAAAACACAAAAAGATGAAGGATGAAACTACAAAGACACAAGATTTATATCCGTAAAAAACCCCAAGTTGGGAAAAAAACTAGGTGAAAGTGGAAATTTCTCGCCTTTTATGGCCAAATATGGATTACAAGAGCAATAAAGTATACAATAGTTTGTTGATAGCTTTCTCACTCAAAGTGTTTATGTTCCTTCACTTCTCCTACAATCAACTAAACACCACTTAATTAGCAAATTATTCTTTAAATGTGTGCCTCTTATTTATCACACATGGAGACGCTCAATCCCAAAAGCCTTGAAAAATGAAAAGACTATGTTTCATGTTGTCATTATAATTGTATGGTCACAATGGGAAAATTTGTTTGTTATTGCATACCAACAGCTTTGAAACCACCACATAGGCTACACAATTTTTGCTCCATAGATATCAATGGTTACACAACTAACACTTTGCATGAAACAAGATTTTTTTTTCATTATAAGATAAATGCTTTTATCAGTAGCTCATAACTTACTAAAATTGTACTTTTGGTATTTGGATTACGAGTAGACTTATTTTCTTAATTCTTATTAATCATTTGATTCAAAAAATATCTTTTGAAGGTTATTATTGGTGTTTGTATGTTTGACTTTTAATGTCTTTATGAAAGTTATTTTCCTTTCTTTTACTAAATGATCTACATGGTTCTCATGATTTTCATTATTGCCATTATGACCATTGATCATGGTAACAAAATCTTATTAACGACTAATAATAAGTGATATAATATTTCCAACCTCCATGTATGAATGTAGTCTATAGATATTGTCATCCCTTATAGTAGGCATAGTCTTCTTTAACACCTTAAACATACAAATCTAATAGAAAGAGGAATACCAGATCAAATAATAAATCGTCATAAATTTTATAGAGAAAAGAGCTATCTAACATTAAAATGATGTAGGTTTAGTTAAGCCCTAATTTAATAATTAATTTTTTTATCTTAAATAATTGAATTTTTTTAATCCACTTTTTTTTAAGAATGATCCATTCAAGTCAACCCAACCCACCAAACTATTATTTTAAGAAAAAAAAAGAAAAACAAACTATAGATATCTATACTCCCCACTTAAAACATTAAAAAAATTATTACAAATAAATAAATTGGACTGTTTGTGTTTATGTTAAGTTGGTTGTAGTTGTCTATGTTTTTCCTTCATCACAAATTGTCCGTGCTCGACTTGATCAAATTGGAAAGAATAGCCATAATAGGACATTTAGAAACCCCAATTGCTCTCCTCATTAAATCTTGGAATCCTTGCAATATACGTCAATCTTCACCCACCCGTGAGTTCATCTGCACTCACACGTGATCTCACCATGGAACTTGCTTCTTGTAACATTTGAACGTGACGATACCATACCATACCTTAGCATTAACATTAGGTAATTACTTCTCCTTTAATCAAAACATTAAAATATAATATGCTAAATCAATTTAATCAAAACATTACAAAAAAATCATATACAAAATTTAATTATCAAGACGCTATCAGTTGCTAAAGATCTTATTTGATTAGTTATTTTTATAAGGAAATGACTTCATTTAATGTAGGGTGAAAATGACTTAAAGTGAAGCGCTTAAAAATTGCGTATGTTGTTGGGTGGGTGAAAACGAACTTGATCATGCGATAAATTGTGTATGTAAATATGTGTGAGCGGTGTCAATTTATTAGGTACAAAAATAAAGATTGTGTCTATTAACGTTGCAATTTGTGAAACGTGATGGTGAAATGAGATGTATCGAATCTGGATGTGGCACCATGGCATAGGATTGCTATCAATCGGTTCACGATGCATATCTTCGTTGGGAAAGCTCTACAACTTACTTCCTCAACCGTCAACTAGCACTACCACCGCCATTGGAGGTAATGTGGTCAATGGAAGAAAAAGGGATTTCATAATCACCTACAAGAATTAATACACTATGTAGAAATTCACATTTGATAATTAGATTCTTACTTTTATTTATTTTTTAAATAATTTGCTGCGAAGTGTAGAAATTATGCAGTCTTAAACAACGAACAATATAAAAGAAATAATATAAACTTGCATAAAAACAAATTAAACAAAGAAATCAAAATCCATTCATTCATTCATACTCAGAACTTCGGCTCAAATTACAATAACAAGTTGTGCATACAACACTCTCATCTTTTGCCTGTGTAGATCTCACACTTCTATGTGTGCATACTAAACAATAATAATTGATGTTATTAAATAGAAACTAACTCAACTACAAACTGCCCTTCAACTGGACTTTCTAAATCTGAACTATTGCTTAAAATTAGCGCAAGTTTTAAAACTGGTTGCTTTTGTTTTATTTGATTTAAATCTCCTAAACTTAGACTCCAACTAAAACTGGATTGTATGCTAAACTAAAGCTAAACTTAGCTTTCCTAAAAAGCTACATGAGGAATTATATGTTGCACATGCATATTTCCAACACTCCCCTTAATTTTGAACATGTAGCTTTTTCTATTCTAGAGTTGTGTTTGCATTTTCAGATCTGCCATGTGCAGGATCACAAACTCCCAAACAATCTCTCAAATATTCGAAAACTTCCTTTTCCAAAGCCTTTGTAAAAATGTCTGCAAACTGATCTTCGGATCTACAAAATTCAAGATGAATTTCCTTGTTGTTTACCAACTCTCTGATGAAATGATACCTTGTATCAATGTGCTTGCTCCTCTTATGAAAAACATGATTTTTGGACAATGTTATGGCTGAGTTATTGTCACAAAAATCTGCATAGCTTCCTCTTGTTTTTGCATCGAATCTTTCAAAACTCTTCTCATCCAATCAACTGGACATGTTTCTCCTGTTGCTGCTACATACTATGATATTATTCTTAACAAATATCCATTCTTTTTTATTAAATTATATTTTTTATGTTTATTCCTAATCAATATTTTTTTAATACTTAAACATTTACCATTAATTCTCAAAGACATCCATTAATCTATGTACATTTCTTTTATAGATAAACACTTTTGACTGAAGCTATGAACCAGAGTACATTCAACCAAGATATAGCAATTAAGCTCAACAATTAGTGAACCAGATCCACCACACAAGAACACACTTCTAGCATAGGCAATTTCGAACCAAAATCCACCGATGTTAAATCACAAACCCGAGTTGCGCCACCTCGGACATTACCACCCCAAACGAGGATTGTTCCTAAGTGGGATTTGAACTTGGGTGGAGCCAGATACAACCATCTATCTTAACCACTCCACCCAGACCCCATCGAAAAAAATTTGGATGGTAAATGATTTTATTATACCAAAGCTATGAACTAGAGTGGTGGAGGAGTACTTTCTTTAAGTGGGACATGGGGGTGGGCTTAGGTCCTTAATGTCCACCGAGTGATCCACATTCGAGCACCCTACTATGTTCGTCATCCATATGGAGAAGTTTGACCCCTACCTCAAGGTGTCTCCATGGCCACTTATTGAAAGCATCTAATGAACTCAATGGGAATGGAACTTGGGTTGATGATTACAAACTACTTGTAACTCACCAATAGCCCAAGACCTTGAGTTCATCTATGTACATTTTGTTGTACTTTAACTAAACAATTAATTTTCAAGGAGATCAATTAATCCATGTATATTATTATTATACTTTAACTTATATCATTAATTTCAAGGACATTAAGTAGTCTATTTGTATATTAATTTCTTAAAATATTACAACTAGTATATATCTCTCAAATACATCTATCTAAAATATGCCAAGAGATAGCAATCTTGAAGTACCTATCTAGCTATATTAGAAATTGCTATTATTTAATTGACTTCTAAAAAAGAAATAAAATATGTGACAATCCAATAGAAGTTAAATTTATGGATGAATTGTCATGTGATGGTTAAATAGACGTCAAATTTAATGTGAAGAATAAAAATGAACAACTCACTCCATTACAACCCCGATTGCCATTATAGGAACGCCTCTCAACATAATCATAACCAAATTATTGAGCCTATTTTATCCCATACATATACTTTTCATTACATGCAACTATTTTCTACTACTACTCAACTATTACCTATTGGTTTTCATATCCTTTTCTATCTAAAGTAGCATAGTTATTGAATTAGGTTTTTCTTTTGTATTTTTTTCATTTAAAATAATGATCTTATGTTTATTTGTTTAATAATCTATTTCCATATTAAATAATGGTTTCATTTATATTTATAATAAATAACTTCTATTAAATCTTGTTTGCTAGTTCAAACCTAAATTATAAAACAAATTTTCAGCTTTAATATACATACTTATATGATTTTATGTCTTTGAGGCCCTCTAAGTAAAATACATGGAAATAATTATATGATTGTAATTATGTCTTTGAGGGCCTCTAAGTACCAATAATTTAATCAAACTTTCTTTCTTTATGGTTTTATAATAATAAATAAATAAATATTATACCATTTTTATAAGAATATGTTTTCTATCTCAAATCGAAGTCTTTTTTTCTGTATTTTGAAATTGTTTAAAGTTCTAAAATAAAAATTTAATCCAATTGATTAATGAGGTTGTAGATTCACAAGAAATATATATAAACCAAAATACCATAAACTTTATTGGGTGAATGTGGCCTTTGTATTAACATAATAGAACTTTGATTGGTTAAACAATATAAATATATTTTATTACTTAATCTTTCGTGGCTTCATAATCCTAAAAAAATTCAAAAAACTTTACACATGTACACATACCGACACAAATATATACATACATACTATGATCTTTATTGTTTCATTAAAGATTATGCGATAATAAAAGTGACCCTCCTTTCATTATCCTCCTCTATGGTTTCATTATCCAAAAAAACTCATGTTTGAATACCTCAAAATACATGCCATCCTGCTAACATAATGGTTGATTAATGGTTACGGAATGAGTATGTATCTTTGTTGTTTTTCCTTTTTCCTCCTTTATGACTTCATAATCTAGAAAATCTCAATCAAATGGCTTCAAATACATGCTTAAAAATACTCCAAGTTGGATATGTCGCTTGAAATGATCCTTATATGAATGGGGTTGATGCCATATTAGAAGTGAATATAGTCATATATCATTGAGTACTTATTGGATGAGATTAATGTTTTTCATCCAACCAAGTGTCATTGTGCACTCAACTACTTCTTAACTCATAATCCACAAAATATCTTATTAAAATGCCACTAAAAGCATGTCTTATTACTCCAAGATGGATATATATTTATTCATTAATTTATTTTATGTATCAAATGGTTAGCTTGGTGATCCCTAAACTATGTGGATATTTCACTCTAGGCTACCAACATGGATCTTATAAGCCTAACTCAACAAGTGATTGAAAAATAATTGTTTGGAATCAATTTTCTTGTTGTATAATATTAAAACAAAGATGTAGTGTGTTGGAATTAAAATGTACGTAATTATGGATATAAGAATTAGCATGAAAGAAACATCAAAGCAAAATATGAACACAAGAATTGACCTGAGGAATTTGGTATTGAAAAAACTCCTGTGGGCAAGACAATCACACTCCCCTTTCCACCATGTCACTCAATAATGTATGTAAGTTAATGCAACTTTTGGCTTTTCATGGATAACGCTATCAATTACTACACTATCCAAGTTTGCACAGAGTTGTTTTGCACTCTCACAACACTTCTTAGAATCATTCAACATCGGAACAATCACTAACACTAGGAAATAATGAACATAATAACAACAAATACTCAAACTTCCTCAAGCCATGTATTGATGCCCTCTCATTTTGAAATCTTCCCAAAATCTCAATTGAACTTTCACCAAGCAAAGGAAACATTTGCAACTACTTCTTTCTTGTATTTTTATATCTTTGTGGAACCACCGTTATATGCATATTGGCAGCTACAAAATTGTCATGTCAATTTAACGATTACCACTTGCGAATATTGGATCGCTTCAACCACGACTTGCTATTAACAACATTTTTACTATATATGACCAATTACTTCATTAAAGAGCTAAAAATAATGGATTCGTCACTATGAAGATGTGTAGATCATCTCCATATTGACTTTTCCAATATAACTTATTTGAATCAAGTATTTTAAATGAGGAAGTGTCTTACATGGCTAATACTTTAGATCCATGTTTTGGACAACTTGATATGTGAATTGACATATAAAACCCAAAAACATGTAAACCCAATAAATTGATGGGGCGGTGTGATAGTGGAAGTAGTCCTCTCATTAACATAATAATTTATAACTGGTTTCTTGATATCGTTGCTTGAAGTTGGGATGAATATGTTTCTTAACCCGCCTTTTCATTTTCTCTTTAATGTATCTTATAATTGATTTTACGACAATCTAATATTGTGATTGGTTGGTAAACTTGGTTTAAAGTAGCATATAAACCCAATATACTATGATTTTTAATGAATGCTGGTCTTCTAATAACATAATGATTGATTAGTTGTAGAATCAAGTCTTCCCTATTCGAGGGACGCTGACGATAATCTGTAAAACAAACCAGGGGAATGATAAGGCAGTACCACGTAAGCAGCTAAACCATTCACAATTGGCATGTGCAAGAGGGAGAGAAATAGTTGGCCTCCTGACAGAGATAAGACAGCGAAGCGAACCACGCGGAAGAGGAGGTTTACGAGCACAGGTTTTGGTCCATTTCACGGGTGCCCACCCACCTTCACTACTCTTAATTCTGTGTCATCCAAACAAACCCTAGATTATAATCTCAAAAACCACTCTCTCTGTTTTCTTCTTCTGCATTGATTGATTTCATAGTCTGCGTCTTCTCTTTTTAATTCAATTGTTATCCTTTAGTTTTCTTAGAATCCTTGCAATATACGTCAATGTTCACCCACCCATGAGTTCATCTGCAATCACACGTGATCTCACCATGGAACTTGCTTCTTGTCACATTTGAACGTGACGATACCATACTACACCTTAGCATTAGCATTAGGTAATTACTTCTCCTTTCATCACAGCATTAAAATATAATATGCAATATCAATTTAATCCAAACATTTTAAAAATAATATACAAAATCCAATTATCAAGACATTATAGGTTGTCAAAGATTTTATTTGATTAGTTGTTTTTTAAGGAAATGACTTCATTTAATGTAGGGTGATCAAAAAGACTAGAAAGTGAAAGAGTTAAAATCGCATATGTTGGGTGGGTGGAAACGAACATGACCGTAATAAAATATGTATGTAAATATGTACGTTTCAATTTGAAAAAATGTGATGATGAAATCAGATGTAGTGAATCCGATGTGGCATCATGGCATGGGATGGTTGTCGGTTAGTTCATGATACATATATTTGTTCTACTACTTCCTTGTTCAACCGTCAATTAGCACTGGAATGGCAACTATGTGGTCAATGGAAGAAAAAAATTCATAATCACCTTACAAATTAATAGACTAGGTAGAAATTCACATTAGATAATAAAGTTCTCAATAATTGAGTGACAAATCACTTTTACAAACACACTATTTACAAGAATACATATTTTATGTTCTAGGTGGTGGGAACTAGTCTTCATTAGTCGTCTAAGTAATTCTTAGATGAATTTATATACCATGTATAACTCTCAAAAACTTTAAATTATATATATATATAAACTTTAACTTTAACTTTAACTTTAACTTGTATCATTAATTCTCAAAGACATCAATTCATTTATGTACATAATAATTATAATTAAACTTATATTATTAATTTTAAATGACATTAATTAATCTATTTATATATTAATAATTTAAATAATATAATCACAACCATTATTAGACATGTTTTATTATACTTATATATTATATACAACTATTTTCTATTACTCCTCAACTATTGCTTATTGGTTTTCATGCGTTTTCTATCTAAATTAGCATAATTATTCAATACCAACCATTTCCCCTTAAAAATTTTAATTGGTTTTTAAAAATAATTTATTTTCATTTTAAATAATGATTCTGTTTTGAGTTTTTAATCATCTATTTTCATTTTAAATAGTGGTATTTATTTATATTTATAATAAATCACTTCTATTAAATCTTGGTTACTAGTTCAAAACTAAATTATAAAACAATTTTCCACCTTTAAAAATACATACTTATATTCAACTCTTATGTCATTGAGGACCTCTAAGTACAAAATACATACAAATGAAGTTCAAAACACCTCAAACAAAATCCTCCTCACTTCAATTCTAAATATAAATAGATTTGAAGTTTTATACATGAACAAAAATTAAATATAAGACTCACATTTATAATTTAATTGAGAACTAGTTCACTAATAATTTGATCTAACTTTCTTTCTTTATGGCTTCATAATGAAAATAAATCAAAATCATACAATTTCTTAATAAATATATGTTTATATCCCTAATCAAAGTCTTTTTGGTGTATTTTGAATTTTTTTATAGTTTTAAAATAAAAATTTAATTCCATCGGTTACGATATAAATATGTATTATTACTTAAATTGTCATGGTTTCATAATCCCCAAAAAAAAATCTGAAAAAAACTCTACACATGTACACACACAAAAACAAATATACATATATACATACATATTCTTTATTGTGGCATTCAAGGTGACACCACAATAAAAGTGACCCTCCTTTCGTTTTCCTCCTCTATGGTTTCATAATGAATATATCAAAATACATACCCTCCTCGTTTGAATATATTAATACTTATGGGATGAATATTTTATTTTTGTTAATTTTCCTTTCTCCTTTTTTGTGGCTTCATAATCTACAAAAAGATCGATCAAATGGCTTCAAATACATACTTAATACTCCAAATTGGATATGTCTTTTGTAATGATCCTTATACGAATGGGGGTGATGGTGCCATAATGGAAGTGAACTTAGTCATATGTCTAACATAATGATTGATTACTTGTTGGATGAGAATGTTTACTAATCCCAAAAAGTCTCATAATGCTACACTCCACTACTTCCTAATTCATTTAATCCAAAAATATCACGTTCGAATGCCACTAAAAGCATGCATTATTACTTCAAATTGGATATATGTTTATTCAAAAATTATTGTATATTGGTTGGTAGGCTTGGTGATCCTTAAACTAGGTGGATATCCCACACTAGGCTTCACCAACATGGATCAAGTATAAGCATAACTCAATAAGTGATTGAAAAATGATTGTTTAAAATTATTTTTTTGTTATATAATATTAAAAAAAAAAGAGTGTGTTGGAATTAAAATGTATGTAATTATGGACATAAAAATAAGCATGAAAGAAACACCAAATCACAAGATGAACACAAGAGTTGACTTGGAGAAACCCGGATGGGAAAAACTTCACCGGGGTGAGACAATCACACTCCCCTTTCCACTATGTCATTCAAAATGCATGTCCATTAATGTCATTTTTGGCCTTTTATGACAAAGCTACCGATTACTACATTATCCAAGCTTGCACATAATTTTTGTGCACTCTCACAACACTTCTTAGAATGATTCAACATTGGAACAATCACCATCATTAGGAAATAATGAAGATAATAAGAACAAATACTCAAACTTGCAAATTACAATGTGAATCCAATTTCACAACTCCTAATTGACTTCTTTAATTTCAATTTCCTTCTTCAAGGTATGTATCGACCCTCTCATTTCAAAATATTGCGAAAATCTCAATTGAACTTTCATTAAAAAAATGAAACATTTGCAAGTCTTGGTTTCTTGTATTTTTATAGCTTGATGAAATTGTGATTATATACGAGACTAACGGGTAAAAAATTGTCGTGCTAGTTTCACGATTACCACTTGCAAATACTAATAGTTGCTCAACCACAACATGTGCAATCAATGATAGTTCTACTATCTATGACCAATCACTTCAATTCAAGGGCTAAAACTAATGAATTCATCACTCTAAAGATGTATGGATCATCTCCTAATTGAATTTTATTTGAATTGATCATATCTTTAATGAGAAAGTGTCTTACTATAGTGTCTTACACTTGCATTAGTTACAAACAGATTTGGGAATGATGGAAACATCTAGCAACAAGGCTAATACATTAGATTTATATTTTGGATCACTTGGTCCATGAATTGACATATAAACCCCGAAAACATGTGAGCCCAATAAAATGATGGGGATGATGCGATCGTGGAAATAGCCCTCCCATTAACATAATAACTTATAATTGGTTTCTTGATATCAATGCTTGAAGTTGTGATGAGAATGTTTCGACAATCTAATATTGTCATTGGTTGGTAGACTTGGTTTAGAGCAACATATAAATTCTATATACTATGACTCCTTGATAAAAAGTTTATTAGTTATAGGTTGAAATCTTCCCTATTATCCTATAATCATGAGGAAAAAAAAAAAATCTTTACTTGTTAAATCCTTAATCTTCCCCTTTCATCTTTTATAATTTGGAAAAAATAAATCTTATTGTATGCAAGCTAATGTCTCTCTCCTTTATCGAACAATGTTGGCCTATTGATGAAGTTGCTTGGCTCGCAAAAAAAACCCACCAGGATTCAACTTCATAATTCAAAATAACCCAAATGCCTCTCGTATTATTTCATATTTTAGATATATACCCAAATTGATTATGCCGTTTCAATATATTTCACTTGTTTTGACGCTGTACAATCCTCTAGGTTCTTCGTACTTAGGTTCCGATAGGTCTCTATGTGTAGTGGACGTTATAAAAACAACGTTACATTTCATTTGAAAATATGTTGAAAAATCAATAAAATGATAGCACATCGCCACGTATACAGACAAGCTGACGATAATCCGTAAAACAAACAGGGCGAGTGATAAGGCAGTGCCACGTAAGCAGCAAAACCGTTCACAATCGGCACGTGCAAGAGGGAGAGGGAGAGGGAAATAGTTGGCCTCCCGACAGAGATAACACGCGAAAGAGGAGGTTTACGAGCACAGGATTTGGTCCATTTTCACGGGTGCCCACCCACCTTCCTTCACAACTCTCTGCCATCCAAATTACAAACCCTAACCACTGTGTATGTCTGATTTCTTCTTCTGCACACCACGTGCGTTCAATCGGGGTATTGATTGATTTCATAGTCCGCGTCTTCTCTTTTTAATTCAATTTGGTCTGGCCATCGAATTAGGCCCCCTTTATCTTATATCCAAGCAAATCCCGAGTACTGGTTTCATCTTTTTGCCATAGCATAGCTTTTTCGTTGCCTCCAAATTCAAACTACAAACTGAGGGCCATCTGAAATCATAACCTACTAAATTTCACCCTATTTAATCCCCACAAATTCTCTGTGCCATCCACCACTGCCCACTTTACACGAGTCCAAATCTCATATCATACCCAGCTTTAAGGTAAAGAAAAAGAAAAGAAAAGAATTCTTCCTCGGCTTCTTTATCATCTTTCAGTTTTGTTAAATCCCTTACAAAAAAGCAATTGCATATAGATGAGATTAGATGAACTTTTCTAGAGAAAGTGTATTGGTTTCAATTTTAAATTGAATTTTCCAATTCGTTTTTTTGTTTGATCCTTGGCTACAATATTTTACAGTGGATAATAGATAGATCGATCCAGGCCGCTTTAGTACCATGTCTGCTTGTTAGTACCGCTTTTCACTGCTTTTTTCTGTGTGTTTTTGCATCCTGATAGGTTTTGTTTTCATGGGTCGGCTTTTGATTAGGATGATATTTCCTTTAGAAACAATGAAAACTGAATTTCTTTGGCCAAGGATTAATGCTTCAGATTCTGACCGGCCTGAATGTTGTGTACTTAGTAACATAATTGAATATAGAGATTGATAAATGAAAGCTTCAATAAATACTTTTCGTTCAAGTATTGTTTGCCTTTGATTAATTTTTAATTTGGCAGCTTGCCCTTTTCATGCATAGTTTCAGTCATAGAACACCAATGTTTTGTGGTTTTGTTGTGTACCTTTTTACTAGAGTTGGTTTTTCTATTATGATGATTTTTAGTAATTAAATTACAGACTTTTGGTTTTATGATTGTGTGTGGTGGCCTGGTATTTTAAGGTCTGAATAAATCATGTGGGATTGTTTTATATGCTTGCAATTTATTTTTTTGAAAAGCAATAATGAAATCACGAGGCTGCTCGGATTCTCAAGAACAGTTTCCATAATATCTTGAACAAATCCTGATTAAAATGCGAAAAATGAGTATAGTAGCCTCGCATAAATGGATAGATAGATAGATCTAGGCCCAGACTATGCCTGCCACTTTGTAATTATGTAGAATACAATGATTTATCTGGTTTTGCATCCACGTTTAGGATCACACTCCGTAATCCATCATGAGGATGTAATTGTTGTCATGGTTTGTCTCTCTAAGTGAATTTCTCGTGTTCGTTTTTAATCACGATCAATCATGATGTTACAAGGCTTGGTCTTTGACAATAATTTGAATATACTCAAAAGTTCTTAGGTCTCGAAAGGGTTTGATAATTATTGAAGATGTTTGTAGTTCGTTTGATTATGATAATTATGAAGATATGATTAATATAGTTAGATGTTCAGGAGTTTCACTACGATGAAGATTTTTATGAGATGTAAGAATCCAGCAATGTTTACGTGTTATAAGTTGTTCTTGTTTCAATGTTTCTATTTCTCATGTGTGTTTGAATACAAGCGAGTGGTTTATTGTTGTGCAGGTGTTTAGCATAAAATGATGACGATGCAGGAGCCCTCGAAAGCAGCGGCGGAGCAGAGATTGGCGGTGGCGGCGGGGGCGGCGGCGGCGGCGGCGGCGGGGAGCGGCGGTCGTCTACGTTGAAGCCGCCGGATCAAATCCAAAAGTGCCCGCGATGCGATTCAATGAACACAAAGTTCTGCTACTACAACAACTACAGCCTCACGCAGCCCCGCCACTTCTGCAAGAACTGTCGCCGCTACTGGACTAAAGGAGGCGCCCTCCGCAACGTGCCCATCGGCGGCGGGTGCCGTAAAACAAGCGTAGTGCCAACAAAAACAAGACCACTCCTCCATCGGAACCCGAGCAGCGCCGCCGCCACCACCTCGATCAGGAAACCGCTTCCTCCGGCACTTCCGATGTTACCAACAACTTACACTTCCAGGTGAGCTTCTGCCGCACAGTTTCTATTACACTGTGAATAAGTAAATCATAAACAAAGTACCTAGTAGTTTTTAATAATTATTTTGGGATGTAGGCGTTTTGCAATAAGCAGCCGGCGATTTCTTTTATGGAATTCCCGGGGCTGTCAGCTTTTGGCAGACTGCAGCAGGAGCCTGTGACAGCACGAGCGGATCAGCCGGCGGTCACATGGCTTAGCACACCCGCAACAACCAGCGGCGCCGCCACATCGATTCTGCAGAGCAGTTGCCAGGCTCTGTCCAATTTGCCGTCCCTGGAAACCACTCTTCTCGGCCTCAACTTTCCGTCGGTTAAGACGGAACACTTAAACGTTGCGGGGCTCGATGTGAATTCCGGCCCGGATTTGCACCCCATGTTCGAATCTCCCGCCTCGTATAGTAACATGGATTCTTTCAACGCAGGCTCGGATTTGCAGTGGAGAATCCAACAGCACAGGCTGGCGATGCTTCTGGCCGATCAAGCCGCGGACACGGAAAAGGAAATTTCACGCCTGCAAATCAAGCCGCCCTGCAAGCCTGAATTTTCATGCCTCTACAACAACAACAGTTTCGCAGACCGAGGTGGATGGCAACCGGCGGCGGCGGTGGAATCAGGCGTGCACGGTAACCACGCGTTGGACGGCGGAGTGGAAACCGGCTACTGGAATCCGATGGCGGCCTGGTCCGATTATCAACACTATGCCTCTCCGGCCGGTGCATTGCCATGAGAGATCAAATTGCTTAGGTCTGGTCACATTCATCGATTTGTTCCTTCATTTATTATTATTTTTACTATTATTAAAGTTGTAGATTTCTCTTCAATGGTACAATATTTTCTTTTTAAAAGTTTGGTAGTGATCACAGTAAGTACTTACTAGCTGGAAGAAAGTTTTGTAAACACTGCTTTAGAGGTGTGAGAATGGCAATGGCACAAGTCTCCATTTTGGAGACTCTGAATGTAAATAGAATAATAGATAAATTTAGCTGTGATTTTGCTGTGTAAAGAGAGAGAAAAACAATGTAATCATTAATTTAGTTGTGATTTCATAGCCATGACTTTTAACACAGTGTTCCAGTTATAGTAACTATATAGAGATGATTGTTGCAACATTAATAACATCTCTTGGTTAGAGGAGGATTATTATTATAAGTGTGCCAATTTGCATAGATAAATCTTAAAACAAATTTTTTAAAAGAATTTCATGGAATTCATGTTTGAATCTACACTGGGTAGCTCATTATCAGCATGAATGTTGAGCCCAAACAAGCCAGTTAAAATAGATTATAGAATAATTTACATTTCGATTATTTATTAATTTATTTTTTACATACAAAGGCAAAAGATAGATAGGAAATAAGAGATATGGGCATCATTTCCATTGGCTTTTATAGAGTTGAATCCACAAGAATCATATTTAATTACATGGCGAAGAAACTAATCTCAGAACCACCATCATTTCTATTGTCAATGTTTTTCTCTTTGAAGTGGATTCAATAGTGAGATTCGAAAAGTTAGATTTTTTTTTCTCCAACTGAATGCAAAAGAATCCTATTCATTATTACATTGTCAAAAAACTAATCTAAAAAATTCCTGAATGTTTTTAAAAATATGATTGTATACTAATTTTTATATGTAGGCATTATAGTATAGACCCATCATCACAGAAGAAAAGCCTATATTTAGACCCAATAAACATTATTGCCTCAAGCATAGGCTTTATTTCTCTGGTGTAGAATAGCATATCCACTAATATCCTGTCTTTTTTTTTTTTTTCACAATCATATCCGACTCTGCCATAAGATCCCAAGTATTTAATCATTTTCATTATTTCTCTGCCATTTTTGCAACTTTAAGGTAATATTACTCATGAGACTACCTGTTCCTTTCTGTTCTTTCTTTAATGGAAAATAAATGATGTCAAAATTACTGTAGTTGTTTACCCAAAACCAAAATAAAACGTTCTTGCTTAAAGCAATACATTAACTACTGCTTTGGTTTAAGAAGAAAAAGTGTAAGTACTTCATCAACCTTTTAAATAAATTTGTTTTGTATTATTTGAGTTAAAGTATTTTAGGGCACGAGTTTCGTGGGTGGGGTGTTACGCGTAAAAGCAAAGCGCGTGGGTCCTTCGATGGTTTCTGTGCCGAAAAATATACAGAAACAAAGAGAGAAGACAACTTTATAACTTTACAAGCAAACCCCACATAAAGTGCTGAAATTTAGACGAGGAGATGAGAAAATAAACAAATTTGAAAGTCCATTACTCAAATCAACATCGGATTCGTCCAATTTTCCCTCCCTTCGAGACATCGCTTTACAAATGTTTTGCCTTTCTTTCTCATCGAACTGAAAAATATTCTCATCATACACACCACACCACACTAATATAATGCAGAGTGTAATATTGGCTTGGCTTGGCTGGGGAAGGAATCCGAGGATAAATGCAGCCAGTCAAACAAACAAACCAATTCAAACCCTAATAATTAGGATACAGTCGAGGAGGTGTTATGAAAAAAAAAGGTGTGTTATTCCTCAACCTCTCAATCATTAACTAACTATTTAACTTTGAATGGTCTTTGCATTGGATAACTTTGAAGCAGCCCAATGGCTATGAGATTCCAACAAGATGAACAGGTGATTACAGAGCCATGTCATGATGATGATTAAAGTGTTGCAGGTACCCTTCAATAATATTATTATTACTGCTACTTTTACGTGGAATTAATGTTACTTGGCATTACACTTGTTTAAAGTTCAAAGTACATTGCCATAGCTTAGATCCACTTCACTCATAAATCTCTTTATATGTACCGCTCAGGATTGCCTTTGCCTTTTTGAGGTCCACCAGATAATTAGTCTACTGTTTTGCCCGAGGATAACATTGCTAAGGTTTTGTTCCAGGCTCCACTAGGCCCATCAAAGCTTATATAGTTGTTGATAATAACACTTTACTATTCTAGCATCCTCCTAGAAGCAACCAACCATCCACTTTTATTGAGTCATTAAAGTGTCTATGGAAATTTGGTATTGATTCTAACACAAGGGTGTGATCCAACAGAGATCTACGAGTGTTCAATCGATTTGTGTGCATACTAAAAGTCCTAACTCCTCTTCTACAATACCGAATAGCTCCCCCTTTTGTAGTAGTGTGTGTTCCTGATGTCAAACACTAAAACACTTGAACTCACGACCTCCTCTTTATCATTTTAAAAGCCTTACTGACTGCTCTGCCACCACATGCAATGTGCTTAACAATCACTCAAGCAATTAGTTCATTCCTTTCTTGAAGCTCTGCAATAACGTTAATACAAGATGATAGAGTACTGGTGATTAGTTATGAAGCGAGTGTCACCACCTCTTATAACAACTTATGTTTAATATTAATACATTCTTCTATTCTTTTGAAGGAGGAACTAATATGAAGGTAGACTAGGAGCTTGTAAACGTCACTCATTCGACCTCTTAGATCTTTGTCCAAGACTTTGAAACTACAATTCTAATCCTTCATCCATTTTTATTTTTGTTCATTCCCTTGTTTTTACTAAACTCTAATAATATTTCAGCCTTTGCCATTTAATATACACTTCGATAATAACCCATTTAATCTATTAATAGTGGTTATCCACCAAGTCTTCTATTGGAATACAACTCAATGATACTAGCTAATTGCACACTTTATATCATATTGAATTGGTATTGAAGCCTACCCAAAATCCTTATCGGTTTGTATGCCCATTCATAAGTGTTTGATTATACAAATTTAGGGCTTGAAACTCATCATGAACCTTCATCATACCTTTCTTCATATCCATAAATGGTAGAAAAATCATATCCAAAGACTCCAACTTCAAAAATAATTAAGAAAGTGAGATTGTATTCTATAAGGGAAATGAGAAGATTTGGAAGGGTGCCACACACATGAATGAGAGGGCATTAGAGATCACTTTACTCAAACTCTTTTTGACACAACTCCTTCATGTCAATATTTTAGTTGTCAATCTCCATATAAGGTACAAGTCAATTTAGACATCCCTATGTTTGAAGTACAAATAGATGGAGATTCCCTATATAACCGGCATAACCTAGTCTATTCGTACTATGAGGTGAATCAACTCTCGATAGAGAAAATATCATACTTTCTCTTTTACAAGTTTATTTAGCTATAAAGGAATGGTGGTATAACTACTATAATTTATGCACGTAAATCATGACATAAATATTATTGTAGACACCTAGAATAGTTTTGTAGAAGTAATCAAAAATACCTATTATCATGTTGGCAACTATGATGACCAATACATTAATCTTGTATAGTAGCACCACGGAAATGATCAATATGTCTAAAAATATATAAATAGTGTTCATATTTTGGCTACAAAATTGAATGTTCATTAATAAGAAACTCTTATTTTGAAGTATAAATCAGATTTGGGAACATACATCCAATGTGACATGGATTTTCTTTAGATCTTTGTTTTATAGAACTTCAAAAATTGCTTGGAAATTTGAAGCAAAAGCTAAGAAAAAAAAGTATTAAAAAAGAATCCAAATCTCAAGAAAAAAATGTAGTTTATACATCACAATCTTGGAATAAAGAAAAATGCTAAATGAAGAAATGGACCTTCATGCTATCCAAAGACAAAACCTACACTTTCAAATGATTAGAATGAGTAGTCCAAAACTAGCAAGTGGTGTTCGATTTTACTACACTAGAGTTCACTCCACTAATGAGTGTTGCACTAAGAAACCTCCATAACACAAATGGAATATATGGGTATCAAACTACAACACTTAAAAAAGGTAAGAACATGGATTTTGAGTCTAGTACTATGGGATGCACCAAAAACATTTATTATTCCTTCAACTCCAATTCAAAGGAATATGAAAGATTTATTCTATTTTCAAATGTGGCTCAAAGGAACACTAGTACACTTCATCATTGAAAATGGAAGTCTAAAAATTTCTTGAAGCAACTCGAAGATTGAACTTGCTAGTATTTTCTCAACCAAAACCATCGTTAAAAATTCTAAAACAAGGTTGTAATCCAAAAGAGATATAAGTCTTCAATCAATTTTTGACAAGATGATGTTTCATTATAGAAATGATGTCTTCATTAGAAGCTTCAGTAACATCCTACGTACATGTGTGCATAATACAAATTCTTAACTCCTCTTCTACAATCCTAAAAGTATACACAGGGTACAAGTCATAGGGAACAACATAAACTATAAAAATCTAGAAAAAAATAGGCACATGTTAAAAACATACAATTTGTTCAAGACTATATGGATAGTTTTGAACTTTTCAAATGGTTTTGCCTAGGGGAAGTTACATCATATTTCTTATTAGTTTTAGATTTTCTCCTATAGTTACAAGTTCTTGGCATAATTTTAGACCCACTCAAATAATTTCATATTAGTTACATGGGACACAAAATACTTTACTCCTTATTCACCATGACAATGAATTTTAGTTATAGTTTTAGAGATGTTGGGTGCATGGGTCTCCTTTCTCCATCTACATTTTAGTACAATGTAAGTGCACTAAGTTGGTAGGCCAAAAAGCAGACAAAAATATACATTTTGGCCATAACACGCATGCGTTATGGCTTGGTCGCTTTGTAACGTGACAGGGGAAATTCAAGCTTGCGTTATAACATGAGCGCATTATGGATTAGTAAATATGAGCCATAACGCGCTCACGTTTTGAATTTCATAAAACACAATCGAAACTCGAGAGTAGTTCATTGTGAAAAAAAAAAATAAAGGAGAGGAAAAGACGAGCAAGGAATAACACAAAAACGTTTTAGATAGTTTTGTGGCATCAACACCCTGTGGCACCTCAAATAGGTGATGGTGGCGAGATTAGAAGGTTAGTTATTGTTGATTTTAGGTTTATTTTCTTTATTAATCTTATTTTTTTAGATAGTTGTTGATTTTTTATTTATTTTCATTTTCGATGTTTCTATATCTTCAATTCAAACCCCTCATTCACCCGCAGACCAAGATGAAGAAGAAAACATCCTTGAAATGCCCCCTTCTATAAGACATCCTCCTAACACCCAACAACAAATTTTGGGGGATATTGAAAACAACAAAGTTCAAATTGAGGGTTTAATAGAAACCTTAAGAAACCCTAATGCCACAAATCCACATCATCAAAACCTAGCCACATCATTAGGATCATTATTATCTAATATTGACAATGTGGTTGGACAAATAAACACATGGGAGAGTTTTAAAACCAATTTTTGCAATTTTTATGTAGATAAGTTGTCTTATGATGCAGTGAAGAAGAAAAAAATCACAAAATATAAATTGTGTGCATTGTTTATAGATCCTAAAACTAATGTACTTTATTACGATTGGATTGCAAAATATTCCCCATCCACTGGTGTAATCACGAGGGGATAAAAAAAAATTTTTTTGATAGGCGGTGGATGGTTTTTGACAACCCACCTTGCAACAATTTTGAGGTGCTGTAATATTTCTTGAGGAAACTCTATTGTGAGTTTGTCCTCAATGAAATACCTAACTATTATGACATTCGAGATTTTCAGGGAAGAGGCAAAGGCTGCACATGATAGAGTGGGGGCACAACGTTTGCAGAACTGACCAACTAGACCCATTGCTCACCCACCTATTCATCATGTTTCAGTCCCTTCTATTGTGAAGGAGACAGTGGAGGTTCAGACCCTTGATTCTATTAGGTCATTGACACAGTCATTGCTTTAGCATGACACTCGTCTCTCCTAGGGTGATGAGGCTGGTCCTTCTAGGAAAAAGACATCATATACCATAGAGTGTCATGCTTGTGGGAGTATAAGCACCTATTTGGTTGACATGGAAGATCCACAAATAAGCAAGACAACTCCATAGCCTCACGAGGAAGCTCCATAACCTCGCGAGGTAGCTTGACAACCTCGTGCGGCAGCATTCACATGATGAGCATGGTGTTCGATTGGAGGAGGCACATCATGATTATGTGTTGGAGAATATCATCATCACAGATGTTCTACTAGATTCGACCTTTGGTATTGACCAATAGGTAATTTTACATGAAATTAGTTGCAATTTAATATATATATTTTGTATAAAATATTATAATTAACAATGTTAATCAATTGTGAATGAAAATTAATGATTCATGTGTGTTTTAGTAAAATTACAGGTTAGACTATACATCCAGTGTCACATTCCCCTTCTCCATAGGTGAATGTCGGTATGCATTCGCATGTTGGCAAATTTACTAATGTGAGTTTTTAATTTTTATTAATCATATACATGAAGAGAATGAACTATAGTTAACATATGAATTTACTAATGTGATTTTTATTATTATTTTAGTTGATGACATCATTACAATCTCTTGTTGAGATTCGAGATCATTAGATATTGGAGTTGCTATGGGCATAGCTTCTACCACACCTCTTACACAGGTATATGTGCTAGTAAATTTATTTTCATAATGAATTGATTGTATTAAATAACATCATGTATTATAATTAAATGACATTCATGTGTATTCTAATTTTCATCATCATGTTTTCTGCTAGAGGAGTTAACTACTCCGGTTCGGCACCTAAATCGATGTTGATGATCTTGAGAGGCAGAGGATGATTTCTAGTGATCATCAGATTGCAGTAAGTATTTATTTTTAAGTAGTGTCATTTTATATATGTCACTAATTGTATACTAATGGGTATGTTGTTTATTTGTATTAATAGATGGAGCTACAAACATCCTTTGAGCATAGGAGGTCTGATCGGAATAAGGGATGTTCCACTGTGTGTGTGTGTGTGTGTGTGTGTGTGTGTGTGTGTGTGTGACTCTTGAAGCTAGCTTTCCCTTGTTCTAGTCTCACCAAGATATCGAATACAACTAATTTTCCCCAAGATCAATGTGTGTGTGATGGAATTTATAATTTTCCCTTCCTATGTAGTGAATAATGCAACCCAAATGTAGTCCTTGAATGTCACTCTTTTTCCCAAGTAATAGATATGAATTAATAAGTGATCCATATGGATCTAAAAAAACACCACTTCAATAGAGAGAAACTAGAATCATAAGGAAAAATAAGAAGAATTAGGAGAAAATGGTTAGGTGACACAACCACTACTTTGTGCAGAGCGACGGTTATGTAACCGACCCTCTCCGAACAAACCGGTGGTTTCATAACTTCCGGTCTACATTAACCGCAGATCTCACTATATATATATATATATATATATATAAATACATCCACGAACATTCACATATTTGAAGCATCTGGAATGTGTCTCTTCCTTGTTTTACCATTCCTATTCTTGAGTGCACAGTAGGAAATAGGAAGCAAGCTATAAAAACAAGAAGAGCATGTGGAATTGGGCATTCATTCATGGGAGAAGTGAGCAAGAAGACTTTGGTGCTAGAATTGATTTGTAGAAGCAAGGTGTATGAGCAGAGCAAGTAAGTAGAGAGGGTGGAAGTAACATTGTTGTCTTCCTTCAACTTCTTAATCTATGTTCTTTTGAATTGGCCAATATAATACTGGGAAGAAAGATCAATTTCCCTTTTGACTAGTTTTCCCTCAATCTAGGGGTTTCTAGGATAAAAATATTGTGTTTTGTATTGGAATTATTGAAAGGAATGATAACTAGATCATACCAAGCCAAGAACACAGATGCTAATCAAACACCATGATCAATAATATGAAAGCAATTTGCCAGAATAACTTTACATAAAACTTTTGCAAACAAATGAGAAACAATATCATATATTATTATGGAACTCAATGCAATACATTGAGAATGGGCCTTGCTTAAATAGGCAAGGAATAACAATATAAGAACCAGTCAAGGTCATAGATCAAGCCATAAATCAAGGAAATAACTAGTCATCAAAGAACTAGTCAAGACCATAGATTTAGGAGAGAACTAGACATCAAGGATTTAGTCAATACCATAGATCAAGGAAAGAACTAGTCAATACCATAGATCAAGAAAAGAACTATACCTAACAACTAGATAATATCTCCTAATATCTAAATAAGATAAAAGAAATATCCACACACATAAGTGGGTGAGGATAAATACAATAAAGGTAAATAAAGTACCTAGGTGAACATGAGCTAAGGTAAATACCTACTCTAACAATTATTCATGCTATTTGTTGCAAAGTAGTTATCAACACTAAAATTCATTCACTTACTTTTAGTAAACTGTCATTTTCAAGTAAATTGGAAGTAGGAACAATAGTGTGTGTGGTTTGTAAGTTTCCAAAGTAGAAGTTTACAAATCATTTTGGTATCGAGCTAACAATAATATCCAAGGACTGTGGTATCCATTATTGTGTGATTTGTATAACAATGACAAGGTCTAAAGGTGAAGAAGCAATACATTGCTATTCGGAGATATCTACAATTCAAAGGTGGAAATAAATAATTAGGGATCAAATGGAAGAAGAGAACTTGGTCCATAGAATTGAGATGTTGACAACGCTATGGATAGTGTGTTTCAACACCAACGGGAACTCTCAAATCAACAGGGATAGCAACGATCAAGAAAGACTCCATAGACTCAGTGGTTCGAGATTTGGATGAGAAATTTGGCATAGAAAAGATCCACAATGAGGAAGATGCGGAAGAGCGAGAAGAGGAAACTCCAATTGAAAATGGGAAGGTAAAATCTAATCATGCTCCTTTTAAAGTTAAAACTAAAGTTGAGATTAAAATCTTTGAAGGAAAAATTGATGCGGGAATTACTAGATAAATTGTTAAATCAATTGAGGTTTATTTTAGTGCATATAATATCAATGAGGAAGAAAGGATTACCTTTGCACGTCTCAAGATGGAAGGACATGCTCTGGTTTGGTGGGAAACCCATCTAGTCACTTGTGAAAAGAAGAAGCATCCTATTGTAAAGTTCTTTGAAGGGTTTTAAAGAATTTCTAAGTGAAAGTTTTTATCCTATTGGCCATAAGAGTGACCAGAGATTAAATTGCAAATTTTAGACAAACTAGTCATCAAAGTGTGTAGGATTACACCATGGAGTTTCAAAGGTAAACCATGTTTCTCAATCTGGACTTGGAGGATGAGAATATTCTTAAGCAAGTATTTGGGAGGACTTCACTCTTACCTACGAAGGAAGGTCATCTCCTTGAAGCCAAAGGATATCAATGAAGTATGTGTGCAAGAATACTACATAAACGATGAGAAAAAGCAAGGAGAAACAAAGTCAAGGATAAAGCAAGAAAAAAACAAATAAAGAAAGACCAGGGGACAAACAAGCAAAAAGGGTAAATGGAAAGGAAAAAAAAGACTGCTACCACCTTGAATACTTGTCTTTGATCCTAATAATTTTTGTAAGAATTGTGATATCAATGGTCATACTGACGCTACATGTGTCGGAAGTTGCATCCGGAATTGCATCCAAAGAACTGAACCAAGGACTCCAAGAAGTCCATGACAAATGTAAAGATAGATGGGGAGGTAGAGATATAGGATGATTATGATATAAACAAGTGGATGGGATGCACAACAACCAACATGGATAGCCATGAACAAGAGGAAGAAATGAGTAGGCTATTTCAAATCAAAATCTAGATTAAGAGGACTAAGGTAAATGCTTTGGTTGATACTAGTTCTCAATTTAATTTGATTTTGATGCAGTATAAAGAAGTTTGGTCTTGAAACTTATGAGCATCCACATCCTTATACTTTTGGATGGGTAAAGAAGGGTATAGAAATTCGGGTAACACAAAGATGTAAGTTCAAGTTTGGAATTAATTCTCAATATATTGATGTATTAGAAGTTGATGTAATTCCACTTGATGTATTTGATGTTGTTTACAAGAGTCCTTACTTTTATATCAGGTATGATATATTCATGAGAAGGGAGAACCAATATAGATGGGTCAAGGATGGATTCAATTACAACATCCAGAACACCAAAGGTAAGCCAAAACTTGTTATGGTAAGTGCTAACCAAGAAAAGAGACTAATTCAGGTAAATTATAATCAATTTTGTCTACTTTTATTGAAATATTAGAAATATGGGGTAGAGATTTCAGATATTTCTAACAAAGGGATGAAGTATTTGGATAGCATAATTCATTATTTTCAGGAAGTATTCCAAACTCCCAGTGGGTTACCACCAAAATGAGAAGTAGAAAGCATGATATTCAATCTGTTGCTAAAGTCCCCTCTATGAAATATCGGGTTGTATAGGCAATCCTCATTGGAAATTATAGAGGTAAATAAACGAATCCATGGGCTATTAGACCAAGGGGTTATACGCCAAGCACCTCGTCATGTGGTTCGCCTATTGTGATGGTGCCAAAGAAGGATGGTTCTTGGAGAATGTGCATCGGATATCGTGCTTTGAACAATATTTCCATAAAGAACAATATATACACTCCCATGCATAGATGATCTCTTAGACAAACTTTAGCATGAAAAGTTCTTCACAAAGTTATATTTCAAGTTTGGTTATCACCAATTCAGGATGGAGGAGGATATATGGAAGACTACATTCAAAACAGAATAGGGTTTATATGAGTGGTTAGTAATTCCATTTGGCTTATGTAATGCATCCACTATATTTATGATATTGATGAATGATGTATTGTGGGAATTCATAGATATAGGTGTCATTGTATATTTGGATTATATTATGATTTTTAGTGCCACATGAGAGGAAGATCTAACACATTATAGCAAGTCTTGTAAGTTCTCAAGGAGAAATAACTGCTATGTAACATGAAGAAGTGTGATTTTTCCAAATAGTCACTTGTATATCTTGGGCACATGGTTGGAGGAGGAGAGCTACAAGTGGATCCAAAAATGTGGAATCCATCACCAATGGGAACCAAAAAGACTACGAGTTTTGTGGGAGCAGTACAATACATGAGGAAGTTCATTTCAGGATTCTCCATTATTGCAGCACCTTTACACACAACGGATGCATAGAGTAAGGGTTTTGACTAGGGTAAGGAACAAGATCAAATTTTTAGATAATAAAATAAAAAATTAGTCATGCTCCATTACTTGCTCTTCCTAATTTTTAGTAGCCCTTTGAAGTAGAGACAAATGCCAATGATTACGTTATGGGAGTAGTGTTGTTATAGGGAGGTAAGCAAGTATGCTATCATTATGAAAATTTCACCTTGACAATTAAGGTATATTTAGTATATGATAAAGAGATGTATGCACTAGTTCAGGTAATAAAGAAATGGAAACATTATTTTTTGTGTAAAGAAACTATTGTGCAAACCAACTACAAACCTATCCAATATTTGCAAAAAAATCTAAATTGCGTGAGGAAAGGCACTACAAGTGGATGGGGTTCCTTTAAAAGTTCCATTTGGTGATCAAATACAAGAAAGGTAGCACAAATTTGGTGGCATACATGTTTTCTAGGCTACCCACACATGAGAAGATCTCTAGTTTGGCCATTATATCTCATTTTGAGCCCTTCATGAAGGAATCTTATGAAGAGGCATATGCTCAAGAAAAAGATTTTGGGGTAACATATCAACAATTGTAGCTAGAGGGGATGAAAGGATGGGTATCGATGATTTTTATCTCAAAGATGGGATGCTCTACCGATGGGGGAAGATTTGTGTACCAAAAGAAGAAAGGATTTTATTGATTAGGAAAACACATACCTCGAAAGTATCAGGACATTTTGGTGTTGAAAAGACCATGGCCCACTTGCAAAGGTATGTTTATTGGGCCAATATGTAAGATGAAGTATCTAAATTCATAAGAGGATGTAAACGTTTTTGTACAAACAAGCCTAAAATCAAGAAGGAAGGTTTGTATATGCCTTTACCGGTCCCTACTTGACCTTGGGAGGATATCTCTATGGATTTATAGGACTACCTATGTCTAAACATGGTCATGATTATCTATATGTTGTTGTTGATATATTTTTAAAAATGTGTGTTCTTATGGCATTAAAACGACAATAAAAGGACATGAGGCAACATAACTTTTCTTTACTAATGTGTGGGGTCATTTTGGTTTTCCAAAGTATATTGTTTCTTATAAATATTCTAAGTTCTTGGGAATTTTTAGACTACTTTGTGGGACAAGATGGACACCAGGTTACAGAGAAGCACAACCTTCCATCCCCAAACATATGGGAAAATAGAGGTGGTGAAAAGGACTTTGGTACAACTGATTATAGGGTATAATAACAAATATCCATATACTTGGGAATCCTTAGCCTACATTCAACATTCCTACAACAGGGGTATACATCCACTATGCATTCACCTTTTGAAACATGCTTGGGGTATTTACCTACCAATCCATTGGACATTGCAATGGACAACATGAATAAGGATACATACATGATTCGAAGTGACTAGAGAAACAAAGTTCATTGAGAGGATCCAGAAAATACATCTCAAGGTAAAATAACAATTGGAGAAGTCTCAAGCCAAGTATAAGATTAGGCACAATTAGCATCATAGAGAGCAAAAATTCAAGTTGGAGACATGGTTTGGCTGTACTTGAGCAAGGAAAGACTACAAGGTCAAGCAAGGAAACTCAAGCCACTACGGTATGGACCCTTCACCATACTAGATCAGGTTGGAGAAAATTATTTCAGACTTGATTTTCCACACTTCATGCGGATGTACTCAAGTGGTAAATTGTGATAAATTGTGCCTATATAAGCCATCTACACTTGATGAAGAAGAAGAATTTCAGTTGCTACCTTCCATAGAGGACCGTGTCTTGGATTCATGAGGTGAGTTGGAGGAGGATGTAGTGTTGTAACAGAAGTTCAGGAAATAAGGAGATGTCCACATGAATCTTGACAAGGAAGACACCAAGGTAGGCCCAATGATACTCGAAGGAGAAAGTGAGGGAATTGTTACCTCATCTACTCCCCCACTAAGATTTTGTGGGACCAAAATCCTCTTGAGTAGGGGAGGTGTGATCCATAGGGATATAGAAAAATACCACTTCAACAGAGAAACCAGAACAGAAGGAAAAAAAACAAGAATTAGGAGAAAATGGTTAAGTGAAAAAATGGCCCCTCTACACAAACCGATAGTTCACGAACCACCGGTCTACGTTCACTAACCTCTAGTGGTCCCTGTCACTATATAAAACAAAAAAATACATCCATGAACAGTTGCAGATTTGAAACATCTAGATTGTGTCTCTTCCTTGTTTGACCCTTCCTATTCTCCAGTGCACGGGAGGACATAGGAAACAAGCTATAAAAATAAGAAGAGCATGTGGAATTGGGAATTCATTCATGGGAGAAGTGAGAAAGAATAGTTTGGTGTTGGAATTGATTTTAGAAGAAAGGTGTATGAGAAGAGTAAGCAAGTAGAGAGGGTGGAAGTAATACATTTGTCTTCCTTTAGATTCTTATAATCTATGTTCTTTTGAATTGGCCAATATAATACTTGAGAAGAAAGAGAAATTTCCCTTCCTAACTGGTTTTCCCTCAATCTGGGGGTTTCCAGGATAAAAATATTGTGTTGTGTGTTGGAATTATTCATGTTATTTGCTGCAAGTAGTTCTAGAAACACTAAAATTCATTCATTTTCTTTCAAGAAACTTGTCATTTTCAAGTAAATTGGAAGTAGGAACAATAGTGTTTGGTTTTGTAAGTTTCCAAAGTAGAAGTTTATAGATCAATAAGCCATATTGCCTAACCCCTTATAATAGCAAGCAAGTCATGTATATGTATGATTCCTTTTCTTGAATTTCATCATTAAAAACCCTAAAAGTCGACTCAAAGTGGTAATAAGAGTTTTAGAAAAGATAATGGTAAATGTGACATTTTAAACATAAGAGAAGATGGAAAGAGGATGAAAGAACCCAAAGGGTACATTAGTTCTGAGCACTAGTGTTTGAAAGGATTCGAGGATAAGATTGTAATACTGATTTGGGTCACATATTATGCAATGTCCAAAAGTGAAGGGATATTTCTATAAAAGAAAAAGAAGAAAGTATACAAAGATAAAACAATGTAAATGCAAAGAAAAACAAGTGTTGTTAATGTCTATTTTTCTTGCTTATGAATCATACATATAATGACATACTAGAGGTGTGATGTAATAATACTAAGTGCATAATATTTTGTCTACATATTCCCCCACTTTATGATGGTGAATGGATATTCAGATAGCACAAAGTAGATAGAAAGAGTGTACCTTCTAGAGAACCAAAGGAGGTTGTGAATCGATAACGTGCTTAGAATGAACAGAATAACTTATATTATTTTGAATGGAGGTTGGGGGATGTGTATCATGGAATCTAAGATGGGATGAGAACCCTAGGTATGACCTTGTGTGCATGGTGGAAATGACGCATACATTTGTAAATTGAATATTACCTTTTCATGAGCATCTAATCTTGAGATTTCTCCTTGTTCCATTAGTGTTTCCTTTTTTCAAGATAAGGATGAACCTATAAAAGAAGATAAGTGTAGTCAATGCTAACAATAAATGAAATTGAAATTTAACTTAGAAAAATTAGAATAGTAGTGTGAATGAAAAAAGTGAGTAAAGGATACAATTGACGTAAATGTCATGAGAGAAATGATATAATTATTCCTATATGTTTGTTTCCTTGGAAATGTTTGTAAGATCCGTGAGTGATCAGCTCCCAATGTGGTTTGAATATATTAAGGATTTAGGCATCCTGTTGCTAGAGGAAGAGTGTTGGGAGAGATCTTGGGTTTTCCTCTCACCTATGATGTGTCCCCATTGATAAGTGCCACTGTAGATGGTCAAAAACTAATAGAAACTAGTCATGGATGACACATTGTTCCAGGCATATTTTTGTCCTACATATGCCCTAGTGTCACTCCTTATTTGATACTAGTAGAAAATATATAAACCGAGAAAGAAGATTAATTAGTTCCCTTGCTCAAAGTATGAAATTTTCCACTAGTGTTGTTCTTGTTGTAATGGATAGTAACCTGTAACTAAGTATCTGTTATTTAGTTTTGATAAGACATGTCACTAAGAACTTGTCAACCTATTAGCTCCTATTTTCCCCTCATAATAGAATTACCTAGGTGGGATACTAGTTCTCACCATTTCTATCTATACCGGGTTCTTCTTTCCCTATGATTTTTTGGCCCATGTCTGATTATGAAAAAAATTAGCTCATATTCAGCCAAATTTTGTTGTGCACCATTACGTGATTGATTTTTTGACTATCGAGAGGGTGAAATAATCACCTAATGATTTCCCCTACGCATTTGGGGTGCATTAGATGAATTAACGTGAACATGACCCAAATGAGGAAATTTGAAGTTGATGTGACATCCGAATAGGGAATCCTATAGGGGGAATAGGGAATGTGCATGGTAATAACCATGGAACATGTGAAACAATGGGAATAATGCTAGCAAAAAGTGCTAGTGACACACAAACATTGCATAATGAAATATAAACTATTCAAAACACATAGTAATACATGAGAATTTCAACATAGGAGCTGGAGGAATACATGGGAAACCACTCGAGAATGTCACAAGAAAATTGAATATTTCAATACTATAAAAACAAACAAGTAATCAAGCATAGGGCATAACTCGTAAACAATGAAAATCAAGATACAAACATTGAGAAGATACAAGAAAATCAAATAACCATGGTTAGGAGAAAGCTGCCAAGAAAAATGCTAGATATGAAGCACTCGTTAGTGTGTTAGAAAAATTGATAGTATGTCACAATTTATATAGATGAAAATAGGAGTGAGAGTAATGGATAATACAATGATAACACATGAATATAGAGAAGTAGGTAAGATAGATGCCCCCATGAGCCTCAATGAGACTGATATAGAATAGTGTCAAACATCATTCATCATGTGATAACTCAGAAATATCATGCTTTCACCTCAAAGTACAATGTGAAAACACATGTTTATTTGTAAAAGTATATAATTTAATATGAATTAAAATTTACATTATAGGAAAAATACAACATAGAATAGTATAAGCAAGAAAGGATACATGCAACCAAGATCTAAGCTAATGTTTATGTAGTTTTGCTAATATTTGAATGTTTTTGAATTATTAGAATATGAAATACTATTACTAGGGGAGGGGAGAAAGGTTTGCCCCCAATGTATGTGTGCAAAGTGAGCTTAATGTAGGTAAGTACAATCTCAAAATTCAAGTTTGAACCTAGAACAAGAGTGTGCTTTGTGTAGGAAGGGGAAATGGTATGCACCTCAAGTGTAAATGCCATAGTGATCTAAGTGATGTCATTGAGAGAGTCTTTTAAATATGAGTCATAACCAAAGGAGGTCGATCTAGATGCATAATATGAAAAAATATTTTGGTTTATCTTTAAAGAATTTAGTGTAAATTTTAGTGGCTAATCTTCATTAATTCATGAATATTGGGTTTTTGAAATTTGGATTTGGATAATTTTGAGGGGTTAGGTTGCTTTCTATTTCACCTAAATTTTTTGGGTACAAGTTAATTTTTTGGGTTGATTCGCCTAGCGTTTACAGTAATAGCCAAATTTTTATATTCAAATCACCTTTACTTGCATGCAAAAAGACAAATTTTCTTCTTCTCAGCCTAATGCTACCATCCAATAGTTGATACCTTGACTGACATCATTTCATTTTAATTTGTGGCATTCTCCAATATTTTGAAATTCATTTATAGAAATTTGCCAAGTAACTATGGTTATTTTTAGGGGGGTCTTAAAATTTACCCTAAAAAATCCCATAAGACGTAATTCATACTTCCCCGTGACATATTCCTCATCAGTAAAAGGGGAACCATCGTGCTTATGTGCATTACATAGTGAAAAATTAGGAAATTAATCATTAAAAAAGTAACACTCCTAGATCATATGGGATAAGTAAGAATAATATTATGCATATCAATTATGCCACTGATGTAATCTAGCCAAGACTATCCAAGTGTAAGCGAGAGGGTCAGGGATCAAGTGCGACCCAAACCTACATGTAAAAGACATGTCTACCATAAGATGATAGGAGAAATATGTGGCCCAAGAAAAGGTATGATATCAAAGGGGTAAGGCCTAAGTGATTGAGTACCTCATATGTGCATATGTTTTGAAGACAAGCGAGATCAAAAGGAACATGTTGCCAATATGGTTGATTAATGTATATTGTATAATTGAAGTGATAAAAGAATGAAGTGGTATAGTGGAACAATGAAGAATAGAAGTAGGACCATGATAAGTAAGCATATGATTAACTATAGAAAGAGGAACATACTCAATGATATGCACAATATTATGATAAGGAATCATAGAACTAGTAGCACCTATGCAATATGAGATTTGATTTGATATTCATTGAATTCATGATTGAGGATATATTTATTTTTCTTTGTGGTCATTATACATGTTGATAGCGTAGTGATGATAATAGACATGAATGTGGTATAATTATAGAATTTTACTTATAGTGTAGATGATAAAAATGGTGAATATAGATTAGGGAATAATTCATCGTGTGTTGGAAGTGTAGAAATATAAATTAAATAATGGGATACATGCATAGATGCATGTAGCATTGAAGAACAAATAAAATATAGCTAAAAAGAAGGTGACGACTATGCACAAGCAGCTCAAACAATGACAATTTAGTATCATGAGCATAAGTGTTGAATGATAAGCCCAAGGTGATCATAAAAACATTATTAAGATGTGAATCATGTAGTGGTGAGTGGTGATCCTTTGGGAAACAATTAGGTTTGGGGTGAATAAAAAGTGGGCAATTCATTACATGTTACTAACAATTTCCTTTTTGTGCGAATAAGGGTCACTTTGAGCATCTATTTCCTAATAAGGTTCCTTAAGGGGCATCCTAGGAATGGGGAATGGTTATAGACGTAACCATTATGGGTTAGAGATAATACATGGAGAGTGTGTCATTATTTGGTCTTAGCCTTAGTTTTCCTTGCATTACTTATGTTTTTCCTCATAGGTCTCATGCATATCATATTCATGATCTCTTTCTTGCATTCCACCATTTTTCACCTTGTCCATCCTATTTCATGACCCATGACACGTTACTTTTAACTTTCTTGAAACATTATATTTTCATCCTTGGTGATGCAACACCCGTGGTGATTGTGTCGGTGGTATATTTTCCAATCGCTTACGCCATCACCCATGGGCGATGGTGTCCTATATACACCATCACCTCATTTGAAATTAAAAAGGAAGGAAGCTAAGACATCCAAACTTCCATTTACTCTACTCTTTTACGCCATCTTCGCATCTTCTCACTCTTCTCTTGGTTCATCTTGCATCTTTCTTGGATTGGATTGGACACTCTTCTTCTTGGATGATTTCTTGCACTATTGGGTCATCATATAACGAGTCTAGGATAGGAATGGTCTTCCCCTACACCTAATAGTGATTCTCTCTCTGTGTGTTGCTTCTCGGGGAGATAGATGCATCAATGACCACCCTACATGTACAAGTGAGTGCTCTAACCCTTATTTGTCATTTTGCATAGATTAGTTCATTTCCTCTTCTTCATTGTGTTATGTTAGCTTAGTATTATACATGTTTGATGTTAGTTAGCATAATACTCTTATCAAATATCAGATCCTTAGTTACTTTCATTTTAGTTATTGGATGCATGCTTATCTTATTGTCTGTCCATGCCTCTCCACACCCAACTATAGACACACAATCTATGCACTTGGGGTACATTTCTAGGTCCTAAATCATACTAATGTATACATGATTCCTAAGAAATAAAACTAGTGGTTGACAACTCCTTTTGGAATTTTGGTTAATTTATCTCTTGCACTTTACTTGCCTTACACATCTTACAACTATGCCAAAATTTGACTAATTTATCTTTTGATGGCCTTAGACATTAGCACCCAGTTAGGACAGAAGTTCCTAGGTGCTCTTGTCCCTCTGTGCATTCTTGTCACTCTCTTTCTTCTTTTTTCTCTTTTGGGTCCTTTTTCACTTATTGGTCACATTTTAACACTTTGGGTCGGCCTTTCAGTTGTCAATTATTAAATCTAAACAAGGGAATCAAATATATACTTAGTTAATTCTTCTAAATAAGGAGCCAATCATCATAAACATTATCTATCACCACATAATCTTCCACAAATGCGAAGAGCACCGAAAAAGCATGCATCTATCACATTCATACAAGGGACAAGGGATACATTGGTCTCAGTATACACAACACAGGAGTTCATTCTATTCCATCACATTCTACATATTTGACAATATATATCTAGCTTTTTGTCATCTTACAACTTGTACAAGGGAAACCTAGGGCATAAAATGATCACACACACACACACACACACACACACACACACACACACACACACACACACACACACCGAGAGAACTACATGGAGTCTCGAGATGTAGTGTAGTGTTTGGTTGTAAGTTTACTCTTTGGGTGACCATTGGGTTAGTCTCGACTCCTATTCTGCATCATTTTTATTAGATTTGATGTGGTTTGTGGGCATGTGCAGGTAGTCATCTATTTTTCAAGTTACAGATACGACCAATGATCCAAAAATGAAACCAGAGTGATAAAGAGAAACTAACAATGAATATCCTCTGACCTAAAAAAGACCAAGTTCTAAGCATCTGAGAAGACACAGATGCCTAGATCAGTCACTTGCACATGGGGCACTCCTATCCTCCTATGGGCACTTTTTTCCTGTATATTCCTTGGGTTCTGAACCCTCATTGATACTTTACAACATTGTTCCTAGTTTTTTCCAGTAGGTACACAGTCCAGATCACTCCCAAGTTATACGAAATCAGTTAAGTCATCATCCCTCTCTCATTTTATTAGGGTTTTACATTGTTGAATGCTTATTACTTGTGCATTATTGTATTTTATCACCTGAATATCATTTTCTACAGTAGTTACTATGAAATTAGATTTAATTCAAATTAAATTAAAGCATTTATTGAACCCATTCATTTGAACCCTACCTTACTTCATTCCTCCTAGTACTTCCCATACACAACCCAAATCCTCTTCTAACACTCATGCCCTTAATTCTTATACCATTACTTCTTATTATCTATACAACACAATGTTTCTACTACATACTCTACATTGCCACCTGATGATGTACTCGTGTTCTCAAGGTTCATACATGACTGTTGAGGGCATTAAATGAACCTTACTTGGGTGCATCACACTTTATCCCCCTCCATCACTATTTTTGTCTCTATCATCTACTCATAGCTTATCTACTACACTTCACGCTTTCTGCTTCATGGTAAATATTTCCTAGCATATAATCTCAATCACATACAATACCTTTATTACCTGATGACATAATCTTGTTCTATGATTCATACTTGAATGTTGATGGTGCAATTCCTAAATGAACCTCATGTCACAAACATTCACTGGGGGGAAACACTACTCCTCCCATATGAACATCTTGTATATCACATCACATCATCACTTTCACACAACATTTTCACATCTTGGTTGCATTTACTCTTGTTAGCTTATACTATTTACATGTTGCACTTTGTTTCCTATGTTAGTTGGATACTTAGTATGTCATTATATTTTTATATACACACATGTGCATTCACATGGTATCTTGAGGTGAATGCAATAATTCTACATATTATTACATGATGCATGATGCTCGACACTGCTCTTTACCAGTCTCGACGAGGATTCTAGGGAATCTACCTTTTCTACTCTCATACTCCACACATCACAGTCCTATTATTACAATATTTAATACTTCTTTCCACTTCGTCACTTACTATTCGCTGATCTATACATGCTTTGACATACTATTTATCTTTATAACATGCTAATGGGTGCTTCATGTGTAGTATTTTCCTTACAGGATACTATAGAACCATGGTTCTATGTTACTTCTTGGTTACTATTACTTGTGGGATATGCCCTATGTCATGCTTGATCATTGTTTTCTTATGGACACTTCGGCCCTGATTGTCTTGTGACATTTTGAGTGATGTCCCATGTATGCAACCCGCTTGTCATGGTAAATCTTGTCTTCATATTTATTTTATACATTGTATTCTATTGCATGCTAGTTCTTTTACACTAATACTTGTTTCTACCCTATATTATTTGCATGTGCCTTGGTTTCTACCATGCAAATCCCCTACCCCCTGCAGTATATAATCTACGATATGAATATCACTTTATGGTCCTCTCATTTTGGCCACATCCTCCTACATTCATCATATGCCCCCAAACAAGAGGGGGAACTATTGGGTGAAAAATAACCCTTCTCTAGAAGCACAAACATCTAGAATAGAAAAGCACAATATAAAAATTGCAAAGGCACATAGATACAGAGTGGTCCGAATCAAACTTGGATAATAAAAACAAAGCAAACACTAGTGACCAATATCATAAAGGAATGGTGGGCGCTTGTGTCCCACCTAGGTGCTTATACCTTGTGAAAAAAACAAATAATTTCTTAGTTCAACATAGTTTCAAACATGTTACAATACAAATCTTTAGTATTAAACACTTGTCTTCGCTTATAGAATTAATTCAATCGATTACAATTTGGTTACAAGTTGGTTACAAATCGAGATGTGCTAATCTACAAGGTGGAACTTATCATTTAAGAAGCGTCATGGAAGGAGAGAAAAAGACCTCTCCCCCAACACTCTTCTCTTGGCATGAGATCATCTAAAAAATCATCCTTGGTGTGAGATCACCCAAAAACAGATCACCCAAAAACTTATTCTTGGCATGAGAACACCCAAAACCTCGCTCTTGGCATGAGATCACCCAAAAACCTCATCTTTGGTGGTAGGATGCTCAAATCAATGGCTCGACGCTTTCTTGGTTAGGAATTGATCACTCCCGTCCCCATCCGGCAACATCTCCAAAACAAATAGGAAAAATTTATATCCTATACTCTCTCATACATCAGGTGCACTCTTTTCTTAGCTATTACTTTTACATACTTATACATACGTTACTTTGATTTTTGGCATGCAGGAATTTGACTATTATTTTTCTCTTCTTTTATAGGTCCATCCTTACAATCAAAAAAAGTAACTCACATCTACACGCACAAGATCCAACAACACGCTATTATGCGTCCAGTTCACCCTTAGGCTCTACCTCATTTTCCTAGTTTTCATGCTTCACATTACAACTACTTCACACTTCACATGACTACTTGTCCGCTCGGCATGCTATTGGCTACAATATTCTTTGGTTTACAAGGTACACATATTTTATCTACTTTATGATATCAAGTATTTACCTAATAACATAAAGTGGGGGAAAATGCACACAAAAAATCTACGCACTTGGGTACATTTCTAGATCCTAAAGCATACTAATGTATACATGATTCCTAAGAAAGAAAAATAGTGGTTGACAAGTCCTTTTGGCATTTTCTTTACTTTATCTCTTGCACTTTATTGGCCTTGCACATCTTACATATCTACTAGCACTTGAATGATTTATCTTTTGATGGCCTCGAACATTAGTGCCCAGTTAGGATGGAAGTGCCCAGAAATCTTGACCCTCTTTGGCGCTTGTCTCCCTCTCTTTCTTCTTTTTAATATTTTAGGTCCTTTTCTCTTCTTAGTCACCTTTTAACACTTTGGTTTGGCCTTTCAGATGTCAATTATTAAATTCAAACAAGTGAATCATATATATACTTAGTTACTTCTTCTGAATAAGGGGCCAAACATCATAAGCATTATCTATCACCACCTAAGATTGAAAAAATGCACAAGAGCACTACAAAGAATACATATAGCACATTTATATAAGGGAGAATGGCCACATTAGTCTACAAACACAACATATGAGGGATTCAATTCTATTCCATCACACACATTATGCATATTTGATAATCTATATCTAGCCTGCTATCATCGTACAACTTACTTACAGGGGGAAACCTAGGGCACAAAATGATGATACATAGACATAAAGAGAAGTACATGGAGTCTAAGATGTAGTGTAGCACTCATTCATAAGTTCACTCTTTGGTTTACCATCATGGTCAATCTGACTCCCCATTATGCATATTTTTTTATTAGATTTAATGTGGTTTATGGGCATCTGCGCAGTAGTCATCTATTATATAGGTTACATGTGACCAGAGATCAAACATTGAAACCAAAGTGACAAAGAGAAACTAACAACGAAGATCCTCCAACCCATAAAATACTAGGTTCTAAGCATATGAGTAGACATAGGCACCTAGATAATTCACTAGTTCCTAGGGTGTTATTTTCCTCATGTGGGCACTTCCATAATGTACATTCCTAGGGTTATGAACCCTCATCGAACCTTTGCAACACTATTCCTAGTTGATTCCAGAAAATACACAATCCAAATCACTCCCAGGTTGCATGGAATCAACTAAGTCATCATCCCTTTCTCATTTGCTTAGGTTTTTACATTATTGAATGTTCATTCTTGTGCACTATTATAGTTTATCACCCGAATATCATTTTATATAGTAGTTACTCTAAAATTAGATTTAATTAAAATTAGATTAAATCACCAACCATTGATATCTTAGTAGGTTTCTTTCCTATATCTTGATCACGGGCCTTGAAACCCTAGGTTGATCTCGTGTAAGGGTTAATTTCCCCTAGATATGCAGCCCTAAAACTCACTATATCCCCTTTAAGTATATCCTCTTGTATGTAGGTACATGTATGTTTCTACTCATTTCCTCAATACCCTTTTCGAATGGATGATTTAGGAGTACATGTTGTTGAGACACATTTTGGCCCTCATACAATCTATGGTGAACCTGATGTGAATCTTACAGACTTTCTAATTGAGCATATCTCATTAAAATCACCCATATTTTATTTTCATCTGAGCATCTAAAAATACTAAAAACCTAATAACCTATTTTCACATAAACCATTTCTAGAGGTGATTATGTATGTTTTTGTCACATTTGTTTCCAGACACCTTCGGCCCTTATGTAGACCATATCATATGACCAATCATGTTTGTTGCCACCATGTCACTTCCTAGATGTCATTGTCCCTTGTTTGATCTTACTAAAAATGATGATTCTATCTCGTCCCTCTCGAATCTATCTCCTTACACCATCGGCCCTTGTATAAACATTCTATAGGGTTGATTCTCCGTCTAAAGTGTAAATTTTTAGATCCTTGTTTTCAACTTCCAAGTTATAAAAATGTCACCTCTAAGGATAGTTTTGGCACAATTGAACCCCCTTAACTTTTCCATGGGATATTCCTTTGTGCCTACATCTCCTCTCCATGCTCCTAAGTGTTCTAGATATCATCCTAAAATCACTAATCTTCCTAGTCACCCCAATCTCACCCCTAAATCTTTGTTATCCTAATCGTGTTCCTCTCGATCACTTAGAGCAGGGGTCATGCGAAGTAGAATATATTATGGTTGAGGTAAAATAAATAAATACCTTAGATCCATCATCAATAATCTCAACAATGAATCCTTTACCCCAAAGATTGAGGTTTTTAAAATATATCTACCGATTCCATGAAAATGACCATACCTCATCCTAATCATGGAATACCATATCATGATCAGACTCCTCCCTATAGGAATAATCATAATGAATCTCCCAAAACCCCCACTAATGAAAATGAAAATAATGAATAAGCACCTACAAACAAAGTTTTTTCTTCTTCTATGGATCCTAACATGGTAATAGTTAAACTCCTAGATCAAATGGCCTTATCCCATTTTGCCACCATAACTAACATGATCCGGATGCAAAATCGGATGTTGCGAGATAAAATCTCAAAAAGTGATTCATATCTTTCCTTCTTATACTCCCTCCATTTGTGGTTGTAAATGGGAATCCTATCCCTCCACCAATTTGAAGCAAAATGTTACAAACTGTCTAAAATGAGCCTTTAGCTCCTTACATTGCTATCATGGAATTGGGAGAGACTATCCCTATCATCTCCTACAATGGTTCTGTGGATCCAACCCTCTATCTTAAGACCTTTGGAAATCTTTAAAAATAATGGATTTAGAAAAACACCTATGTAACTACTAAGCTTCTAGCAAGGAATTTTGTAGGTGAGACATTAGAATGGTATAACCAACTTCCTCCCAACTCGATAGCTAATTTAGAAGGCTTAGTTAGAGCTCTCATTTCTGAATTTCAGCAAAAATACCTTCCGTACTAAACTCATGGTTCTAGATCATCCTCTCTCTTATAACCTCTTATTAGTTTGACCATGGATGCATCAATAGCATGTAGTTACATCATATGAGTACTAATGTATCAAGTTCATCCATAAAAACTAACATTTTAGACATGATACTGATCCATATCCTTAGGATATCCTAGTACCATTCCATAATGAACCCTTCCTAATGCCAACTGCTCCCGAGATCCAAAGCATTCCCTACTTGGAATTATTTAATCTTAGGTCTGAAATACAAATCACATTAGAAAATATGGATGATGACAATCCTAATGATCTTCGAAATATGGTGAACAAAAATAGGTTACTTGATGAAATTTTTCATCAGTTACCTCCGGTTCTCTTACCTTGTGATTGGTTTCCACCTCAAACTGACACGGAGGAGCCAACAAGAGATGCATCAACCTCCAATCACTTAGAATGTAATGAACTAAGACTTGGGTAACTCTTTTTATCACCTTACCCTTTCACCTAGATCTTTTAGCAAGATTGGTGTTTTAACTAAGGAGGAGGTGCATGATCCTAAAGGAAAAGGGATTTCCTTCGATGAAGATTACATCGTTTTATAAGCTAAGTCTAGGCACTTGGAGGTATTGCACTACTAATGTGCCTTGGCCCAAATATAGTCTTCTCAACTCGAATCAAACACCATCGATGCATCTTACGAACCTCCAATCTATAACACTAGCGACAATGAGGATGAGGAAGAAATGCTTCCTTACATTCCTCCCACTAATCTGCCACTCCTTGATACTCCTTAGGTCATCTTGAAAATATATAACTATACTTTACATCACACTTCCAATACAAATCCACCACCCGCACCAACTTCCGATCCAACCTCTGCCGAATCAAAATTGGTTTGGGTGCTCCTAAAGACAACTATTATCGATCTTGAATGTAAAGAGGACACTTTAGATGTTAGGGTATTATATGTATAATAGACAAACTCTCAAAAACATAGAGATGGTAAGCAATACATAGGCCTTGAAATCAATGGAGAATATAATGGGCATCTCCCTACCCTTGACAATGACGAGGCTATTCTAGAGCTTATGTATGTCTAAGAAGATAAACTCTCTTGACATCATCACAAGTTGGGAAACTTCTCTAAAAAACCTAGCGGTTTCATGACTATGTTGCTACTATTGATCTTACCTAGGACGAGGTAGAAAAATTACCTCAAACTCCATATTATTTCCAAGATGATAATGCTATGTTAGCTAAATCAACCATTAGTATACAACTTGATGATGATCCCATGCATGCATTCATGTTGGGTGATTGTTTCCCTCACCTACGTGAGATTCAAATAGAAATATTACAAAAAATAAAGAGGTATTAGCATGGGGATATGTCGGCATGCCTGGAATTGATCCTAAAATTGTCTTCCATAACATCATCACTTATCTGGATGCCACACCCGTTAGAAAAAGATAAGGAAATTCCCTCCCAAAATCACCGATCTATGTCACAAAGAAATCATCAAGATTTTGGATGTAAAATTCATTTATATAGTGGACTATTCAAAATGGGTGTCCAATATCATCCCGGTCATCGTCTACATTTGCAATGAATTTAGAAATCTCAACCTCTATTTTCCTAAGGATAACTTTCCTTTACCCTCCATCGATGTCATCATCAACACCATGACAAGGTATGAGATGTTATCTCTTATGGATGGGTTCTCGGGGTATAATAAAATCTAGATCAACCCAAAGATCAACACAAAACTACCTTTACTATAAAATGGGGCACTTATTATTACGTAAAGATTCCCTTTGGATTTAAGAATTCCAAAGTGTAACATACCAATGCATTGTGACACACATATTTGATGACCTCATACACAAAAGTTTTTGAAGTCTATGTTGATGATCTACTCGTCAAATCCTAACGCATTGATGATCACACTCATGAATTGGACATTACCTTAGGGACACCTTCACAAATACAAGGTTTTTCTCAATCTGGAAAATTCATATTTGGGGTGACACGAGGAAAGCTCCTAGGATTCTTAGTATCTAAGCATGGTATCAATGTCAACCTAACAAAGATTAAATCTATCCTCGACATGCCATGAAAATCCTCCATAGAATACATATGTACTTTTATTGGTAAACTTAGGGAAATCTGGTGATTTGTCCCTAAGTTTACCTATTGAACCCATATCATCATTAGTCTCCTCCGAAAAACTACCAAGCTAGAGTGGACCAAATATTTTCAACAAGAATTTGACAACATGAAACACTCTTTTTCCTCATTACCAACATTACAGTCTCCTTTTCTATATCAACCTTTTCTGCTATACACCTCTTCCACTCCGGTGTCCGTTGGGGAAATGCTAGCACAAGAAGAAGAAAAGGGAAAGGAGCATGTTGTTTACTATATTAGTCGAGCCTTACTAGATTATGAAACATGATACCCTTTCATTGAATGACTTATCCTCACCATATATTATGCTATTATGAAATTGCGTCACCACATGCTATATCAAACATCTTACATTATTATCTATTCAAATCCTCAACACTTCTTCTCACATGATGTCCTCCCCACGGATCATATTGGGAAATGGATGTCGCTTCTTATGGAATTTTACCTTCATATCATCACATGATGAGTGGTAAAAGGATAAGTCATAACATACCAATTGGTTGCCACTCCCATCTCTACTCCTCAACTTATCCGTGACGCATTACCCGATGAGGATACCATCCTCATTGAAGGAATATACAACACTATCTTCATAAAATACTACTATTATGGCTTCATGGATGGTCTTAAGGTGCACTCCTCTAATGTTAGTGTTGAAGTGCTTCCCCCACCTAAAACTAAACCAAAAACCACAATCATTTAGGAGGAGGTCACCATTGATCTCCATGAGGATACATAAATGCTACACTTTGATAGGTAAAAATGTTGTAGACACCTAAATTTGGTATCTATACCTTTTATTTCCAACATGCGCATATTTAACATCCCTCTGATTTAATTAAATTCCCACTTTAATATCTATCACCTTTATTTTACATTAATTAATTAAGATTCAATTAATTAATTAATTAATCAATTAGCCCACATCCTTTTCTTCCCTTTCCCTAATGGACTTTCTATTTCCTATCCCTACGCTTTTTCTAACCTATCTCTATTGCCAACTCACCTACACCTCATCCTAAAACACCCTCTTCCTACCTAATGCTTTAAAGCATTCAATCCTATCCTTAAAAACATAAAATCATGCCAAAAGTAGAAAAATCCTCCCATTGGGGAAACTTACCCCACAATTGGTGACGACCCAACCCAGTCGTCGTCACCCCTATAAAGTTGAATGCTTTCTTCCCATTCATCATCAGATGCATGCACATACCCCCAGCCTTTCTAACAACCTACAAGTGGCTCCTCATGCCTAAACATATTTGTAACGATCATAGACCTCTTGGATCTCCTTCTAGTTTGTTTGCATTTCTCGTAGAAATTCCTTTGTGAGGTTATCATTGTTTGGTATCATTTTATGTAGTTATTATCATATTATCACTTCCTTGTTTACATCTAACCTTTTGCAGGACCAAGAGTGGTTGGGACTCCATTATCGGCCTATTATAACATTTTTCTTATTGCAGTTCTCTCGATCCAACTTGTTTCCCTCAACCTTGTCCGAATCGCCCATATTTTCATCGATCTACCAGTCACCATCGACCCAATTTTCTATCCTCATCCTTCTGTCTCTCAGAATTCCTTTTAGTTATTGTTCCAGCCCTTATATTGTTTCCAAGCCCTAAATATGTATATTGCTTCTCTAAACCTATCTGGTTTTCATCCCAAATCCACCGCGATCCTTGTTACTTTGTATTCCTTTCATTTCCTTGCCTCAAACCTCCTCTACAATTGTTTCTTGTGCCTACAAGCCTCTGTTATGTCTAAATTACATCTAGAGCATCCAAATCTACACTTTTAGTTGTTATTTTATCCTTCTACCTCGGGTCCCTATCGACTTGCCTTTGTATAGTCTAGGTTATTTCCGACCTAGACCAAGTACAATTTTCATTCTATTCCAATCAAATCAATATCGATCAATCATAATTACTTTTAGATTCTCGTAAATCCTTCAGTATTTTCATATTTTCAATTTATCTTTACTTTGTATCAATTTTGTTTAACAATGGGGGTTGACATCCACCGAGGAAGTTAAACGCTTCTTGGGTCCACTTTGTTGGGAAACCCCCACCCAAACCATCTAATCATTTTCCTTTTAGTGGGTCTTATTTGTAGGTTTCATCTAATTTGTAACAGCGGAATCCATCATCATCTTGTGCCCGTATCACATCACATCCGA
The DNA here is from genome assembly GCA_018340775.1 of Taxus wallichiana var. yunnanensis. NCBI lineage: Eukaryota > Viridiplantae > Streptophyta > Pinopsida > Cupressales > Taxaceae > Taxus > Taxus wallichiana. The sequence continues at coordinate 64,160,286 of CM031238.1, read as the reverse complement.
GGTAACATAAACCCTCCAACATTTCTAAGTTTGCTAGTTTCTTTAGTAGCTAGTGCATTAACCTTCATTAAGAATGAGAAACTTGGTAAACATTCTTCGGCACGTGCGGTGGGGACCACCCTTTAGGTGATCTCTTGCATTTATTGCTTTTTCTTTACTTTTATGTTTCCACTAACATTTTAGTGTGTGGTTCCCCTTTATTTCTTACTTGTGTTGGGTTCGTGAGATGGATCGCTCATCGTTCAAGAGTGCAGACAAATAAGAAAAGTGTTATCTAGGTATTTTTCACTTTTTCCCTATTTTATTATTTTACACATTAATTTTTTTTTGTCTCGTGTCCTCATCTAATATCACACTTTGTTTTGGGCTTTAAACCACAAAAATCAAATTAACACATCAATACATCCCCTTACATGGTTTTCTGATTGGGATTTCATCACCCAACAGAAACCACCTTAGACTTTCCCACCACAAAAACCTAAACCAAACTTTGCTTGCATTCTCCTAAGTCCTTTCTTATCCATCCCTTCTTCTTTTCACACTTTCTTAAATAAATTAAGAACGTAAAAAAATTGTTTGCTTGACTTGCTTGGGTAAAAAAATTCATTCCCATAATTATTTGTTTAGCATCCAAAAGAATGGAACAAAAATTGCTTCAAATAGTTCCTCATCTCAAAAAATTTTCACCATAGCATTGACCTCATCTGTGCATTTGATTACTTCTTTCATGAGCACTCAACCTCTCATCGATGTCTCTCACCCAGAACCCCTTGTTCACACTACAAATTTAGGTGAGACTAATCCATTCTTATACCATCAATCTATCCCATTTAGGCCAAGTACATGACCATCTATTAGATTAGAGTCTTTTGGACCTCCTAAGGTCCCTCTCGGTAATATCATGTTCTAGGAGCTCCTAGATGCCAATCCAATCACTCCAAGATTATCTCCTTAGGAGATCAACTCAAATTCCCTTAGACGGTTTGCCACTCCAACAACTTTATCCTTATCAAACCAATCCCCAAACTATAGTTTGTAGTAAATGAGCTTTCTATAGCCCATATTTCTTCCTCTTCTACCAATCCCCCATCTCATCAAACCACCTAGATAGTCACACCTATTCCCCATAATCTCCCACCGATCAACACAACAATCAACACTACTCTTCCCTCACCTCTTCGGTCACTATTTCCACTAGCGTCCCTAGCCAATATGCCCAAACATCATATCCCCTATCCGGATAGTATGACCTTCTCACATCTAACATGCCAGTTAGTACTTCCCAACCACCTTCACGAGTGCTTTACATTATTTAGTATCCAACCCTTTTCAACAACGATATCAACTTGTTCATACCCACATTCCTACTCAAAGCACTTTCCGTAATGCACCTACCCAATCCCAAAACCCTACCATGTTCCCATCTCCAAACAAAAATTCTTTCAACAACCACCCTTTCAATCATAACCCATGATTTATACTCACCCCTAACAAATGCCTCAAACACCCACACATCCACAAGTTCATCAAAAAACTCATCTACCACTTCTTACATGTAACCTTCACCTCTCATCCCCCAAAAACTATTTTGAATGACCCTATGCAAAATCTTGTAAATAGGTTAGAAAATCTCAAAGCCACTACTCTAGGATCCAAAGTTTCATTATCCTACGAAAGATCTCCAACGAGCCTATCAACCCATCCATACCGGTTAAATTGTATCCTTTACATTGCAAATTTCTAAAATTCACCAAGTTTAATAGAAAAGAGGATCCACGATAGTACCTTCATGAATTTATAAATGCATGTTATCTTATCATGCACGATTAGTAATTAATGATTCACACTTTCCCCATGTCCTTGGCTGGTCCCGCACTAGACTAGTATAATAGTATCCCTCAATATTCTATATTCTCCTTCTCCCAACTAGCGCAACTATTTTTAGAACACTTTTCAATTAACATTGCACACAAAGTAACTATCAATGATCTATACACTATCCGATAGTTTGAGGATGAGTCCATTGTAGACTTCATCGCATGATGGCATGGCATTATAAACCAATTATCCTTCCCTCTCCTACAAACTGATCTCATCAAGATCTTCTCATGTTCGTGTGTAAAGCATATATCTTTTGTTTTACAAATCCAATCATTCTCGAACCTTCGACAAGGCCTTTACCATGGCTTGCAAACTTGAAACACACACCTTTGAGTAGGATATTTTAAAATTAAAATAAAAAAACCTAAACATGAATTTACAAAGCCTTCCACACAAAACATAAAATAAAAAAGGTGGCCAATGTTGTTGTCGTTAAATCATCTCATGCACCTACATCCAGTACATGGACTCAACAACGAGCTATTCGACCAAATCCTAAATATACTCCCATTTGGGATTCATATAGTACAATATTTGACAACTTGATGGAAGTAAATCTTATCATACTCACTCCTATTCAACTAGTTGATGAGTCTAGATTGAAACCCATATGGTATCATGATGACCATTATTGCAAAATACCATCAAGTCCGAGGACATGACATAGAGAGATGTTGAAATTTCAAGGACTTGGTCCAAAGACTCATTGATCAGGGTGATCTTCAAGTGGAAAATCCAAATGCTTCACCCAATCAACCACTTGACATCTTTAAACAACCTTTCCCAAATCATACACCAATAATCCAAGCCACCACTTCTACTACAACCCAAGCACCCAATGCTCACACTATAAATACCCTGAACACTACTGATCAGGAACCTATCCCATCCACAACCTCCTATCCTTCATCATCAATCACATCCATCCCTTTTGATATCCTTCCTACATCTATTGTACCTACATTTATCTCAACACCCATTCCCACTTCTACAATTGCTAGAACCCCATTCATAAATATATCATTTATGCCCCTAGAGACATTCTTGAAGCAACCATTCCAACCTATTTCCACATCTAGTAGTGGTCCTTCATCAACTCCCTTACCAATTACATCCACTCCATTGGTAGGACCAATCACTTCACCTATAGCTATTCCACCCTTGCCTGTCATACAATCCTTAGAACATATACCAGTCCCTCCTCCCATTCTTTTACCCACATCAACTAATGTGGTAATGATCACACAACCTTCTCCCTTCACACCAATTCCATCATTTGAGGAATTTTTAAGAACACTTCAGCTGAAATGACTTCAAGTGTTCCTTCCATATCATCAACACTATCGATCAATATCCACCTTTCGTAGATCACCTCAGACAAGTGTTGCTTCCTGCACCCGAAACCAACCATAACATTACCATCTGATCCCCCAGTTAAGGTTTTCATTACTCCTCCCAAGGATGCATCTTCACATAAAAAATATATAATCCCTCCTAGGGTTAAACCATCCAATCCAAAATCATCTATTTTAGGATCATGAACATTTCAACCCACCAACCCAAAACCATTCAACACTAAAACACAAACCAACATCAAAACTGAATTCAAATCACTAAAAAAACAATATGCTTGAGTTTTACCCAAAAATCCAAGATATATCATAAGGAATATTCTAGCACTTCAGTTGGATCATATACTGAAATCTTCCAATACTTATTACAAACCTCTGCAATCACGCTTCTACCTATCAAGGACTTTGACCCAAAAGGAAAGAAGCCTTTATGGTTCAATTCCAACCTTATGTGCACCTTTCATCATACCCCTAGAATGATACTAAACATTGTAGAGTGCACTCCAAGCCATTATCCATAATCTCATTGAAGAGGAAATACTTCTTCTTGGACCAAGTCAGTCCCTTCCTTCCATATCTAGTTTGACACCGGCCATTTCACCTTCGGGAGATGAATCTTCTAGGGTGGTCCCCATTTTTTCATTAATGCGCTTCGATTGACCACTTGATATGGCTCACGTGATCCAAAACTGACCTCCAGACCAAAATCCAAGATCTTCGTTGTTATTTTTCCTCCTAAGGAGTTAACCACATCATCAAAAACAAAATTTTCCATTTTAGCAACTCCTAGGCCTATTGAACAAAGTATCATTAGACAACTTCATCAAGCCCCAGTCAAGATGTCACTTTACGAGATCATCCAAAGTTCACCAGATCGTAGAAAATATCTTCTTGAATCCTTAAAGCATATTCCCACATCCAATGATGAATCTCAACCCTTCGTGTCTCTTGTAAGAGCACTTACTGCTTTTGCTACTATCTCATTTGAAGATGCTGAAATTCTAGACATCCCACCAGAAGAACACGATATTCCCCTCTTTATTATGGTCAAGATCAATGATACATTCATTCGGTGATCCATGATCATAGTGGGGAAAACATTAATATCATTATGTTGCATACTTTTGATCAAATCAAGATCCCAAAGGAATCTATCACCCGGATGCCTGCGGTCCTTTGCACTTTCATCAATGTTATTTCTCCCACATCTTGGTGAGAAAATCATCCATGAGGTATTTTATATCATTGAGGGAGAGTTTCAATACAATTTTCTCCTTGGATGACCATGGATCTGCATCATGTGTTGTGTCTCCTCCACACTCTATCGTTCCCTTAAATATGAGTATGAGGGAAATATTATCACGCTCCCGGGATGCTCCTCCCTTATAAGGGTGTAACATGACCTATAAACCAAATGATGTACTCATTCCTAAGAACAATCCATCTGCATCATCTACCATCTCATCCATTCCCTCATCCAAACTCCCTAACGGTGACTCCCTGGATAACGTAATGGACAAACTTACGATGGGGGAGTATTGTCTCCTCACACTCAACACTTTTCCCACTCCTCACCATATCGGTAGGAATTATAAAGTGCCTATGTACCAACCGGATGTTGGGGATGTCTTTCCAATCGGGCCACCTCATCTTTGCACCAATCTTATTTATGGTGGTTTTGATACCCCCTCTTCCCATATCAATGATATTCCACATGCCAAACCTTATACCAATGGCTTTGGATTTCTCAACAAACCATCTTTTTCCTATACCTATTTCCATCATTGCGCATGGAATGGATTCAGCCTAGGCCGTTATGAGCATGGCCCACATGGCCTTATTCCTAATCAATGTCATAAACCTCATGAAAAGTTTAGGTTAGGCTATAAGGAGCAATCCTCTGATCCCATTCCACCATCTGAGATACTCATGGACATGCCTCCTCAACCTCCATTGTCTTTTCCGACTTTCAAAGACGCGGACATACCTTCTCTACCTTCCCCATCTCTTCTGACTCCCAAAGACATGAACATACCTTCTATATCGGCTCTTGAAGACATGGAATTGGATGACACCATTTCCATTGCTTACGAATTTTTTTAGTCTCCACCATAAATTTGGGACCGATCACTTATCTGTGTGAAAATTAGACAATGTCCCTTCCCCTTCACCATCGAGACATGATAGAAAAATATTCTCCTACCATTAACATCCTTCAGTGTGATGATGGTGATTCCATTCTTTCCCATATGGGGGTAGAAGATTATTATCTTCATAAGACCTTGCCATCTAAAATACCTACTCTTCTCAATGCAACCACCATCAATGTCAATATTAGGACTTCTCAAAGCTCGTATTCTCAAAGTGGTCCAATCTCTTGATCCATATGAGCTAAAATATTTCACCGCATTCCTCTCCCATCATAGACAAGAATTTGTATGGTCATATTCATACATGCCAAGTCTTTACCCTTGTATCATCTTTAACAATATTTTCACCTATCCCAACACTAAACCAGTGAAGCAAAAGCTTCACCGCATGCATCTTCGTGTTTCCCTCCTTGTTAAAGAAGAGTTACAATGCCTTATTTCTAGAAATTTCATCATTCTCATCAACTATTCCCAATGGGTTTCCAACATTGTTCTGTCTCTAAATCATTGAGAAAGCTTCATATATGTACCGATATTCAAGATCTCAATGTCACTTTCCCCCTAAGGACAACTTTCCTCTTCCAAATATCAACCAGATTGTGGATCTTACCACAAGTAACAAGATGTTTACTCTCATAGATGGTTTCTCTGGTTACAATCAAATTCTCATTGCACCAGAAGATCAACACAAAACCTCCTTCATTACTCCTTGGGGGACCTTTTGCTATCGTGTCATGCCTTTTGGTTTAAATAATTTTGCGCTACTTATTAATGGGCCATGACTTATATCTTTCATGATCTCATCCACAAAACTATAGAATACTATGTTGATGGTCTTCTAGGAAAATCTAAACATCGATGTTACCATCTTGTCGTTCTCAAATCATTTTTGAGCACCTTATTCATTTTTGTCTTCATCTCAATCTAGCCAAGTGTGTATTTGGAGTCTTAACGGAAAAATCCTTGGCTTTATCATTTCTATTAGGGCATTGAATTTAACCCCACAAAATTAAGGTAATTATCAAAATTCCTCCTTCTAATCTCAAGCAACTTCATATCCTTCAAGGCCACCTTCAATTTGTCCACCATTTCATGTCGCAACTCTCTGATTATTGTCAATATTTTCATCACCTCCTTTAGAAGGACATAGAATTCAATTGGGATCACAATTTCTAGAAGGATTTTGATGATCTTAAAAAATATCTCCTATCTCCACTGGTGCTTACACCTCCACGCGAGGGGGAGCCATTTTACTTGTACATTTTTTCCACTAATCATGCTCTAGGAGCCATGCTAGCACATCAAGATGACCAAGGTCATGAGCATACTATTTATTACATTGGTTACACCCTTCATGACTTTGAAACCCACTACACTTGAAGTTGAAAGGATGTGCTGCACTATCTTCTTCGCTACATCTAAGCTTTGACATTGTCTTCTCAATCACAAGACTTATGTCGTTACTAGCTTTCATCTTCTCAAGACATTGTATTCTAAATATTATCACAGTGATCACGTTACTTAATGACTCATTCTCATGATAGAGTTTGACATCGAGTTTATTTCTCAAAAATCCATTAAGGGCCAAGTTATTGCCAATTAATTAGTAGAATCCCCTCTTCCTAGATCGTAGATTCCTCATGAGCAATTTCTGGATGAATCAATCAATCACTTCCATCATGAGTATGGCATCCTTAAATTCACTCTTTTCTTCGATGGCTCTAAGTGTCAACAAGGGGGAGGCATGGGTGTTGTTCTTATTCCTCCTTGGGAAAATCCTATTCCCCTCGCATATAAACTCAATTTTGAGTGTACAAACAATATGGCAAAGTAAGAAGCCCTTGTCTTGGGTCGAAACAACCGTCTTTCTAGGTGTTCAAATTCTTGACATCTACGGGGATTCTAGAGATTATAATCAAACAATTCATAGGAGAGTATCAATGTAAAAATGATACCCTTCAAAAATATCATGACAATGTTTATCTTCTTTTTGAAGCTTTTGATTCTTACACCATATAAGTTGTTCTGGATTGATCAATCATTTTGTTGACACAATGGCATCCCTCACGGATCTCATCCCTTAGACAAAAAAGGAGTCTAAGATTCCTGTCATTGTTCATTTCCATGATCGACCTTTCCATGAATTACCCCAGGTTAATCTTATTTAATCTAGTTCATAAAACCTTTGGTAATCTCAAATATTTAATTACTTATCCCAATCCATTATTCCTCTTGATGTATCCAAAAACTCGAAGAGGTATTTTCTTTAAGCGTCTAAACCGCTATGTAATCCTTGGCAGCATTCTTTACAAAGCCGGATTTGATGGTGTTCTTCTCCGATGTCTTAAATCCCATGAAGCCTCCCAAGCCATCCAAGAAGTCCACGACAAGAATCTATAAAGAATAAAATGGTGATGGACATGATGATCATGGAGTTCTCACCAAATAAGGAATATACTATGGGCACCATGACTCTTCCCATAACATAGAATACTATCATGTACTTTTAAGGTCACATCTATGTGACCTTAAATATGGGCAACACGGCTCTACCCATAGCACATTCCTTATGGATAGGTTCTCCCCTTTTCTTAGAAATCCATGATCATCACATCCATCACCCTTTGATTCACCTATTGGAACCATGCAAATGATCCAAGAGTGTCTCTTGTACATTCTTTATCCCATACTAAGTGGTCTACTTAGCTAGTCCCAACTCTCCCCCATGTGAAATTCAAAAAAAAATCATCATGGATGCTCTTATAAAAAAGATCAAAGTTATCAAAAGAATACTGATCCTCAAGGACAGTTGTTCATGTGAAAAGAAAATGAAAAATAAAATGTAAATCAAAATCAAATTCAAAAGTAAATAAAAATAAATATACCAATCCTTTAAAGGATGGCTATCATATTATTCTTGCCATCTAAATTACATAAAGTAGACCATACCCTCAAAGGATGATTTCTCCTAATGGCATTTGAAGGCTTCCCGAATTGATCAACCTTCCATTTTATTAGCATCCTGAGAAAGCTTCCCGCATTGATCAACTTTCTTCTAGTAGATTTCCCACATTGATCAGTTTACTCTTTCCCCTTCCTAGAGTTGGGGCATAGTTTTAGGGAGCACCACTTTTGGAGAACCCTCTTCCCTTGTACAAGCACATCTCAAACTCCTTTGTCATGTCAACATTAGGTTTATGAGTTTATTTCATCCATTGTTTCCTTATGATCTTTGAAATGATTAACTATCATTGGTTATTTGCTAACATCAATTTTGGTCGTATGTGCCTTACATCACCTGGATCCTCTTCTTGTTTACCTCCAATGCAATTAGAGGCATATTTTCCTCACACATTCCTTGATATGACGTGGAGACGCTTATATCTATAGGTTGTTATCATTAAGGTTGTCTTATCTTCCTCCTTATTTGATCTTTTCTTCTCTTTCTCATCTTAAGTCCCACAGGGCCATACATGTTTCCTCGTTAGGATACACCTCTTATCTATTCATTTATTTAAGTCCATATTCATGACCATACTCATCTTTACCTCCGGAATTTTATTACGATATTCAAATTATCCCTTTTTCAAGCATACATTATTTTTCCAAAGTCCACATTCATGGCCATATTCTATATTCTCCCTTTAGGGCATTCTATTTTCATATTCCAAATCCTCTCCTTCTCATTTTGAAGTCCACTTCTGTGGCCATATTCACTCTTCCTTTGGGAATTTTATTTCACTATCTTATTCAACTTGTGCACAAATCCCACCTAGTGGCCAGATGTTTCCCCTCTTGGGCATACCTTTTACCTCCTTTTTCCTTCATGGCCATACTCTTCCCCTCTTGGGGCATATTTTTCACTTTCTACCTTCGCAGCCATACCTTCCCCTTTGGGACATTCCTTTTCACCACTCGCCTTCTGGGCCATATTTTTGCTCCCCTTTGGGGGCACCATTATTTTTCATCCCGTGGACACATATCTTTTTTCTTGATTCCTTGTGTACAAAGGGTTTCACATACTTTTCGCATACAGTTGCCCATATTTTGATGACTTGCCTATGACCCATTGGTCATCTTGGCTTGCATCCATACTACATTGATGACTATCACCCACCGACTAGTTCACGTAGAACATTTTAGCCCATCTCAATTGAGACCACAATTTTCCTCTACTGATGTGATATTGGAGTCACCACCATTTTTTTATTGATATTGCGATTCTTTTTTCCCCGGGTCATCTTTCCTTGTTTGTGCTTTCACCCATTTTTATTCACCCACCTATCCTTTCTCATCTACCTTTTTCAAATGCGTCATCAATTTTCCTTGACGTCATCAATCCCCCATTTGAGGGGGAGCTCATCATCTACCTTTCATCAATCCTCATCCAAATCTTATCATTTTTGTCTCATGGCTTGTTATCTCAAACCACTCAAAAAAAAGGGAAAAATGTAGACACCTAAATTCGGTATCTATACCTTTTATTGCCCACGTGCACATATTTATTTAATCCATCCCCCTTATTTAATTAAATGCCCACTTTAATATCTATCACCTTTAATTTACATTAATTAATTAAGATTTAATTAACTAATTAAGATTTAATTAATTAATTAAGATTCAATTAATTAATTAATCAATTAGCCCACATCCTTTGCTTCCCTTTCCCTAATCGACTTTCTATTTCCTATCCCTATTACCATCTCACCTACACCTCATCCTAAAACACCCTCTTCCCGCCTAATGCTTTTAAGCATCAACCCTATTCTTAAAAACAAAAATCACGCCAAAAGCAATAAAATCCTCCCATTGGGGAAACTTACCCCTTGCAATCGGCAACAACCACCCCAATCTTCGTCACCCCTATAAAGCGAGAATGGTTTCTTCCCATTCATCCTCGGATGCATGCACATACCCCAACTTTACGGCAACCTACAAGAAGCTCCTTGTGCTTGAACATCTCTATAATAATCACATACCTCTTTGATCTCCTTCTAGTTTATTTTCATTTCTCGTAAACATTCCTTTGTGAGGTTATTATCGTTTGGTATCATTTTATGTAGTTATTATCATATTATCACCGCCTTGTTTGCACTTAACCTTTTATAGGTCCGGGGAGCGGTCGTGACTCCATTATTGGCCTATTATATCAATTTTTATGCTTTCAAGTTCTCTATTTCAACTTGTTTCACTCAGCCTTTTCCAACACTGCCTAGATTGATGTCGATCTTCCCGTGTCATCGTCAACCCAGTCTCATATCCTCACCCTTTTTGTCTCATATTCCTTTCAAGGTGCTTTCTCTAGCCCTTGTATTATTTCCAGTGCCACGAATCTCCATCCCGATTCTCGAGAACTATCTGATTTTCAGCCAAATCCACCATGATCCTTGTTACTTTGTATTCCTTTCATTTCCTTTCCTTATACATCCTCTGTAAGTTGTTTCCAAAGGTGCCTATAGGCCTCTATTTTGTTTGAATTACATCTAGAGCATCTAGATCTACACTTGCAGTTGTTGTTCCATCCTTTTGCCTCAGGTCACCGTCAACCTACCTCTGCATAGTATGGGTCACCACCAAACCAAACTAGGTACATTTAATTTGCATTCTATTCCAATCATATCAATCAAATCAATCATAATTACTTTTAGAATATGTAAATCCTTCGATCTCTACATATTTTCAATTTATATTTACTTTGTAACAAATTTTTCTAGCAACAGGAGGGTTGACATCCACCGAGGAAGTTAAACACTTCTTAGTAGCTAGTGCATTTACCTTCATTAAGAACAAAAAAATTGGTATACAAGTTCCTTCAGGATCCGGGAAAGTTGTGTTCTCACCGATCCCTCTAGCCGAGATTTCCCTCTTTCCTATTGACTTAAATTTGAGATTGCCAATAACATAGTGTAATATGAGGTTCTTATCCTAGGTATACATGATTCCTTAGCTAAGGGTGTATCCTATCTTCATGCCATGGGGAATTATAAGCTAGTGTGTTGACATGTTTGTGGTGCATACCAATGTTGCAGCAAAAAACTTGATAGCCTATTACAACTTAGTTCAAGAATTAATACCAAGATTCACTTCATTTAACATTGAATCTATCCCCTATGAAAAGAATGCCTTAGATGATTCTTTATCCACAATCGCCACTCAATTTCAAATCACATTCTAATTCTCATAAGGATTCTCTTATATAAATGTCTCAACATCCAATCACTTCACCTCCAAACATCCAGGATGTATGTAAAATCAAGCCACATGACCCCACAAGACCCTTGGTATAGTGACATATGCCAATTTATACAATACCAAGTTCACCCAAATGATACCGATTCTCGAGCGTGGCTAGGAATACGTAAAAGGATATTAAATACGTACTCATAGATGACATATTATAATACCACAACTTATAAGGTACCCTACTCCAATGCGTTAACAAAGATGAGTTTTTTTTTGTTTTAGAGGAAGCACATGGGGCACTTGCAGTGGCCATTCTAGTGGTCATGCTAGTACACACAAGTTCCTACATCTAGGTTACTACTTGGCCTACACTGAATATGACACTCATGTTTTTGCCAAAAATGTCAACCTTACCAATTTCATGATGATCTAATTCACTCCCTTTGGTTAATCTACAATACATATTTTCTCCTTAACCCTTCAATATATAGGGATTGGATTACATAGAGAAACTACCTTGATCCCAAGATGATCATGTATTTGTTATTATGGCCATGTAATACTTCAATAAATTGGTTGAAGCCATGCCTCTCACCAACATGTATTTCCTAAATACATCTAAATTCATCCTCAATCAAATCATTTTCCACTTTGGAATTCCCATACCATCATATCTAACAATGGTGGGAGTTTCAAATGTAAAGAAATGAAGTAACTCTACACTAAGTTCAAAATTAAACATTGATTCTCAACACCATATCATCCACAATGTAATGGAAAAGCTGAATACACAAATAAAATCCTCAACAAGATCTTACAAAATAAGATCCATGAATCAAACATAGATTGGTACATGAAGCTATATCCTACATTATGGGCATACCGCACTAGTGTTTATACGACCACTAGGGTAACACCATTTTCACTTACTTATGGAGTTGAGGTAGTTCTTCCACTCAAGGTGGAACTCCCTTTGTTCCAAATTTCCCTACACAGTATCATTCGAAATGATGAACTCCGTGAGGTGCACCTCCATGACCTTGACCTCCTAAATGAGTGACGTGATAAAGCTTACACTCAAAATCGGAAGAAAAATATAATGCCTTGCCAAAAACATAACAAAATTTTCATCTGTGTACTTTCAACATGGGTGACCTTATCCTTAAAATTTATTAAACACATGATAAAGAGGGAAAATACGTTCATAAATTGTGGGGTCCTTACCTCATCAAAGATATCATAGGTCCTAACACATATTGCCTTCAAACCAATGAAGGACACATCTTCAAAGAACCAACGAACACTCAATTCCTCAAAAAATTTCATGCATGAAGGAGCTTGAGAGTTTCAATACTTACCTAGCAATCTCTCATCCTTCATCTAAAATTCACCACTTCAGCAAAAACATTATCAAAATAATTTCTCTTTACACCTCGCCTTTCATACTAGATCTTCGTGGTATTATGCACATCCTCGCTTAGGCTCATGAACTTGCTTGGATTTATCTGAAATTTTTTTTTATAACATCTACCTCATGGTTTTTTGTGCTATTTAGTGTTGTTATCCACCTTTTGGGATAATCATGTATCCTCTCTTTATTTACACATTCGGGTTTATCACACTTTCTCTTTGTACCTTCTACCATACATTTTTTTGCACTTTTCAACATTACTACCCCCCACTTGGCTATGACACTATGATCTCTATGATTCCATCTTATCATATCATCTCAACATCATGATATCATAGTACCCATCCCATAGGCGCCTAGCTAGGTGATTTATGTCTTATTTTATTGATGATCCTCTAGCGTTTCCTTTCAGTTTTTCTTCTTTAGGGTTCTTGTCATATGGATTGTGCCCATATGTGGTGGGTATATTTTTTTATCTAGTCCTCTAAACATTCCTTCATGTCATTTCATTCAAGATCGGTGTTACAAACTATATTATTCCATTAACCACCCCATATTTCAATATTGTGACATGCGGTGATCAACAAGTGGGGCATATGTATACACCTAAAATTTCTCTTTTCCTCTTTCATACATGTTACTAACAATTTTATTTGTGTAGATAAGGGTCACCGATGCATCATCTTTTCGAGCGGATGCCTTATGGATCCTTCTAGGAATGGGGAATGGTTATTCACATAACTATTATGAGTTAGAGACAGAGTACACGAGAGAGTGTCACTATTTGTTCTTGTAGTTTTCCGTGTATTACTTATCCTTGTCCTCTTAGGTCTCATGTATATATTATTCATGATCTCTTGCTTGAATTCAACCATTTTTCATATTTTTCATCCTCTTTCATGACCTATGCCACATTAATTTTACCTTTCATGACACATTACTTTATTTTGTATCCTTGGACGACACAATCACCCATGGGAGATTGTGTTGGTAATATATTTTCACATGGTCAAAACCATCTCCTGCAAGTGATGTTGTCTTTTATATACACTCACCTCATTTGACATTTATAAATGAAGAAAGCTAAGACATCCGAACTACCCTTTGTTATTATCTTTTGTGCGCCATCTTTGCATCTTCTCACTCTACTCTTGGTTCATCTTGCATCTTGTTTGGATTAGATTGGAAACTCTTATTTTTTATGATTGATTGCAATATCAAGTCATTATATATCGAGTCTATGCCAAGAATTATCTTCCCCTACTCCACCTAATAGTGATTCTCTCTTTGTGTTCTTCTTCTCAAGGTAGATAGATGCATTAGTCACCACCCTACGTGTATAGGTGAGCTCTCTAACCCTTATTTTTAATTTTACATAGATTAGTTAATTTCTTCTTCTTCATTGTGTTATGTTAGTAGTATTATACATGGTTGATGCTAGTTAGCATAGTACTCTTATCAAATATCATCTCCTTAGTTAATTTCATTTCAGTTATTGCATGCATGCTTCTCTTATTATTGATCCAAACCTCTCCACACCCAACCAACAGTATCTCAGTAGTTTTCCTTCCTCTATCTCGACTATAGGCCTTAGAAAACCTAGGTTGACCTAGTGTAAGGGTTAGTTACCCTAGATATATGAACCTAATGCTCATTATAGCCTCTTTTAGTCTATCCCTTTGTATGTTGGTACATATGTGTCTCCTATTCATTTTCTCGATACCGCTATCAAATGGATGATTTAGGAGTGCATGTTGTTGAGTCACATTTTTCCTACATATATCTCATGTGTAGTCAAATGTGAGGGAGGAATAGACAAGATAACCTTAAGAGGACAAGAGATAGGCAAAGTAAAATATGCTAGTGTTTGGGATCATAGCATAGGAGAATGTGATCAATCAACATGACATGTTTGAAAAGTAATGAAACCCTTGTCTTCAAATAATTGAAGCCTATCATGGAGTACATAACAATCATTATCCCTATGACCATTGATCCTATGTAAATTAATATATGGCTGGTTACAATTTTTTCATAACCGATAAGGAGGAGGATGCTCATTAGAAGGTATCCTAATAAACTTCTCATCAATAAAATTATGCAAGATATCTTGAGGCCTATAAAAATGTGAAAAGTACAATGGACCACACTTAAAAGGGGAGTGAAGCATGGTAGAGGTTTATGAAAATGGGATGAATGATCATGCATATGTCTAGTAGGAGATGAAGAACATGACAGTGGTGTAATAGGAGGAATATAATATGTACTAGGTGGAGGACTGATAGAATAACTAGGAGCATGCGCAACAAAATTCACATTAAACATCTCTTGTTCTAAATGTATAACTTTAAGACAAATAAGTGTAATAGATTCAAATGTATCATATAATAATTTTTATTTCAAAGGAAGAATGGAGCCACGATCGTATTAAAGAAAAACTTGGAAAACTATGTAAACTAGACTAACACCTAGTAGCCTAAAGTTTGTACCAAATTACTCAATAACCATCATGATAAGAGATAAGCAAATAAACTTCAAAAGCATGCATTATGAATCAAACAAGCAACATACTATGTTTACTCTACTCTTTAGAAATCTTAATAAAAATGAACCTAGTTAGATTCTAAGAAATCAAATTGGTTGTTCCCAAAAATAGTGAAGAGATCTCTTCAAGTTAGCTACAAGGCCAAGCTTGGATCTTCCCTCACTAACTAGATTTGGAGTGGATGGATGTGAGATGAAAGAGCTCTTGACAATGGAGTATGACCAAGATCTAATGTCTTATAGCTTAAAGCTACCACAAATGAGGTCTAATGCCTTTATAAAGAGTCAGGAGGTTTGATATGATAATCAAAAAGTCCAATTGAAAGGGAGGGCTTAGCCTTCTATTTATAGATTTCCAAATGGGAGAGTTTGGAACTTTGGTGCATGTGGGACTAAAGCTAAGCCAAAAGCACTTTATGATTAGGAGTGATAAACATGCTTTAGGATAGTTAAGCTAGGTTTAGGCTAGTTAAACTTGATTAACAAGTGATTAGAGACTCATTGAGAGTTGGGAGGGGTCTAGTTAATCATATGTGATTGATAGATAGCCAAGGAAGCCCGTAAAAGTGGTTCAGGGAGGTTCTAAATGGTCAAAAGGAGGAATGTTTAGCTAATAAGAGAGATATTAGCCCAATTACTTGATTATAGGAGGAATATGACTGAAAGAGTGTTGTGAGTGGCATCCGAGAATGGAGCGGAGAAGGGTTGATTAATGAAGTGTCATTAATTGACTAAATTGGATGAAATGCTAGGCGTAAGCATATTTTAGGTGTCTACATTTACTCCTCTTTGGGGTGGCATAAGGGACATAACTTCAAAGAAATTAGACAAGAATAAACAAGTAAAAATTTTAAAAGGTAGAAGAAAAATGAGTAGAATGAAGGACGCCCCCTCAATTTTCGATGGGGTGATGAAAGAGGTTGATCAACAATAAAAAAGATAAAGGAAATACATAAAATTTGAAGGGAAGAAAGGGAATATAGAAGAAAATGAGGATGAGGAAGGGGGAATGAGCTAACATCCATCCAATGCCTTGTAAACAACTTATTTTTCATCATATTGCTAATGATCTTCATCATCGGTCCTTATTAAAAAAGAATGAACAAAAGTGTAGTATGACATGAAAAGCCATATATGAACAAATGTCTATTGCTAAAAACACCAACTCCATGCAACATACAAAATGAAATTTCATGTGAGAAAGTAAAATATTCCCAACTCCATGCAACATACACTATGAAATGCAATACGAGAAAGTAAATGATGCATAATACTGAGAAACATAATGTAATGTTTTTGTTATCAAGATCTAGTTCGATCTATGAGATTTAACAACAAGGGTTGACGATGGTGCCCCAAGCAAGGATACATGCAAGGGGAATAATGGAGGACACTTGGGTCCAATGATAAAGCATTGTGCGCTACAAAACAATACCAGGAAACTCATTGTGCCCCAGAGTATAGATGAAGTATGCAGACTAGATTTGTTAATGAGGGTAGATCCAATGATCCATGAGTCGTTGATGACAAGAACAAACAAGAACCAAAGAATGATGTTTTGTAGGATGATTTTTATTTTTAGAAGTTTTTTGAAACATATTTGAATGTTTTGATTTTTCTAACATATTTGAATGTTTTTGTGATTTTGAAAGTTTTCTGAAGCTATGTACAGGAAGATAAGGAAGTGTGGATCCCCCACCGATCGATGGGATGTACAAGGGTAGAATGTCAGGCGCATGCGCAAGAAAGTGAATATGTGAAAATGCCCTAGTGTTAGGTGGGAGTATTCAAAGGATAACTCTACATGCGCAGAAGCGGGATCAAGGCCAATATGGAAAGGTTAAACATGAAGATGAACTTAAAACCAATGATGTTCTCGAAAGGAGTAAGGATGCCCCCAACATAATTTGGCCAAGAAAAATATGATAGATAGGAATTGGGAGATTTTTTTGTGAAACGGACAAAGGTTTCCACAAACATGGAAAAAAGGTAATCTTATACACATGGATGTTTTGAATGAAGTAGAATAATGATGTGAATGATATGAATATATCTTAGAAGCCTCACAATGAAGAAGTGATTAGCCAAAGGCACAAATCATGAGACAAGATATGGACTAAAGCAAGAGTTTGAACAAGGTCCAAAAAAGAAACTTGGTAACATACTAATCCTATTTTCTCATAGAGATCCAATGTGTGCATGTGGAAATTAATTACCTTTTTGAGGGAAGACTTAATAGAAAACAAGTGAAGACACCTAGCCAATGTGTAGGAAGGATTGATTTTCATAGTTGATTTGTGAATGGAAAATGGAAGGATAGCCATACATTGCTCCACTACTAGCCAGATGTCCATAGCCCCAACGGAGATGTATTTGATTCTAATCACAACATTGATCTACCGCCCGTCAGTGTTTATATCCTAGATAGAGATTATTGGAAATACCCCTAGAGAGAGTTATATATCAATTTTCTTTTGTTTTTACCTTTTAGCTTTTGACTTTTGATTGATTTTGTTTCTTTTTCTTTCTGAAAACTTATTTCAGCTCTTTGGATTTTTTTACAAGGGGTTAAGAACCACAAATGTCTTGATGGAAGGATGTGGAAGTGATTATAATGATGAAATTGGCTAGTGTCAACAAATATGTCCAAAATTTCTTCGAACAAGTTTATTAGATGTTGAGTGTGATAGGATCTCTAAGTTTTCAGGTTATTCTTTAATTTACCAAGGTGATGAAATACCAAGATCAAACATATACCATAGAGATAAATGTCACAAAATTCATGTGAATTAGCTAACCAAAATATCACCGAAGGGATGAAAATAGTAGGAAGACTTACAAAAGAATAAAAAGAATGGGAAGAAAGAACATCCATGTGTATACAATACCTATTTACAATGTGTGATCTTTGTACCTTTTATTTTTAATTTTTCCTATTTTTTTAATTGTTTTGATTTTTAATTATTTTGATAGTTTTTAAAAAGTTGGGATCAATAAAGTCACTCTATGTGATAGGATCCAACAAATATTTTTTTGAATTCCTTGATAAGGGAGATTAGGCATGTTTTCTTATCAAGAGTTATGTTATCCCCAATCTCAGTGATCGAGGTGAACTCATACTCAACAAATGAATGTGATTTTTCATGAAACGTGGATTTCATATGTGGGAGGTTGAGTTCTCTATCCATAGGTTTATGTACTTTGCACCATACTTTATGGTTGTGTTGGTGTCTGTTTTTGAATCATGGTGGATTATGAACCTTATGGTTGTTGGTCATGTTGGGAGCTTTGGAGATTGTGGAATGTGTGACTTGAGCTTGATGAAGAAGTCATTTGGTTTTTTTATAAGCTGATGTGTGACTTGTCTTATCCTAAGAAGTGGGAGAAGAAAGTGAACATTTACGATTGATGATAGGAATGAAAGAAATTATGGTGGGCTTTCCTAGTCATTGATAGAAGAAGAACATGATAGGTTAAAAGGATACGGTCTAAGAATTAAATAGGATCACTTGTCGAGGTGAGCCACTAATAGAAGATGACGAAGGGCTGCTAGGATATGGCCCTAAGATGGAAGAAATTGGGATACGAGGACATGGACCAAGAATAGAAGATGATGGTGTCCCATAGATGGAAGAGGATGAAGGGATACTAGGACGTGGCCCAAGAATAGAAGGTAATGAGCTACCCCAAGGTGACCCATAAATAGAAAATAATGGAGGGCTACTAGGACATGGCCCTAGAATAGAAGAAGATATCGAGGGTCTACTACGGTGTGGCCCGATTACGAGATGAGGAGGGACAAATCGGAGGTGTAGATAGAAGAGGATGAAGGGATACTAGGATGTGGCCCAAGAATAGAAGGTAATGGGCTACCAGGAGGTGACCCACAAGTAGAAAATGGAGGGCTACCTAGGGGTGGCTCCAGGATAGAAGAAGATGATGGGCTACTAGGGTGTGGCCCAAGGTGAGATTTTGATTGAGGAATGATGATAGATAAGGAATGATTTGGAAATGAGAAGATAGGCCATGGATCAATGCTAGACCCTAACATCTCATCATGCTCAGAGGAAGGTGAAGATGGAATAAAAAGAAGAATCAAGTTCCATGACTTTAGGCTCTTCCTCTATGTTTTGAAAAAAGGGATCAATTTCTTCACCCCAATATGTGAGTGTATCAAGTTCTAGAAATAATCCTTATTTGCAATCCTCTAGAGGGATATCTTCATGAAGTCTTATTGTTCCTTCATTTTAAGAGAAATCAATCAATAAAGTTTGTTGTTCTTCAAACATGGGAGGTTGACTAGAAGAAATGGGTCCGATAAGCGGGTAAGATTGATTTCCAGAAGAAGATGAAGATGTTCGATAATGTAGATGAGGGGAAGGCTTTACCTTATCACTCCCACAAATATTTTTGATAGTGCTTTGAAAAGATATCTTAGCATATGGCTTCTTTCTAATGGTTTGATGTTGTCACAAAAATTGATCTTTAGAATATTGATGAAGATATGATAAGGTATAGTCGAAAGGGCTCAAAGGCCGAGGAGGGATTGAACTCAATTTTATAGAAGAAGATGACTCAAGAGACAACATATATTTGGAGGTAGATGTCTCATGGATAGATGATTTGGATTTGAACCTAGGTCGTGTTTCTAAAAGATGACAAAATGTAGGAAGGAAAGTAGGATTGCATAGCCATCCGTTAAGTTATGACGTAAAAGTCAAATTGGATGATTGACTAGAGGGAATCTAATTTGTGGAACTATTTAATGGAGGAAGGGGCCTTTAAAGTGACTAATAAAGTCAGTCCTACGAAGGATGGGATTACCATGACTCAAGAACCAAATAAAATATTCAATCAATGGAACTTGGAGTCACACGAGTCTTCAAAGGATGAAGACATCATTTAGGTTATTTGGAATAAAGTTCCTTCGAAGAAAGGGAGGATAATGATTCCATATTTGATCTAGGGGTATCTAAATAATAGTTGGCATTTGAATCTTCAAAAGAAGAGTGGGAGTATAAATGGTAGTTTGGATCTGAATCGATGAAGAGTGGGGGATCCCAAATAATAATTTAGATCAGAATTTTCCAAATCATACCATTGACTATGAGATGAAGGTGCGGAACAGGGTACCTGAGCAAGCCCTCTAAAGACAAAGAACCAAACGAGGTTTAGTCGTAATGGGAATATTTTGATGTGAATGCCTAAACCTAGGTTCCATATTGTTGTAAGTATGAGTAACCGTGCAATAATAGTCAGTCATTGTTGGTGTCATTTAAGCACAAATGTCTAGACCTAGATAGTGTGATGGAACTCCTTCAAAGGGAAGGAAGTGACATGTCGATTCAGGGAAGCATAATGACATCCAACTAGACATTTGGTAGATATAGGGATGTTGGTGTGATTTTCCAAAAGGATATAAGGAAAACATACATCGTGATAACGTAATTTTGATAATCCAACAAGATTGTCCTAGAATAATTCTATGAGTTTGTTAACACATAAGGAACAATCATGCAAGTCCACTAGTAAACCAGTCAATCACTCAAACTGTTTATAGAACACTATACCCTAAGCTATAGTTCCAAAGATAGGTGTAAAATAGATAGTGAAAATATTGTTAGTGCGTAAATCACAACACCCCCAAATGAGCTCTAAAATATCTACTTTTCCAAGGCGAGAATCATTTGGTGTGATTGCATAACATTGAACTTTCCCAAGGTGTGGGACCTCGCAAATGGGAAAGCTCTCCCAGTTGAAGGTTGGTTCCTTATTCCTCTCTTAGGTGCATACGTAGAAACTTACAGAGGGTCTGCATTCTTGAAAAGAACGATAACCGGATGATCGTACCAAGCCAAGAACACAGATGCTAATCAAACACCATGATCAATAAGATGAAAGTAATTCACCATAATAACTTTACATAAAACCTTTGCAAACAAATGAGAAGCAATATCATATATTATTATGGAACTCAATGTAATACATTGAGAATGGGCCTTGCTTAAATAGGCAAGGAATAACAATCTAAGAACCAGTCAAGGTCATAGATCAAGCCATAAATCAAGGAAATAACTAGTCATCAAAGAACTAGTCAAGACCATAGATTTAGGAGAGAACTAGAAATCAAGGATCTAGTCAATACCATAGATCAAGAAAATAACTATACCTAACAACTAGATAATATCTCCTAATATCTAAATAAGATAAAATAAATATCCACACACATAAGTGGGTGAGGATAAATACAATAAAGGTAAATAAAGTACCTAGGTGAACATGAGCTAAGGTAAATACCTACTCTAACACCCCCTCAAGTGAAGCTAGGGGCCAAAATAGAAGCATCATGTCCATGATGATGATTCCCGATAACTAGGCCTCGATGAGGTACTCATGTACAATAAGCGGGAAAAAGGGACACTGCAAGGTACCCAAAACCAGTAACAACAAAGTAAAGAGAGTAAAGACCCACTCTAAGGCATCCTAAGAAGCTCGGATCAAAAAAACTCATACAATGCTGAAGAAGTTTGGTGTGCACTGTGGTCTGAATCCATTGCTTGATCACAAAACTCAAAAACAACTAACACTGGGCTCCACCAAAATAGCTCCATACAAGGAGACTATCAATAGAGTGATGTCGAAAGTGTAAAAAAACACCAAACATAATTCGATCAAGTGCTGCAAATAGGTGTGCCATGATCCAAGAACAATAACCAAAGCAACAAGGCAAGGACACAAACTCCAGAGTGTCATGATCCAAGAAAAGCCAAGGTAACAAGGCAAGGACATGAAACCCAAAGAAGTAGGATCAACACCACACCCTCCCATACTGCTGAATGGGTTGAGTGATGCTACAAATCTGTATGAGTTGTCAAAACAACTACTTGAACACTGACAAACTAACACTGAAATGCACCAAAATATATCCCCCATAAGAGATACTGTCAACATGCCAAAAGTGTCGAAAATATAGATACAAAATCTCTCAACAAATAAGAGAGATACACTACACCTGCTAAAGAAAAATGCTCAAAACAAGAAGCATCACAATGTAGAAGGTATATAAAGTGGAGTAAGAGGCTGAATGGTGGAGGAGCCATGCATGTAGAGTCCTCTCAATGAATGCCTATGTCGCCTCCACGAGTGATCAGATATCCACCCCAAATCAACACGGATGGATGAAGAAGATGCCTGCATATGACTTGGTGCAAAATACACAATGGGTGCATGTAAAATAACATCGAATGTGTGTCAGTCGATTGATCATGTCGACATTTGAAATCTCGGGTTTCTCAATCTGAGTGAGGGTGCGAGAACTCATGTGTTTCTCATGATCCTCGAAAAGAGTCGAGCGAACAAGAAAATGAGCTCTATCAATGTGTGATCCTAGTGAAGTATCTTCTCAAAACCAATGTCATGACGAGAATTCCACTTAACATGTGGAATAGAGAAACAATACCACAATGTCTGCATACAAGCTCAAAGACTGGCAGATCAATGTTAGTGGGTACAAGAGCAACAACTGCAAGTGGACTAGGAGCATGGATATGGTTGTCCACAATATGATGGTGATGTTGTAGGCTAGCAAGTTTGTTCTGCATGAGTGTATTATTGTATCCTTATCGTGAATGAGTGATTGTAGAAGAGAATTTCGCTTCTTGAGCGATCTATTTTCTTCCACAAATTTTACAATATCCTCTTGAAGTCCACATACTTCAGAGAAAAGCATATCATTCTCAGAATCCATGATAGGTACAAACTGCAACTCCTAAAAATAGGACGTCAGCTCAAAATGAAATTGCATCCACAATTGATTACAACACTCCTCTATATTTGGCACTTTATAATTATAGTGCAAGTCAAAAAATAAATAACTCCAATGGAAAGAGCATGAAAAAACAAACACTTTTGCAAAAAAACGGCACTCAAAACTCGAGTTACCGATCAAAAGTTACAAGCTTTTTAATATTTTGCTCATTATTTATTTTAGGTGCCACTAGAACAAAGTAAAATGTTGTTTCCTTCACCACACAAATAAAATTAAAGGGGGCTGAAGTTAAGCACCTACTAGTAGGAATCACAAGTTTTAAGCCCTCATAAGACCATATCATATGACCAAGGGCTAAGGATTTTAATGGGTGTTACTTGGACTATGTTGGTAGCGAACTTCATTGCCGTAAATAGCAACTCCGTGGATTTGCCCTAAATAGCAAAAAAGCCGATGATTGAAAAAAAGGGACTAAGCTTGATCACTTTATTAATCTCAATCAATCAACCATTAAGAATGGGCTGCAATATTTATAGATATTGCACACCCAAATACATACTGGAGAATAAGTTATGCGACAGTGCAACCAAATGCCAGAATGAATAAGCTTCCAATAACATCTGGGAAGCAGCAAATGAATAGATACAAATATATTGTTCACAACAATATAACAGTATGAAATAAAAGACAAATATGGTTGATTAACCATATAACAAAATAACAATTATTATTTAATTAATAAAATTAATTAAATAACTGAACTATGCATAATTAATATAATATTTTATCCTAACATTCCCCCCCTTAATTGTGCATTGTCTGAAGAGATGAGGAGAGAAATGCTCTGAACAACTCAAACTT
Source organism: Taxus wallichiana var. yunnanensis (assembly GCA_018340775.1). Taxonomy (NCBI): domain Eukaryota; kingdom Viridiplantae; phylum Streptophyta; class Pinopsida; order Cupressales; family Taxaceae; genus Taxus; species Taxus wallichiana. Next base: position 64,136,136 of record CM031238.1, on the reverse strand, counting down.
GTCACGTGCAAGTGACTTTGTGAAAATATCTGCTCGTTGTTCAGCGTGATTGGACATAATTGAAAGTTGGATGTTGTGCTTCAACACATGTTCGTGTATGAAATGAACCTAAACCTCAATGTGTTTTGTTCTCTCATGAAAAAGCTGGATTGCGAACAGAACAAGTTTGAGTACACCGTCATTGTCTACATACATGGTAGTTGGTTTTTCCTATCGTATTCTAAGTCCTTCCAGTATGCGATGTAGCCAAATCACTTCACAGACAGCTTCTCCTGTAGAATGATACTCGGCTTCTGTGGAAGAGCGAGAAACAAAGTGTTGTTTCTTACTTCCCCATGATATTGGTCCAGATCCCATAAAGAATACAAATCCGGAAGTGGATTTTCTATCATCAATGTTACCTGCATGATCGAATCGAATATCCAGATGTGAAGAAGAAGTTTTCATTCTTCTTGTATTCTAGACCAAGATCCACTGATCCTTTGAGATATCTCAAAATGCGCTTTGCTGCTTTCCAATGACAAATTTTGGGTTCCTGCATGAACCTGGATAGATAGCTCACTGCAAAGCTGATATCTGGTCTAGTGTAGGTCAGGTAAATGAGACTCCCAATCAGCTTCCGATAGAGAGTGGCACTTACCTTAGGAGATGGATCTGAACGAGATAATTATAATCTGTTCTCCATAGGTGTAGCAATTGGTGTGTAATCCATCATCCTAAACTTCTCGAGCGTTGTCTTGGTATATTTCATTTGAGAAACAAAGATGTGATTCTCTTTCTACCATACTTCTAGTCTAAGACAGTAGTGCATAAGCCCAAGATCTGTCATGTCGAATGATCGCTTAAGATCTTTCTTCGTTTCATTAATCATCTTCATCGAAAGTCGCCATTGATGACTAGATCATCAACATAAACTACAACAATCACCATCTCCCCCCTTACTTTTTGAGGTAGAGATTAGGATCGTATGGATTTCTGACGAATCCATGTTGTACGAGATGCTCATCAATCTTGATGTACCATGCCCGGGGTGCCTGTTTGAGACCATACAAAGATTTCCTGAGTCTACATACCTTTTCTTCTTGACCAGGTACAACATATCCCTCAGGTTGAGTCATGTAGACTTCTTCTTGTAAATATCCATTCAGGAAGGAACTTTTACGTCCATTTGGTGAACTTTCTATCCAAACTGTGCAGCTAGAGCAAAGATCATCCTGATCATTTTGATCTTAGTTGTGGGAGAAAATGTCTCCTCATAGTCAATGCCTTCTTTTTGTGCATACCCCTTTGCTACAAGTCTTGCTTTGCACTTGTCCACTGTCCCATCTGCTTTGTACTTAGTTTTGAATATCCATTTGCATCCAATGGGTTTCTTCCTTGGTGGAAGATCAACAAGCTGCCAAGTGTTATTCTTCATCACTGATTGATATTCAGAATCCATGGCATCTTTCCAAGCTTTTGACTGTAGGGCTTCCTGGACTGTAGAGGGCTCATATGATTCAATAACTCTACTCATCAAAGCAAATTTAACTTCTTCTCTTGCTTTATTATGAGTCCGTGGTCCAGGGGTGGATGTATCCAGTGGAGCATCCAATCTTGCATCTTGTAATGTACTTGTACACCATTTAGGCATACGTTGAACTGTTCCCATGGGTTGTGGTTCTATTTGATCAACACCATCATCCCCATCATCACTTTCATATTCTGAGGGAACATTAGCTTCAATTTTTACAACAGGTGAAAAATCTACATCTTGCGAGTCCGGAGGAGGAGTCTTTGCTTCCTTCTTCTCAAAAAAATCAACATCTCTGCTTGTGTAGACTTTTCTGGTCTTAGGATCCATCAATCTATACCCAAGATTCTCTTCACTGTATCCAATGAAGATGAGATTTTGTGACTTCATGTCCAATTTCTTTCTTTTTGCTTGGGTATGTGCATGCTGGATTTGCACCCGAATACTCTGAGGTGTGCAATGGATGGTTTCCTTTTGACCATGCTTCATGTGGTGTAATTCCATCAAGAGCAATTGGGGCACTCGTTTAACAAATACACTACTATTTTTGCCTCATCGCCCAAAATGTCTTTGCAAGTCCGAATCATCGATCATGCATCGCACCATTTCCATGATAAGATTTATTTCTTCTCTCGACAACACCATTTTGCTGTGGGTGTGTGTGGAGGAGGAATTTGTTGATGAATCCCATGAGTTTGTAGGAAGTCTCGAACTCATCACCGTGAATTCCCCCGATCTCGATACAGCAGAGTTCTCATGTGACGACCGCTTTCTTTCTCAACCGCCACTTTGAACTTTTGAATGTTTCAAAGGCTTCACTTTTCTTTGCGAAGAAAAAAATCCACATTTTCCGTGAATAGTCATCAACACAAAGCATGAAGTACTCGAACTCATAATGACTTGGCTGCATCAGCATCGCAAAGATCGGTATGAACCAGTCAAGTTTACCATGAGCTCGAAAAGTACTCATTTGGAATGAAACTCGTGTTGTTTTCTGCTAAGCAAAGGTGAGGACACTTGTCTCGTATCCTTCTGAAGAGATGGTAGCCCATGTACCATATTACACCGGTGAAGTGTTTCGAGATATTTGAAACTTACATGACCAAATCTCTGATGCCACAACTGGGCTGAGGTGGATTTTTTAGCCACAAGTGCTTGATCATTTTTGTGAATGAAATCAAGTTGAAACATTCGTCCCACATTTGAGGCTTTTGCAATTATTTTCGAGCCTCTGGATTTATCTCGAATCAAACACATTTTCTTGCCGGATTGACTATCAAAGTCAATTTTCAGGTTGTGATCTAGGAGTTGACTGACCAAAAGAAGATTCTTTGTCAACCCAGGGACATATAGAACATCTGATAGTTTGCATTTGCGTGAACCAAGGGGTAGAGAAATGTTTCCAATCCCCTGAACTGTATATGAAGAATCATCTCCCAACGAAACATGATTTTTCGATGGCGTGTCCCTCATTGAAATAAACCAGTCTCTGTGGCTGGTCATGTGTCGAGTGGCTCCCGATCAACATACCGAGACATCACTAGATGACGTGGATGGTTCACTTGATCGAGCAAAGGTGAACAAGAAGTCTTCATTGTCTGACTGTCTTGTGGCTCAAAGAATATTACCTCGCCGGTGGGGTCTTCTTTCCAGCCTCCCCTTTTTCTCGCCCGTGATAGTTGTTTGAATGTCCCTTGTAAGATTGTTGTTGTTGTGGTCCAGAATTTCTTGATGAACCTTTCTTATAAGTGTTATACCAACAATCTTGTAAGTCATGTCCTCTTTTACAAATTGGACATCGCTTCTTCTGTTGATTGTCCCCATGATACTGATTCTGATGTGGGGACTTCTGATAGGATTTAGGTTTTCCTTTACCTTTTCCTTTCCATTTTTGATGTGAAGACAATGCCTGCTCCTCTTCATCATCCTTATTGTGCATTGCTTCCTCTTGTTGCAGTAGGTTTACTAGCTTGTCAAAACTAATTGTCGTATCTGACAAGTTTAGAGTTGTGACAAAAATTCGGTAAGAAGAAGGAGATCTCTCGTAACAATGGGAACGAGAGATTCATCTTTGACCTCTTCTCTAGGGCTAGAAGTGAAGCCCTCAACTCGCAACTCTTCTTAGGAAAGCTTCAATTTTCTCATTCTCGCTTGAACTTCAATATATGTAATCGACTCACCAAATTGAGTATGACATTCTTGTTCTTGGCCTCATATATTGTGCTCACTTATCCCACGCTTCTTTTGCTGTTGTGGCATCTCAAATGTGGGCTTGCACATCGTCCGACACTCCAAACAAGATGATGAGTTTTACTTTCGATCTCGCTCTATCAAACCTGCTGTCGTTGTTGTGTTGCATCAGATTGGTGATCTAGTTAGAGTACCACCAAAAAAGCGATTTCTTCAAACTCAAGTCGTGTCTTTGTTTTTGTCTTCCATGTAGCATAGTTGCTTCCTCCGAGCAATTGTGAATCCTAAGAAAAATTTGGGGGCATTGGTGCCCATTTTGTAGAGATCACTGATAGGGTTTGGCTCTTATCACTCCAAGTATTAGGTCTCCCAATCTATATACCGTCAGTCCGATATACCGAACCTTTCTATATGCGCGCCCTTCCGATATACTCGTCAGTATGTGGAAGAAGCTCTCCCTTTCTATATACCCGGTGGTACGTGAAAGAGGCGTTAACGTACGTGAAAGAATTCAATACATGGTACCAAGACAGTATTGATGGGGTCTGTGCGATTATTGACACCGCTCAAAGAAATATCCTCATACGCGTGCGTAACTTCGCTATATACTTGGATAATTTCTCAGTCCAGATTTATGTCGTGCAATCATTCACAGATGGATGGGATGGTTCATAGTGTGTGCACTATGACCTTATTACTCCCCGTCGATTTATAGGACGATGCCTGCAGATTTATCAAAGCACGTTGTTGCAGCTATATTAGGCATTAAGTGTAGTAGTAGTCACGACGGCTTTACCCATAAGCACTTCCCAGAGGCACTGTATATACCGAACGCTGCGAATGAGATCTAGGATCTCGTGAGTGTTACAGAACCAATTTTACTATTTTTTATTACAATTCTGCCAGTTTCTGAGCAGTTACAAAGTTTTGCAGTTGACTATGGCAACCTACAAATTAGTACAATATGCAGCAGTATACAATTTACATTCAAAAAACTGTACAATTTGAATGACAGCAAAAAATTTCAGTTTTTGGGTCCTGGTGGCCTCCTGAGCCCAATATGACCCAAAATGCTAAAAATTGCAAAAAAATAGCTGAAAATGCAATTTTTAGATGGGTCTCCTTTTGCAAAAAATGTCTGGAATGAAAAAACAGACTAGATGGGAGAATTTTTTATTTTTTACCCTAACTTAGGGGTTTCTCCGCTAAATTTAGTTAGTTATAACTAAATTCAAAAAACCTGCTAAATTTAGCAATAACTCTCGCCAAATTTCAAAAGGTGAGTTTTTGAGTGTTGTTGGTGGGATTTGACCCCCAGACCTCTCACTCCCAAGGCGCATGCAATAACCAACTTGGCCACTTAGGGCGCTTGAGCTATGAAAGGAAGGAACTTGTATTTATTGACAAGTAAAATCGACTTACCTCTTTAAAAAATGTGACCTGGCAGAGATTCCACGTGTCGCATGCTGGTGAGAGGCATTTTTAGGGTTTCATTGCTCAAAATCCAGATCTGAAGCTTGCTATTTCTTATTGTTTGCCTTTGTGAAGCCGCCTGCTTTTCTCAGCCGCTTCTACCTTTCCACGCACCGTTTCTTTGTGCAGGTCGCGCATGGAGTGGGAGAAAGCCACTTTTTCTTTGTTTGCAGGTTCGCTTGGAGTATAATGCAGGCTTTGGCCGCGTTTTTTATTTGTTTTCTCCTTTATGTAGGCGCGTGGAGTGCAGGCTGAGCCGTTCCTTTTTTTTGTTTGCCGTGGAGTTCAGGCTGAGGCGTGAAAGACAAATGATGATTGTTGAGCCGCTTCCTTTCTATGATGATTGTTGAGCCGCTTCCTTTCTACTCTTACACCATTTCTTTTGCTGTGTTTGGCCGTTTTTTATTTCTTTTGTATGATATGCTTTGCTTTGCTGATTTCTATGTGTGCAGGTCCAGCATGAGGAGGATTTAGGTGCCTCTAACACTAGCTATACCTCTAAATGTAGAGGTTGGATAAAAAAACAGAGACTAAAAACATCTCTAATATTTAGAGATAAAACCCCAAATGGGGAGAAAAATTATAATAATTTTTTTTTAAAAAAATTTTGAATACCGCGCGCAAATTTTGCTTGGTGTTGAGTGCACCAAAGGTAAAAAAATTTGTGTTCCAAACACCGAACCGAACAGAGGTTGTGGGTTTGCAGGGGGTTCTGGAAGCTGCAGGAGGAGGTAGCACTGGATCTCCTTCTCGTGCAGATTAATTCTCCCACGAATTCTCCTTCTTTTGCAACCTTCTCCAACCTTGCCAGGAGCTTCAATTCGCTCTGGTACCAAATGATGATTGAAAAACAGGGACAGAAGCCTGATCACTTTATTAATCTCAATCAATCAACCATTATAGAGAATGGGCTGCAATATTTATAGATATTGCACAGCCAAATACATACGGAGAATAAGTTGCACAGGTGCAACCAAATGCCAGAATGAATAAGCTTCCAATAACATCCGGGAAGCAGGAAATGAATAGATACAAATATATTGTTCACAACAATATAACAGTATGAAATAAAAGACAAATATGGTTGATTAACCATATAACAAAATAACAATTATTATTTAATTAATAAAATTAATTAAATAACTGAACTATGCATAATTAATATAATATTTTGTCCTAACAAAAACGTGTACAACATCCGTGGACCCTTGCCAAAAGAGGAAAGATCCAAAACCTTCCTACACGTAAATTGAGACAAATACGCCGCAGCAAAAAATTACTCTGTGCAGATCTCGGAAAATCCAATAGACCCAAAAAAATTCTCGTGATTTCTTTTCTGGTGGGCATGAATCCCGAGGCAAACCAATGTGCTTCTTTGTCACACCAAAAATGACTGTCTGCAGAAATGGCTGAGTTTACAGTCGATCTTAGGGTTTTCATGCCTTCCAGATCCAATGGAAGCCTTTGTTTTCCATAAAAATGCACATAGCAACAAAATACAACCAAATCCCAAATATATGAATACACAAATAATTTATTTGCAAAATAAAACTTACAGACGGATGCTAACAACAATCTCTAGCTCTGATACCATGAAAGGAATGATAACCAGATCATACCAAGCCAAGAACATAGATGCTAATCAAACACCATGATCAATAAGATGAAAGTAATTCACCATAATAACTTTACATAAAACCTTTGCAAACAAATGAGTAGCAATATCATATATTATTATGGAACTCAATGTAATACATTGAGAATGGGCCTTGCTTAAATAGGCAAGGAATAACAATCTAAGAACCAATTAAGGTCATAGATCAAGCCATAAATCAAGGAAATAACTAGTCATCAAAGAACTAGTCAAGACCATAGATTTAGGAGAGAACTAGAAATCAAGGATCTAGTCAATACCATAGATCAAGGAAAGAACTAGTCAATACCATAGATCAAGAAAATAACTATACCTAACAACTAGATAATATCTCCTAATATCTAAATAAGATAAAAGAAATATCCACACACATAAGTGGGTGAGGATAAATACAATAAAGGAAAATAAAGTACCTAGGTGAACATGAGCTCAGTAAATACCGACTCTAACAGCTTCTTAATCCTAATCTAAACTTTACCTCGAGACAGGGATAGAAGGAATACATAAATTAAAAAAGCTAAACTACAAGGTGATGCACTAAAGGAATGATGAACATTTATTTTTCTAATAGAAACAAACCAACAAAATGCATACAATAAAAAAGCACATATAACCGTATATATAATGGGAGACCACATGAAAGAAAAAGAGACAAGAGAGGATCTAAAATCAATCACAGACATGTTTTATTTCTCCGGATTGATACAGTCCATTACAAAGTAGCCAAGAGGTAGAAATGTAATGTAATTTTTGATGGAAGACCTGAACCCCACAAATCCCTTTGCTAAGAGGAGAAGGGAGCCTACAAAATAAAGAATGTCCAACCCTTTATTATGAATCCTACCCCTATATTTTATAGATTCGATCGAGATTGAAGGAAGAGAGAGAGAGAAGTGGGAAAAATAGTTGAAATTTAACCACTGCTATTAATGCTTCAGATAAAATCTACCCCCAAATCCATCTTTACTGCATCAATCCTTGGTTCGATGCCTTAAGGAAGAGGAAACGATGGAAAAATCAAATCTGATCTAGTCGTTGAGGCAAGAAGATCCTACATTGAAAGCCCGAAGATGTTTCCTCTATTTTTCTTCACCTACCCTCCTCAAAATTAAATTTTCAGACCTCCATGGCATGGGTGAGGTTGATATCTTTCCAATGACATTAGATTTGTAATATTTTGAGCCCTGAGTCGAAAGATATGCCCCTTCAAAGTTTGTATCAGGTCCATATAGGAGGGCGGGAAAATAACTTGAAAAATGGGTCCCCTTTTGATATGGGACACGTGGCAGCCAGATTGGAACAAAAATTGGGCCTACAGGTCCACAATTTATCTTTTTGCTTTCCTTTGATTCCCGCTTGGTTTGACTTGACTCGAGCCCGAATGCGACTTTTCCTCGGGCGGAGTTGCAGCCATTTTGCAACTTTTACCCCTTTTGATAACAAGGGGCAAAGAACCAACTTTTTCCCCAACATTTCACTTTCCCCTCGATACACGTGGGCGCCTAGTGCTTGTTTAGAAATATTTTCTCTATTCACCCCTTGAATCAACGCCATACTGACACTTGGCATTCTCCGCTTACACCTTTATACTTAGCCAATTTTGAAGCCCTTTTCTATCCGCCTTTTGACTCTATTTCCTTTTATGCGGGATCGTGGTCGATCCAATATTTGGCACGAGGGTGAAATATGGATAAAAAATACCCTATCACCACCTAGGTCAAGTTCAAATATAAACAAGACCTTAGCGTTAAATTTTTATTGATGCGATCTCTCCATAAGATATACTATGACTAATTCAGATGCAAACAAAATGTAAGTTTTGACAATAGAAGTTACAAATGTGAATAGCATAACAACACTACCTTGACATGTTAACCATGCTTGGAAAAAGTGAGGCATTAATATCAAGATAATGCTATTGTGATACAAACAATGTAATATCAACACTCTCAAAAGCTTAACAATGTTGGGATCAAAACTAAGTACAATTATAACAAGAAGTTATTAATCGTGCAAGTAACATAACGATACAATATGGAAACTTATACCAAGTTCTCATAAATGAAAACAAGATGTAAGTGTTATCATTGTATGGCTAGAATGCGAGAAGAATAACAACTCAAAGGGGAAATAATGATGAAACCAAACCTAGCTTATGAAGATGATCTTGAAATCAAGATCAAGTGGCTATCAAATATGTAAGAACATATCCACACACTTTAGACATTTAACAACTCAACTACAAACATGGATGAGCATAAATGGAAACAAAATTGGTGAACACAATATATGATAAAACTCCCACAAGATTCCTCTTTTGCCCCAAAAATTGGCAACAAGAATGCAAATATATAGATCAAATGGGGTGGAAATGAACTAAGCGTCACTTGGGTAGAGTTTCACCTTCGTTCAAAGGTGAGAAAGAAACTAAGATAAGTAATATGTCATAGATATCATGATGAGTTTCAAATTAAGTGGACTCCTTTCCTTGTTTGAAAAATAAGGTTTGGACTCCAAGTAAGTCATCACTTCGTGAGAGCTTGACAAGACACGATAATGGACTAGTAAAGTGGGATCCTTGACGAAATGGATTTCCTAAGTAGTTCACTCAACTAGGTGTCAACAATTTGTCTAATGTGAAATCGATTTTCCAAGGTTTCCCAAGGATTATCTTGGATTTACTTTACCCTCTTCTGATGCAATGAACAACTAGTGTGTTAAGTCGTATTGTCACTAGGGCCGCGATATTGAAAACTTTGACTCTAAACTCACAATGTATGACTAGTCAAGTGGGTAAGTGGAGCACTTCCTATTTCATCCACGAGGTTACACAGCGGTGGATTACTTTAGGGTTCCTAGAACCACCCTCATTGTTGTAATTTAAGGCATTATGCCAAAGGGGTTATGTTCTAGTTGAGTGGATAGGGACATACCCTTTTCCAAAACTTGCAATACAATGTTATGTTCATGGTGTGTTTTTAATCTTTTTTAACTTAATGTGGTTTTAAGTAGCACACCATTTGGCCACCTAGAATCGAACACATATTAGTGGGTTAGTGTTTTGAAACTCCTTTCTTTGACAAATGAATTTGGTTCTATACACAAAAATTTAGTATTTTTCCAAAAGAGATCACAATAAAAGAGAGTTTACATGTTGTTTTTGATTCCCAAGGTCGCCAAAAAGGCACAAGGGAAGGGCATACACAACGCGAAAACTCAATTATTAATAAGTAAAGGAAAATACTTTAAGTAACTTGCAAAAAAATTGCTTTTAACCAACTTTTGAAGATTAATCCATTATGAAATGTAAATCAAGTGTTTTGAAAGCAATAAGAAGGTTTTGGAAATGTTTTTGGTTCCCAAGATCACCTATAAGGCATGAGAGAAGAGCATACGCACTTCGAGGAAATCAATTAATTAAGAAATGAAACACTTAACTAAGTTAATCAAAACAAAACCAAAGAACCTTGCAAACAACTTATTAGTCCCACAAATACCTTTCAAAGTGTTAGAATAACCAAGATAACAATTTTACAATCTTTAAGACATGTTAGAAATTGACTATTTATCTAATAAAATAAACCATAAATTTTCTGTAAGTCAAAATCCTAATTTTATGTTTCCATTATGTAGTTCTCTTCAATACCTTTCCAATGTAAAAAAATGGAGTCGTTTCAAGTTTGGGAGCAAACATTATGGCCTCTAAAGATAGGTAATAAGCACGCTTCAATGCATACACACCTGTAATGACACATACACGCCTGCTTTCAATGGATACGTGCCCATAATGATGGATACACACCTATGTGTAAAAATGGTAAAATTTGCGTCTACATGCCCAAAATGATGGATACGCATCTGTTTTGACGGATACACATCCTGCTTCAATGGATACGCACCCAAAATGATGGATACATGCCTGTTTCGATGAATACATGTTGTTCCAAGACACCTATGCATAACCCCGAAAAAACCTCAAAATTCATGCAAATGAAAAATAAAAAGAATCAAACAGTTAGTCTTTGACCATTAAAGCCCATTTTCAGCTCAACCCCATTAAACATGCATGAAAAAGGAAGATTTAGCTCACTTAAAATGTTAAATCAATTGAAAAACAAGTTATTTATCCTTTTAAAGCATAAAAGTGGTTATAAAATGGAAATGACAAAGCTCAAAAGACCTCCATTAATGGAGTATGGACTAAGAGTCCCATCGGGTGTGCCAAATGTATGCATGAGAAGATTAACTATGTTAATGAACATGAAATTAAACCTAGTAACTCCATGATATAACTAACTTATCATAAACATCAAGATGAGTGCTAAACAAGATAACTTCTACAATAATGAATTAAACTAAAACACTATCATTTTATCTCTAACTACTCTATGATTACTTAAAACATAAATTGAACCTAGTTAAACCTATGAGCAATCAAATTAAATTTGTTGTTTTCTTCAATGGAGGTGAAGAGGTCTCTCTAAAATGGCTACAAGGCCAAGTTTAGATACCCTCCTACTAACCTAGCATGAAGGTATGGATGCAAGATGGAGGAGCTTCAACAATGGAGGATGGCCAAGATCAAATTCCTTTATAGCTTAGCTAATGCAAATGAGGTATAATGCCAATATCTCCAAATGTGAGAGAGAAGGACCATTTGAAAGGAAATCCTTAGGCTTGTATTTATAGTTTTCCATATGGGAGAGTTTGGAATTCTAAGGCATGTGGGAAAAAATTCCAAAATCACTTTTAGATTATATTAGGATAAACATGCTTTAGGCTTAGTTAAGCTTGGTTTAGGCTAGTTAAACTTGATTAGCAAGTGATTAGAGAATCTTTGAGAGTTGGGAGGGGTCTGGTTAATCATTTGTGACTGATAGATAGCCTAAGAAGCCTATAGAAGTGATCCAAAGGGAAATAAGAAGATATTTAGCTAATAAAAGGGGGTTTATTAACCAAATGGGTTGAATATAGGAGGAATATGACCAAGAAGGTGTCGTAAATTGGGATTCAAGAATGGAGCGAAGAATGGTTAATTAATGAAGTGTCATCAATCGGTTGAATTGGAGAAAATTCTAGAAATAAGTGGATTTTAGTTGTTTACATTTTCCCCTCTTTGGGGTGGCGTAAGGTGTCTACATGTGTCCCACCAGGCATGCCAAATGTATTAAAGAAAACTTGGGAAACTATGTAAACTAGACTAACACCTAGTAGCCTAAAGTCTTGCACCAAATCACTTAATAACCATCAAGATAAGAGATAAACAAATGAACTTCAAAAGCATGCATTATGAATCAAACAAGAAACATACTATGTTTACTCTACTCTTTAGAAAGCTTAATAAAATTGAACCTAGTTAGATTCTAAGCAATCAAATTGGTTGTTGTTTTCTCCCAAAAATAGTGAAGAGATATCTTCAAGTTGGCTACAAGGCCAAGTTTAGATCTTCCCTTACTAATTAGATTTGGAGTGGATGGATGCAAGATGGAGGAGCTCTTAACAATGGAGTATGGCCAAGATCAAATGTCTTATAGCTTAAAGCTACCACAAATGAGGTCTAATGCCTTTCCAAAGAGTCAAGAGGTTTGATATGATAATCAAAAAGTAAAATTGAAAGGGAGGGCTTAGCATTCTATTTATAGATTTCCAAATGGGAGAGTTTGTAACTTTGGTGCATGTGGGACTAAAGCTAAGCCAAAAGCACTTTATGATAGTTAAGCTAGGTTTAGGGTAGTTAAACTTGATTAGTAAGTGATTAGAGACTCATTGAGAGTTGGGAGGGGTCTGGTTAATCATTTGTGACTGATAGATAGCCTAGGAAGCCTGTAGAAGTGGTTTAGAGAGAACTAGGGAGGTTCTGAATGGTCGAAAGAAGGAATGTTTAGCTAATAAGAGATATATTAGCCCAATTAGCTGATTATAGGAGGAATACGACCGAAAGAGTGTCGTGAATGGGCATATGAGAATGGAGCGGAGAAGGGTTGGTTGAAGTGTCGTTAATTGGCTGAATTTGATGAAACACTAGGTGTAAGCATATTTTAGGTGTCGACAATGACAAAAGCTATATTGCATTGTTATATCAATAGGTTTATAAAATAAATGATACATGTAAGATTTAAAGCATAAAATATAATTAGTAACGGGTTCATTCTTACCTTGATGTAAAGAAGGTAAATTCTCAAATGTAACTTTAGGCCCATTATTAGAGATAAAACATCTAAGAAATGCATCTTCCATATCAAGATAAGTAATAATAGATCCACTAGGAAAATGATAAAACCAATGTGAAGCAATATCAGTAAGACAATTACAAAATTCTTTTAGAATTAATCTACCATTAGAATGAGAAGCCAAAGCTAACCTAAAATCCTTAAGATGCATGTAAGGATTACCTGTTCCATCAAAGAGTGTAAAAGTAGGCATAGTAAAACCCTTAGGAAAAGGTGACTTATAGATTTTATTAGTAACAAGATTACCATGAAGAGAATTATTATCGTAGCAAAATAATAGTCCCTACTCTCAAGGCTAAGATTATGATTTTTTTTTGTAAATCACCTACAACATGAATAAGAGAAAGGAATTCTTATGGGGAATGACATAAACATTAAGAGGTTCATTAAGGGGTTGTATCTTTCCATTATGAGTAGCCATATGTACACTATTTGGTTAGAAGTTAATCTTAGGATCAATAAATGGACAACTAGGGATATGCACATTAGAAGAAGAATAAAGAGAAATAGAAGTCAACGTACTTTTATTAACAAGATTAGTAAAAGATAGAATACAATCAATATGCACACTATCCTTATGATCACTATTATGTACATTATCTTTTGGAATATCAAGAGTAGAAACACATGCATCTTTAACTTTTGTAGATTTTAACACATCATGAGTATTAGCATTACTTATGAAGCACACAAGTGTGAGAGGAAGAAAAATACATCTTTTAGGGCACAATATTCAATGGAAAAGCACTTGGTTGAGACGAAAGAGAGGGAACATGTAACATCCCAAAATTTCTTGTAAGTTAAATTATCTACAGTCAAGTCTCGAACAGGATTAGACAAGATCATCATTGGGTATAAAATTCATTTGGTTCATCGTATCATGACCCACAGCTTCTGCTGCAAGGCATGACATTGCGGAACAATTAACTCCACACCCACCTTGATGATCCTTCCTAAAACATGATTAGGCCTTAATCATAGGTAAAATGGTTCATAAATGATAGTGAATTTTTGGTTATTTGTATTCGGGTACTTTATTTTAATCGGTTTGGTCGTCTTTTGTTTTGTTCGAATTTTGCAATGATTGTGATGAATATTGCCTCTGTTTTATTTGACAATGCTATATCAAACCAGATTTATGAGAATATTTGAATTATTATTTACGGACTTGGTGATTTTCATTTGTTTGAATGTTTTATATGGAACATGGGAATTCGAATAATTATTACGATAACATATTGTTGGCAATATGTGGACTTATATTATGATGATTAATTTTACCATTAAAGCTAGGTATCAATAAAAATAAAAATTTAAAAATGTATTATTAATTTGTGAAATTATATATTTAAATCCTAAAAGGATTTGGCATGTAAATCAAAAGTTAAAAAGAATAATAATAATAATATTTTAATATTTAAAATATGAGAGTTTTGAAAGGGACACGCCTTCATCTGACACCAAGTATGTGGCATGCATTGACACAAGAAGCAACATCAAGCCCAAAATTCTCCATTATAGTATAGTTTCTTCATTATATTTTCTTTTATTTCTCCTTTGTCTATTTTCATTCCTCTCTTCTAGGATACTTGCGTGAGTTTTGGGAGGAAGGAAGGATTCAACTTGTTGGAGCTGGAAGAGTAAGAGGTTGTTGATTCTGGGTTTACTTCAGGCATGAATATCTTCTCCCTTCTCTACAACATTATTTGTAAATAATGAGGAAATACACATTCTGTTTTAAATGGCAATTAAATGAATTTGTGGACAACTTCTGATTTAATTGCTTGGAAATGAAATTTAAAAAGGAAATTGATGGATTTTGTATTCTCTTAAGCTTCCTTTGTGTGGTTTTAGCTAAACCTAGAAAAACACAGATGGGTGTTCCTAATCAATTTTTATTTTATTTTATTTTCTATTTAAATTTGATTTCTGAAACCCAAATCGATTTCTGCCTCTGGGTTTTATTATAGTTAAACAATAATTTATTTGTATGAGCAAAGCAATTTCTGGGTAGTGTGAAAAATGTTTTTACTAGGTATTTCATCATTTTTCCTGATATATTTGCTTCCGGATTCTAATAATTTCTAAATAGAAAAGAAATTAATGTTGGAACAAACTAAATTGGATATGTACAAGTCAATTTTCCTGTAGGTATAATTTTATTATCGATTGAAAAAATTAGTGTTAACAGTCTATGTAAGATGACTTAGTTTTTCTTAAAGGATTTCGTTACTAGAAGTGTTAGAAACTTATTGTTGTTATTCTATGCAAATAGAATTCAAAATTATCATCCTGTGGTATGTGGGTCAATTTTTTTGTTGATCTATCGTTACCTGAAAGAACATGTTGAAATGATTTAATAGAGGTGTTTTTACTGCTTAGTTGGACTGCTTCCTATATATATATATATGTATATGTATATGTATATGTATATGTATATGTATATGTATATGTATATGTATATGTATATGTATATGTATATGTATGTATGTATGTATGTATGTATGTATGTATTTTGATTGTTTGAAATAAATTTATTGTGCATTTTATAGAGTTGCTCATTACCTAGAGGGAATATGTCTAATTGGTATTTGGAAATGATGATTTCAGATAGTTTTGTTAAGTTGCTTGTTGATTGGAAGGTAAGAAAAATAATAGTTGAATTTGTACCATGTGAAGCATGATTTGCTTGTGGTTTAATCAGAATTTAGATGTTCAATGATTATGTCTTGATCCCATGATTAGAGTGAAACATGATTGCTGAAATAGAAATTGGTTGTTCTATTGGTGTACATTCATAGTTGTATCTTGATGTAGAACATGTAATAATACATTCTCCATTGTATTACCATGCATTTGTTGATAAAATAACTTGTATATTGTTTCATATTTTATTAAATAATTGCATCAAAAAATGGAGGCAATATTCATGCCAGTTCATTTTGAATTGACAACATACCACTACTCTAGTCTTGCAGGACAATTAGCCATCACGTTCGGATATGCGGAAAATCATGTCTTGTGAAGTTTTATCATAGCATGGATCTAAATGAGATACTTGGATTTCAATTTGTAGAAGGATGATATCCCAGAATTTTGACTAAATTTATTGGGATCTTGGACCCATTGTTAATATTCAAACCTCACTATGTGAGAGTTACCGTAATAGTTATATATTTTGCCTTAACGACATATGTAATTTATGATTTTAATAAAGAGATGATTACCTTGTATGTAATAATATCTTAATATGAGTAAATGATAAATATTAGAAGTGAGAAATCTTACTTATCATAAATTTTTATATTTATTTATTTGATATTTGTCAATGTATGCAGCCAAAAAAATTGGGCAATTATTGTAGAATAATCAATTGTCTTTAATTTCTAAATTAAATAAGCTATTTAGTGGCATAGCTAATCGAAGGAATAATTAAATATACATGTTTATATTTAATTTGGCCTTTTGGTAAACTTGGTATTAATATGATAAGATTGTAAATCCTATTGTATAGAGAATGGAAGAGTATCATTGTAAAAGGTAATTTAAGGTTAAAAACCAAGCATCATGAAAAGAGAAACTAAATGGGAAGATAAATAGATGAAAAGATCCATTAGACTTATCTCATGATGATCCTAGTTGGCCTTTGGCATTTATCTCGATATAAACCCTTGCAAGATAGGTTAAATTGGAAATAAAGTAAATAACAACTATAAGATCTAGATAACTATGAAAGGGATAGTTGTGAGGTGGCGAAAGACTTAAACTCATAAGACTAGTGTGTTGTCTTGAGTTTAGCCGTAACTTGCACGGTAGAAAAATTTGGCCAAAGTAATGCATTGATGGCTATGCATTTTCTGATCACCTAGTCCTCCAATTAAATTGAAATTTCCAAAGAACTTGATCATGGGAAGTTGAACACTGAACATGAGGTAGGAAATGATCGGATACCGGAATACGAAGTTGGAAAACTAGCTTCGTGGTAGACCCAAGGACTTTCGCATGGTTCCCATGACTTGAAAAAGGTTGAGCCAAAATGCTAGTAAGCATTGTCACTCAAGTAATGGCGAAGGAGATCGTGGAGATCTGGATTCACCCTTCTCAGCCGCACTTGGCTTACATGGATGTTATCAGATAGATCAAAAGAACAAATTTGATTTAAATAATTTGATTAAATAAATGCATTTATCATAGTTGTGTAACCTATTTTTATGTATGTTTAAAAATATATATATCCTCATTTTCCTGTTCTAGTAATTTTGAGCATTACAGAACATTAATATCATTATCAAAAGTAATGTAATCAGCCCTAATTATTTGTACATATGTAAGTGGAGGAGGAGAAGAAAGACGGGGACCATTTAGAATAACATCTACAACAACATTATAAGAAAGATATTTTTGTGTATGGTTCTCACTAGCATCATTAACAAAGAAATCCTCACCTAAAAATAAACCAAATCCTCTACACATGTATCATTTGTATAAGGAGAAGTAATATGACTACCACTATTAAAAGAACTAGCAGCTTCAATAGGGGTAGGAGTGAAACATCAAGATGAGGGTTTATAAGTTTTTTGAATACAAGAAGAATGTCACTTGTACATGAATAGAGGTATATGCCTTATGGTAAAATTCATCTTCTTCTTGGGAATTTGTAAAACAAGGTGAAGACCAGCCATAGGTAAATGATTATACTTGGGTAGAATGGGTTTGGAAAGGCAATTATGCAACATCTTTTTGTAAGTCATTAGAACACACAAAGAAAAACAATGAGGTGCCCTATGGCCAACTAATGTTTGATCAAGAGTGGGGTTCAACAAATGATCTTAAAATATTAAATATTTATTTAAGTACCGAGATTAATCGATAATATCATAAATATAGAATATATAACATCTAATGGAAAACAAGTGTAATCAACTAGAGGATGAGAGTGACTTAGCTTATAACTCACTTTGTTTGTGTTGGATTTGGGATGAAATACTAATGTAACATGTTGATTTGGGTTTTGTACCCTTTGATTGAAAACAAAGATCTATAAGTATTTTGGATAGAAACACCCATAAGAGGACAAGACCGCCTTTGAGCGATAGTGTCCGAATTGGGTTCTAGATCCTATAAATGTGTTTGGATTTGATATTTTCAAGGTTTGATAAGCTCACATTAACGTCACTCTTTTTCGCTCTGAATTTGTTATAAGGTTTCATTGTTTCACATGTACCTACAAAAAAACCCTAACTACCTACACATGACTTAAGAACCAATTAGATGGAAGAAACTATGCATATGCTTAAGTCGGAATGACCTCGCAATACCCTAATGATGATTGTCACCAAACACTACAATACATTTCAGATTCAATGTAGTTTTGGTGGTGTAATAGATATGTGTCCCTTGAAGCTAGGTTTCCCTATGCCATTCGCCTCAAGTTAGTAGGCTACAACTACTTTTTTCCCAAGATCAATGTGTGTGATGGAATTAGAATTTTCCCTTCCTATGTACTTGAATAATGCGTCCTTTAATGTTGGTCTTTTCCCAAGTAATATACATGAAGTAATATCCCAAATTGGCCAACCCTTAGAATAGTAAGCAAGTCGTATATATATGATTCCTTTACTTGAGTTTCGTTATTAACAACCCTAAAAACCGACCCAAAATGGTAATAAGAGTTTTAGAAAAGATAATGTGAAATGGTATTTTAAACATGGGAGAAGAGGGAAAGAGGACAAAAGCACTCAAAGGGGAAAGTAGTGCCCGATCGCTCCCATCATTACTCGGGCACTAGTGTCCAAAAGGCTCCAAGGATAAGACAAGAAAAACTAAACTGGTTCACATATTGTGCAATGTCCAAAAGTAAAGGGATAGTTCTATAAAAGTAAAGGACAAAAGTATAAAAAGATAAAACAATGTAAATGCAAAACAAAACAAGTGTTGTTAATGTCTAGTTTTATTGCTTAGGAATCAGCATATAATGACATACTAGATGTGTGATGTAGCAGTACTAAGTGCATAATTTTGTGTCTACAATGAGCACTTGAATCTAAAATTTTAAGGAAGAAATGTTTTTTGGGCATGTATTAAACCATAGAGTAATTGAACTATCTTGATATTGTTATACCCTCAATGTTGTACAAAATAAAAAAATGCACCAATAATGATAATAACTCTTCACCCAGATAAATAGGTATAATGTAATGTGTCTAATGATCTTTTGTTACAATAAATGCTATTATGATTGCTTGATCCTCTAAAATACTTTTAAGTGCTCAATACATTTTTGTGAATAATGAAACAAAATTTTAAGCTTTTTCTTGGTAGATAATAGATGGATATCTCAATGTATAAGGGTACTTGTCTGTTTATAGATAATTTAAATTTAACCTAGGATCTTATTAACTTGTCCTAACTAACCTTAACTATCGAAAAGGTGAAAAAATGGGATATGGACCACATGAGTGAAAGAATTGCTACAAAAGGTGCACTTTTTTATGTTAATAATATGCGAAGAATAAGAAGAAATGAGAAAATAGGTGAAATGAAAATTGGAGACTTCATATAAACAAGTGAGAATCACCATAAATCATAAAATTATAGCAATTAATTTAAAATTTAAATTACTAATTGATAAATACATAAACACTCTAAAATTATATAATTTAACAACTAATAAATATCCACTACCATTGTTAAGTGTACACATGAATCTTTTATTTATAATTATGTCATTAAAGTGAAAAGAAGAATATAGAATAATTACCTTTAATTTTAGTTTTCCTTTGTGCTCAATCTAAATTCCCCATGAGTGTGATGTTTACAAATAATTTTAAACAATTTAGTTTTGTGTGTCTTTTCGTGTAATAGAGTAATCCCTACTTTTGAACAGAGTTTAAATTGGAGCATGATGTTTCATTTATTTTAAATTATACCACTTAATTGGCGTTAATAATAATTTTAGATTCATATGGTCAATTTTATTTTGTTTTATATGTTCTTGGTGACATAAGGTACCTATGTTTTTTAAATATTCTAGTGACATACTATGTTAATTTTGCAGATAGTGATGTCACACTTCATATGTTTATGAATTTTATATTGTGTAAGTGGAAGCTTCATATACGGTTAATTTATGGATTACGTTTTATGTATCAAATCTAAGGTTCTTTGAAATTCCAATTACTTAGTGGAATGCATGGCGCAGATTATAAATTATATATCTTGAAAATGCAAGTTGATATTTTAATATTCCTACACATTTACTTAAAAATATCATGGTAAATGCGAGACTATTAAAATGCTCACACATGTGCCCACTAATAAGATGATACTAGTAAAATCATGTTTGTTTGTATATTTGTATATTATTCATGTTGCTCTTTCTTTTTTGGGCTGTGTTCATGTTTTATACGTTATACAATTTTCTCAAAATTACATTTATACGGTATAAATTCCCAAGAAATATAATTAAGATATTAGTTGTTATTCTGTATAGATCTTAGGATATTTGTACACTTGTTTATTCTTGATTTTTATTAGGATTTTATTAGTGTGTTTTTTTTTGGGTTGTCTTCTAACATGTTTTATATTTCTATTGTAATATATTTTTATCAAAATTTATATTTATATGGTTTAAATTCTTAAAAATGTAACTAAATAATTTTATGTTTTCATGTTTGGCCCTTCCAGGTTCATTTATAGGTCTTTGAGAATATTGAGCATTCTTATCATTTTTGTGTCTCATTGTGTGATAGCGTACTCACTAATAAGTGCATGCTTGCATTTAAGATAATGAATGAGAAAATGATAGAAGAGGATCTCCATGCAAAAAAATTTACTATAAGCATTTAGAGCACACATATAAGTATTTAGGAAAATATGAAGAGCATATACATTTATTATCTTCCATGAAGTAATTTTTAAAGCATTGAAATTAATAAGAGTTAGGTATTTGCAGACACTCGACACCCTATTGAACAATGTATTATGCTAGGTGAGTTGACTTCAAATAATTGTATAAATCTAAGGGTCCAATAATAATGGAGGGTTAACTCATGCCCTACAAAACATCCCCATCATTATAGCTTTCTTGTAAAGTGTTCATAATCTTTATGTTTCAAGGAAGGATACATGTTTCTCGATATCCACACATAATTCCAAAAAAGGAATGAGCTTTTCAAAGCCATGATGTTTTTGAACAAGATCATACATTCATATTTGAAACAATCGATGCTTGCTAGAATTGTGTACACAATCACTAGAGAGTAATATATTGGATCTCTAAAAGTTCTTTATTTATGTCACTTTTGGATCTTCTTTTCTTCCTATTTAAACATGATCTATTTTGTATATCTCTAATAATTATCTCCAAATTTGCAATAAATTAGATTTTCATCTAAAACCCTCTTTTTAATATTTAATATTGCAATAATATACTTCTATAAAATTAGATATGAATTTACTATTTACTATTTACTATTTTAAATGTATTTGGATGTATAACTACATTGTTAATTAATAATTATATTGCATTTTGATGTAAAACCAATTTGCCAAAGAACATTTGGTGACCCTCATTGTTTTGCATGCTATATAATAATATATCATTATATTTTGATTCCTCATTATAGATTTGATTGATATCGTTTGTTTCATTTTATTTACAAAAATCTATTAGATCTAGATTTTTCCATATTGTTCAAACCCTAAAATCTTTATGTTATACATGTTTATGCAATCCAAAGTAACTAGATACAAAACCAATTACGGGAGTGTGAGTACAAATAGAAAACTATTGATTTTATTTAAATTTATTTAGTTACTTGTAAAGATTGATTCCAAAAAAAGTGAATGTCAGTAAATGATGTTAATGATAATCTTAAAGTTATTTCTTCCCAGTGATGTTTCTTTGAATAACAATATTGTTAATTGTTCTCAAATTACCATTACATATAAATGTAGTTAAGGAAGACATATTTTATTAGATGAATAGGTTACGGTAAAAATATGGGAGATTTCATGAACGTATTAAAATATGTTAAACATAAAACCATGGGCATGGAGGTTTTAAATGGTGCTATGATATAAGATAAATCATACATGGTGAAAAATGGATATAAAATACTTAGGGTTTGCCTTCAATGACACTCCATATTTCTAAGTCAGAATTTATCATTTGGGAAATGATAATTTCACCTTTGTTCCTATACTAACACAAATGCTCATGTTATAAGCTACATTGAAATATCGCTCTCTCTCTCTCTCTCTCATGACATGCTAATCTCTACACATTGCTCTATTGTTCATTCATGAACTATTAATTATCCAATGAAGTAATTTATCCTTAGGAATTATTCACATAATTTGGATCTTTCATCACTAAATCCCTATATGGGACCATACGTAACATGGCTAGGCCATACTATCGCTCTAGATGACCTTTACAGTCCCATACCCTATTTTCTAATCACAATTTTCTTAGTTGGAAAATATTATGTGCCTCATTTCATGATCCGTAAATTGCCTCTTTTATATAATAAATAGATCCTATCTTAGTGATAATGAATGAACAACTAAACTAAGTTCTTATTATCTAGTATGTTATGCAAGAATAATTCACATAATACTTAAAATGAGAGATGAAAAATAAGGAGACAAGAATTTTATCCTGGAGAAACCCAATGTGGGAAAAACTCCAACTAGGTAAATCTCCAATACAATACAAGCTCACTGACAAAAGATGACCTTCAAGAAAGATTCAAGCTCCTTATACTTGCATTACTTTCTTACAATCCTCAACAAGAAATAAATCATCTGTCTATGAACAAAATAAGAACAATTAAAACTTTCTCCCTTTTCTCACACTTGAATTCAATCTAAATCAATTTTTTAGATAAGTAAACATCATTGCATATGTAGTTGTTCTACCTAATGATGAAAGGAGAGATGAAACAAATTGAATTGGGAAGCCCAAACATTTGCAACTGTTGAGTTTCCAAATTTTGGAAGCCATTAGGGATAGAGCCACCGGTGTCTGCAAGGGGTTCTTACGGAACTTCAGGGAAGTTACGTAACCACCGGCATTATGGCGGCGGTCCCACCATCTCCATGATTGTTGTGCAACTGTTACTCTATGAAGAGTGGTGGTTCCATGACCGTCATAAAATTATCATGTAAAACAAAATAACAATGTCATTTTTCATCATTCAAATGTGTCTGAATCGGCGTCAACTTGAATTAACCATTTACAGAACAATGAACATGCTAAGGGTGTGCACTGTAATTTTCAATAAGAGAATACATAGAATTGGGTACTTCTAGATACATTTTTGGGTTATACCTCCCAATTTGAGGCTTTTAAGTCCCTAAAATCTTCAATGACTAATGAAGTTAGGAAATTTATCCCCATGTCTTCTCTAGAATTTTACTTGGCTTCGTAATAAATTAATCTTTCAACCCAACCAACCACATGTCTACCACTCCTCTTTGTGTTGTCCTCTCTTTTGTCGCAATATCACATCCTCCCGTGATTCCAACTGATTTTCCAAAGCAATATTGTTAATAAATTGTAGCAAAAATCCCTCTTCTTCCTGATCCAACAAGGAGGGCTAAAAAAGACGTAAATTATCAACATTCAAGATTGAATATATTCTCATATAAAGAGGAAAATCTAAGCAAAATACATTCGTACCCACTTGTTATAGAATTTCAAATGGGCCATATTAAAGGGGTTTGTGTCTCTTAAATTTACCTTATAGCCTTTCTCTCCTCAAGTAAAACCATACATTGTCACAAACAAGGAAAGAATGCTCAGTTCTATGTTGATCATGCCTTGCTTTATACTTGGCCCGTGACTCCTTTAACCTCTCATGTACTTGGAGGTGTACATGTTGAATCTTTTAGTGAACCTTTTAGCTATTTGGACTTCTAGATCCACTTTCCCATCGTCTTTGCATGGTAATCTCAAAACAACATCAAATGCACTCTTAGGAAAATAACCAAAACATGTCTCAAAAGGAGTCTTACTAGTAGAAGCATGAACTGCCATGTTATAAGAATGTTGGATATATACCAAATTCTCATCCCAAGTCCTAGGATGTTTCCTATTATACCCTCTTAAGAGTTGAACCAAGGTACAGTTTACCACTTCTATTTTCCCATCCATTTTTGGATGAAAAGTGGTAGACCTTTTCATCTTAGTATCCATATTTTCCCACAAGGTAGACCAAAAATTTCCTATGAACCGTGAGTCCTTATCTGATATAATAGAATTAGGAAAACCAAAATGAACCCACACATTAGAAAAAATAAATCAATTGCATCAATGGATTTAATGGTATTCTTAAAAGAAATGACAATAGACATTTTATTGAACTTGTCCACTACCACAAAAATATAATCATACCCTTTCTTGAAGTAGGAAAACTTCCCAAAAAATCCATGGAGATGTTTTCCCATGGCCAGGAAGGAACTGATAATAACATATAAAAACACAAATTTCTATTACTAGGATTGATTTTATTGCATAAAACACAACCCCTGATAAATTTGGCAACTTCTTCTTACATGTTTGGCCAATATACATACCTTTGTACGTGCACAATAGTATTTATCACATAAAAGTGACCAACCATTTTAGAAGTATGTTTTTACCTCATTAGCTGAACTCTTTCCCTCTTAAAAACACAAAATTTATAGTTATTGTAGTGTAGCCCATCCTGGAAGTAGTATTCTCCCATAAGTGTAAAGCCCTCATTTGGAGGTTAATACTGAAATATTTCTCCAAAATCCTGATCCTTCTCATAGCCTTCCGATATGCCTCACATACAAAAGGTTCAAGAAGAGTTAAAGTGTTTATAGATAAAAGTAAAGAAGGTATAAACAACATATCAACTAATTAATTAATCACAAATTTCTTATATTTTATGATTAAATGAAATCACAGTGCAAGAAACCTGTTTCACTCTCAGAATGTTTCGCCCTTTTAGAAATGAGATAAGGTTAGGTGCTGTGGAGGAATACCCGTGTAGAATGTCGAGATGGTGTGCGCATCAGTAGAGAAGATCAGCTGATCACGAAGAACTCCTTTTTGTCTTGGAAGGACTACCCGCAAATAAGAACACAAGACCACAAGATTTTGATTAGACAATAAATGAGGAAACCGCCTTGGGCCAGGAAATATGAAACTTCCTTTGAAGGTGGTCAGCTTCCTAATATGAATTAACACAAAAGACTGTAAAATATCAATTAAGTTGCTTCGTTGAACCGGGTAGGGAAAGGCTGGTTTTCTCGGTTTTGATCGAGGAACCGATGCCGATTCTTGATAATCGATAACCGATACCGGTGGGTTCTAGGATTTGTAGGTTAGTTGCTTTGTGGGGTAGTTGTGTTGTTTGTAAGGCAGATATAGGTGGTCTTAGGAAATAAGGTGATGAGAGGTAGATGAATGATAGTTAGAGGTAATATGCATGCTTTGGGTAGTGGATTCAGGATGGATTTATGAGGACCAGTAATTCAAAAGGCATAAGAAATGTTATAACAGAGGACATGCAAGATGTGACTTACTGGGTTTTGACGAAGATGCAAGCTGATCTCCTTTGCTTTGCAAACACTTCTGGTATTTCCACTGCCTCTCGCTCTGGGTCAAGTGAAGGTATGGACTCTCTCGATCGCTCCCGATGCTCTTTCGTGATTCAAAGAATCCTTTTCTCCGATCCAAAATGAAATTTCCATCCTTTGATTTTGGTTGGGAGCCCATTTACAGGAGCCAATGGCGGTTACGTAACCGACGGCGGTCGAGTAGAACCAAAGATCGGTAGGAAAAAGTAGGCTATTTTTAGTAAAATAGCCCACCTTCCCTACTTTTCTCCCGAGAGATCGCCATTGCGGGCTTGGTCAAGTGGCTAGAAGGTCGGTTTTGGGTGCGAGTAAGGAGGCATTAGTTATGGATGTGAGTCTAGACCAAGTCATAGGTCTTAATTAGGTTAGTTTAGGGTTAGGGCTAGGTCATGATGAGGTGGCAAAATGAGGTGGCGGGTAAGGTGATGTGGATTTATCAATTACAAGGTAATTAATAAATAATTGTGTAAGGTTTAGGTGATGAGGTTAAGTTGTGAGATGAGATGCGCAGTCACAAGGGGTCGTAAGACACAAATTTAGTGTCTACATTAGCCCCTTATTGTCATGTAGCTCGTGTTGTAAAGCTGCGCGGACAATAATATGAAGTGGTTTCTCCTGTTAAGGATATAGGTAATCCCCCTCAAATCTAGCACAGATTGAGCGAACGGGAAATCAGGGATAGGGTTGATAAAGGGTGAATGTTGTAGAGGGGATGGTAAGGTGGTGGGGTAGGTCCAAGGAAGCAGACGCATGTTGAAATGCAATCGTACGACTAGGGTACATGATTTGACTAGCAAACCAGCAATGTATAGGCAAAGGTCGATAGTTTATCCAAACAAGGGTGATATAATCCTGGTATCCAAGGCATAGGAAGTAGCTCCAGGGTATATAACAGGTAAGGTACAGGAACGTTTAGGCGTGTTCGGCAGTACCAAATGGTTGGTTTGGTTGAGATAAACGTCACGGTCTAGGTCTAGGCAAAGTTGGTCGACAGATCAAGTCAAGGACCCTAATCATGCTAAAACACGAACAGGTGAGCTCGATTGAACAAAAGGTACAGGATGGATGGATAAAATAAAACGTTGATTGTGGGTATGGTATTGAAGTGATACGGCCGTGGGTCGGGCCAAGTTGTTAGGTTACAGCCTTGGGTCGGGCCGGATGGTTAGGGTGAGGCCTTGGGTCGGGCCAAATAGGTAGGTTGAGGCCTTGGGTCGGGCCAAATAGGTAGGTTGAGGCCTTGGGTCGGGCCAAATGGGTAGGGCGAGGCCTTGGGTCGGGCCAAATGGGTAGGTTGAGGCCTTGGGTCGGGCCAAATGGGTAGGTTGAGGCCTTGGGTTGGGCCAAATGGGTAGGGTGAGGCCTTGGGTCGGGCCAAATGGGTGGGGCGAGGCCTTGGGTCGGGCCGAATGGGTAGGGTGAGGCCTTGGGTCGGGCCGAATAGGTAAACAAATGGTGTTCAGCAAAGGTGGATATAGGCGATATGTGGTTAAAAAGGGGCAAATGGTAAATAAGGGCAAAAAATTGGGGGAAAGTTGGCAGAAAAACCGATGTCGATTCTACATGACCGATATCGGTTAAGGGACCGATACCGGTTCATTAGGGAAAAATGAAACCGATATCGGTTAAGGGCGAAAAACCTATAAAAAGAAAAATACGGCTTGTCATTGTCACTTTTGTTATTTGAAAACCAAATTGATTTGTCTGACGTGGAGAGTTGAGATTGGAGGTTTTATTGAGTGAGGTGGAGCTATTTTGCTGGAGGAGTGAGTTGTTTGCGGGCCCGAGTGAGGAGGAGGCAGCAGTTGATTGGCCGGGGACCCAGCAGATCAGAATTGGAGCTATGGCACAGGCAGGAGGAGCAGGAGGGGCTGGACCAGCTGGACCACCACCACCCATCCCACCACGACGACGTGTCGTCGTACGGGTAGGCTCGGAACTCTTTATTTTGTGCATTTGAATGGTATTAAGTGAAATTGGGGGTTTGGGTAGGAATTTACATGTTTTAGGAAATAATGAATAAATTGACGTAATTTGAAAAACGAAGAGGATAGATGGGTAAAATAGGGCAAGTCGGCTGGGTGGGTAGGTTTTTATGGTGTTTGGGTGGGTAGATAAGTATAAAAATGCAAAAATATGGGCGGGGGGCCGCGCGGGGGTTCGGCTCCCGGCAATTCACGGCCGATGTCGATGTTCACTGCTAGCGACCGACATCACCACAAATTGTCTGGACACGGTGATTTGGGCTAGACCGGCGCCACCGTATGTCACCCGGCATTGGTTTGAGTTTGTATGGGTATGGGTTGGGGTTGGGTTTGGGCGTGTTTGGGTTTGGGTTGGGTGGGGTGGGTTGGGTTGGGTTTGTTTGTTTTGGGGTTGGGTGGGTTTGGATTTGGGTAGATTTTGGGCTTTGGGTCGGGTAGGGGTTTGGGTAGATTTTGGGCTTTGGGTCGGGTAGCGGTTTGGGTGGGTGGGGTGGGGTGTTGGGTGGGGTGGAGTTTGGTTGGGGTGGGTTGGGTTGGGTTTGTTTTGTTTTGGGGTTGGGTGGGTTTGGATTTGGGTAGATTTTGGGCTTTGGGTTGGGTAGGGTTTTGGGTGGGGTGGGTAAAAGAGGGTTTAGAGGATAAAGTAGATGTTGTGATAAAAAGTAGGTCTAAGGATGTGGGTTGGTTTTGCGAGCACGTCGGCCAGCTAACGATGCTTTGGATAGGATGCCCCGCTGTTGGTGCGGATGAGACCACATGTGTCCGCAGCTCACTGGGCGATCATGCGCGAGGTGGGACTCGGTGGAGTCTAGAGGTACAGAGTGATAGAGAGAGATCACAGCCTGATGGTCACCCTCATCGAGAGATGGGATCCGGTGACCAATGTGTTCCATCTCCCGACTGGGGAGATGACTATCACGTTGGAGGATGTGTATCGCATCCTTCGACTACCTATCGAGGGAGAGGCAGTCTTCCAGGTAGATTCAGAGACTGCCATGGACAGCATATTACAGGTTTTTGGAGATGCAGCCGCGCTACTTACCTATCACAGCGTGAGCATTGGGTATGGTGACATGTACCGTGTGCATCGACACGAGACACGGCTGGCTGTGCTGATGATGATTGGGATCACCTGCTTCGCCCTCCCGGACTCAGAGGGAGGCCGCTTTCCACGGGCGTTGATGGGGGTGTTGCTTGAGATGATTGAGGAGCATACTTGCTATGCGTGGGCACCAGTGTATCTGGTGCAGCTATACAGAGAGCTCTGGGGTTATCGCCGGATGAGGCGATTCGGTATCTGTTCGACATTTTTGCTGCATTGTTGGGCATATGAGCACATCATATACATCGAGCCAAGAGGGTTACCCAGCCCGAGCTGCCACAGTCATATACGTGATATGGCTTTCAGAGGTGGTTGGGGGTCGTGGGGCAGCCACGAGCAGTTCTTGCAGGGCGAGATGTGGCGTATTATAGACATTTATTAGAGGGCCTGACAGCGGTAGACATCATATGGAGACCTTACAGAGGTCATCACCCGCACAGAGGAGGCCGAGTACAGTTACGCTGGATCCAGTACACTTTCTGGATAGCAGGACGGAGGCCGGGAGAGTACGAGAGGATACCCCTAGAGAGGGGTATGCGAGGCAAATGGGGCTGCGACAGGACGAGCCACCTCCCTTCTCTCGGTACAGAGGGATGATGTAGAGGCCCCACTGCCTGCACCACAGCCCTTGGATCCAGATTGGGTTGCAGAGAGGCCAGCAGATGATGGCGTAGATGATGTTGGGTGCACGGGAGCATACAGGGTTTGGTGGGCTGGTCAGAGAGCGGCGAGGGTAAGACAACCCGCATGCCCGACTTAGCAGCGGTGATGGTAGATAGAGATCAGCTCGGGGGCCGTGTAGTTATTACAGGGGTAGCTGTCAACAGTGCGAGCACGAGATAGGGGTCTTACGAGGGGGCAAATTTAGCCCAGCTCGAGTACAGAGCACAGTAGCACCACCACCACCAAGACAACCACAGTGCAGTGCAGTGCAGCAAAGCAATTCACAAAGAAAGAAGGCATAGCCACACCCGAGCACGAGTACGTATACCACTTAATCTGCCAAGTGGAGCAAGCATAGCCACAGCACCACCAAAGACACGAGCACGGGGGTACCTAAGAGGAGTCCTGGGACCACCCAATCTGCACTGACGGTGGCACGGGATAGATACATGGAGGCGAGAGCGGAGGCCCTGTACTATCAGGATGTTCTTGATAGTACCGAAGCTGAGTATCAGCCATATGCGGCACACCGAGCGAGAGACCTCACGTAATCGTGAGATCGCAGGAGGTGCGGCCACACCCGGCGTGTGTCTGCATTAGCAGGAGGCGAGAGGTGCCACAGGGACCAGCAGGGAGAGGTGCCGAGGGTGGTGGGGAGAGCTGAGGGATCCCTGCATTGTTTTTGTATTTGTATATTGGATATGGGCACCGGTCTGCGAACCGGTTATGTTTATAGAGGCCTGCGTGCCTACATATTACTCATTTATTCATTCATTCATTTATTGTATACTGGCCTGCGAGCCGAGTACGGGTTACTGGGCTGATTGGTACCGCGCCTGCGAGCGAGTATATTTTTGATATGAGGGACCGGCCTGCGAGTGAGTCGAGAGTATTGATAGTTATTGCGGCCTGCGTGCCGGATTTGTTGGATTATGAGATCACAGAGGCCCCGATGTAGGGCACAGTGTATATTTGAAAACTTGTATATATATATATATAGATGATGTTTTGATCCATATGCAGTGTTGAAAATGTGTTTAAGTATTTTGTCGATGGTTTGTGGTATAGAATATATGATGAGTTTATTTGACATGTTGATATATGGATGATGTGTTGTATGATGAAATGTTGCATGTTTTGGGCTGGTTTTGTGACATTGTTATATATGTATCGATGAGTTGGATCCAAATGATGAGTTTTGGTTTTGTGTAGATGTGACTTAGTTGATGGTTTTGTTTGTTTTGTAAAATAGATGATGTTATGGACATTGTAATGATATGTGTGGTGGATGGAGAAATATGGATAATGGTGTTGTTATGCAGGAAAAAGGGCGGGCGCGACAAAAAATTAGGTAGAAAATGAAGAAAAAGAACCATGTTGTAAAAAGATAGGTCTATAACCGATATCGGTTAGGTAACCGACGTCGGTAGACAGTAGACCGATATCGGTTACATAACCGATACCGGTTATTTAGGTATGAGCTTTTCTAAAAATAAAAAAGCTAGGGTGGCAACTTAAGTTCTAATTTTTAGAGCCATGCAAGAGTTAAATACGTGAACGCGACGCTTTTTGACGACTGAGACAGGTATTTGCATGAGAGATTTGAGTGATTAGGAGTAAAGAGACAGGGAAAGTGATTGTGATCTGAGATTGGAAGACGAAAGCGAGTTTGAAAAAGGTGGTGATAATGGCGGGACGAGGAGAAACATCCAAAGAGCGGGGACAAGAGGGAAGACAAGGGCCACCTCAAGCTACCGCAACCTAAGAGGTAACGTTTTGTTTGTGATTTGACTCTTTGCATGTTTTGTGAATAAGATGGGGGAGAGTATGTGGGTAGATATGAGAAAGAAAATATGATAACAAGGGTTATAAATGGGGTGAGTGTTACATGGTAGGTAATCAAAGGTTTCGGTATGTCATGTATACAGAAAGGAATAAACGAGCAATTTATTGTCGTAGGTGGTTGTTTTAGGCAAGGTGTATGAAAGTAACAGGACCGATTTCGGTTAGGGATAACCGGTATCGGTTACTCAACCGTACCGTTAGTCATGTAAACGATACCGTTCTTTGCGGATTTCAAATTTGAGAAAAAACCCGGGGATTGGAGGAATTGAATGGTTTTTTGTTATTTGGATGTATGCAGGCAGAGGCAGGGTTGAGGATGAATGATAGTGTACCAGCGCTGTTGTCACGAATCTGAGCGGATGTAACGCCAGCTGAATGGACATTGATAAATCATTTGGGGTTAAGTGGAATCCGCTATTATTCACGAATCACACGTAACCATGCTATGTTACAGGCGTTGATTGAGAGATGGAATCCTGAGACAAATACCTTCTATCTGCCAACAGGGGAAATGACAGTAACATTGGAAGATGTGTTCCGTATTTTGAGACTCCCAATTACAGGAAAACCAGTATATCAGGCATTACCTAGCACGGCACGGGGAGCGATAACAGCAGTATTTGGTCCATACGCACGAGATTTAACACAGCGAGGTTTGTCATTTACGTATGGGATAATGTATGCAGCACATCCTGAGGAGACAAGGTTAGCAGTAATATTAATGATAGCGGTAGGGTATTATGCATTACCGAGGGCAGAAGGGGGAAGATTTCCAAAGGCATTGATGTGTGTTATTTGGGAGATGATAGAAAGGAACGTGACGTTTGCATGGGCACCTGCATATTTGGCGGAGCTATACAGGGGTTTATGGGCTTGTAGGCGAAATCACAGAACGACACTGGATTGTTCATACTTATTACACTGTTGGGCCTATGAGCACATTGTTTGTGTGCGACCAATAGGCCGACCCATCCAGTCAGGAGAGACCAGAGTACAGAGGTTGGGATTCAGACGATGGGTCCAAACAGAACAAGAGGCAAGATCCCAGGCTATGACAGGTGACATTGAGTATTATAGGCAGGTATGGGAGAGGGTGACGATTGTGGATATCTGTTGGTGGCCTTACGGGAACTATATGGTAACAGAGAATATAGCTGAGGAGTTGAGGGGTGTAGAGCGATTGAGGTGGATCGCAGGGCACAGGCCAGGTGAGTATGAGAGGATTCCTATAGATCACGTGTGGCGACAATTTGGATTCGTGTAGGACATACCACAGGCTTATAGACCATATATGAGGATCGACGCAGAGGCAGTATTCTCACCTCCCGGCCCAACACCTCCGAAGGGCACGAAGAGGTAGCGGCCCGATCGCGAGGGTAATGGATGTAGGAATGACAGAGGCCTATAGATTATGGTGGGTAGCAGAACTGCGAGGTGTACGTGATCGTCCTGACATAGCGGTGATTACAGCAGAGAGGGATCGTCTGCAGCGTTTGGTTCAGAACTCCAAACGCAGGTGAATAAGACAACAGGATCGTTAGTGGTTGCGGAGTCACAAAGCGGAGAGACTAGAGGCTAGAGTCCTCCATGCGAGAGGGCGTATTCATATGTTACAGGAGAGATTGGCAGATCAGTGGGCGGTACCAATAGCCGTGGTACCATTGAGGACAGAGAGGCCTGGCGAGAGGGGTCGACGATCACGATCATCACCTAGTTCGGGATGAGGCGTGAGGGTCTAAATAAATGTTAGCAAGGTATAAGAATAAATAAGAGTACCGACCTGCGTGTCGATGATAGAGAAGATGTATTTGTTTAACATCTAAATAAAACGAGATATGTATGTTGATTTGAGTTATAATAATAAGAATGTTTTCGTTTTGACTTTTGGTGTTTTGAAAAAGGATAAAGAGGAATGTGATTAAATAGAAATACACAAAAATATTTATATTTACCACACATGATAGGTTATGGTAGGGGATGGTCGAGCTAACCTTGGGAGACCCCATGTCTCCGAAGTGCTACCTACATAGCCCATTGCACAAAGCAAGGAGGGGCCTCAGACCGATGTAGTTCTCCCTTAGGATCAGGGAGAGGCGAATTCAGGCAATCCGGTTATGGTTAGGCAATTTTTCGGTTGGTAAAAAAAATAGTGATATTGGTAGGGTAATGTTGTTGGTGTTGGTAAGGAATTGGTGATGTTGTGAAAGGTATAAGGGAAGTGAAAGTTAGCCTACCCAAGTGGTAGGGAACCATGTCCTGATTAAGATCAACACACAATCCTAGATGCGAGGCAAAGCGGAAAGAGTGCTCCGTAGGTGAAAAAAGCTAAACAAACCACCAAACGTAGAATGAGCTTGAAGCCCTAGGTACAGTGCATGAGACGAGAAGTCCATAGGTGAAAAGAGTTGTATGATCACAATATATCGGGTGAACGTTACGTCCCTTGAGTTGAAACAAATGGTGAGGTGAGGTGGATGATATAGCTGAGGTACAGAGAATTTATTACAAAGTGAGTGTTCTGACGAAAGAGAACCTACCCTAAATAGACAAGTCCATGACCCAAAAAGTTCTTTTTGAATGAGGCTTTTATTTTACTGAATATAGACTGATCGATGCGGGAAGTCTACAAGGGATATTGATTGTGCTATTCTTGAGGTCTTCACAAAGCTGATCAATGCGAGAAGCTTCTGATAAAGGCTAACTGTGTATAGCTGTCCTTCGAGGGAGCAGTCTATTTATAGTAGCAGATATGATTTTAGTGCATAGCTGTCCTTCGGGGGAGCAGTCTATATAAAATAGCAGCAATAATTTGGCATATAGCTGTCCTTCGAGGGAACAATCTATACATAATTTAGATAGCTAGATGTTCTTTTGGCGTGAAGCATCTAGTTTGGTAGGAAGTTTGACTCAAGAAAATCCCATAAGAATACGGCTTATTTTAAAATTTTGAAGTCACGGACTAGACTAAAAAGGGGAAGGCATCGTTTAGGTGAGGTGAGAATCAAACTATGTGAGCTTGATTTTTATTATGAGGTGTAGGAAACGAAGTGCATGTGGTGGTATGTGAGCTCAAGGGACGAGCGGCAGGTAGATAAGAAGTGATATAACACTAAATTCAATAGTAGAATGGTCGAAGATGCAAGGCATTAAGGGGTTCAGGCTCAGGCTTACCATTAAGCGAAGCTAAACGATAAGTGCCTGATCCATAGGTGTGAGTGATTATGTAAGGCCCAATCCAATTGGGAGCAAATTTTCCACGTTTGCTCTTTTCTAGTTTGGTGACATGTTGATTCTCTTTGAGGACAAGATCACCAACCTTAAAGGTACGCTCATGGAGTCGCTTATCATAAGCACGTTTGATGCGTTTTTGATAGATTTGAAGGTGATCAAGAGCTGTAAGACGATGTTCGTCAAGGAGCTCCAATTGGGCTAACCGCTCTTGGCGGAAATCATCGTTGGTGAGAATATCCTGAAGAGATATTCTAAGGGAGGGTATTTGTATTTCGAGAGGCAAAACAGCCTCTGTCTTTGTATACCAAAGAAAAGGTGTGGCATTAGTAGAGGTACGAATGCTAGTACGATAAGCCCAAAGGGCAAAGGGAATGTGATCATGCCAATTTCTTCTCGGATTCATTGACAACTTTCATGAGGATTTTGGTTAGGGTTTTATTAGAAGATTCAGCCTGACCATTGGCTGCATGGATAGTAAGGCAATGAGAAACTAAGTTTGATACCAAAGTTGTCACAAAGGTCTTGTAACAACTTGTTTTTAAAATATTTACCATTATCTGTTATTAGGCGATGAGGAATACCAAAACGACAGATAATGTGATGGTTAATGAATTCGACAATTTTTTCCTTTTTAGTTGAAATGAGTGGAATAGCCTCCACCCATTTTGTGTAATATTCGGTTGCTGTGATAATCCATCGGTGACGTTGTGAAGAGGACGGGTGAATCTCACCAATAAGGTCTAAACCCCATTGTGAGAAGGGCCAAAGATCTCGAGCGACCTGGAGCGGGTGGCTAGGAGTATGTTGAAGGTTGGCATGTTGTTGACACATAACACAACGCTTAACATATTCGTAGCAATGGATGCTATCGAGAGTAGGCCAATAATAACCAAGGCGAAGGATTCGCTTTAGCCACGGCAAGGCCACTAAAATGTCCACCACAAATCCCATCATGGACTTGTTTGATGGTACAGTGACCTCCGCGCCGGTTAGACAATCAAGGAGGATACCATCAAAGCCACGTTTATAAAGGAGTCCCCCATGACTACATAACGAGAAACACGTTTAAGAAAAGCACGTTTACCAAGAATAGTAAGGTCGAAGGGAGAACAGAGGTTGTAAGGTAGTCATGGAATTGGTGATACCAAGTATCCCGTGAGTTAGCGATTACACAGATTTATCGTACAAACAACCGGGGCTGAATAAGATGGGGCAAAGAGTTGTTGGACCAAGACAAAACAAAATGTCGAGTCGAGTTGATGAGGCTGGAATTTGCGAGGCTAAGCAAGCCATAGTATCTCGCAAATTTGTTAGTAGAGCGTGGAATGGTTTGGATAGAATAGTGAGTAAATAAGGCTAGAAGCGAATCCACGTAGTGTTTGTATTTGTGAAGTTCCTCATTTTTACATTGGTAGATGCCCATAACTTGATTGACCACCAATTGAGAGTCGCCAAAAATATGATAGATTTGATACCTAAGTGCGCGCAACCCTGGAGACCCGAACAAGGGCCTCATATTCTCACATGTGTATTATTAGTGCAAGGGAAATCGAGTCGGAATGAAAGAGGCATAGGCTCGGCATCGAGAGGAACGAGAACAACGCCGCTCCTCCACCGCATTGGCATTTGGATCCATCAAGAAGAGAGTCATTGATACGACTCCTCCTTGAGTGAAAGAGTGGCGATGAGTTCGTCGGGGAATGTAAAATTGGTAAATTGTTCTCCGAGTAAAGGGGCTTCCGCAGTTGGTCCAGGGATGGTTTGTCCTTTGATTGATTTCGGTGGATGAACTCAAGATCTAGGTCGGCGAGGAGCATGAGCCATCACGATGCATTGGTTTAGATGAGGTTTGGCATACATGTAATGGATGGGGTCCGTGTTGGTGATGACGAAAGTTTTGTGATTCAGAAGGTAGTGTCGGAGTTTGGTAGCCACGAATGATAGGGCTAGGCACAACTTTTCTACATGTGTATACCTAGTCTCATAGTCCACCAAAGTACGACTTATATAATAAACGGCTTGTTCTCGATTCTCAGAGTCACGATGTGCAAGCATGGCCCCTACAGCATGGTCAGTGGCGGAAAGGTAAAGGTAGAAAGGATGGTCGTCTTGAGGTGGGATAAGCATGGGT
The DNA here is from genome assembly GCA_018340775.1 of Taxus wallichiana var. yunnanensis. Classification (NCBI taxonomy): domain Eukaryota; kingdom Viridiplantae; phylum Streptophyta; class Pinopsida; order Cupressales; family Taxaceae; genus Taxus; species Taxus wallichiana. The sequence goes on along the minus strand of CM031238.1, from coordinate 64,099,504 downwards.
GGCCAAGAGATAAGTTTTAAGAGCCTCAAAGGCTTGGTGGCACTCTTGGCTCCATTGAAAATCAATGTCCTTCTTAAGGAGGTGATGGAAAGGTTGACATCGATCCGAGAGTTGGGAGATGAAACGTCGGATAGATTGTAACTTACCTTGTAAGCTACGCAATTGTTTGAGATTAGTAGGTGGGGGCATTTCTAGAATAGCTTTGACTTTAGATGGGTCGACCTCAATGCCACGCAAAGAGACGATAAAGCCAAGAAGTTTTCCCGAAAGGACACCAAAGACACATTTTTTTGGTTGAAGACGGACAGAATATTGTAGTAGGCGGTCAAAAATAATGGTTAAAACATCGAGATGTTCACTGCGATGTTTAGACTTGCCAAGAAGATCGTCGACGTAATCTTCAAGGATAGTGTGCATAATGTCATGAAAAATGTAGGTCATAGCCCGTTGATAGGTGGCACCAGCATTCTTAAGGCCGAATGGCATTACACGGTAACAGAAGGTTCCCCAAGGAGTTATGAAGGCGTTTTGTGTTGATCGGCAGGGGCAACCAAAATTTGGTTGTATCCTGAAAAGCCATCCATGAGAGAGAGCATCTCATGGCCTGCAGTGAGATCAACAAGTTGGTCAATGCTAGGTAGGGGGAAGTCATCCTTAGGGCAAGCGAGGTTAAGATCCCGGAAATCCGTGCATATCCGAAGTCCCCCCGTCGCTTTAGTGACAGGTACGATGTTAGAAATCCATTGAGGATAGTCAATAGGCAAGATGAAGGAAACAGAAAGAAGTCGTTGAAGCTCTTCTTTGACCAAGAGGGCAATGCGTGGATGCATTTTTCTCAATTTTTGTTTGACTGGTTTGGAATCGGGGTTTAGAGTGATGTTATGGACGGCAATGGTAGGATCAATTCCTGGCATGTCAGCGTAGGACCAAGCGAAAGCTTGGTTGCGAGCACGGAGGAAAGTAGTAAAGGTGACTTGTTCTGATGCGTTAAGGGATTGTCCGATCTTCACAATGTGAGGATCCTCCTCCATGTGGATGTTGATTTCTATTGTAGATTCATTCAAAGATGGTTTGGGTTTCGATGGTAAAGCTCGTTGAATATAAGAATCATCCGCGCTTGGTAAGTGAGGATGGAGTCGCATCCTCGACACTCAACAACATTAATCAAAGGCGAATCCTCTTTGATCATGTCCGGATACGTAAGGAAGAGAAGATGGGTCCTCATTATTGCATTGATAAGTGAGAGGACCTATGAAGATAGCATTTATGAAAAAAAAAAAGTTAGGAGGGATAGATTCAGGGTCTATAGATTCTGTGGGTGATGATGGCAAAGTGGGTGATGATGGTTTGGTAGGGGTGACGTCATCTTCTTCCAGAATACAGCTGACACGAGGTGTCTCCTGTGTAGGTGTTTCAGGAAAACCGAGACCACTGCGATCATTATGTTTGCGTGTGGTGATGGGGATGAGCGTATGTCGGCCTTGTTCATAAAGACCAAAACCAAAGCCTTTCCAAGCACAGCGAGTCAAGAAGGTGAGGGCAAAACGATTTATCGTAAGGTATTGAAAATCGGATCGAAAGGAACCACACCAAGAGGAGGCTCAGGGGCAACGGAAGATGCGTCGACACCCCCATACGTTAGGTTAGTGCGGCAGTGAGGTGGTCCGTAGGAGATTACTTCCCCCACACGACGGTCATAGTTAGGATGGGCATGTACCTGTCCGTACTCCTGTGGGGTATGGAAAGAACTAACATTATATAGGCGGTACTCCCAAACAGTAAGGCACCGAAAAACATCTACTAAGGGTCTCATGGTTGGGATGTTAGTCATGGGGAAGGGAAGTGGTTTTGCGACGGTGGTTTCATCGGTTGAAGGCGTAGGTGCGATTGAGGTACATGGTTGAGGCATAGTTGAAGAAGATGGTTGGTTGAATGAACGGGTGTCTTGATTGGTACCAAGACATCATTTGGGCGGTATAACATATTGCGAGGTTTTAAAGGGGGAGGATCAGCTTTTATGGTGTAGGACTTCCCTCGTACTCAAATTTTATGCATCTATGTAAGGTTGAGGAACGCATCCCATGGCCCGATCCAAGGACGACCAAAGAATATATTATATTGGAACTCTCCCTCGGGGACATAGAAGAGTTCGGGTAAAGTACGTGGTCCTACCCAAATGTTGAGGATCACGGTGCCTAAGGTAGAGGTAATAGCGTCATTGAATGACCGCAACATGATGGGGTTGGCACACATGTAGCTAGAAGGGATATTCATTTGTTGAAAATCTTTTGAAGAGATGATGTTTAGGCTAGCACCCCCATCAATCATAACACGACGTACACGAATGTCCCGGACGTAAGCTGAGATGAACAGGGCAGGGTCAGGATCTTCTGTACCAAAATCGACAATTTCATCTTCAGAGAAACTGACTGCAGCAGCTTGTGGTATAGAGACAGAAGTGGTTGGGGCAGTGGGTTGTTTGGTGAGAGAGGCAACGTGATTGGGTGTTAGAATGGAGGCAACGGGCAGGGTTTCATTAGGTAAGACCTCGATCCCTTGAAGAATTTCAACGAGAGCTTGTCGATGAGATTCAGAAGTCTGAATGAGATCATATAGTGTCATTTTGACGGGTGATTGGTGAAGCTATTTGATCATGGCTCGATGGGCAACTCCATTAGAGACGGGGTAAGCGGGTCCACGAATAACCACTTTGGGTGGTGGTGCAATCGGGATGCTAGACGGAGAAAGAGAGGACGCAGGTGTGCTTTCTTTCACTTTCTCGTTGTTTTTACTCGCACTCGAGTAATGCGACACTAATCATATTAATCTCGTAAACCTGAGATGAGGAAGATGGTTGGGATAAATTATGGTCTTCAAGAGGTGGGGTTGTAATAATGATAGATCGTGGTGAGGCGGGGATAGATGGTATAGGAGAGGGAATTGAAGCTAAAGGTCTCTCCCTTCGTAAGTTGTCTTTCTTAACCTTTCTATCTGGGAGAGGTGACTGACGAAGGATGGTTTTTAAAGCTTTGCATCCCTCCACATCATGTCCTGGTGTGCGGTGATAAGCGCAGATTTTAGACTCATCGTAACCTACAGGCCGAGGTTTAGATGGGTCATAAGGTCTAAGTGGGGGTAGGGAAATGGTCGCATTCTCTACCAACATGGCAAGGATTTTAGCGTAAGATCCTTTGAGTGGGTCAAAATCGGAGGAGGATGAGGGTATTGGTTGTGTGGGTTTCGGTAATGTTTGGGCGTGGCTGGTTCGTATGGGTGGTGGTTTAGCCAAGGGGTGTTGACACATGGTTTTCACTAAACGTGGTTTCTTTGGCGCAGGAGCTACGTTCGGCTGGTTAGATGATGAGGCTACAGATGACATGGTAGCGGGAAACAACCACGGAGAAAGGGGAGTGACAGAAAATAAATCCTTTGATGATGGAGTTTGTTTAGGGTTGATGGGTGGACAGGATACGTGGGGTGATAATGTTGATATACCCTTAGATCCCTGTATGGGTGCAGAAGGCGTAGATCGTTTTGAAGAAAACACAGGAGGTATGATATATTGGTGCAAGGTGGAAGGATGAGGTCCCAATATGGAAGGTAGGTATGACGATGATGGTTTTGATTGTGATAGAGGCACGGGTTGAGTGTGTCTCCTAGGTGGCGGGCGGCTTTATTCTTGGACAAATCTAGTCGCTTAGCGGGTGTGTTAGGCCCGGTATGGGTAAGGTCCCAAGCGTAGGGGAAGATTTGGCTAAGTTAATAGAAGTGGACGAGGCATTTGGTAGAGGTGAGGGGGGTGAAGGTGAGAACATGGGCATTTTAAGCTTCTGTAAACACTTCGGGTATATGGTGGAGGTCTCAGGATCGGTCATCTGCATTTGAGTAGAATAAGGGGTACTCAAACGTTCCCATAGGATTTGTCTATCCTCTGGAGAATGACAGTCTTCAGGTTTGAATTGTAAATTTGGTACGGAAGAAAGGTGGGTTGTGATTCCAGTCCACTGTGGGTGTGATACAGTGAGTAGATGAGGCACTGTATCAATAGATGTTAAGAGGTCAACCGGTCGTTGAAAAGATTTAGGCGATGAAGAACTAATAGGTAAGAGGGCGTGTTCGAGAGGATCTGTCATAATTTAAGAATTTGATGATGTCGGTGCAAGAGATTTCTCATCTAAGGATGTCAAAAGGAGTGGCGTACCTTCCTCTTGTGCAACAAGAGTGATAGAAGGAAATCAGGAAATAGATAGATTAGATAACATCCGTTCGCAGATCTTGTAGGGATGTGGTATAAGCGAGACTCATCGATGGGAAGAGGAGTCTCGCGCTTAACTCCCTTATGGGTAAAGGAATGATTTCGCTTTGGTTCGATGGTGGTAAAGGAGGTTCGGGCTCTGTGTTAGTGAAGAGGCTTGATTCAAAATTTTCTCGATAGAAGCTTTGGGCCGGGTATCAAGACCGCATGGATCTCATGAAAACTGTCCTCGCTAAGATATCCTGGTTTGTGTTACTATTGGGAGAGTGATTCGGGAATGGTTTGTTGAAGATTTTCAAATTTCGGTTGGCGGGGCATTAGGATTATCGAGGTTATATCCCAAGCGTCAACCATTTCTGCACTATGTTTTTCAACATCTTGCAGCTCTCATGACTGTGTCCCTTCACGCGGTGGAAGTTACGAAGTCATTTTCTTTGTACTCGGAAGGTATGGCGTGAGTGGAATCAAACCCGAATGAGGGTTAACGGGAGGTAATATAATGGCTCTGCTTTGAGCAATTTTTCCAATATCACACCATATGTTTCTCCCAAGGGAGTGTAGTTGATGGGCTCGGCTTTGTACTTATAGGTGGTTTTTGGTGGGGTATTAGACGGTGTTTGAGATTTAACCATCACCGCGTGGACAGCTCCTTTTGATTTAGAAGAAGTGGACGCGTGAGGAGTGGTGGTATTTGGTTTATTGGTAGAATCAGGAGTTCGGAAATTGGGGTTTTTGTTGCGCAACCGCAATTTCTCTTCTTCTAAGGCTCGAATTTCTAGTTTCCGAGCCATGGTAAAGGCCTCATCAAATGTGCGGAAAGTTTGAATTTGAAGAGTAGGAGAAATGTGCTTAGCACATGCCCGTGTGAAAAGTTCGATAAGTTCAGCCTGAGGCAAGGCATATGTAAGTTGGTTGATAAGGCCACGCCATCGTCCAACGAAATCATGATAGATTCATCTTCGAATTATCGGATGGCATAAAGGTCGGTGATGGATACTTTCTTAGCGATGTTAATGGAGAAGTGATCCAAGAAAGATTGGGCTAGTTGGTTAAAAGAGAAGATTGAGTCTTTGGGTTAAAGCACTTTGTACCTCAAGCGGGTCCTGATAAGGACATGGGAAAGGTGCGGAGTAACAAGGCATCATCATGGGCAATCAAATAACAAGCATGTCTAAATGATCGCAAGTGTTGTTGAGGATCCTCTTTACTATTAAAACGAGTAAATTTCGGTAGTTCCCATTGAGGAGGATATGAGTGAAGGGGAACAGAAGGGTGAATGGGCTCCCGACAAACTTTCTCGTATGTCAAGGCGCTACGACTTCCCGACACAGAAGCCTCTAGATTTTGCATTTTGTCCATCATTTGTTTGATGAAATCTGTGGTTGGATGAGATGATGGTGCGGTTGTGGCAAACGGAGGCAAATTGGGCCAAGGGCCTCCACTGGACAATGGTGGGGTTAAGTGTTGATAAGGTATGGAGGATGAATATGTTGAGGCAACAGAATAGGGATGTCCCATATAAGGTGTTGAGGTTACTGGATACGTGTATGGGAATGAAAAGGTAGGCGGAGCTTGAGAAGGAAAGCTCGTGTGGATAGGTGGCAGAGAGCAAGTCATGAATGGAGTAGTCTGCAAGAGAGATGAGGTAGGGGCAGTCGGTGGTAATGATATGTGGGGTCCAAGATTAGCCAAAGAAAAGCCAATCTGAGTCGTATGAACCTCTGAAGCTGTCGGATTGGGAGATGGGGCTAAAGGTGCCGGAAGCAAGGCGGTGTTATCAGGCGGAGTGGGGGCTAAATGAGCAGCTATACTAATAGGCATGCCAACAAAGAGCTGACCATCAGGCATACGGTCAGGGGCATGAGACAAATAGTATTGTACAGCGCTAGGATTAGCATCCAGAAATTTGGCAAAGTCCTTGTCTCCTACAGGAATTTGGGGGATCTCACTGGTGTCTGTAGGATTCCCCACAGAATGTGAAGGGGGTGATTCAGGTAAAGAAACAGAGCAAGCATGTGAAACCATGGCGGCGGCTTGCTTTCGAGTGATAACAACCATGGACAGGTGTTCACAGTAGGGTTTCAATCTATCCGGAATAGAAACAAACTCAGACTGGTAAAATTGGTAGGTTGTTGGTTTGTCAGGAATTGGAAAAGAGAGTAACCGATATCGGTCTAGTAACCGATGTCGGTTACACTATAGCTGACGTCGGTCAGGTAACCGATGTCGGTGTAAGAAGTCTGGGCTAACAAGATATAAAAAGGCTGCTAATTTGATTTTTAACAACGTTTAGTATACGTGTCCAATTATTGATCACAGAAGACAGAGTATGAGAAAGAAAACAGAACTAAAAACAAGCAAGATGCACACACAAATCCAGAGATTAACCCTAGGGTTAATTTTAATTATCGTGGGCTTATGCCTTTAGACGTAGAATGATGTCAGAATCCTAAACAAGAGACTTAGGGAAATGTCAAGTTGTTTTTGCTTATAAGGTTACCTCAATCCAAGCGGAGGAATACCACGGAAAAAAGGGGGATGTTTGAGTGTTGTGTTAATTGTGAAGTGATTCGGTATGTGTTGTGCAGTGAATGTAAGATTAATTTCCGTCAATACCGTGGATATCACCCCCACGTGTACGACTACATTACTTAATCTACGTTCACTAGAATTGAAAAACAACAAGCGTGAATGCAATGCATGTGTTTTAAACCCAAATCGAAAATTATGTTCGATGAAGCAAGAGAGATGACTTTCACTAATGCGAAACTAGGAAAGCAAGACAAATTCTTTACTTAAATATATAACAAAAGCAAGAACAAAGTATGCTTCCTAAAATGAAAATAAGCAAGAGAAACAGAAACCCAAGATGGGTCCCACCGGCATGCGAGTCACGGGTGGAGAGATCCGGGCTGGTCCCCTGACTCCTACTACCAAAATTACCGCTATGCCTATCTTGGTGGTGCTGTGGTTGTGCCACCGCCGCAATGGTATAGTCGTACTGCGCCTGGGCCGTGGTCAGTGCTTCTGCTGCACCGGTACTCGCCTACTGCACTGCACTGCACTGTGTGGCCGTGGCCGCCGTGGTGGTGCCGCCCGTGCCTCGTACTCCGAGCCCGGGCTAGCCGCCCCGTAATACCCCTATTTGTGCTCAGCAGCAACAACAAGCCCCCGTAATAACTACACTGCCCCTGAGCTAATCTCTCTCTGCCGTCACCACTGCCAAGTCTGGCTATGCGGGCTGTGCTACCCTCGCCGCTCTCTGACCAGCCCACCAAACCCTGTATGCTCCCGTGCACCCAGCATCATCTACGCCATCATCTGGCGGCCTCTCTCGCAACCCAATCTGGATCCAAGGGCTGTGGTGTAGGTAGTGGGGCCTCTACATCATCCCTCCTGTACTGAGGGAAGGGAGGTGGCTCGTCCTGTCGTAGCCCCATCTGCCTGCATACCCTCTCTAGGGGTATCCTCTCGTACTCTCCCGGCCTCCGTCCTGCTATCCAGAATGTGTACTGATCCAACAGAATCGCACTCGGCCTCCTCTCATGCGGGTGATGACCTCTCGTAAGGTCTCCATATGATGTCTACCGCTGTCAGGCCCTCTAATAAATGTCTATAATATGCCACATCTCGCCCTGCAAGAACTGCTCGTGGCTGCCCCACGACCCCCAACCACCTCTGAAAGCCATATCTGTATATGACCTGTGGCCCTGGCTGCTGGGGTAACCCTACTGGCCTGATGCATATGATGTGCTCATATGCCCAACAATGCAGCAAAAATGTCGAACAGATACCGAATCGCCTCATCCGGTGATAACCCCAGAGCTCTCTGTATAGCTGCACCAGATACACTGGTGCCCACGCATAGCAAGTATGCTCCTCAATCATCTCAAGCAACACCCCCATCAACGCCCATGGAAAGCGGCCTCCCTCTGAGTCCGGGAGGGCGAAGCAGGTGATCCCAATCATCATCAGCACAGCCAGCCGTGTCTCGTGTCGATGCGCACGGTACATGTCACCATACCCAATGCTCGCGCTGTGATAGGTAAGTAGCGCGGCTGCATCTCCAAAAACCTGTAATATGCTGTCCATGGCAGTCTCTGAATCTACCTGGAAGACTGCCTCTCCCTCGATAGGTAGTCGAAGGATGCGATACACATCCTCCAATGTGATAGTCATCTCCCCAGTCGGGAGATGGAACACATTGGTCGCCGGATCCCATCTCTCGATGAGGGCGACCATCAGGCTGTGATCTCTCTCTATCGCTCTGTACCTCTGGACTCCACCGAGTCCCACCTCGCGCATGATCGCCCAGTGAGCTGCGGACACATGTGGTCTCATCCGCACCAACAGCGGGGGCATCCTATCCCGCATCGTCAACTGCTGACGTGCCTGCAAAACCAACCCACATCCTTAGACCTACTTTTTATCACAACATCTACTTTATCCTCTAAACCCCCTTTTATCCCCCCGACCACACCCCGACTCTCTACCACCCCACCCAAAACCCAAACTCACCCCACCTACAAACCAAACTCACCCCACCTAAAACCAAACCCACTCCACCTAAAAACCAAACCCACCCCACCCAAACCCCTACCCGACCCAAAGCCCAAAATCTACCCAAATCCAAACCCACCCAACCCCAAAACAAAACAAACCCAACCCAACCCACCCCAACCAAACCCCACCCCAACCAAACCCCACCCCAACCAAACCCACCCCACCCAAACCCCTACCCGACCCAAAGCCCAAAATCTACCCAAACCCCTACCCGACCCAAAGCCCAAAATCTACCCAAATCCAAACCCACCCAACCCCAAAACAAAACAAACCCAACCCAACCCACCCCACCCAACACCCAAACCCACCCAACCCAAACCCAAACACGCCCAAACCCAACCCAACCCAACCCATACCCATACAAACCCAAACCGACGCCGGCCGACATACGACCGACGCCGGTCTAGCCCAACACACCGTGTCCAAGCAATTTGCGACCGATGCCGGTCGCTTAGCAACCGACATCGGTCACTGTAATTGCCGGAGCCGAACCCCGCCCATATTTTTGCATTTTTATACTTATCTACCGACCCAAACACCATAAAAACCTACCCACCCAGCCGACTTGCCCTATTTTACCCATCTATCCTCTTCGTTTTTCAAATTACGTCAATTTATTCATTATTTCCTAAAACATGTAAATTCCTACCCAAACCCCCAATTTCGCTTAATACCATTCAAATGCACAAAATAAAGAGTTCCGAGCCTACCCGTATGTACGACACGTCGTCGTGGTGGGATGGGTGGTGGTGGTCCAAATGGTCCACCCTCCCGCTCTCTCTCGCTCGTGCCATAGCTCCAATTCTGATCTGCTGGGTCCCCGGCCAATCAACTGCTGCTACCTCCTCCTCACTCGGGCCCGCAAACAACTCACTCCTCCAAAGAAACTAGCTCCACCTCACTCAATAAAACCTCCAATCTCAACTCTCCACGTCAGACAAATCAATTTGGTTTTCAAATAACAAAAGTGACAATGACAAGCCGTATTTTTCTTTTTATAGGTTTTTCGCCCTTAACCGATATCGGTTTCATTTTGCCCTAATGAACCGGTATCGGTCCCTTAACCGATATCGGTCATGTAGAATCGACATCGGTTTTTCTGCCAACTTTCCCCAATTTTTTTTTGCCCTTATTTACCATTTGCCCCTTTTTAACCACATATCACCTATATCCACCTTTGCTGAACACCATTTGTTTACCTATTCACCCGACCCAAGGCCTCGCCCCACCCATTCGGCCCGACCCAAGGCCTCGCCCCACCCATTTGGCCCGACCCAAGGCCTCACCCTACCCATTTGGCCCAACCCAAGGCCTCACCCTACCCATTCGGCCCGACCCAAGGCCTCGCCCCACCCATTCGGCCCGACCCAAGGCCTCACCCTACCCATTTGGCCCGACCCAAGGCCTCAACCTACCCATTTGGCCCGACCCAAGGCCTCAACCTACCCATTTGGCCCGACCCAAGGCCTCAACCTACCTATTTGGCCCGACCCAAGGCCTCAACCTACCTATTTGGCCCGACCCAAGGCCTCACCCTAACCATCCGGCCCGACCCAAGGCCGTAACCTAACAACTTGGCCCGACCCACGGCCGTATCACTTCAATACCATACCCACAATCAACGTTTTATTTTATCCATCCATCCTATACCTTTTGTTCAATCGAGCTCACCTGTTCGTGTTTTAGCATGATTAGGGTCCTTGACTTGATCTGTCGACCAACTTTGCCTAGAACTAGATCGTGACGTTTATCTCAACCAAACCAACCATTTTGCACGCCGAACACGCCTAAACATTCCCGTACCTTACCTCGTTATATACCACAGGAGCTACTTCCTATGCCTTGGATACCAGGATTATATCACCCTTGTTTGGATAAACTATCGACCTTTGCCTATACATTGCTGGTTTGCTAGTCAAATCATGTACCCTAGTCGTACGATTGCATTTCAACATGCGTCTGCTTCCTTGGACCTACCCCACCACCTTACCATCCCCTCTACAACATTCACCCTTTATCAACCCTATCCCTGATTTCCCGTTCGCTCAATCTGTGCTAGATTTGAGGGGGATTACCTATATCCTTAACAGGAGAAACCACTTCATATTATTGTCCGCGCAGCTTTACAACACAAGCTACACGACAATAAGGGGCTAATGTAGACACCAAATTTGTGTCTTACGACCCCTTGTGACCCACATCTCATCTCACAACTTAACCTCATCACCTAAACCTTACACAATTATTTATTAATTACCTTGTAATTGATAAATCCACATCACCTTACCTGCCACCTCATTTTGCCACCTCATCATGACCTAGCCCTAACCCTAAACTAACCTAATTAAGACCTATGACTTGGTCTAGACTCACATCCATAACTAATGCCTCCTTACTCGCACCCAAACCGACCTTCTAGCCACTTGACCAAGCCCGTAACTCGATCTCTCGGGAAAAGCGGGGAAGGTGGGCTATTTTACTAAAAATAGCCTACTTTTTCCTTACTGATGCCGGTTCCTACTCGACCGCCGTCGTTATGGGCTCCCAAACCAAAATCAAAGGATGGGAATTTCATTTTGGATCGAGAAAAGGATTCTTTGAATCACGAAAGAGCATCGGGAGAGCGATCGAGAGAGTTCGGACCTTCACTTGAACGAGCAGAGACGAGTGGAAATACGAGAAGTGTTTGCAGCAAAGAAAGGAGATCAGCTTGCATCTTCGTCAAAACCAAGAAGTCACATCTTGCATGTCCTCTCGTTATAACATTTCTTATGCCTTTTGAATTACAAATTCTCATAAATCCATCCCCGAATCCACTACCCAAAGATGCATGCATATTACCTCTAACTATCATTCATCTACCTCTCATCACCTTATTTCCTAATACCACCTATATACAGCCCTTACAAACAACACAACTACCCCACAAAGCAACTAACCTACAGATCCTAGAACCCACCCAGGTATCGGTTATTAGTAACCAAAGATCGGTTATCGATGAATCGCATCGGTTCCTCCGATCAAAACCGAAAAACCAGCCTTTCCCCTACCCACCAACGAAGCAACTTAATTGATATTTTACATTCTTTTGTGTTAATTCATATTAGCAGGAAACCGACCACCTTCAAAGGGAAGTTTCATATTTCCTGGCCCAAGGTAGTTTCCTCATTTATTGTCTAATCAAAATCTTGTGGTCTTGTGTTCTTATTTGCAGTAGTCCTTCCAAGACAAAAGGAGTTCTTTGCAATCACCCGATCTTTCTCTACTGACGCGCACACCATCTCGACATTCTACGGGTATTCCTCCTAGCCCCTAACCTTATCTGTTTCTAAAAGGAATGAAACATTCCGATTGAGGATCAACTTTTACGGTGTAGGACTTCCCTCGTACTCAAATTTTATGCATCTATGTAAGGTTGAGAGAACGCATCCCATGGCCCGGATCCAAGGACGACCAAAATATATTATATTGGAACTCTCCCTCAAGGACATAGAAGAGTTCGGGTAAAGTACGTGGTCCTACCCGAATGTGGAGGATCACGGTGCCTAAGGTAGAAATAATAGCGTCATTAAATGACCGCAACATGATGGGGTTGGCACACATGTAGCTAGATGGTATATTCATTTGTTGAAAAGCTTTTGAAGAGATGATGTTTAGGCTAGCACCCTGTCAATCATAACACGACGCATACACGAATGTCCCGGACGTAAGCTGAGATGAACAGGTCAGGGTCAGGATCTTCTGTACCAAAATCGACAATTTCATCTTTAGAGAAACTGACTGCAGCAGCTTGTGGTATAGAGACAGAAGTGGTTGGGGCGGTGGGTTGTTTGGTGAGAGAGGCAACGTGATTGGGTGTTAGAATGGAGGCAACAGGCAGGGCTTCATTAGGTAAGACCTCGATCCCCTAGAAGAATTTCAACGAGAGCTTGTCGATGAGATTCAGAAGTCTGAATGAGATCATATAGTGTCATTTTTACGGGTGATTGGTGAAGTTGTTTGATCATGGCTCGATGGGCAACTCCATTAGAGATGGGGTAAGCGGGTCCACGAATAACCACTTTGGGTGGTGGTGCAATCGGGATGCTGGACGGAGAAAGAGAGGACGCAGGTGTGCTTTCTTTCACTTTCTCATTGTTTTTCTGCGCTCGAGTAGCAACACTAATCATATTAATCTCGTAAACCTGAGATGAGGAAGATGGTTGGGATAAATTATGGTCTTCAAGAGGTGGGGTTGTAATAATGATAGATCGTGGTGAGGCGGGGATAGATGGTATAGGAGAGGGAATCAAGCTAAAGGTCTCGCCTTCGTAAGTTGTCTTTCTTAACCTTTCTATCTGGGAGAGGTGACTGACGAAGGATGGTTTTTAAAGCTTTGCATCCCTCCACATCATGTCCTGGTGTGCGGTGATAAGCGCAGATTTTAGACTCATCGTAACCTACAGGCCGAGGTTTAGACGGGTCATAAGGTCTAAGTGGGGGTAGGGAAATGGTCGCATTCTCTACCAACATGGCAAGGATTTTAGCGTAAGATCCTTTAAGTGGGTCAAAATCGAGGAGGATGAGGGTATTGGTTGTGTGGGTTTCGGTAATGTTTGGGCGTGGCTGGTTCGTATGGGTGGTGGTTAAGCCAAGGGTGTTGACACATGGTTTTCACTAAACGTGGTTTCTTTGGCACAGGAGCTATGTTCGGCTGGTTAGATGATGAGGCTACAGATGACATGGTAGCGGGAAACAACCACGGAGAAAGGGGAGTGACAGAAAATAAATCCTTTGATGATGGAGTTTGTTTAGGGTTGATGGGTGGATAGGATACGTGGGGTGATAATGTTGATATACCCTTAGATCCCTGTATGGGTGCAGAAGGCGTAGATTGTTTTGAAGAAAACACAGGAGGTATGATATATTGGTGCAAGGTGGAAGGATGAGGTCCCAATATGGAAGGTAGGTATGACGATGATGGTTTTGATTGTGATAGAGGCACGGGTTGAGTGTGTCTCCTAGGTGGCGGGGTGGCTTTATTCTTGGACAAATCTAGTCGCTTAGGCGGGTGTGTTAGACTGGGTATGGGTAAGGTCCCAAGCATAGGGGAAGATTTGGCTAAGTTAATAGAAGTGGACGAGGCATTTGGTAGAGGTGAGGGGGGTGAAGGTGAGAACATGGGCATTTTAAGCTTCTGTAAACACTTCGGGTATATGGTGGAGGTCTCAGGATCGGTCATCTGCATTTGAGTAGAATAAGGGGTACTCAAACATTCCCATAGGATTTGTCTATCCTCTGGAGAATGACAGTCTTCAGGTTTGAATTGTAAATTTGGTACGGAAGAAAGGTGGGTTGTGATTCCAGTCCACTGTGGGTGTGATACAGTGAGTAGATGAGGCACTGTATCAATAGATGTTAAGAGGTCAACCGGTCATTGAAAATATTTAGGTGATGAAGAACTAATAGGTAAGAGGGCGTGTTCGAGAGGATCCGTCATGGTTAAAGAATTTGGTGATGTCGGTGCAAGAGATTTCTCCTAAGGATGTCAAAAGGAGTGGCATACCTTCCTCTTGTGCAACAAGAGTGATAGAAGGAAGTCTAGGAAATAGATAGATTAGATAACATCCGTTCGCAGTCTTGTAGGGATGTGGTATAAGCAGACTCATCGATGGGAAGAGGAGTCTGGGAAGTTAACTCCCTTATGGGTAAAGGAATGATTTCGCTTTGGTTTGATGGTGGTAAAGGAGGTTCGGGCTCCTGTGTTAGTGAAGAGGCTTGATTCAAAATTTTCTCGATAGAGGCTTTGGGCTGGGTATCGAAGACTGCATGGATCTCATGAACACTCTCCTCGGCTAAGATATCCTGGTTTGTGTTACTGTTGGGAGAGTGATTCGGGAATGGTTTGTTGAAGATTTTAAAATTTTGGTTGGCAGGGGCATTAGGATTATTGAGGGTTATATCCCCTGCGTCAACCATTTCCTGCACTATGTTTTTCAACATCTTGTAGTTCTCATGATTGTGTCCCTTCACGCGGTGGAACTTACAAGTCATTTTCTTTGTACCGGAAGGTATGGCGCGAGTGGAATCAAACCCGAATGAGGTTTAACAGAGGTAATGTAATGGCTCTGCTTTGAGCAATTTTTCCAAATCACACCATATGTTTCTCCCAAGGAGTGTAGTTGATGGCTCGGCTTTGTACTTATAGGTGGTTTTGGTGGGGTATTAGACGGTGTTTGAGATTTAACCATCACCGCGTGGACAACTCCTTTTGATTTAGAAGAAGTGGACGCGTGAGGAGTGGTGGTATTTGGTTTATTGGTAGAATCAGGAGTTCGAAATTGGGGTTTTTGTTGTGCAACCGCAATTTCTCTTCTTCTAAGGCTCGAATTTCTAGTTTCCGAGCCATGGTAAAGGCCTCATCAAATGTGCGGAAAGTTTGAATTTGAAGAGTAGGAGAAATGTGCTTAGCACATGCCCGTGTGAAAAGTTCGATAAGTTCAGCCTGAGGCAAGGCATATGTAAGTTGGTTGATAAGGCCACGCCATCGTCCAATGAAATCTGTGATAGATTCGTCTTCGAATTGTCGGATGGCATAAAGGTCGGTGATGGATACTTTCTTAGCAATGTTAATGGAGAAGTGATCCAAGAAAGATTGGGCTAGTTGGTTAAAAGAGAAGATTGAGTGCTGGGTTAAAGCACTGTACCACTCCAAGGCGGGTCCTGATAAGGACATGGGAAATGTGTGGAGTAGAAGGGCATCATCATGGGAAATCAAATAACAAGCATGTCTAAATGATCGCAAGTGCTGTTGAGGATCCTCTTTACTATTAAAACGAGTAAATTTCGGTAGTTCCCATTGAGGAGGATATGAGTGAAGGGGAACAGAAGGGTGAATGGGCTCCCGACAAACTTGCTCGTATGTCAAGGCGCTACGACTTCCTGACATAGAAGCCTCCAGATTTTGCATTTTGTCCATCATTTGTTTGATGAAATCTGTGGTTGGATGAGATGATGGTGCGGTTGTGGCAAACAGAGGCAAATTGGGCCAAGGGCCTCCACTGGACAATGGTGGGGTTAAGTGTTGATAAGGTATGGAGGATGAATATGTTGAGGCGACAGAATAGGGATGTCCCATATAAGGTGTTGAGGTTACTGGATACGTGTATGGGAATGAAAAGGTAGGCGGAGCTTGAGAAGGAAAGCTCGTGTGGATAGGTGGCAGAGAGCAAGTCATGAATGGAGTAGTCTGCAAGAGAGATGAGGTAGGGGCAGTCGGTGGTAATGATATGTGGGGTCCAAGATTAGCCAAAGAAAAGCCAATCTAAGTTGTATGAACCTCTGAAGCTGTCGGATTGGGAGATGGGGCTAAAGGTGCCGGAAGCAAGGCGGTGTTATCAGGTAGAGTGGGGGCTAAATGAGCAGCTATACTAATAGGCATGCCAACAAAGAGCTGACCATCAGGCGTACGGTCAGGGGCATGAGACAAATAGTATTGTCTGACGCTAGGATTAGCATCCGAGAATTTGGCAAAGTCCTTGTCTCCTACGAGATTTTGGGGATCTCACCGGTGTCTGCCGTAGGATTCCCCACGAGAATGTGAAGGGGGTGATTCAGGTAAAGAAACAGAGCAAGCATGTGAAACCATGGTGGCGGCTTGCTTTCAGTGATAACAACCATGGACAGTGTTCACAGTAGGGTTTCAATCTATCCGGAATAGAAACAAACTCAGACTGGTAAAATTGGTAGGTTGCTGGTTTGTCAGGAATTGGAAAAGAGAGTAACCGATATCGGTCTAGTAACCGATGTCGGTTACACTATAGCCGACGTCGGTCAGGTAACCGATGTCGGTGTAAGAATTTTGGGCTAACAAGATATAAAAAGGCTGCTAATTTGATTTTTAACAACGTTTAGTATACGTGTCCAATTATTGATCACAGAAGACAGAGTATGAGAAAGAAAACAGAACTAAAAACAAGCAAGATGCACACACAAATCCGAGAGATTATCCCTAGGGTTAATTTTAATTATCGTGGGCTTATGCCTTTAGACGTAGAATGATATCGAATCCTAAACAAGAGACTTAGGGGAAATGTCAAGTTGTTTTGGCTTATAAGGTTACCTCAATCGGGCGGAGGAATACCACGAAAAAAAGGGGGATGTTTGAGTGTTGTGTTAATTGTGAAGTGATTCGGTATGTGTTGTGCGGTGAATGTAAGATTAATTTCTGTCAATACCGTGGATATCACCCCATGTGTACGACTGTTACTTAATCTCGTTCACTAGAATTGAAAAACAACAAGCGGAATGCAATGCACGTGTTTTAAACCCAAATCGAAAATTATGTTCGATGAAGCAAGAGAGATGACTTTCACTAATGTGAAACTAGGAAAGCAAGACAAATTCTTTCTGAAATATATAACAAAAGCAAGAACAAAGCAAGTATGCTTCCTAAAATGAAAATAAGCAAGAGAAACAAACCCAAGATGGCTCCCACCAAGCAGTACCAAAATGTTTCACTCGGAATGTTTCGTTCCTTTTAGAAACAGAGATAAGGTTAGGGGCTAGGAGGAATACATAGAATGTCGAGATGGTGTGCGCGTACCATAGAGAAAGATCGGGCGATTGCGAAGAACTCCTTTTGTCTTGGAAGGACTACCTGCAAATAAGAACACAAGACCACAAGATTTTGATTAGACAATAAATGAGAAACTGCCTTGGGCCCAGGAAATATGAAACTTCCTTTGAAGGTGGTCGGTTTCCTGCTAATATGAATTAACACAAAAGACTCTGTAAAATATCAATTAAGTTGATTCGTTGAACCGGGTAGGTAGGAAAGGCTGGTTTTCTAGTTTTGATCGGAGAGAACCGATGCGATTCTCGATAACCAATGCCGGTTACTGATAACCGATACCGGTGGGTTCTAGGATCTGTAGGTTAGTTGCTTTGTGGGGTAGTTGTGTTGTTTGTAAGGCTGTATATAGGTGGTATTAGGAAATAAGGTGATGAGAGGTAGATGAATGATAGTTAGAGGTAATATGCATGCTGGGTAGTGGATTCAGGGATGGATTTATGAGGACTGTAATTCAAAAGGCATAAGAAATGTTATAACAGAGGACATGCAAGATGTGACTTACTGGTTTTGACGAAGATGCAAGCTGATCTCCTTTGCTGTAAACACTTCTGGTATTTCCACTCGTCTCTGCTCGGTCAAGTGAAGGTCTGGACTCTCTCGATCGCTCCTGATGCTCTTTCTTGATTCAAAGAATCCTTTTCTCTGATCCAAAAATGAAATTCCGATCCTTTGTTTTTGGTTTGGGGAGCCCATTTACAGGGAACCGATGGCGGTTGCGTAACCGACGGCGGTCGAGTAGGAACCGGCATCGGTAAGGAAAAAGTAGGCTATTTTTAGTAAAATAGCCCACCTTCCCTGCTTTTCTCCCGAGAGATCAGTTGCGGGCTTGGTCAAGTGGCTAGAAGGTCGGTTTTGGGTGCGAGTAAGGAGGCATTAGTTATGGATGTGAGTCTAGACCAAGTCATAGGTCTTAATTAGGTTAGTTTAGGGTTAGGGCTAGGTCATGATGAGGTGGCAAAATGAGGTGGCAAGTAAGGTGATGTGGATTTATCAATTACAAGGTAATTAATAAATAATTGTGTAAGGTTTAGGTGATGAGGTTACGTTGCGAGATGAGATGCGGGTCACAAGGGTCGTAAGACACAAATTTAGTGTCTACAAACCCATCCACTTATAGTGTCTAGCTTGTTGAAGTTTATTTAAGCCTACAAATATTGAAGAGGTTGATGATCTATGTGTATGATAGTTTCTTTACCCATCAGATAATGTTTCCATTTCTTGAACACTTGCACAAGAACATACAATTCCTTATCGAATGTACAATAATTTAAAACTACCCCCTCAAACAATTTTGAATCATAGCATACAATCCTACCTCTTTGAAGTAATACAACTCCCATAACATAGTCACTAGCATCGGTTTCTACTTCAAAAGGAAGTTGTAAGTTAGGTAATGCCAAAATTGGAGCATGACTAATCTTGTATTTGAATTAATGAAAATAATCTTGTTGTTTATTAACCCAATGAAAAACCTTACCGCATGTTATCACAAAATATAGAGGTGTTGATATCGAAGAGAAGTTCTTGATGAGCTTACTTAAATACTGAAATACACCAACAAAATTCCTAGTCTCGGTCAAACTAGATGATGTAGGCCAATTTAGAATGGCCTCTATCTTAGCTAGATCAATCCTCAACTCTCCATCTCCAACCACATGCCCCAAAAAGACAAGCGATTGTTGAGAAAAATCACACTTATCATTCAACACTAGCCGGTTCTCCTTTAAAACTTGCAAAACTTGGTGTAAATGGTCAATACTCTCCTCATAAGTTATTCTAAAAACCATAATGTCATCAAGTACACAATGAAAAAGGAATCAATAAATGGCCTCATTACCTCATTCATCAACATCATGAAGGTAGTTAGTGCATTGCATAGTTTGAACATTAAAACCAACAATTCATACAACCCCTTCTTGGTCTTGAACATTGTTTTCCAAATGTCCTCTTCCTTAATTAAAACATGGTGATACCCAAATTTCAAATTAATCTTAGTAAAATATTTTGCATGTTGTAATTGATCCAAACAATAATCAATTCGAGGAATAAGGTACCTATTTTTTATGGTTATTTTATTAGGTGCTCTATAATCAACACACATTCTCAATGAACCATCTTTCTTCGTAATAAAACAATAGGATGATAACATGCATAAGTTTTAGGAAGAATTATACATTTAGTAATCAAATAATGTAACTGTTATTTTACCTTGTTGGCATCCTTCAAAGACTACATGTACAATCCCAAGTTTGGAAGTGGACTATCGGGTAACAACTATATCTCATGCTCAATTGGCTTAACTAGAGGCTACCATGTAGGCTCTTGGAAAACTTCCCAAAATTTTGTACTAAATATTTCATCTACTTCTAATCTTTGTTAGTAAACATGCTACAAGTGGTTTTAGATGCAACAACTTCCTCTTCTTGTATATCTCTCAAAAGAAGTAATGCAAATTTCCCACTAGCATTAATAAGATTCTTAGCTTCAAAGGCACTTACCAAATATATATTTGAGTCTCTTGTAAAGGCTGAAATGAGGTAGTTCTTACCATCCTTCACCAAGCGGTATTGGTTGGATCTTCTCATGAAGATGGCATCCCTGATATACAAGTATGGGCTGCCAAACACTACACCACACACATCAAGAGGAACAATATCCAAAGTAGTTTCATCAATGAACTTCTTATCAATACCAAACATAATTTTTAATTGCTTTGAAACCTTGATGTCTATATGTTTTTCACCCAACCCAATGAATACGGATCCAAATGATTGTAAGCCTCTAATTTTATCTTTTAACTAACTCCTTATAGAATTATATTGAGAACAAGTATAAAAAAACTAGCCACTTTGGTTTTATCACTTGGATTTTTATATGAAATTTTTTTAGTAAGTTCATTTTCTTGAAAACATTATCACTACCCAAACATACCACTCTGTGGATGGAGGCACAAAAATTGTCTCATCCACCTCTTCGATGTAAACTATCTCCTCCCCTTGGAGGACATCCATGACCTTCTTTTTTATTCTTCTTATTCTTGAAGGGATGGAATTCGGTGGAGCTTCCAACATTTATCCTCAAAATGAGTGTAAACATCACAATGACCAAAATGAACTTTAGTATCCTTCTTAGAAATGGAAGTAACTGCAAATATTCTTACCTTTTCATTTTCCTTTCTCTTTTTTCTTAGTGTCACTTTGTTTGTTTGAAGCATGCAAAGAGGTAGATGAACTCTTCTTCCTGTCCATCTCTAAATAGTGGGCTTGAGAATAAGCCTCATCTACATTCACCGGCTTGGCCATGATAAATGGTATCGTTAAGTGGCTATGGAGTCCACCAATTTACTTCATTAAAATGTCTCTATCTGCTACATCTTTTCCCATTTGGATAAATTTCTTCTGGAACTCACTAGTGTACTCTTACACATTATGACCTTGCTTCTACCTGAGATATTGCCAATACATGGACCTATCTTCCTCATAACAAATATTATATAATTGTTTCTTTATTAGCATCTTAAATTCATCCCACTTAGAAATAGGAGGAAGCTTCTTAACAACCAAAGAATGAACATAGATTTCAAACCAAGTTAAAGCATGATTGGTTAATTTTAACCTTGCAAATGAAATCTGCTGACTCTCATTGATTTGATGCAAATTGAAATATACCTCAAGTTGAGCTAGCTAATGGTCTAGCTTCTTGACATTCACGTCCCCATCATAAGGATAAATTTATTTTTTCTCCTCTATTTTGAATGGAGGAGTAAGGTTAGCACGAGGCTGCTCTTCCTCATACTCATGAGTGTCTTCTTTATGGTCTCCTAGTGCCTCTTTTGGAACACCAAGATTTTCCATGAGAAATCCCATGATGGAATCCAAATTTCCCATAGACAAGGAAATATTTCCCACATCTTTGGAAAAAATTTCCACATCCACCTCTAACTTTTAAAAATGTTATTCTTTATCCCGATATACATCTCTCCGCCATGAGCCATGTCTTGGATTCCTTGCTTCCACTTCTTGGTGGAAATATCTACTTCAAAAGGAATGAGGATACCTTCACCAATTTCACTACCCTTCTGGGTGAGGGGAATCTAACTAAAAATTTCAACACAATTTAAACCAAACAAAAATAATTTGATCTTAACTTCTCTAGTACTAATTTGATCTGTAATCTACCTCTGTTATACAAAAAATGGATCCTATCTTAGTGATAATGAATGAACAACTTAACTAATTTATTATTATCCAATTTTTATGCACGAATAATTCACACAATACCAAAAATGAGAGATGAACACGAGAGAAGATACAAGAATTATATCCTGAGAAACCCAATGTGGGAAAAACTCCAACTGGGTAAGCAATTGCTTCCCTTCACTATGTAAATCTCTAATACAATATTGTTTGTGTGAGGGATTTATTTTTCTATTATTAAGTTTTCCTCACACATGGTAGGTCATCTCACCTTAGGTGAGGTCATAATTCTTAGGTGTCATTAGGGGTTTATGGCATATGACATATTCTGTCATAGAATCTATCATTCACATTAGTGCATCATATATGAGTTACATTCCATTTCTAGATTATAACTCCTTTCTCCCTTGTGGAGGTATGATGGGTCTTGCATTGGGAGTTACATAAAACTTCTATTTGTACCTTATTTTCTTATATATGAGGATGAGAAGACATTTTTATTGCATGTATAATATTCATGGTGGTTGATTGATAGCTTACTACTTAGAGTTATGCCACAATTATGTTTAAGTGCAACTTGGTTGATGTGTGTGTATTATGGATTGATCCTCATACTCACATTCTCTCATATGGTATTAGAGCATGTTTTTGGGAATCATGTCATTGACTAATTCTTTGTCTACTATTCTTAGTTTCATAATTTTATTAGTTTTTGTAAAAATATATATATTGTATTCGATTTGTGATCTACTTGCATCAATTTGGTTTTATCACAGGATTAAAACCACTTATTTTGGAGTTTTTTGTTTTTGTATGTGTAGTGTTAGGATTTTCCTGCTAAATTTGGCTATTCACAACTACATTTGGCGAGAAATCTCTAGTTTAAGGTATTTATGGTTTGTAGGTTTTATTAGATTTTATAATTAAAAGTTTAGTTTTATTTGAATTTATGGTTTTCCTCCGTATACTTCCTCCTTTCTCATCCCTTGGATCTTCCTCCATCCTCACTAAGCTCCATCTTGAGATCCTCTTCAAGCTCACCCTAACTTACTTCTTTTCCCTTAGTGAGCTACACGAGCTCATCGAGCCCCTCTAGCTCACTCGGTGAGATTCTTCGATTCTAAGTTTTGGTCTCGAGCTTAGCCCACCTACATTAGTTAGTGCCTATTTTTCTAGCTCACCTAAGTTATATTCCATGTAGGCCCCATTATGGCTATTTTTCCATACCAATCACCACATGAGCTTGTTTGATCTCTCACAAAATTTATTTCAAGCCAAGCCAACTCACCCGAGTTGATCTTGAATTGTGTTTGTTGACCTCTTTGCCCACATGGTTCTTGGTTTTTCCCTAGTTTGGCCCTCCCTATCCTGAGCTCACATCAAACCCAATGTCAAAACATGCTTGTCTTTGTGTTGGCTCTCACTCGTTATTCTTTGTCCTCTACAACTTAGTATCCATCTAGATCATTTCCTTGCTCATCCTTGTAGCCTTAGCATGTGATTTTTTCATTCCCTATTCGATGTGAGATTTCCATTAGAAGCCTACAAAATGACTCTACCAAGTCAAGGGTAACCACTCATGATCTGCATTTCTCTAACACTACTTGGCTTGGTATGTTTACCACTTCCATCACTTTGAGTTTCCCTCCTATCTCGTCAAAGTGAAGCCCGAAATTGCTACCTCGAGCCCCACGTATGTGCCATGTGGCCTGCTCCTCCTCCTTCGCTTTGACCAGGTTTGTTTGTTTCCCTCCCAATTCAAATTGAAGCCCATTTTTTATTTTTATTTTTATTTAATCTTTAACAATTAACTTAGGTCATAATTTTTAATATAGCTTAGGTTAAATAAATCCTAAATTTTAATAGTCTAGCTTATATTATTATTAAACTAAATTACACCTTTATTTTTAAAGGAAGGAAATATTTTTAAAAGTAGGTCATTAATACTTTAAGGAGGTATTTTTTAAAATTAGAGGTATCCTTTTTGTGAATTTTAAATCCCTTTAGTTTTTCAAAAAAAAATTAATAATTAAATTAATTGGGATTTTTTTGTAAGACTAGCATTACCGAGCATTTTTGTCGCTTACTTGTGTTGGGAGTGTGTAGCATGTTGTGGAGGTTTATAGGCCCCTTGTGGAGGTTATTTGACTTTTTCATGAGGATTTTTCATATTTTGAGAGGTACACTTTGAATTTTTCTTTGAGTCATTCTTCATTGTAGTCATGTTACTTTTATTGCTTGGATGCTTTAGTGAGCACATCTCGCACAACCTTGCAACAAGGAGCCCCCATATGTGACGTGAGATGGGTTTTCTAAAATCAAATTTTTTTCCACTTTTTCTTTTTCACCTTTTTATGCTTGTTTACGTTGTTGTTCCTTTGCTTTCGACTAAAACTTATTTTGGCATCCACTTGTTGCACAATTTTGCACCTACTACAAAGTGAGAAGCCAACTATTTCATGTCGTATGAACACACCTTATTGTAACCAATGGACTATTTATAAAGTGATGAAAATAGGGAGTTATTATTGTTACAGGGTGTTCTAATTGCATGTAGAAGCATTCTCATATGAGTCGATGTCTTAAAACATTATGTGTATTCTTACACCCTTATTTTCTTGCATTCCAAATGCATTTTTGGATGAGTCGACATCCTCTTGAGCATGCTTGTCCTTTTGAATCTTTTACACTTTGTTATTTTGTGGATGCACCATGGACGATGTTCTTTCTAGACTTGAGATTCATAGCATTTCTTCACATGCTCCACCACTTCGTTTTTATAGAGAGAATTATGCTTCATGGCATTTAAGTATGGAACGTTACCTTACTCACAAAGGCCTTTATCCTTTTTTGTATAGACAAGTACCTGCACCCAATGATCCATATCATCTTGAAGACTGGCTCAACACTTGTGATCAGGTTTATGGTCTCTTATTGACACATGTTTCTAGACCTCTCCACCATCATGTGGCACACATGGAGTGTCCTCACATAGTTTTGAGCATTCTTAAGTCCTTATTTGGAGACCATTTATATATTTACATTGATGTTTCTTCTTTTAATACAAGTATTTCCTCACCTAATTCATGTGATGATAGTTCTATTGACACATATTTTCTTGTTTATATTCATGACGAAGAGGTTAATTATTCTAGTTCTAATGACTAGAGTGCGATGAGGATATATCTCCTCCCTCTTTCGGCCACCTTTTATAGAATGTTGAACCTCCTTTTTACCCATAAGACATCGTGGCATACATGTTCCAAGCCTCTTACCTTCATTACATCTACCTTTGTTCCATAATCATTGTGTGAGGATTATTTCACTCCTCTTACTTCTTATGTTGCTAATTCACACCTATCATACATTGATCTTCTAGTTATTGAGAAAACCTTTTGGGATGAGTATCAACCATGCCTCGATTGTCTTTTCACATTGCTACTTGTGTTTGATTTAACAAAAATAGACTTTTTGTCAAATGCAATAAATACAAATCTAAGGTACAAATATGACACAAGAAATAAGATAACAAAAATTAAAACCACTGAGTGAAAGAGAAGGGAAAGAATACTTAGTTGATTTTTAGTTGATCCCAAAGTGTTCCAAACTAGAAAAATGATGAACAAAAGGAGGAGACTATCACAAAAATAACCCAAAAAATTGTGCGACTCTTGGATCTTCTGAACTAGGTAAAGGGCACAGGGCATTATAGACTACTACTTTGTGAACCTATGACTAAGAAAGAACTCGAAATTGGTTTACACTATGTCATAAGATGTTTTCCAACATTCATTTTGACTTCTGTGTGTTGCAAAATTCCCACATAATTCACTTGTAACCTAAAAAGAGAAAGAGCACCTGTAAAACCTCAAAACATATAAAATCCTAAAAATAAAAAAGATGCAAATGGGGATTTAGAATGACCTCGAAGGTCATTCAAATGAGTGAACTTATGACTGAGTGTTGTGTTAGATTTTAGAATTCATGTAGTTATCTTGTGTGTGCAAGAATCGTGCCCTAGGTGGATCTTGTACAAGGTGCACTTGATAGTGAGAAATAGGTGGATTTTCAATACAAATAGATGTGTGGATGTCAAAATGAACTTCCTCCTCGTGTGTGTGTATACAAAAAATGTAATTCCTTATCCCTTGAATGAAGCTAGATGGATTATTTGATGCTCTTGAAATTCCTTTGGATGCAACCTTATGTGATAGTAGTATATGCTTAGAGTTTGGTCCTTCATAATGGTCACATAGATTTATATCTATATGATTCCCTTGGTTTAATTTCACAATTAAAAAAATGAAAATTATGACCTATAAGGAAATAATATTCCCAAAAGGGGCGAGTAAGATACAAAGAGGTCGGGGTTACCAAAAGGACGGGGCACTTGGGCACTAGTGTCCGAGTGATAAAATATTAAATAGTAAAACATCGACTAGGTTGTAGGGTGTAAGAGGATAAGAAGAATACATGAACTAAGACAAAAAGGCCGGAGACAGGTTGTTAATTGCTACTTTTCTCACGTAGGAATCATATGAATAGTATTATGTGATTAGGACCTAGATATTTACCCCAAGCGTGTGATTTAGTGTCTACATTTTCCCTCACTTTATGTTTTTGAGTGAATACTCAATAACATAAAGTAGATAAAGGATGTGTGCACGATAACCATGTAGATTGATGGCGAAAGAATTTTGAGAAGACAAATGAAAGCTTGGAGTGATAAAAATGAAGCATGGAAGCTAAACTAGGATAGAGGAAGTGACCTAAGGGGTGAAGAGTGTATGAGTTGTGTCATGTTGTGCTTGAGACTGATGCTTCTTATAAGTACGAAATGTAAAAAGAAGAGAAAAAGAGTAGTCAAAGTCATGTATGTGAAAAATTCAATCCAAATATGTAAAAAGCATGTAAAAGTATGTAAAAATGTGAAAAGGAACATGTGAACCTAATTCGTAACGAGTAAAAGGATAGAAAGGATCCTAAAAATGTTGTAGAAGAACATGTTTTTTTGGGATATCTCACGTTAAGAAGAATTTTTTTGAGTGATCTCATGCCAAATATGAGTTTTTGGGTGATCTCACGCCATGGCAAAAGAATGATGGGGAGAAAGGTCTAGTGTTGTTCTCCATCCATGATTGCTTCTCGATGATGTATACACCATTGTAGCTCATTTTATCCTACTTTATTCCAATTTAATTTATTTCAATCGATTCGATCCAACATAAATAGAAGAAAAAATGAGGTAGTAGCATGCATGCTAATTGTTGGAGGATTGTGCATGTCATGTGAAAAGCCTTTCTATAAATTACTAAAAAAATTCCAACATGAGAAAATGATTGTAACTTCCCTGGTCATAGGCACACATGAAAGGTTAGGAGAACCCAGGACACTAGTGTGTGGAGCTGGCGATGGTGTCCATGCAAAAGGCTGAAGACTCAAGACATATTCTAGGCCATTTCGAGCGAAGAATGTGTTGATCTTATACTTTTGAAGCTGTGTTGTACTATAATTATGAAATTTATTATGGGGTGACTGATTCACCCAATGTATTACCCCCTCGTTTGGGGTCCATGCAGTGTCGCTAAGATAATGTGGCCCAAAGGAGGACCAAACGTTGATCTAAAACTGATTCCCTACAGGGGAGGGAATGTGTATGGTAGAAACCAAGGAACGCACAAACAACGTAGATGGAAACATGTGTTAGTGAAGACAAGACATATGCACATATAGAAGACAAGATGTAAAATAGCAAAAAAGAAGACATTTTATACCATAAAAAGTGGGTTTTGAACATGGGACATCACTCACATGTTGTAAGACAATCGGGGCGAAGTAAGCTAAAATCATATAAGTAATGAACATACAAGACATAGGCGTAGCTCGAAAATAATAGCATACAATGGAATACAAAGGAAAATAGTAGAAGACAATGTATTAGACAATCATGGTGGTACATAGTCCTATAAAGAAAATGTCACACATAAATCACTGTTAGCACATAAGAAAGATATAAAAGTATGTCAAGACATGTATAGATTGATATAATAGTGTGCTAGTAAGTATATGAAATATTATAAAGTGAAACAATAGCACCTGGAATGTGTACAAAAGTAGATGGACCCGGGAACCTTGGTGGGACTGGTAAGAGTACAATGCCAAACATCTATGTTATGCATAACGATCTATAGTAAGTCTACATTCACAACTAGAGAACAAGTGAACATGTATGTGTATATAGAAAAGATAATTACATACAATGTATCTATATAACATGTGTAACAAAGTTTACATGTAATTATAAGTAAGAAAGAATAAATATGATCAAGATATACAATATACTATAAATGAGATGGAATAGAATCTTATTTGGATGTGATATGAGCAATGTGCCCCAGAGTGGATGTGTGTGTATGTGTGAGATGAGGTTCATTTATAAAGACCCCTAATAGTGAAGAATGAACCATAGAGCAAGAGTGTGTCATCAGTAAATGGTTTGAATTGTATGCTAGAAAGATATGATCAATGAATCATAGAGCGTAAAGAGTGAATGAGGTGAGGTTAAATTCAGATTAAGACCCTTAGCGGTCAGTATGAACCATGAAACTAGAGAACGTCATAGAGTAATGTGATGTGTTGAGAATGCAACACTAGAAAGACGTGTCATGTGTTTGTAGAGTGTGAAATGTGTAGTGTGTGATGTTCATAAAATGTATTATGCCTTTAATATTCAAGTGTGAATTTTAGTACAAGAGTGTGTCATAGGGTGATGGCAATACAAGTTTTTGTATCAATTTGTGTATGATGCATGAGGAGGACTAGATTTGAAGCACATATTGTAATAGTGGAAATGCAAGACACCTAACAATGCTAAGAGGGGAGAATTAAGTATGATTCCACCAAAGTGTATGATGATGGATATCTATTCAATGACACAAGAGATACCATTAAATTATGGGAGATCATTATTTGTGTCAAGATAAGAGAAAGAACAAACACAATGGTAGGAAGAAGAAACAATAGGACCATATGATGGTGGTGGGGTTTGAAATATGTCATGACCATTAGTAGAAGGAGAAGTTTCTTTGACAAAACATATCGGGAACAAAATTGGAGTAGGATGGGGAGGAACATTGAATGGTGGTAGCCTATGTGGGATTGATAATGTTGTAGATGATTTGAGAGGATAATAGGATGGATTGACTTATAGAGGAAGTTACTTAGGTAAATCTTGAATTTTCGTAGAAGGAAAATTAGTAATGATGGCATGATGCTCATTAGACATAGATGAATCAAATTTAGGAACCTAGTGAGATTTAAAAATTTGATATGGGCATGTATTACAATGTTGTGCAGTGAATGAAAGAAAACCATGACGCTCAAGGTGCTTCATACTTCATTATAAAACATAACAATCATTTTCATTATGTACATTGATTCAATGATAATTGTTAATATAGATGACCTTGATATTTTATAAGTCAATAAGGAGGGTAACAATGAGTAGATGACAAGTTGATTAATTGATAAGTTATGAGTTGCGAAAGAATATCTTGTTGCTTAACATTGAGATCAAACTTGATAGGTTCTGATAATGGTAAGACTTGAGGTTCATTGATACGAGCACATGTGGAAGACATAGAATGAGGTTGTGAAAATAACTAGCATGATTCTAAGAAACATTCTTAAGATGTTGGATTTTAGATTTGAGAAATGTAATCATGGATTCCATACCACAGAAACTTATCTTGAAATAGAAATTATAAAGCTTGAATGTATTTACAAATAGATTGATTATAATTAGGACTAATAGAATCATCAAAGAGACGATCGAAGATGGAAATAACTTCTAAAGGAAGAATGTTGATAGGGAGATACATAGTTTTAGGGTTTTGTAGAGAGAATATTTATAATATGGGTGCATTTAAAGAAATTGAAGAAAGGAGACTTGAGAGACCTTATGAGCCATGAGAGAAGGAGAAATAGATCCAAGAGTGTTCAAAAGAGACAAGTTCACCAAATGATTTAACAAAAATAGACTTTTTGTAAAACCTAAGATATTCTGAGTCACATGAAATAGATACAATGTTAAGGTACATATATAAAACAAGTAATAAGCTTAAAAAAATTGAAACCCTAAGTGCGAGGGAAGGGAAATAATAATGTGTTGATTTTGTAGTTGATCCTGAAGTGTACCAAACTAGAAAACTAATTAACAAAATGAGGATACTATCACAAAATGAAGCTAGAAAATTGTCATTGCTAGATCTACTTGGGCCGGGGTGTATGGAAGGGGTCGGGGCACTTGGGGCACTAGATACTACTACTAGGGTGCCCGTGACTATGAAAGAACTCATAAAATGGGTTTTTATGTGTCATAAGATGTTCACCAACCTTCGTTGTTGACCACCTATGTGTTGCACTATGCCCATGAGAATTCACCTCTAACCTACTGAAGAGAAATATCACCTCTGAAAACCCAAAATACATCAAATCCTAAAAATAAATGCAAATGGGGAGTTGAAATGACCTTGAAGTCACACGACTAAGTGAACTTATGACGAATAACTGCACTACATTTTCGAGACTCCATGTGGTTCTTTTGTGTGTGCGTGTGCAGAATTGTGCCTTAGGTGGCTCTTGTGCATGATGCACTTGATAGTGATAAATAACTAGATGTAGCAATGTAGATAGATGTGTGGATCTAAAAATGAAATTTCTCTTGTATGCATGTATGCAAAAATGCAATCCCTTTTCCCTTGAATGAAGCTAGATGGATGCTTTGATGCTCTTGAAATGCCTTTGGATGCAACCTTAGGTGATAGTAGTAGATTCTTAGAGCTTGGTCATTCATAATGGTCACATATATTTATATTTATATGATTTCCTTGGTTGAATTTCATAATTAACAAATAAAAGGTGAGCCCATAAGAAAATACGATTTCTAAAATATAAAAGAGGCCCAAAAGAGGTGAGTAAGGTACAAAGAGGTCGGGGGCACCCAGAAGGATGGGGGTGGTGGCGCTGGTGTCCAAAGTGATAAAAGATAAAATAGTAAAGCATTGACTAGGATGTAGGGTATAAAAGGATAAGAAAAAGACATGAACCAAAAAAAAAATACCAAAGACAAATTTTAATTTCTATAACTATAGAGGAAGGATTAAATACTCAAATTTAAACCCAAATAAATGAAAAAATTACAATATGAATCTTTTGCACTTTGACACTATTTAATAACATTGACAAGACTATTTAAGCCGACACACATATAATGCTGACCAAAATTAAATTTCTATATCCCAAATTTATCAAACTAGTAAAACTTATTATGTTATAATATACTAGATAAGACAACTGAATTTTTCAATATCGAATCCTTATCCTCGGAAAATATTAATCAATGAAATTAAAGACCATGTGTTACGATACCTTTTCATTCCTAGATGAGATGTTCTAAGAAGAAAAACTCATTTTAATACAATGTTGATTCTCACACGTAATGGTGTGAGCATTGATAATATCACACACATGGATTATAAACTCAACAAAAATATTGAAGCATGCATAATTCTACACATGAATATTAATCAAATATCTCTTACACTATTCCATTTCTCCTCTTAAGATATAAAGACAACAAATGTTGATATATTTTTTAACCATTCAAAACTTCTTGGGAATCATATATGGAAAATCAAGATGTAGAATGAGATGCAATGCAATCACACAAGGTAAATAACACGAAGGCATAAACATTTCTATAGAGTTTTCAAAGTTTTAACATGAATGAACTTAATAGAATTCCAATAAAATTACACAAATTTTACTGAGCGTAAATACAATCGACTTGATTTATAGAGGTGTAAAAATGAAATCGCTGACAAATGAACATTAATGCACATCTAATCTAATGAAGGTAGAAGAATACCACAACATGTATGATGACAGAAAGATGCAAAAGATATAAAATATGTTAAACAAAAGATTATGAAATGGACACATGAATGGAGAATAAATTTTATTAGACTCTCATTTTGGATAGCTCCCTCTGATTCCAAATGAAATGTTTGGTTTAGAATCACACATCTCTATTTCAATCACAAAATATCTTACAAATAAATAGCTTGACACACTCCTAACAATAAAGAGTCAAATCTAATAATAAATTTCCTCAAATAACTCTAAATCTCTCACAAACACAACTCTACATGATATGTTCTAACCACCTAACCATTCTTTATTTACATAAAATTGAGAGATACCAAATATATTTGTGCACTAATATGTTTTTCCCTAACAACTATACTACTTCCCAAAAGGATTTGTATGGATTTGTATAGGAGTGTAGACACCAAATTTAGGTCACACTCCGTTTGGTCACCTTTAATTAATTAACGCAACATATTCACCTGACCATGACCCCTTACCCCACATTCATATTAATTTAATTACTTATAATTGAATTAATGCTCATCCTCACACTATTAATTAATTTAATTACTTTAATTAAATTAATTTACACCTCACCTAGCCACATTACCTAGACACCTCATCATGGACTTATTTTTATTCTATTAATTAACTAGGACTGAGTCTCCACTTATCTTAACCAACTAGGACTTAGTCTAACCCTAAAATTAAAGTCTTATTCCTTCTCCAAAAATACTCCCACTTATCTAAATGCTAACCCTCACTTGAGACATGGAATGACAATTAGAGCACACCAAAATTAGCAAGGATTTTCCTATTTCTAGAAAACCTAGCATTTCACGCCTTAACAAATGCTGGTTAAACCTCAACCAACTCCAGTCAATCTAACCATCATCAGTTACCTTATATACATTTTTGTAACCTTTTACCCAAGTTGGTCATTCTAATTTTGATATATCTATTGCAATTAAGCATGAACCCGGAGACTTCTCAAGCATCTAGATGAAGGAATACACTCAACCACAAGCACAAAAAAGCACCTGATACTTTTCCAAAGGCATTAGCATTCACAGAAACACTCATGAAGTATTTTTTTGTGACACTGACCACAAATTTCTTCATGGATCAACCATTACCTTCCTTCACCAACCAGGCTTGTAAATACAAGTAAGTGTATTTGATTTGCATCATTTTGTACTTACTTAAAGTGTAGGTTCTTTATCGTTTGTTATTAGATTTTGTTCTTCTCTGCATTCCTCCATCCCCACCTTCCTTCCAATTTTCCCATCCAACCACCCACAACCTTCCAGCTCTCCATACCTCCTCTATGCATTCCCGAGTCTTTCTGACATTATTACGAACCCAACCATCCTCCCTTCATCCTCTGCAATCATAGAGAATTCCAAATATATCGTTTATTTAATTACCAAAAAATTTCCCCACCGACACTTTGGTCACCTTAACCATTATTAGCCTCCCCTCTCTACCGACATCACCACAGGATCGACATCAAGTTAGTACATCTCCTATCAACTTTCATTAAACTAGCGCCCTAATATCCCCAAAACCTCACAAGCCTTACCCAAACATGATACCCCACCTACAACCTCACCAAAGACCTTCCCAACTCTTTGTGTAGACACAAGGAGAGCCTAGATACCCACTTTTGACATTCTTCCATTACCCATAATAACTGATATCGGTCATCCTAAACCATCATCGGTCATTACTACGGCCGACATTAGTCTCTATACCTGATAAAATTGCCTTAGACCAACAAGCTTCCTAATCACCCAAAATCAACCCAAACTACACCAAAGCTTACCCAACCATGTTTTTGACCCTTAGGCCACCTACCCACCTATAATCGACCCGAGACCTTCACCAGTCTAGTTATCAAGCATTTAAGCGGATTGACAATCGTGCAATCTAAGACAACTAAATCATAACGATGAAGCATTAGATTATTTTATTTACATGTTCACTTATTTTATATTGAGCTATAAATCGGTGGATTAACAACCATTAAGGATTTATCACACCTCTTGGATCTAGATCACGCTGGAAGTACACTAACCTTTCACTTCATTAGCTATATCTTGTGGTCTTGCTTTGTATTACGGGTAGTTCCTCCTAGCCAAAAGTAATCCACATAATCAGTTTGGATCGGAAATTAGAAATGCACGCACCCAACCTTCAACGATGTGATAATAGGTATTCCTCCATGAACCTTTTACCTTTATCTGTTTCATTATCTATAAATCTGGTGAAACTTTTTGGCACATCCCGTGGTAGGAGTCCAAAATGTCATCTAACCCAACCTACGTCTACGTGTATCATCTTGTGCTCACCAAGACACCGCCTCTTCAGATCCACCTCAATAACCGTAATCCCTCCAAATCCTCTATCATACCCTGAAACCATCCTTAGATCTTGGATTTTCATAGGACACATTCTATCAAACAAAAAAATCTCTTCTATCATAGCCAAGTGAGTCCTAAATAACATAAGCTAGAACATAAAATTTATCAATAGGATTTCGTGTTTGTTATTTTGTTCTTGATTTGTGTTTTGAGGTAAGAGATCGCATTCTCCATTATTTTCTTCCTTTCACACTCCATAATCATAGTTGGCGTGTTTTTGGTTGTTTCGGGTGTGCTAAGGGTCCATCATTACTATACTCAGGTTTCTGGGTTGGTATTTTATCTAATCTAAGTCACTAAATCCCATTTTCTCCATCTTTTCAAATTTCCACAAGATCGGCATCAGCCCGTAGAGACCACCATTGGTTTATTCATTTGGTATCGGAGTCATAGGTTAACCTCGACCACGCGTCATTTTCCTACTTTTTGGTCATTTAACCAAAACAACACTCATCACTTTTTTGTTCTTTTTGGGGTTTCTCAGATACATCATCATGCCTCTAGGTCTTTTAAATTACTATCAAATCTAGATTTTTCTTCATTTTCATCATTTATTACCACATTTATCAAAATTTTGATTATTCCATAGTAACTAGTATCGGTCACCCCAATTGTCATCAATCACCCTCTATCACCGTCATCTGTTATCAAAATGTCATCGGTACCTATGTTTTAATTTTTCAATTAAAAGCAACACTCATTTTCACCTTCGAACTTTGTTTCTCCATTCCTTTAGTTTTTCTTTGTCATTTACAGAGATCAGATTACCGGTATATGCTAACCCACATGGTTTTGACTTGTAGCCAATCCAACGCCCTTGTGTTCCGTGGCTAGCCTTTAGCTTCTCCACCTATCCATCTCTGCCTTCCATTTTATCACCCATGGATCCCAATCAGCCTATCACCATCACTGTCACGGCCAAGAGGAGTTCACAAAACTCCTTGATCAGAACCCCACTACTTTACAATATTACTTGGCCCATTCATCCACTTGTGACTCATCTGGGAAACTTATCTATGGCATGCCCATATCCATCCCACCTATACTTGCACCCACTTCTACCTCCAAAGACTACCAACATCGCCACTGGTCGTATCCACCTTACCACCTATTATTTCTCTAGTTGACCTTACATCATCAATATTTGTTGTACCTACGGCATCTATCACATCCAAAACATCTGTCACCCCTACGGAATCCATCATGCCTACATCCACCACTCTCAATACAAGCATGCCCATGTCTTCCATTTCCTATATACCTTTGCATCCTAGCCACCTTTGGTGTCAGAAACCAACACTCCCTTCCAAAACCTTGTCCTCTCTATCCCCTAGTATCTTCCACCAATCGCTACTAGGGTCTTTACATCCACCCCACCTATGTATATGTATTACCAACAACCACCTATTTCCTCTACTTCTTACTCTGGGTACTTACCCTCCACCTCCAATCCCTCTCATATACCTCCATGATAATATTTTTATGTGGCACCGCCAAACACCGGGATGTCGTCTACCTCATACCAATCTTATTTACCACCTCATTCTTTAAGGGGTTCCCCATCATCACAACCCACCAATTACCTAATCAAAATGATGATGGAAAAGATGCAGACAATGGAAGAATCGGGCCTCGTGTTCGCAGAACTCTCCAACATATGATGATATTTTCAATGAGCCCATTCACCCATCCATTCCTATTCACCTATATCCTATGCATTGGGAAATGCCAAAATTCAACCAATTTAATAGCAAATAATATCCAAAACAACACTTGCAGTGTTTTAAACATGTCTACTACTTGATCACTCACGATGATGTGTTACTCCTTCAGACATTTCCAATGTCATTTACGGGACCTGCTTTGGATTGGTATAGTTCTTTACCTAGACATTATATCCTCTCATTTAACCAGGTTTCTTAGGATTTTCTTAACCACTTTTCTATCAATATTTCCCATAAATTTACCATGACTAAATTATATGCCACATGCCAGTATGAAGATGAATCTATCACAGATTTTGTCACTCGATAAGCACAACCCCGATTAATTAACTTACATTACTAATTACCTCGACCGAAGAGTTAATATCATTATTTACTGGGGCTTGTGCTGAGACATATATCACCACCTCTCTAGGTCTAAAACTTCCACACCTTTGATGAGGCATTTACTATGGCCTAGAAGCTAGAAATCTGGCCCTTGAAAAAATAAGTTACCGGATATGCAAGTAACAAAAATGTTGCGTTCAAATCAAATGATACTTATTCTCCTTCCAGGCCCCAAAATACCTACTCTAAAACAAAGGGTTTTGCCCGCACACGGTAGTTTTAAAATCCATCCTGTCTCATCCATCCAACCAAGAAAAATCTTCGCTCTAACATTTCCCTATCCAAACCTTTCGCTTTAGAAGAGAGCAACGCAAGTATACACCCATGGGAGAGCTCTTGCTTGGTCGCTTTAGAAAAACTCTTAAAATACTGGATCTATTACCCTTCCACACATCAAACCACATACTATTTTTGACCCTTCTCTTCATGTGCTTGTATGGTACAATGAAAACAATTACTGCAATAACTTGCGTGTTTGAGGTCACGCTGACATAACTGTATCACTTTCAAAAACATTTTCTAAGAAATGTTAGATAAAGGAGATCTCGTTTTGGACAATCTGAATACACTAGCTAACCATAACCTTCATATCTTCAATAATCCATTCTCGAATCACACCCCTCATCCAGCCAAATCAGAAATTCCTCAGCCGTGATGATGGTAATATCTCATGAGGTTCAAGTGTAAATAGGAATAAGCCTAAAATTATATTAATCAAAATCAACTAATTTACAATAAATGGACTCTGTAATACTTATAGGTATTATACAGTCATGTGCAGACAAAAGAAAGGTTGTACAGTACAACCAAAATTACAATAGCTTCCATAATACATCTGGGAAGAACAAAAATACAATCAAACAATTATATTGTTAAAACAATATAACAACATCCATTTTTGAATAAAACAAATAATATGGTTAAATAACAACATTAATTAAATAATAAATTATATAATGCACAATTAATTAGGATAATAATAATATTTTATCCTAACATTCCCCCCCTTAATTTTGCATTGCCTCAAGGGGATGAGGAGAGGAACTCCTGAACAACTCGAACTTATCACATGCGGTAACTTCCGTGAAGATATCTCGCCATTGCTTAACCGTGTTGGAAAAATCAAGTTGGATGTTGTGCTTCAACACATGTTTGCATATGAAATGAACTCATGTACCTCAATGTGCTTTGTTCTCTCTCGTGAAAATTGGATTGCTAACAAGTTTGAGAACACCTTCATTATCAACATACATGGTGGTAGGTTTGTCTAAGTGGTATTCCAATTCCTTTTCTAGTATGTGACGTGTGCAAGTAAATTCTTTCACGTATAACTTCTCTGTGGTAGAGCGATGCTACATCGAAACTTCACATGGAAGAGTGAGAAATAATGTGTTGTTTCTTGCTTCCCCATGATATTGGTCTAGGATCTCCCATAAAGAATACAAATCCGTATGGATTTTCTATCATTAATGTTGGCTGTGTGATCTCGACTCCGAATATCCAGGTCGAGAAAAGTTTTCCTCCTTCTTATATTACGGACCAAGATCATTTATTCCTTTGAATATCTCAAAATGTGCCTTCTTTACTTTAATGAAAAACT